>OZ012705.1:15344836-15952336 GCA_963942595.1 Cylloceria caligata
GGTCTTTCCGCTCACTGTACTTTCCCTTTCCTCGCTCCTACTTGACTATATTACTCGAGTGCAGAGCCTGGTATTGTAAAAATAGAAAACTCGATATCTCTTTCTCTCACTCGCCCCTCTCTTCTCCGTAGGTGCGTGTATGCGTCTTCGAGTGAAGCCATCGATCGCGAATCGACCGGATAGACTACTGTATAATTTAAAAACCAGTTTCTCGCAACACTGAGCAAACGGACCCTCGATTAATTTCGTTAAAATCCGCTTCGACGTGTCCATACTCATTCTCGCAGTCGAAGCGAATAATAACTCAGTGATATTCACCGATATTACAATTGAAACGAATGCTACTGCTACCAGAATACAGGTGTACCTGTCGTCTATGATTATATGTAATTAGCGCGATGACATCATTCTCCGCGAGTGTCAAAAGTCTAAAAATAATCGCAATAACTTCTTTCAAGTCCTCTTCAATTAATCTCCAAGTCGATTGCATCTTACATTCGCTAAGACAGAAACAATTTTAGGGCTTACCATTGGTGAGAGTGACACCAGAGAAGAAGCTCGTCAGGAGCAAGAGCCCCCAAAAGCAGTGATCAGGACCCATTTTAGTTTAGAAGGTGAAACACACTTTTAAAAAATGTAACTAGCACTAAACGATTTGTTTGTCGTCACTGGTCACACCGAAGGTACTTCTTCGTGCACTATGGGGATTTTATGGCTCCGGGGAGAGAAGGATAGGAAGGGCAGTAGGAAAACGGCAATTGGGCCCGTTCGCGTATAGGGCCTTACGGGGAGACAATGTTGCGTCGCAACGAGGTCTCCACGAGCGCGCGGGACGTTGCGATGCTTAGCGTGCGAGGCCGCGAGAAGCACTGAGGGGGCCCGAGCGATGGTGGGGCCCGAGGCGGGAGAACCGAAGTGAGGCCCCGCGCGTTCGCGAGTCAGACAAGTGAGAGATGGGAAAGTGGCCGAGGAGACCTCGGCCTACGAGCCTCTACCGTCGACGTGTATGTCCTACACCTGTTTCCAGGGATACAAAGGGATACGTTAGCTATTGTTTAGCGTCGAAAAAATTCTTTATTCACTCGTTCTGGAGCTACACGAGCCTTCTATAACATTTCAACTCGCTCCATTTATTTACCTGTTATATAAATTTATTAATATCAATTATTTGTTTCAAATATTATATTTCATTGACAGTTAAATATTTGAGGATTCTATTGGAAACAATAAAAGGATTTTTTGGAGTAAATTCATTTACTTAAGAAACGTTAATTGATATCATTAATAATTCTCGTTTATTAAATGTTTTTCATACATTTTTGTGGAAAACGGTTCGTTTCATGGTTTCACACAAATTTAAAAACATTTTATTGTCGATAAAGAATGGTGTCGATAGCGATCGGTAGAGTATTTGAAAAATAATTTAGAATAATAAAAAAAGTATATTAATTAATTAATTACACTTATTTGAATATATTAATTTAATAATAAAAAAAATATAGAAGAAATAAATAAGTTGTGTGCTAGCGAGATCGTCGACGAAAATAGAAATGATTCGAGCGCTTCTGCAAGGCCCACACGGCGAGTTCCTTGCTGCGAGATTTGAAAAGCGTGGGCGACTCCGAACGAATGGGCCTTATAGGGGCTGGACAGCGATGAGTCACTCGAACCAAGTTTTTCTCCTCTTCAGATGCTCCTTCGAATTTTTTACTGCTTCGAGAACGTACACGCATCGCTGAAGGCTTACACATTTATTTTCACAAAATCACTGGAGAACATTGCCATAATTTAAAAAATGACAATTAGAACCTAGCCTATGGTGGGAGTCATTAAATATTCCTTATTATTGTGCGTTTATAACTTGAGATCTTCCTAAGAGCAGCAAGTCGACAACTTTAATTTCGAATTAAACTGCTTGTAGCCTGGTACTACCATTAATACTCTTTGTTTTATTATTTCTCTTGTTCTTTACGGAGCAGTGTACTGTAAGATACTGCGAAGTCTCGATGATCCTAATCAGATTGCGATGATTCAGAGTCTTCGAAGGAGGGTAGGCTCTAACCGCGAGAGAGAGAGAGAGAGAGAGAGAGAGAGAGAGAGAGAGAGAGAGAGAGAGAGAGAGAGAGAGAGAGAGAGAGAGAGAGAGAGAGAGAGAGAGAGATCCCCTACTTATAAAGAGAACATACGAGGAAAAATAATGAAATAATCTTACTATACGAAGACTTGACGACTGCGAAGCTGCTGGTGTAGTTCGTGGTTGCCACGATTTACTTCCTTGAGAATTTTTTAAGGAGCCTTCCTTCATTAGTTTACAAGTACGTATAGTAAAGTATCTTAAGGACACTCCTCGTATCCCGCAAGGCCAAATTACCGCACGCGGGATTAACGATATACTCACTAATAAGGAAAAAAAAAAATTGCTGAGCACATATCGCAGCAGGAAATCATTTTCTCGCGTCATTAATATTGCTCTCAATGAAAAATCTTTCTCGAGATATTCATTGTTGACTACGCGGACAATATTCTAATAAAAACTTATGCTTAGTTTTCAATAACCGTGAATAATTATTTAAGAAAGATAAAATTATTAACAATTTCTTAAATGAAAATTCATTTCAGATAGTTAATCATTACAGATCTTGTTACTACGCTAATTTAAGAATTGTTTACAGTTATTCGATCCAAAAAGTAGTTTGAATATATCTTTATTCAAATAATGCTCATCGCTGGCGAGCAATTTGTTAATGAATTGAATTTTTTATTTGAACATTTTTTTAAGCAATGTGAGGGCAAAAAATATTTTATTAAACATATATTTAGCCAATTTTAGGTGAAAAAAAGTTCAGTAATAATGGAACATGCGATCCTTCATTCCTCACGAATCATATTTATTGTGGCCCAACTTTATAATTGAAACTATTACTAAAAAAAATGGCCAAAATCGAAACAACGTTTTTAGATCCTAAATTAGCTGGTAGAGCACGAAAAATTGCGAGAAATATTCTCTTTTCTTAAAATAAAAAAGTATTGTACAAAATAAATATATATATTTCGATATACGACGTTCAACGTCACGAAAATATGAACACAGCACAATGTACATATTACAGTCTAGTTGGGCTTCGATAAGTTTTCATCGTGAGCTCCAAGCAAATCATTTAAATTAATTTTTCACATCACAGTAGCGAGGCTCATCGTCAGGATGATCGACAGGATGGCTGCAGGTCGCCAGACTCCCGATGCAATATTACCACTCTTTACTAAAATTCGACATTGAGAGTTCCTGAAGTGTTTTACGTTCCCTATCGAGTCTCTGGCTAAAACACAGAGCTCGTACTTGGTCAAAGATTCTGGCAAGCTCTTTATCGTGAAGGATCTTTCCTTGTAGACGACATCTTTTTCAATCACCGATTTGCTGCTTCCGACCTGACGAACGACGATGTAAAAGTCTCCAATATCGCCTCGCGAAGTCACGAACCAAGTTGCTTTCCAAGAATCTTCCTCGTGGTTACTAAAATTGTAGATGAAACATTGTTAAAACGGTGTCATTAAATTGGCTTAATGTTATGAGAGTTGGAAAATATTATTGAAATTCTGTAGTTAGATATTTTATTTATTTTCCTTCCTCATTGAGAAAGCTTCGTAAATATATATTTTCTCGAGATTTTTTTTATGTCAGAGTACTCAAAATATTCCAAAACGTCGAGAAATAATATTTAGAATAAATGTCCGCGTGCGTCCCCGTGTGTGTGTTTGTGTGCGATGAGCTTCCAAAATTGTAATGGCTATATCTGGAGAATGGGAATCCCACAGTAGCGAAATTAGTAACGAACCAGGCTGGAATTCTGGATGTTCCTGGATCAAGCCCGGTCGTGGCAAAATTTTGTTTTACTGTTCCTTTGTTAAAAAATTATCGAATCTGGTTGCTTAATAAATTTTTATTCAATTGATTCACGCAATTAGACCCGATATCTAGAATGATTCGCAAGTGCGAAATATGAATTAGCCTTCTCGTTTCCATGCTTAGTATCGCGATCACGTATCTCGCGCCCTGAGTTGTGTTTCGCAAAAAAATTAATCCTACTGACCGAAAATAAACGCTAGATCTATATAAATGTCATTTAAGTATGATTCTTACTAATCAATATTTCGAAATTTCAGATCCGGCGTTATGGCAAATTTCTCGTCATCCTGAATCTCACGCTCGGTGCATCCCATTAAGTCTTCAGTGACTTCGGACAATGGTTTTCCAGCGAGATAACTTGGACCGGCGCAAACTAGTTGTGACCATTCTGACGGAATTTCCGTGAGTGTCGCGAGCCATCTTCTCACTGGACGAACGTAGCAATCGCAGTTTACAGGATTACCTATTCGAAAAAAAAACTTATACATATAAATATCAAAGCTTTGATATAATTAATACGATTAAATTATTTTTCAATCATTTTTCTTTACCCGCGTATCTCAACATAGTGCGATTTCCTATGATCTTCATGAGCTTATCATCGAAACTACCGAAATTATTATTCTCCAGATCGAGAATCTTCAATTTGGGCATCGGCAAAATTTTCTCCATTGGCAGATGCGTCAAGTGATTATTGCTGAGATAAATATTTGAAAGATTCTGAGGTGCTGCAAAGATATCCTGGTCGGAAATATCGCTCAAGCCATTGTGCGACATATCCAGAGTCTCCAAGGACGTTAAATTACCAATAACGTCTATAATTATTTACAAATTCATGTTAGTCGGTCATTCTTCATTAACACTTTTTTTTAAATGCTCAAAAAGTAGTTAGATATATTAAATATATATCCAGATATATTGTAGCAAATATATTGTAGTATACACAAAGTGTATACATGTTTATTTAAAAAGTACGCATCGTAACTCTGTGTATCAATGAAAATTGCTGTAAGATCTAACGATTTTAGTTCAACTCTGCACAATCATTTTGGGTCAATTCGACTCTAACTTTAATGCTGGAAGGAATGTAGTCAATATGACTTCGAGTGATCGTGGAGGGTTAAAAAGTAAAAAAAAATCTAGGCGACATATCCCATGACATAAAAATATTTAATAATTTTTAAAAAGTTGTACTAACGTTTACGTATCTCGTTGATGTTATTGTGACTGAGATTCATGTGAACGACCTTTTTAGCGCCAATTGTCAAGTCAAACGTCAGAACTGGCATTGTATTGTACGAAAGATCGACCTCTCTGAGCCTGTAAGGTATCCAAGGATCACTTGGGAGAGTCTTTCTCGTGATGAAAGATATCTTATTGTGACTGAGATTGATTCTCTCCAGAGACAAACAATCGTCCAGCAAGCCATGAGTTTTGTTGTCCAATTTTTCGAGCTTGTTGTGCGAAAGATCTAGAGTTCTGAGAGATACAAGTCCCTGGAATGCTCCATTTGGAATGTAGCTTATATTATTATTCGTTAGATTGAGAGTAAGCAGCTGCAACAGTCCTTCGAAAGCTCGACTGCTCACGTGGCTTATTTTATTATTTGCTAAATTTAATTCAAAAACTATAGGGAGCCTTCCAAATGCTGCTTTATTCAAATTCTCCAGAGCGTTATCCTAAAATAATTTTTTAAAATAATTAGATAGTAAATTATTTCATAACGTGTTTAACGAAATGATAAATATTTAATTATTAAAAGCAGATAACACAATTCCAAGTTATTTAATTCTCAATCGTTTTGAATGCATTTTTAAAAGATTATCAAATGACTCATTTTCAATTTGAATATTAACACAAAAATTTTCTGGGAATCAGGATTTTCGTTTCTTATATTTTTTTTCAGATAATTTATTGATAATAAAAATAATAATATCGAATCTCACCTGCATGTACAGATACTGAAGGCTGCTCAGTGTACTGAGAGCTGCCCAGGGTGGTCTCGTCATGTTATTGGATCGAAGATTCAACACTCTGAGAGTCAATAATGGCTCGAAGCTACCGTGCTGAAGATTATCACCCAAGCGATTTTTCGATAGATCCAGAGTCAACAGAGCATTCATAGAAGGCCACACTTCGGTTATCGGAATCTCTTCGAGAAAATTTTCCGAAAAATCGAGATGTCCCAAGGAAATTGGCAGGGAAAATATTTTTATCAGACGGTTGCTTTTCACCGTCAGTGTTCTACGATAAAATTATTTTGTTTACATTGTATCAAGGATTCATTAATTTGTCGTATTAATTTATTAATAAATTATTTGATTATTAATCATTTTAATTACCTGCAGCTCGCCAATCTCGTTAAACTTCCTCTAGCCACATCCTGCAATTTATTATAACTGAGATCGAGATCAAGTAACGTTGGCAAAGGACCAAATGTCGCTGGTTTAATTTTCTCCAGCGAATTATGCGACAAATTCAAAAATCGAAGGCTGAAGAGTGTCTGGAATATAGCATTATGGATATCCGAAAGATTGTTGTACGACAAATCGATAGTGTGAAGCTCATAGAGTTTTGGAAAAGTTTGCCTTGGCACAGAGTGAATATTATTGTGCGAAACGTTAAGAACTTTGAGTCCTGTCATATTGTGCATTGGAATCTGAAAAAATTAAATTTTTTAAACGTAAAAATAATTTTAAATAAATTTTTTCATTAAAATTATAAAATTAATAATTCAACAGAATGCAAGAGGGTTTAATTTTTTATTTTCTTTTTGTTTTCTTTACCTGATTAAGAGCAGTCAGATAATTATAACTCAGTTGCAATTCTGTTGCATAAGTTGCGCTGTCAAAAGCATATTTCGATATATTATCGATTTTATTGTAGCTGAGATCGAGGAGAGTTATATTGGCGCAATTCTCGAACGCTCCTGCTTGAATTATTGATATTTCATTGTGGGACAAATTAATACTCGAGAGAAATATATCCTTGAAGGCGAGTTTCTCAATTATCGTCACTTGATTTTCCGAAACGTCCAGTATCTGTGGATAAATGAAACATTAATACTCGTACAATTGTTCTCTGCTTTAATTACCACGATGAAAAAATTTACGAGTGAAAAAATATTTCATTTTAATGTTTAAATATATTTCAGATATATTTCACATATATTTTCATCATTGCATCGATTTGATATATACAGTGTCTGGTGTATACATTTTTGTTAAATATATAAAAGATTGTGATAATGATGAAAGAAAAAAAAGTTTTTACAGTGAAAAAAAAATTACCTCAGCGTACTGAAGTTGATGGAACATCTGATAATCGATCTTCTTTATCATATTTCTCGCTAGATCTATCGTACCTATTCTCGTAACCGAACTAAAAGTTCCACGACCCACGTCGTTTATTAGATTATCGCTTAAAAATAATCTTCTAAGGAATCTCATTCCTCGAAATGTATTGGCATCTAGCTTGCGAATTTTATTGTGATTCAAATTGAGCACCTTGAGAACGGAATTTCTGGCAAATGTGCCTCTGGAAAAAGCAACGCAATCAGTGGTTATTATCATCGATATTTATATTAATTTTTCATATATTTGTTAGCTTATTTAGGATTTGGCCCATAAATTATTTTACATTTATAATTTATTGTCATTGGCAGTAAAGTGTACGAAAAATGTCTTGAATAAAAAAAAATTATCTGCGAAAATTTATTTTAATAACCATGAAAATTAAACTAATGATCGAGTAATGTGTTACTATTTTTTTCATTACACAATATCCTTTTTTGTCTATTTTTGGTTCAAATAAAATATTTAGACATTCTATTGCCAATAGAATATGAAATATAATAAAAAATAATTTATATCTCATAATTTGTGGAAGAAATAAATATATAAATAGAGCAAGTGGAATGGGAGGGTCGCAACACTTTGTACCTTTTTAATTCCGTTATCAAATTGTGCGACATATTGCACCAACCCATTTTAGTCAAATCAGCCAAATGGGAGGGATCCAATTTACTGATCAAATTATGCGACAAATCAAGGATTTCGGTGTCTCTCAAGCCTTTGAATTGATTTCTCTTGAGCTCGGTAAGCTTGTTCCCATGAAGATCCAGGGTTTTAAGCTTCTTAAGCGGTGTCAGAGCGTCAGTTGGCAAAGAGGAAAGAGTACCATTGCTGATTTCCAATTTTTCGAGTTTTCCAGCAAACATACTTCCAGCAAAGCTATTACCATTCAAACCAACAATTCTATGCTCTTTTATACTGAGAATCGATAGATTACCAAGTATATTTAAAGCCTCTCGAGGAAATTCTTCGAGTCTACTGCCCTCCATGTATAATTCTTGAAGAGTTCTGTTGACTCCGAGAAAGCTATGTTCCTCTATGATTTTCACTGGTGTATCAATCATTCTGAGGACTCGTGCCTCTAGAGGATAAAGAGCAGGACCGTAGAGACGCTGTACATTGCATTTGTAGAGCGTTAATTCCTCAATGGGAACCCCCTCGTTGCCAAGATTCACAAATGCCAAACTCAGACTCGCCAAATTCGTGTTTTCGCAACGAATGTAGAGTCCTTCATCGGATCCACGTGTACAGGTACAGGGATAAATGTAAATTGGCTCTTTCGGACACGTGTACCTTGGACCTGGAGGTATGTAGACTCCCATTACTGGTAATACCAGTCCCAACGAGAACCACAACGTCCCCATTATTGTTCTGCAAAAGAATATTGATAATTTTATTACATAGAGTGATAAAGGTTATGGAATCCCTGGTAGACTTTACCAACGAAAAACGACTAAAAACCAAGGTTCTTCACAGAAAAAAAATAAATACAAAAATATATAAATTTTTTCATTCAACTTGTTACAATTTGAAAGAAAACCTGAAAGGGATAACAATTGTAAGAAATTCGTACATTGATTTTACTATCTTAACGGTTGAAGGTTGAAATTTATGGTCAGATATAGAAAACGTAATCGAAGCTCGACCTTTTCGTTTGAAACGGTAGAATTTAGATTTCATTTCTAATAACGTGTTTGGTTTGCTACACCGGAATAGACTCGGTGTATCAATCGCATGAAAGCAAGAGATCCAGAGAGATAGACGGAGTGAAGTGTGTCTCTCTTGCTTTCATGCATTAGATACCACCGAGTATATAGCACGGTGTAGCGGACCGAAAACGCCATGAAATAGGATTACAAGTAGACTTTTAATACCATATACAGTCTCTAAATATGGAATAAAAGGTGAACAAACGGATCGTAAAAGCCTAAAGAAGGCAAACGTTGAAATCACATGCAACACGATGAAAATATTAATTGAAAAATTGTTGACTTTTAAAAAATCAGAAAGGTGTTGAACACCGATCCTGATTGGTTTCTGATTGAATTTCGATAAAAACAACTTAAATCCAAATTGAAATCAACTTTTGACTAATTTCCAACTAGAAACCAGATTATGAAAGGGTCCGTCTACGAGGAACCAGATCGTTTAATTAAACAGATCTCAACCTTGTTTTTTGTATGAAAGATCAATGACCCACAGGAGCAGTCATCCAGTCGTCTGACCCGAATATTCAGGCCGTACGTTGCCTTTTTTGATGAACTCGCCACGCTCACGGTGAGTCGCTTTACCCACGCCCCCTAGTTTCACACGTAATTGAAAGATTGAAGCTACTCCCGTGTACTCATTGGGCATCTATTCACTATACAGAGTGATTCAGAGGCGAGGGAACTTCCTGACATCGACAAATTACTTTTAAATTACTTTTCTTCATTCAAGAAAAAAATTTGCTAAATAGAACATCGCACATTACTCCCTCATTATTTTTTACCTTCCACAAATCCATATCGCTAAGGAAGTTTTGTGAAAAGTTGAAAATAATGAGTAAGCTGCGTGCAGGGTTATATACTTTGCAGACTTCTTCAAGCTTATCTCATTATAACTATAGTTTTAATGGTAGTCGCGGCTGTATACTTTCGAGGAATCGACCACAATTCCTTAATCAAAGTTATCTCATTAATATTTATAAAGTAAGCGAATCAACAATTTTTTTTAAAATTATAATTATTATAATTTTGTAAACGTATTGTGAATTCGAGACAAAATAAACACCAACTAACCTTGATCAATCTATATTTGTGTAGAAGGTTTTAATTCGATAGCTTGATATTAACACGAGCTAAGGCGTTTCCGTCGTTTTGCATTTTTGTTAAAAATTTAACTTTCATAAATTTTTAATGACTTTATCGATATCAATTAATTTAACTACGATAGTTGGTCAACAATTGCCACACCGTCATGCTAAATTTCAGCTCAATACTACAAAAACGATGAAAAGGTAGCAAATTCTTGAAATTATTTATTATTATTATTATTATTGTTGTTGTTGTTTCTCATTTCTGATTTTCACGATTTCTTTTATTTTCAATAATTTTCCTGTATTTCCTTTTCATCGTTAATTCTTTTCCGAAATTAAATAAAAATCAAACGTTCGTTTTCGACAATAAAACGAATAATACAAATTATATAACATAACTTTTTAATTATAGTTATGTTTATGATTTCTGTATCCATTGTATAATTATAGAATCTCAAAAATAATCGTAATTATATATATATTATTATCGCATACATACACTCATTCATAGCCCACACTATTAAACGTTTATAAAGAACACTGAGTTACTCGTTTTTCTTGATATCAATGAATCGCTGCCTCTCCTGAACGTTGGATATCATCCATGGAACATTGATACAAATTACAAATAACACTGATTTTACAATAAATATCAATTGGTGCACTCCAAGTATAATTGAGAATCGCCTATATAAAAGTTAGAGGACGCAAGGCCGAATTTTCATTAGGTAATGCTAAAAAGAGTCCATTCAGACAGGGGTGTCCAATTTAACGGTCCGATGGAAAGTGTTATAAATCGGTTATATTGTCTTTTGAAAAGTTGCGTACTCGCAACTTGTCGAAGTTTACTTCGGGTATTTTCGTAGGTATATTACACACAAACACACAGAAGCAAGCGTGCGCGCTTGACATTAAAATCTCATAAAACAGTTTTTTATTTCTTCTTTTTCATTCCTGTGTACAATGCGTTGTACAATCACTATAAAGCGTTAGTTATAGTAGATTCTTAGATGATTCTATATTTTCCCTAAAATATTTTGATCTATTCGCTATATCTTCAAATTCTAACAATTTTACAAATTGAAAATAAAATTTTGTTTTAAAATTTATATCAATGTTCACTTTGGGTAAAAATAGTCCTAAGACTTGTGTTTAGTAACTGATACAATATTTTTGTATATTGATAAACGTTTAAAAAATTGTTATTCTTAATGCGTCAAACTTAACTTTGTTTTAATTGAAGAAATCGTTTTTAAATGTATTTATTTTCAATCTTTGTAACTAGTAATTATTGGTTAGTCGCAATCCTTGGTTCCGATTAATATAAAAAAAGGGGACATTACTACGTAGGATATTTAGACAATGTTAAAACCATTCCAGTTTAATTATTTATACAAGAAAAGCAACAACTTTCTTTCTCAGAAAAAGAATAAATACTTAACGTTCGCGATTATGGATCGGACTGTAGTGGTTAGAGTAGAGTTACATTACGATGTGTTTACTCAGAGAAGCCGGTCGACTTTTGACTTATACAGTTTAGATTATACAGAAGTATAATTGTGAGAAGAAAAAGTTTCTTGATGTTGGCCTCGTGTACCAGAAAAACAATGAAATAGCTTGGTGCTCTGGATTCCACGGAATCCAGAAGGGATCGCATGTATTGCGCTTGCCGCGAGAAAATATAAATTGATTAATCGCTACAGAGTTGTGCATCCTATCGTTACAATTCCAAAAGAATAAGAAAAACCCGTTATACCACCTACTTTTACGATATAACGTGATTTAAAAAATGAAATATTTACTAAAATGAAATATGATGTTAAAAAAATATTTCAAGTTACTTTGATGTATTTTGGTACCAGTCTCACACTTATTCGCTCTGAAAGTCAAATCCAAAAATGCTAGATACTTAAAGATGTTATTTTTGTATCCCCGTAAAGAAAACGTTGTTGTCGTGGAAAAAAAAATAACGAGAATTTTATGTTAGGCTACTCAAAATTGTATCTGAAACATCGATAAAAGTGGTTCAGAACAAAGTATCTTTATGTGCGTGTATGTGTATGTGTCATTTTCATAGTTAACACTCCTAACTTTCGCAATTTTTTAGATTACAAGCTCAAATTTGGTTTACGACTGTTCTTGAAAATGTTTTTTAACTGAATTTGATACGAATGAATCAGAAGATAAAGATTATGTCGCTATTGAAAATTTTTGAAAAATGTATTATCGCGCTTTAATTCACCCAAATGTTAAGATATCGCGATAAAAATTCCTATGATATTAATCAATGATTGGAATTTTTTTGTCGATATTTAATCGAGTTGTTAAAATTTCAAGAGTATTTCATTTTTTTTTTCTAAAATTTTAGTAAATATTCCGACTCTTGTAAATTTTGGTCTATAGCAAGTTCAGCTACGATATAACATATTCACGCTAAAAAGAATATATATTAACCTTTATTTTGTATTTACATGCTTTTTAAAAATATAGAGATACTTCCATATATACTTTATACCCCGATGACCACTCTTATTAGCCCAAAAGTCAAGTTAAATACTCTAAATACCAATAGAACCTCATTTATCATTAATATCATTTTATCTGCACAACTATTTATCGACAAACGTATATTATAAAAAATCTGCTAATAAGAATAACATAAGCAGAGCCTCGATACAATGACAATAGAAAACTAATACCATTTTCAATAAGGATCTGAATTGTCTGTTACCACTAAATAAAGTAATGAATGACTGAGAGATATTGAAACCTGAAATATCACCTCCACTTACGAGTGGAAACGTAGGAGTAAGTCAGTTGCGGTTATATCTACTCGCTTACTCATAGCTTCTTCATCTGTATTAATAATCCATTGGGAAGACACCGACCCACACGGAGCATCGTTTAAGGCAAATTTAAAAGGAGACAAAGAAACTTTTTTTTAACCTAAAAAAGTAAAATAATGTCCAGACGTTTTAGCAGAATCTTAGTCTTCCAGTGACCTATAATATAAAAATTCTGTCAGTTGCGATTACTCTTACGTTTCGTTATCTTTATTTTCCAGAATTTTCCGTACTCCTTCTCTATATTTCGCCAAGTTAAATTATAAACCTAAAGAGCCTAAAGAACCTAAAGGTGAATTTAAACGAGTCAAGAAAATCTTTTTTTAAACCTAAAAGAACAAAAGAATATCCAAACGTGTCAGCAGCATATGAGGCTTTCACTGACCTATGATATGAAAATCCTGTCAGTTGCGGTTACTTCTACGTTTTATTATCTTTATGTTTCACAATTTTTCGTACTCTTTCTCTATATTTTGCTCAATTAAGTTATATGATTATCCTAAAGTTAAAGAACCAAAAGGTGAATTTAAACGAATCAAGAAAATATATTTTTAAACCTAAAAGAACAAAAGAATATCCAAACGTGTCAGCAGCATATGAGGCTTTCACTGACCTATGATATGAAAATCCTGTCAGTTGCGGTTACTTCTACGTTTATTATCTTTATGTTTCACAATTTTTCGTACTCTTTCTCTATATTTTGCTCAATTAAGTTATATGATTATCCTAAAGTTAAAGAACCAAAAGGTGAATTTAAACGAATCAAGAAAATATATTTTTAAACCTAAAAGAATAAAAGAATATCCAAATGTCTCAGCAGAATCTTAGACTTCCACTGACCTATGATATTATAATTCTGTTAGTTGCCATTTCCCCTACGTTTCACTATCTTTGTTTTCCAGAATCTTTCGCGCTCCTTCTCTCTATTTCATGAAGTCAAATTATCATACTGGTAATATAGAAAAGAAAGGCACATTTGTGATCTGGTTTTACTGCAGGTAGATTAAACTTTGCACTGCACGCAGCTTGTCAGTGTGAGTCTGGAGTTTGCGTAATTCAAAGTAAAGCAAAGTAACGAGAAGCGCATAGCGTGTCCAGCGTCCACCAAGAGGAAGCTACAATCTTATAAATTCGCAATACGTGTAACAAATTCGCACATGAACGACGCGAGCAAGAAAAAGCTGCCTTATGCACTGGAAGAGAGCAATGCAATGGCTGTTATAGTGAGAGGTGCATTGCCTTATAGCATATACTATATGCAGTTTTTCTCTATCTACGCTTGGATGAACATAATCCTTGCCTGCGCGTTTATTCGCTCTGTGGGCTTTTCTATATTCTCAACGATAGCGGTAACGGATATCTACTAATGTAAGAGTCGCGTTGCAGCACTCCGATATCTAAAATATAATATCTAACGTAAAAAAAAACTAAAATCTAAACGTTGTATCGATAGAAATAATGAATCAATTATCGTATGAATTTGGGAGCCAAAGTATGCGAAAAAAATGACAAATATAATTCTTTAAAAGTATTTGATTAATATGAAAGCCAAAGTATATGAAAATGTGAACGTATAAAAATAAAGAAATAATTATATTAATTCGAGAGACAAAGTATGTGGAAATTTGAAGGAATAAAAATAATGAAATTATTGTATTAGTTTGAGAGATGTTGATTCAGAATTATCCCACAGGCAATCAATAAGGAGAAAATGCATTTCCTGCTCTTTCAGAGATAAGAGAGAGAAACTCAAATGATAATTACTCGTGAGACAAGTGGAAAAGCAAGAAAATTGCATGCTACCAGTCTTCCAACTATGCTTGCTTTTGCTGCTGGCTCTGTTTAACTGCTGGTTAAACTTTCTTCACAACCAATGAGACACACAAAGCACTTTTACTTGACTCAATTAAAAAGAAAATCAAAGTAGATGTTATAATTAGCACTCAACTATAATTATCATCATGTTTAATAATAATAAATTTATCTTAGATCGTTTATAGCAGAGTTATAACTATTTCATTACTTCAACTTACTCTATTTGTTTATTTTCATTATTTCGTTTCCAAATTTCATGTTTCATAATTTTTTAAATATTAATTATCTTTTCAAATGCTATTGGCTAAATAAAATATCTAAAAAATGTATCGCAATCAAAGATAAAAGTATTTTGCCGAAAAGTTCATGTAAGAAATCCATGAATATTAAATTAATGAAGAAAATAATAGAATTTAATTTTGCCATTACATTCTTTTAAAATAAATTTTCGAAAAAACCTTCATTTAAATAAAATGCTTAAGTAATTTACTGCCAATGAAATAATGCAATTGAGAAGAAAAATAAATATTAAATAACTTATAGAACAAATAAACAAATAAAATGAGTTGAAAAGTAATGGAGGATTGCAACTCTAAAGAGAATTGGGATTTTCTATCTCTCCTTCTTCATTTTTTCCATTCTTTTTTTTTTCTTATCTCTCTGTTTTCTGTCTTTCAATTCCTTCTCTCTCACAAAATGGAAGACAAGGATATTTTCGTTCGACCGATCGACCTTGCGGCCTACTCTCGAGAAGAAATACTCTCGGGACATTCTCTGAGAAACGATTAAATTGATTTTTTTTTAAATTAAAATTGTAGCTCTGAATTTTTTAAAAATAATAATTTTATTATTGTCTCCAGGTCGAGAGGAACGAGTCACCGTTGAAAAATTTGCTAGATTTTGTCGAGGTCGTTGCCTGTGCAGGCAACCAAGTCACCGTCCTCAGAAACACTGGTGGAAGTAAATCTCCTCTTTACTGTGTACGTCATGTAGCACACGTGCGTCTTCACGGACGAGCACTTGTACACGTTAAACACACGTGCTCACCGTTTCACAGTTTATTCACACTTTTTTTGTTTTTCAATCAACACACTTTTAGTAAATTTGATAAATATGATAAAAGATTTTTTTAAGAGTATTATTGTTAATTTTAGGAAATACCTTTCTTTCTAACAAATTGTCGAAATGTACATTTGTATTTCAGGATGGCCGGAACTTTTACACGATTGACGTGAGATCATGAAGGTTTCGACTCATTCGGCGATTTAAAATCATTTCTAATGTTAAAACTATAAATTGCACTGTTGAGTGAAAGACATGGTTGCTGGACGAAGTTAGTACGTAAACTGTTGCTGAGGCCTTCGAGCAGCGCGACGAAAGCAAGTCCTGGAGAGCAGAGAGAAAGGCAGCTCTGGGTGTTGGCTTGTTCGTTGGTTCGTTCACTGCCACGATCCGCTATAAGCTATCTCTCGATATTCTCGCTGTATCGATACTCAGTCTTCGTCTTCTTTTTATTTTACTTCGCACCATATTTCCTATTGATTTTCTCTATCATTTTCTAAATTACATGTCTATTGGATTTTTTGTTTATTTTCCATAAATTCCAGCTCTTATTTTTTTGTAGTCAACAGTTGTCGTGCGGAATACTTTTGAATGAAATTAAATTGGATAATAACATTTCATTCAAAACGTTAATGGACTCTTCAGCAAATAAAAAAAATATAAATAATTTTAATAATTAAAATAAATCGATTTTCCAAATATTCGTGCACGCCCAGAAGACTTTCAAAAGCTTAGCCAATATCGTGTTAAAAGTATAATTAAAACTATGAAAAAAAAAAAAAACAAACAAAATGTACGTGCAAATACATTAGAAAATATATTTGTTATATAATTTAAAACACGTCTAGTCGACCAGCCTATCTTTTTACGTTGTCAGGTCATTATTTTTTGAAAAATTATTCTAAATGACGAAGAAATTTACAAATTTTATAAAATTTATACTTTTTTTTTTTAATAACAAAAATTCTATATTTTTGCCGATATTAAATACTGAAAATTCCTCTTGCTAATTTTTTTAGTCAGAATCTATCAATCGTATATTAAAAAAACTATTTTCAAATAAAATAAAGTTATAATATTTTTTTCTTCATAAGAGCGTCTTCTATTCTCCCGAATAGATTACGCAATAGATATCAAACTCATAGCCGAAATTAAGTCATAAAGACTGGAGCCCCCTAAATCGGAGTGTATTATTGTATTACTCTATTGGTTCACATAAGTGAAAGTGAATCTAAATGGGCAAAGTAGGTTGCTTAACGAGACTCTAGCCTCCGCGACGAGTTTATGGATATTGTCTTCTACACAAAACGTAGTGCAATTTTCTTTTTTCATTTATAGTTTATTATATTGTCACGAGTAACTTATCACAGAGTGAAACGTTTAAGATAATATGTGAAAGGGAGAGGTAACCAGGGTCCTTGAACCTCTCGAGATTCCTATAAATACATTTTACGTCCTTTTTATTACACCATACAGAATATACAAGGTGGAATCGTTAACGTAAACAAAAGAAAAAAACCGTAGTTGGCAAGACAGTTGGATAACGTGTACACTTATTCTACGTAAAATACGAAGATAATGATAACGAAATGTGTATTTATTAAATGTGAAGATAAATGGGCTTGAGCGTCGAGGGTTAGTAAATGAGATGAAATATTCATTAGAACGATACACGTGTGAAAAACAAAAATTATATTTATTCTACCCAGCACCTTCGAAATTCCCAGTGTAGCGAAATTAGAAAGTTGGTACTACGGATGTTCAGTGAGAGACGAAGAAGAAAACGAAGATATTAGATATAGCTTCGATGCATCACAACGAATCAGGATAAGGCTCAGTTTCAACTCAAGTTCAATTATTTATTCTTCTGAGAAAAAATAATGTGATGTTATGTGAGAAACATTTTTCAAATCCTACTAATTTCTGATTTTCTGAATGAAAAAAAAAAAGATGTAAATTCGAGCTTGCGAGGAATACTGATGAATAACTTCAATAAATACAATGAAAATGAACGAAAATAACTCTCAATATGATTATGAATTAAGGTGATGTGACAGCTTCTCCTACCCGCTCTATCCGCGCTCGCCAATTAATTTCACGTCCACTAAGAATTTTTTTGTCCAGAAACGTTCTGTGATTTTGAAGACAGTTGATTACAGTTTTCGTTACCAACCACGATATGTTACTTCACTTCAAGGTTATGCGACATACCGTCCGAGGGCTGGTAAGCAATGTCTCAAAGACTCAATCTCTCGAATGCCTTTTGACCAACAGGAACGATTGATGCAATACGTCAAAATGCAATTCGAGAGATTGAGTCTTCGAGACATTGGTTACCATCCCGTCTGATTCTCCATAATCTTCGAAACTTACTTTCTCAGAGACGATTGATTTTTTAGGAAAAAGCATATTAGGTTAGACAACTTACATCCATTTTACAATCTGACTTAATTTGCTTTTGCCCCAAATGTCAAAAATTTCTGCAAAAATAGGTAAAGTGCCTAAATACCGACCGATTCGCCACCTATAATTACTCCGTCGGTATTTCACATCACCTCATATGATAATTGGTCTTGTGAACGACGTGAGAATAATCTTCGTCGGTAAGGAATAAATATTCTATCCCATCAGCCGTGATAATTGTGCTCGGGCCAAGAAACGCCCGGACCCATCGGGGCGATGTCGTAGACGTGTTTGATCTTCGGGTCCATAGATCCGAATAAAGACTGACGAATCATGCTCATCACTGCAGAACCCAAGGCCATATTGCTCATTATTCCTGCGACCGATGCTGCGGCTCTCGCGTGAGCCAGCGCCATTTGCACGAAGAAGGAAATAAGAAAACTTATTCCGGGTACAATCTGCGACATCTGCATCTTCATTTTTCTTCCCAATTCAACGAGACCGCTCGTGATCTTACGACTCACGAATTCTTCTTCTATTTTTGGCAACCTCAGCACCAAACCCGATCGAATCTTTTTTTTCTTCTCTATTTTATCGCTTTCGCCATTTTTCTCGCTTTGTTCGCTTTCGATAACGGTTTTTAAGGAATTTCTCGGTTCTTCCGAACTTTTTACCAACATTTTGTGGAGTTTTCTCAACAGATGCGAAGATTTTTCGTCGTTGACAGTTCGGTAATAATTTTTATCGAGATCGTGAAGCTTTTCGGCTATCCTCTTGCTCAGTCTCGTGCCGAATAGCAATTCAAACGCGTCGTAAGCGTCCTCGACGCTAAGATAATGATCTCCGTTGCTTTCTCCAGCTGTACCACTGTCGCCGGTACTGTTGGCTTTTATTTTATCGAGAAACATGGCAATTATTTGATCGTCGTTGCTCGACCTCTCCGAGTCTTTGTGACGGTTATGCTCACCGGAAACTCGATTGTAGTCGTTTTCTTCGCGAAGACTCCTGTCCCGTTTTCCGTGCTCCTTTTTCTCGGGTTTGGAATCCCTCTGGTCAAGCATGTCTTCCATAATGTCGCTTATAATCGTCAATATGCTCGGCATGTTCTTCGAGTCTTTGAACTTCGCGCCTCTGCCTTTGCGTTGGAAACCATTGAAGCTTATACCAACCTCCCCATCACCGTAGCCCTGAACCCTCAGGAAACCGTAGTCATTGTCATATGTCTTCTCGACGACTCCTCGATACCAGTCGATTAGTATTTCCTCAACGTTCTCCTTCCTCTGAAGCAGTTCCTTTTCAAAGTCTTTACTGGTCATTCCAAATATGTCTTCAAAGCTGTCCTTGTCCGCGGATGATCTTCCAAAGGGATTTAGACTGCCCAGAGCAGGAAGACCCAGCAGAGATGGAACGTTTTGCGTTATAACAGGCCAAACGAATATTCCCATGCATCTTATGAAGCTGAGGCCTCTGATGCATTGAAATACTTTAGACATAAATCCCTTGGCTGTCTGAGAACTTATGTCTTCGACTATCTTCAATATTGCGAGTTGTTCTGTCGTCAGAGGGTTCTTCATCGTCGAATTTAGTGTCTCAACAAAATATTCATCACGATCTCGTGTGTCTTCTTCGTTTTGTTTTGTTATGTTTACTAGAACCTTAAGGAATTCCGATTCTGTTATGTTGGAGGGAAATTGTGGCTCAAAGTTGTCGGAATTATTGTCCTGGTAATTTTCTGTGGGTTCTTCACTGATGTATCTTCGTTTTCTTCGCTCTTCCAACGGAACGTCGCTTAATAGACCGGTTGGTTGGCCTGAGAATTCCGGTACCAAAGGTGGTGATAATTCTGAAAACCCTGACGAGCTTGGATCGACGGTTGATGCTGATTCTAGCAGAAAATTCGAAGAAGAAACAGTATGAAATTACGAGAGGATCTTGGTTGTGGGATGCAATCTGCTGTTTTCGGAAATTATTTACATTAGAAGAAAAATTGCTGCTTTTAATAATTTAAACATATTTTATGAGTTTAAGGTATCAATGGCAAATTGAATAAAAATTTTTTTACCAATACAATTAAACACTTAAAAAATTCTACTTAATAAAGCAATAACCTCTCTAAGAGTTACATTTATAATCGCTAAATAGTAAATAAATGAACATAAAGGATTTTAGAAAATTCATATAAGACTGCCATCATTTTAACTATTTCATTTATAAATGTGTACACAAAAGGACGTAAAATATGATGTAAGCAATAAAATCTCTGATTTCGCCGCTATTGTAAATAATTATCCTGTTTTCTTTAAGCTTAAGATCGTTCACCTACTGACGGAGTTAATCCTTGGATTCCAGGAACGAATACAGCACCAGGTTGTAAATGTTGCCGAGTTACCGGAATCAGAGAGGGTTCTTGTCCGATTTCATCGTGCGCTGCTCGGAAAGGAAACCCGAAACCTTGTCCAGGTAACTGGAAATCCGGAAAATTTGGGATCTGCGGTATCTGCGGAATCTGTGGAATCTCTGGTATCTGATAGTCGGGGAGCTGTGGGAACTGAGGTAGCCCTTGAGGTAACTGAGGGATGTAGCTTCCGAAATCCGGGAATTCCGGAAAATTTGGCACGTACTGACGAAGCGTTGGCCACCCAATGTTTCGAACGCAATTCGGAAAGACATCGCCACGAGCACAATCAACCATTTTCCCAACGAAAAGCGGTTTCACAGCGTTCGGCAGCATATCCTCGCATAACCTGATGACATTGGCCTGTCTCTCGGTGACGAAGGAGGCAACCACGGGGTCCTTTATGTTGAGAAACGAGATTTTCGGTTCGATGGATTTGCTTGGCGAGGAAAGTTGCTTCAACGTGGCTTCTATCCTCGATTCCACATCCTCAGGCGTAACTGGTACTAGGTTTTCAGTCGGCATAGCGAGACCCAGATCTACCGGAGCCAAGGAAGGTTTAGCGGGTTCCAGTTGAGGAGGAAGAAGCGCTGGGTGTTGCGGCTTCTCCACAGCAAAATCGGGTAGAGCTCCGATGTTCGGAAAATTTGGTAGTCGCGGGAAAAACTGAGCGATCGTTGGCCACGCGATGTCCCTCATGCATGCCAAGAAGCTGTTTTCCTTCACACACTCGGACATCTTCTTTGTGAATACTTCCCGTATTGATTCCGGCAAGACAGACTCAGCTACCGTGACGATATTGCCCTGCTGGTCGGTGAAAGTCGCCATGAATTCGGAGGATCTTATGGCGACCTTCGTCGCACCTGTTTGAGCTGATAAATTGGGTGACGTAGCTTGAACGTTTCTGAGAATACTCAGAATCACTTCTTCGGGATGTTGGCTGAAAATCGGTACAAATCTGGTGTCAGTTATCGTTACCATAGCGTCACCGTGCTGTCCGGTCTTGACGTCAGTCTCGGAAATCGCCGCTGCTCCCGGAAGAACTGATTTCATGGTTCCCAAGGGGGCAGCGTCAATTTTCTCGTTGGAGTCATTGATGTAAAAGTTGGGGAAGCTCGGTAGCCGCTGATAATACTGGGAAAGGCTTGGCCAGATGACGTCCCGAGAGCAAACAATGAAATTCGATTTTTCTACGCATCCTTTCACTCTCTCCATGAAATTCAATTTTACCTCGTCGGGTAATAAGTTTTCTGTGACTCGTATTACGCGCCTCTGGTCGGTATTCAGATAGTCGTTGAGGAACTCAAGGTGACCGGGTTTTTCGAGAGTATACGAGCTATCAACGTACTTGGCGGATGACTGGATAGTCGTGAGGATCTTGAGAAGTACCGTCTCAGGATGATCGGAAAATACTGGCGTGAATCTCGTATCCGTTACAGAAATAACTGGTATCGCGGGATCGTTCGACTTTGCTGAGGCTCCCTGTCGAAGCGAAGCAACAGAATCTTGATTAGATGGAGCATCCTGCAAGATCTGAGATCCTGCTTGAGGCTGAGAGACAGGAATCGTCGATATCTCCGGTTCAGCGACAATCTGACTGCCTGTCGGTGCTCGCCCCACGATCTGAACAGGCTTTTCAACAAAAACTGGTTGCAAGCCCTCAGCAGGATCGATGATCGGTTGATAAACGCCAGGTTTCATCGCCGGAAAGCTGTACGTTGCCTCAGAATATTTTTCCATCGCCAGATTCGTCTTTTCTTCCGGAAAAATCGGCATATCCTTCACGTACAATTGCAGAGTCGGCCAGATCACTTTTCTCGTGCAGTTTATGAAGTCGCTGTCTCCCTGTAGACATCCTACAAACCTTGAGTCAAGATCCCCTTGGACGAGAGCCGGAATCGCGTTCTTGGCCAGTCCCAAGATCCTCAATTCATTGTAAGTCAACATCCTGAGTACTGCGAGACTTTCCGGCGTAACGGAAGCAATTTGCTGAGCATTTTTAATTGGAGAGATCCCTCTTATGTTGGAAAGGATATGAATTATGCGATGTTGTATGGGAACCGTCGACCCGGCCATCCTCTGATCTACCTTCGATAGAACCGTGGCGCCTTCTTCTTGGGGCGGTTTATCCGGAATCGGTTGGGGTTTTGGTTCTGATGCTGGCTGAGGCTTTGGTTTTGAGTCCCCAGAACTCCCGGGAAATCCTGGAAAATTGGAAAAGTAACTCGCTATGTCCGTTATGTACTGCGAGAAATTGGGGAGCTCCGGGACTGTGAAAGTTGGTATCCAGCTTGAGAAGTCGGGAAATTGTGGAAGATTGGGGAACCACTGACGCACTGTGGGCCAAGTCGAGTACTTGGTGCAAGTCAGATAGTCGAAATCCCTGATGCACTTCATGGTTTTGGCCATGTACTCGGTCCGCAGTTGCTCGGGAATGAGTTGCTCCGCTGTGTAAAAGATGGCCATTTGATCCGGTGTAATCTGAGTCATAACGAAAGCGGGTTGTCTAGCCTGATAAGTCTGATAACCTGGATATCCTGAGGTCTGTCGCAGGGCGTTCTCTAAAATCTGTACGATCACCGTCTCCGGTCTGGGACTTCTGGTTCTGGTAGCATCGGCCTCGACCACTTCGGGCAACTCCCCGATGCCCTCCGTATTCGGGTAAGGAAGAATCGGATAACCAGGATACAGAGTTATACTTGGGTACCAGCTTTGGTAGTCTGGAAAGTCCGGCAAAGCTGCGTAATGCTGTTTGACTATTGGCCAAGCGAAGTATTTGACGCAGGAGAAGTATTCGAATCTACGAACACAGGAAAACATTCTGTTAGAGTACTCTTGTCTAGTGGACTCAGGAAGAAACTTTTCCGCCATCTTTAGAATCTCCAATTGACCAGGTGTCAGCCACTTCGATAGAGTCTCGTTCTGCGGATTGATGAAAGTGGGCAGAGCGTCGGAGATTTTTGCGGGATTTGCGTCTAAAGCGTCCTTCAATATACCGGAGACGACGATTTCTGGGGTAATGAGTCGCTGTTGGTAGGGACTCGAGGCCGACCGGAATGTCGTGGCCTTTGGTTTGTCCCGTTGATTTCCAGGCAGCCAGTCCGAAATATTTATCTCGATCGGCAGTGTCGGCAGATTTTGCGTGAAGGATTCCGGTATATTGTCGGCTATTATAGGCCAAACGAATATTTTCATGCAGTTGAGTATGCTCCAGCTTATTATACAATCCATCATATTTTGAGCGAAGGTTGGCCGCTGTTCTCGAGAAAGAAGAGTCTCACTGTATTTTAAGATCTGCAATTGACGGTCGTTAAGGATGCTAGTGTCCACTTTTGATAGATAAGACAACTCCGGACTCTCCACCGATTTTTTTAATGATAAGATTGCCTTTAGTGCATCGAGCACCTGGATTTCCGTGAACTTAGGAATACCCGGCAGGATTTCAGTCGCCTGTTCTCGAAGGCTTTGTAGATAGGTTTCGTCCCTTATTTCACGCTGAAGAGATATCGCTTGAGCCTTTAAATCCTCCAAGCTTTCGTTGGTTCTTATCACGCTGGCGAGGGAAAGCGAGTAGGACTCTTCGTTCGTCTCTGACCTTGAGATTTCCTCGTCCTTTTTCGATTCATCGATCTCTTCCAAATTCGGAACCTCTTGACCGATCTTTGTGTCTTCTTCGCTCCTAACCAACCGCTCCTCGTTCTTCTCGTCCTTCTCACTCTCTTCGGAAATCGGCAAAGACTTTCGAGTGGTCAAAACTGCTGACTCACCGTTTTCCAATTTATCAATAACTTCTCCAAGACCGTCCTCATTAATAATAATTTTTTTCGGTTCGAATATAACAATCTCTTCCATCTGCGCCGATTCATCGCTGCTGAGAACCGATGCACCCGTTTCCGTCAATACGGGAATAGCCTTTACGGTTTCTTCCTTGACAGTTTCTGCTTGAACTTTAACGCTAGATTCTTTGTCTGGGAGAAGATCAGGAACGTTTTTCTTTTCTTGCACAAGAGACGCCTCGACTGCAGGAACTTTTTCCGCACGCTTGGACTTCGCGTGACTCGAGTCAACGGGATTGAGCACCGGTACTTGTCCCGACTTGGCGGAGTCGGCAATTTTTTCACTAGCATCGTTAGCAACCTCGATATTCTCTTTCGTTGTGCTCGACTCTCCCTCTACAGCCTCTATTGTTTCGCTAGCTAATTTAGAATTAACAAGAGATCGCTTGCGATGCACCTTGACCCCAGAAAGTTCAACGACCTCGGGCACGAGTTCGGGCTCTTCATCGATCCCGGAATCGGTCGGCGCGTCTCTCACGATAATGCCCTTAATCACAGTCCTACCGATTTCCGAATCTTTTACTCGTTGCGCCTCCTCGTTGACGACGACTTCGTCGAACCTCCTTATACCCTCATCATACTTGTTCTTTACCCTCCCCTCGCTCTTTGCGCTCCCAAATTCAGAATTTACCGTTGACTTACCGATCATGCCGTGTTCCTCGATCGGCGGGCTGATTTCAGTGGCCAGAGGCAATTTTTCATCCTTGAAAATATTCTTCTCGGCATTGTCACGTTTAAAGATTCCGTGGCTCTCGAAGAATTCGTGTTGATTGCTTCCTGGTGCTTCGTCGGAGGTTCCGTGGCCCTCGAGACTCAATTTTCCGTCGATAACTACATGACCGGCAGCCCTCACCTCCTGATGGCCAGGGACACTGCGCGTACTTGCGGGACTCGCGAGCAGAACGATCGATAGAACAATAGACGAGAATACAAGAGCAAATACAGAGGAACTCGTTGCCCGGAGCGGACGTGGAGAGTTTGGTGCTCTCATGGTCGCGGTCGCGAGGCGAATGTCCCTGGCTAGTGGATAGCTCAAGAAACGAGGTAAGGGAAAACGAAGAGAAGTAGAGACGGGGCTACAACTTGTCTTCTGTATTATTCTCCTTCCTTAGCAGCAGCCGTCTATTTTTTTTCTTCCTTTACACGGGTCTCGATGCTCGGGGCTTCGCCTCCTCCTACTGCACGATCTGCTTCGCCTCGGAGGAGCAGGAGGAGGTTCGTTCCTAGTAGCTAAGCTAGCAGAAGAAAACAACACGATCCTATACTCTGTACACTTATGGCTTTGCGAATGCCTGCCATGGAGAACATATTAATGCGCAACAGAGCGCGGATGACTCTCTCTGGACACATACCCAACCAACCCACTAATTTACTCGGAGAGGCTGCTGATCCTTGCGAAGGGAATAACGAGGGAGAATAAGAAAACAAGGTAAATAAGAAAAAATTGCATCTGTATACTATATTCAACACCGGATAGACCACCATCGACATTCCCACTTTTCCACGGTATCTGCTACTCGTAATATTATTCCACGAAGAACGCTCTTGTGGAAAAAGAATATCTCTTTATAAATATTATAAAAATAGCGCTGCTGCCGCTGTATAGAAGAATTAAGATTATAAATTCTAAACTTTCCTTAACCCTACATTAATGGTCCTTATGGAGGGTCAAAGGCGGTTTAACATTTTTCAAAACCTACTTTAATCCTTCAAAATGTATCTGATGCATAGGATTTTTTGTCAAATATTTATTCCATTTATGTCTATGGAATATGTTACATATATCATTTTTCCATTGCAGTGGTTCGCTTATCCTTTGTTCGTTACTTCATCAAAAAAATCCAACCAACGATTTTCTAAATAACAAAGCCAATAAGCCGGACAGTAAATCAATTTTAATAATACAAAAAAAAAAATAATTCATAAAACACAAAATATCGATTGTTTATTAATTATTTATTCGTAAATTATTCTTAAGTAAATAATAATTTATTAATTCATAGATTTTCAACTATGTCAGAAATAATGTAGTTGCTACTTGTATTTATTATAAAATAAATGATCTATTTGTGTATTTATTATTAAAGAACATTTTTTTTCCGTTAGTGGTATTTGAAGCAAACAAAACAGAAAATTTTAACAAGATATTTTTTCATGTACAATGTTAAAACCATTTTAATATTTTTCAACAAACGACTAGATTATTTTATCTCGGCTTTATCGATAAAGATACATAGGGTGAATAAACAAGTTTCTTTGATTCATCGTCGATGTATCCCCGAGCGTTGGGAAGCCATATCCAGAATCCTGTTTTGCTCGCTGGAATCACGCAGGGACAACGCACTCTCTAGCAGGGGTTGAATTTTTAGTCCTTGAGAGAGGACTGCGCCCCCAGTAGATACTGCAACGGCAGAGGCTCCAAGGAAAGAGAGAGAGAGAGAGAGAGAGAGAGAGAGAGAGAGAGAGAGAGAAAGGACCCTGGAGACGAGAATACCAGTACATTTTTTTTTTCACCTCCGGTATACGAGACCTTCGCGAGACCGATGCGCTCTACGATACTCGTCTCCCTCGGCCGCTTCGATTTCTACGGCTTCTTTTATCGTCATAAAGGTATCTCTTCGGGTACTCTCTGACAACTCGATGCATGCAGTAAACCTCCACCTTTATATCTTTTATCCACTGACTCTACGACAACTTATTGCTGTTTAAAGCTAATAATAACAATGCCAGAACGTTATACATTTTTTCAGGCATTAATATAAAAATAACATTTTCTATGGTTGAGTATTAAAAAAGGAAATTTTTTTTAACGATATAATTTGTCTCAGATATAGTTAAAATTTATTTTAGTTAATTTATTTCTTTTATCTACTGACAATAGCGGTTCTGAATTTTTCAAGCACTAATTTCGGCAAAAAATGTCTCGTATTGTTGGGATTTAATTTTTTTACTTACAACATTCACGTCAAATGTTGCATAAATATATTTAAAATAATCTTAACTAATCACAATATTTTATAACACAAAAAGTATATAGAAAATCTGACAACCGATTGATCAGCCCCTATTTTCGAATCCCGGAGCCTCAAAAATTATAATCTTTCGGAATCCTGTCAAAGAACCCTTTTTTGGTACATAAAAGTACCAAAGATCCAAAAAATTATATAAAAACATACAATTTACTCCATGTAACAAAATTATTAATAATACAAAAACAGCGAAAAAATGTTTCATTTTGGTTCCAATTTTTTCAAAATCGCTAATGAATTTTAATTACACAAGAATGTCAATACTAGTTTTTAAATATTCAAATTAAGTAGACTACATTCAAACGTATCCAGCATATCACATTCATTATGTTTTGCTTCCATAAATGAAACTATGTGTTCGTGAAAAACATTTTCTCGAGTCTTTGATGTCAGAGTACTTAAAAAGTCCCAACATGTCGAGAAATAATATCGAGAACGTGTTACTACATCGCCCTTAAACTTTCAGAAAAAAACAGTACTTTTATCATATATTTCTTTGGGGACAAAACCGCTGACAACACTGTAGAAACTTTAGTTTTTAAGTCCTTATAGAGCAAGTTTTATTTTAATGAAAAACATTTTCTTGAAAATTTTCATGTCGAGATACTCAAAATGTTCTGCAATGTTGAGAAAAGTGGTTTACAAAATGTTCTCTAATGCCTGAGCGCGCGCGCGAGCGTGTGTGTGTGTGTGTGAACGCTTCGAAAAATTCAACCCTCGTTATGTAGAAAATTACTCAATCGATCGAAACGAAATTTGGTGTTCATATAAAAGATAAATATTCCATTCTTCGGTATAATTTATGTTTCTACCATTTTTTTAAACAAAGATTTCAAATGAAACCTTGCACATTGCCTCTTCATTATTTTACATTTTCGCACACCTTCCTCGGTGAGAAAATCAAAATTGAACAGCATACTTCCTCGTAGAGGAAGTCCAAATTTGTTTTAATATTTTTTCTAGGGTTCCAGTTCGACATAGCAACTTCTACGATCATCCAGTCCGAATCGGTTCAATAGAAAAAAAAAAATAAGCAAGCAAAGTCGTCATTATTTTACATTGTTTATAAAGCCATCTTAATGAGAATGAAATATGTTTGTCAATTTTAGTTTCCTCGTAGAAGAAGCTTTGTTCAATGTTCAATGTACATGTTCGATTTTACATGTACAGAACATTTTGAGCCAAAATCTCGAAATTTACGCGAGTCAGAGAGGGAACAACATTTTTCATACAATTGAAAATGTCATAAAATTTGAATCTCTTGACAATAATAGTCAACTCATGACACACGTTTGAGCCCGATATCTCAATAATTGCTAGCGTCTTATCAACGAAAACCGCACTTACACACACGCAAACATTTTATTCTAAACTACTTTTCTCAACGTTTCAGTTTGAGTATTCTGAGACGAAAATCTCAATAAAAAAAACTTTTTCATGCAAACAAAGCTTCTTTTATGATAAAGTCAATATTGCTAAAAGATTTGGATCTTAAAAAATCCGAGTTACATTCAACAAAGCAAAAATTTAATTGTATATCGACGCAAAACAACATTCACTAACTACATTAATGAAAGTTGTTCAAAGCGATAAGTTTGTACTGAATTAATTTACTTTTAATTGATATGGTAAAAAAAAAAATTTTTATCGCTTTGACTACCTAGTCCCCTTTAACGATGTCTTATACGTCGTCTATCTGTCTGTCTTTCTCTCTCTCTCTCTCTCTCTCTCTCTCTCTCTCTCAGATCACCATACGTATGAGAGAGATAGGAGAATTTTCGTGTCCCGAATTTTTTCGTCACGATTGATCTTTCGGGTAAAATATGAGAACCGTGAACTGTACAATCGTGAGACAAAGTACACCGTTCGCCTCTTTCCGACCGATAGCACATCGTCTTAAGAGTGTTGAGAAAAGATAGTAAGGATCATTCGAGTTAATCGTAGGGATATCTCGACGAGGAGCACCAGAATCACGAAAGGGACGCTACTAACGGGGACCCATGGTCATCGAATCGTCGCGGCTTGCATACGAATATCGAAGATCGCGAAACGTTCGATGTACGCGACCGGCAAGCTGGTCAGTGTAAGCCTTTCGACCCTCTCCTTTCCACCACCTCGACAACTCGGCGCGCCTTTCCTTTTACTGACTTTTCGAACCTTCCGCGAGCCTCTGTTCGGCCGATCACAGACTCGTTCACCTCCGATACGCACGTGTCTTCTGTGTCCAACTACAGTGTTGATTCAATACATTTTTTTTAACGTTACTACGAGGAAGACACGAACCTTAGCTGTCGAAAATCCTATCCAATATTTTTTTTAATTAAACAAAATGAATTTCACCGGTTTGTGCTTTGTTCTCGTCGTTCTACTGGTCGGAGATTTTTCCAAGGCCATCAGCGAGGTTCCATTGATCCGAGAAGTCGATGAGAAATTGGAAGAAAAAATTACGACGTTAAAAACAATTATTGACAACTCGACTGTTGAAATTGCTGATAAAAAGGATTCCAATGGTTTCTTAAACATTTTTCAGAATGTTATCGCTTCTGGAAATAAATTACAAGGTAAAGAAACATTGCAATTTACTTATATATAAAAATGTAACAAAAATTTAAGTAAAATAAAAATTTGCTTTAATAATATTTTAGTTTATTTTATTTAAATCAATAATTTGATGTAAAATTCTATACCAAAATCATTTATCAATTTTCATTTAGAATAAATTAATTATTTATTGCTAAGCTTAACAAAATTAATTGTTCTTTTTATTTTACATAATTTTGAAAATATTTTTTTATTCTATCATCATTATAATGCATCAACCTTGTCGTTTGTCATCGTTATTTTATGGAATGCTAACGGACAAAGAAGAAGCAATAATTTGCCGTTATGTCACCGTCGTGACTTGTAATTTTCTGCTTCATAATTCGCAATCATAATTTCTATAAAAACATCGAAAAAATATTTCCAAATCGATCGTTCTTATAATAAAATAAAAAATGTTTCTTTCTTCTTTTTATTCTCAGGATATATTCTCAACCAACGATTTTAACGAAACTTGTTACCCAGTTAACACGTGTGACACACTTAGAGTGCGAATAAGGCGCAGAGAAAAGACGAAAGTGTAAATAGTCCGTAAAAGTGATACTCAAACATTCAACATTTTCCAGGTACCGAGGAGGGAAGAACCTTTGGCGTAAAGAGGCTGCAATTTATCATGATGCCGATGATCTACAAAATGGGTGTTATGATGACTCTCCTTATGGTACTGACCGTGATTTCTCTCAAGGGTCTGGCGATTGGTACGTATCACACTTAATTAAATTCCATAATTCTATTCCCTTCTGCCCTGGAAAAAAGTTTGTGTAACCTATATCTTTGATGAATCATCGATATATCGTAAATATATTTTTAAAAATGTATTCATTAAATATATAGTTGTGCGATAAATATTTGAAGATATATTTACCAGAACCTAAATAACTTAAAGAGTTATTTTTTTCAACAAAAACTTTTGAAGCATTACTAGCACATTGGCATTTTTACGAGTTTTTATTTTACTATATGTTTTTTATGTAATTGATTGAAACTATTAATGGATTTTTATTGAAGCTCTTCAATTAAAAAATTAAGCTCTTTCAACATTTACAGCAATCGACCAAATGACGACACATCAGAGAATTTTAAAAAATGTCTATGTATCTACGTATTTCAGGAAATTATTACAGAAATTTGCTTGAAGGTTCTTTAAGATTTTGAAGGTTTTGATCTTACAGACATTTTCATTGTTTATTCAAATGAAAATACATTAGAATTTTAGTACATTAACATTATATTACACTTATTTTCAACTGTGTAGAGAATTTTCTGTTAAAGATAGTAACATAGATGTAGTTGTAAACTTCTTTATGTGTCTTTTCGATATCATTAACAGTCTCACAATTTTCAGACTCGAACGGCTTTAAGGTTTTTTTGTATTAGATCAATGTGATACACCAATCACATCACCTTTGATCCTAATTCCCTCAAACATTTTTTTATCGCTTAATATCATCGATCAGACGATAGAAGCGATAAAGCGATTCTACTGCTCGATATTGAGAGCAATAGAATAAAAAGCCTGCAAAGTAAAACGTTTGCAAGTAGCTTCCTCATTATTTTACACCACTCACAGAGCAACCTCTATGAGGAAGTACGTTTATCGATTCTAGCTTCCTCATAGAGAGACACACGCACATTTAAACATTCAAACATTTTTTTTAAGCCACTTTTCTCGACGGTTTAAACCATTTCGAATATCTTTACATGAAAATGTCCGAAAACATTTAATCGAAAACAAAGCTTCTTTAATTTCTTTCTCGAATTTTAAAGCTACAGCAAAAATTTCGAAAGAATCCTGGCGTACTGGCTACGTTAAATCTGAATTACGATTTTCATTTTTTTATGTGACTAATGGATTTTAAAAAACCTTTCATTAGATATAATAATACAAAATTGGTAATAAGAGAATTCAATCTGGGTCCTTTAACAGTTCCAGCATAATCGACCAAGTGGCAATGGACCAGAGATTCAAAATTTCCTTCAGTAAATTATGTATAAATTGTATTTTACCGTACAGAACCCTTGAGCTAACTAAATTTTCAAACGTGCAGAAATTTGTAGTTAAATATTAAAAAATCACTATAGCTTTCGGTGCAGTTTGTTCTGAGAGAATATCATTTGATGCATAGACTCCCCTTATTATTATTTTCTGATTATTTCCAACAGTGTAGAGCAGGGGTCTCCAAACTACGGCCCGCGGGCCACATTCGGCCCGCGGACAGATTTTGGGCTATTTCACTTTTTACCACCGGCAACAATGATAATATGGTTTTGGCCCTCGGAACTTACTGGAGTAATCAGTATGGCCCTAAGGCTGGAAAGTTTGGAGACCCCTGGTGTAGAGAATTCTCTGTTTAAAAGATGATAAAACATATGTAGCTGTTATCTTCTTTGTATTACATTTCGGCCTCTCTTGCCTTAAGTTGATTGTATTGATATCGATCGCACCGCCTTTGATCTCAATTTTTTCTAATTGCTAAATGTCATCGATTCATCGTGAAAGCAAGAGAAAAAAAAGATGTCACGCATATAATTTGTTTTGCGTTAATTAAGAAATTCTATTTTGTAATTACTTTGGACGGGTGTGAATAAAAACAAGGCGCGCGAACCGGCTTTACAGATTTCAAAGTGGGCCTCTATAACCTCTCAGTGAAATATATTAATAACGAAAAACGCTACACTTTATTACAAAATATATCTATTCAGCTTTTGTTTAAAATATATTTTCGGTATAAAAACTCCAAAAAGTTTTATATGTCGGATAAGCTTGTACAAATATATATTTTTTTCATGTAGAAGGGCACTAATCAAAAGATAAATACATAGTCTCTTTAACGACTTTCTATAAATATATAACAATACGCTATGCATACACCGTTAAGAGAATCGAATAAATCGAGAGCATAAAATTAACTGTATCGTCCAGCGAGTGTCAGTATGCCAGCGGTAGAATAGAAAATCATCTGACATACGTGATACGTTGCACGAATGTCAAATATAAGTGCCTACTGACACGCTTTACTTCGACGACGAGGGAGCCAAACAAATGTTAGAGGAGATCCACGAAAAAATCTTAATGCAAATTGAAAGCTAGTTGGCCAAATGACTCAAAAAGAATAAAACAGTGATTTGTTATTATTTTTTATATTTATTTATTGCTTTTTTTGACAGGTGTAATGCTATTGGTCCTGAAGCTCAGTGCTATCTTCGGAAAATTCTACGCTAGCGCACACTCGTATGGGCCGTCTCACGGCTGGGCCCCCCAGCCCCCCCAGCCAGTTCATGTTCACGTTCACAATAACGGTGGAGGCCATCATCATCCACAAGTGTACAGCGGATGGGAAGCTGCCAGCGGTCCACCAGAGGATGAACACTACTATTACAAGGGATAATCCGTTAATTTCGTTATTCACCATAGCCACAGGATTGTAAAGAACGAAATGATCGAGTGTTCGTTATGTTAATACGTAGAAAAATTTCGGTTTATTGCGACCAACTATACGAAAATCTCGAGTTTGACATTTTGAAACGTTCATCAGTATTCAATTTATAATTCGAATATTCGAATAATTTAGATCATTTAAATAATTTAAATAATTCGATATCTCGAATTCTATTTATTCTGCATAATAATTTGTTTATTTATACATTTTATAAATAATGAAATATTATAAGGAACAAAACGTTCATGCTACGTCATGACTGATGCCATTAATTACGCTATCGTCTGTGTGCATTCCATAATTATTTTACTATTTGACGTAGTACACAGTAATAGCTGAGAAACTCAGGGCACCAAAGTGATAGATTCTCTGTGAAATTAATTCAATAATTAATTAACTTTGATAAATCAACCTCACTGTGAGTCGTAGATATAGCGCAATAATATATGAATCTTGAATATTTTCCGAGTATAATTGTTTTAGTAAAAATTTACGAACCACCTCAGCCAAACAGATAGACCAAAACGCTAGTTAAGATAAATTATACACCGCGTATACCTCACTCGTCTATTTATAATTCGCACATCTCCACGAACGTAGAAAATTAAGAATTATTTCACGATTCTGTAACATAAAAGTTGTATCATTTGTATAAATAAAATATGCTATTTATTGTTTTTTTGTTCTATAGACAATAAAACTTTGTATCTTTGAAAAAGTTTTTTAAAAATTTGTCCAAGATTTAAGAAAAAAAAAAAAAAAACATAAAATTTGCATTTCGATAAATAAAATACGCTATCTATGAGGTTTATACACACATACGTTACAAATCATTAATGTAAGCCGCTTTTTGGCCGAGAAAAATACGGTGGTACGTTTAATATAAAAAACGGAGAGCGAAAGCTAAGAAAATTGATTTTTCAAATTGCTTTCTCAAAGTCACCTATCTGAACAAGTACATCAATCAATTTTGACTTCCTCATAGAGGAAGTTTTGTAGAAGATAGAAAGTAATAAAGAAGTAACGTGTAAGGTTCTACTTTGCAGGCGTTTTAAAAAAGGTACTAACAACTTAAATCAACTTTAAATTTTAGCCTTTGCTACGAAATCATGAAAACTGGTATAGTTTTGAATTTAACTTGAAGCCATCCGCGCTTATCAACTTAAATTTTAGTGATATGATACGCACTAGTTTAACTGCTAAAAATTTGTCAAATTTAGCGAATCAACGATTTGCCAAAAATGACAGATTTGCATATGGCGCTGAACCTATATGAAACCGATATCTCCGTACAATTACATTTAATTTTCGCACGTAAATATTGTTACAATATTTAAATTTTACAAACAAAAGGAGTTAAATACACGACTTACAGTCCCTAGGAGTGAGCTTCCTTAGTGGAAAGCATTTATGACTTATAGCGCACTGATTAGCATTGGACCTTGTGCGTCAGTGCACTATACGTGACGAACACTTCCCAATAAAGAGGAAGCTCACTCGTGGCTGTAAGGTTAACTCGGTCCATTTTCGTGAATAACGTGTACTAAGGTGATAACACGTAACAATGGAATAGCACGTAATTATACGGAGCAACCGTCTGCATATATTCACTCACCGCCACATTCATTTCGCACTTTGAAAGTTCCATTCGTCTTTGAGTGTTATACATTAAGTTTGACTGCCATTTTCATAAAAAAAACTACCAATCCAGCTGTAAATAATATCATATACGATCGCATTTTAGAAACCTTATAGCTAAACGTTTCATTTCGATAGTTTATGCCATTTAACAATATTGAAAAAAAATGTTAAGTCTAATAACTTTTTAATGAATTTGTCGATTTTATTTTGTTTCACTACGATAGTCGGATAGCAACTGATCCTCTATTGCGCCAAATTTCAATACAATAGTTCGGTTCGTTGTCTTTATGTATAAGAGATTCATCCATCGGTTACTAAACTACTTTTTTTAATGAAACAGACAATTCTAATTATACTGACGTTAAAATCTTGAACAACATTTTTTTGAAAAAAACCAAGTTTCCTCTATGAGAAAGCAATAAAAAAAAATGTAGCTCCCTAAAATGCCATTTCAAATACAGCTTTTGTATTTTAAAACACAATAAAGGGTATTTCACATGACCTGGATACCTTTTTGACCGAGCAAAACATGGGCGACTGTTTAATTTCAAAACGGGAAGCGAAAAATAAAAATTTAAAAAATAATAGTATAAAATGCGTTTGTTAGAAAGCATTGTTTCTTTTTTTCTTGGTCCCTCATAGTTTCGAAAATAAATGTAATAATAAATTTTGCTCGGAGAAAAATAAACCTAAATAAATATTAACTTTTATACGGGATATTTAATACATTATTGTTTGGACTGGATCAAGTTCAAGATTAGAAATTTTTTCATTATGTAATGGATCTTATAATTAGTTGACACTAGACGGTGGAGTTCCTGGTGAGTTCAAGGCTGGCTGACTGCTGAATTCGCGAGTATAAGTGCGTCGACGATTTAGCTATCTCCCCTTAGCGTGGATCTAGCTCGATGGAACACATTTATATCAAAGGTGGGGAAGGTTTCCAGCAGAGGAAACGCACACTCGTCAATCGCAGACACTACACGCAACAAAATTTCCAACCGAGATCCAGTTAGAAGCTACGAGTGGGGTTTCCAAGCGGTTATACCAAGAGGATACGGAGGAAAATATTTTCTCACTGACCGGAGCAGGAGAAGAAGCAGCAGAAGTCAGTCTCCTTGTCAATTATCCAGATATAGTATAGTTGCGCGAGGAAAACGCGACGGACACAGCAGCTCTAAAATTATCCCATATTGTTCGATTTTTATTTATTTTTCTCTCCATTCCGTTTTATCCATTTCATCCGTTTCATATGTGATTAAAAAAAATTAATTGTCCAGCGGTTTTCCAACTGTATAGCTATTCATCAAGATACCGGACGATCTATTCGTTGAAACGACCATTTTGTGTTGTAATTGTGTAGTAAAAAGATCGTTAAAAATCGCTAATAATAACTGGTCATTATCGGTAATAAAAGAAAACCGTAATTTCATAGTAAACTATATACCGAACGCTATACAGAGGATGATAGTGTGGAGTGTTCTCGCCTTGGCATTAATGAGTGCACGAGAAATTGTTGGAATTGAGAAAATGAGCAATGATTCGTCAAGGGATTTCAATATTTACCCAGGATTTAAATTAGCTCTTTACGACAATGAGTTACAAGTAAAATTAGACTTCAAGACATTTTTTTTAGGTAAATTGAGTATTTTTTTGTCGTATTCCATTCTACATTTACCGATTTATCATTTATTGTTATTTTTTCTTGAATTGATTTTAATATTCTTTTATTCTTAGAGACTGCAGTTCAGGGTAGAACTCACGATCATCACGAGGAAAATAAAAAACCTGGACCTTTGAAAAATTTCGGATCTATAGTTGTAATGATTCCACTTATAATGCAGGTATTATATATTTCTAGATTTATTTACAACAATTGTTTAATTTGGACAGAAAAATAATCTATTCTATTAATTTAGATGCTCTCTATTCCCGGTGCAATTGCTTCGATAAAAATGTCCCTTCTAAAATCGCTCGTGGTTGGAAAACTCGCAATTCTGCTGATGCTCTTTAACTTTCTGAAAAGTCAGCAGAGAAGTGAAGTTGTGGTGGTTCATCAGTCACCGCCACACCATTACGATCATTATTATCCTCACTTCCACGGGGAATCCGAGGATGATGACAAAGGCTGGTTCGGATGAATGGGTAACGAGTCTTCCGTGGGAGAAGAAATTCATCAAAAAGAAAGTCTGTCTTCCCCTCAGCTTTTTTAAACAAATCCAAGTAGATTAATTTGAAAGATTCCACGTAATGTTTGCTGGATGGAAAATAGAACGTTGTGCAGTAATTTATGATAAAAACTTTTTTTTGTTGTCATTTAAAAAATATTTTATATTTAAATGTGATTTTATATTATTTATTTAATAATGTACCTATCAATCAGCAGCTCCAAAGAATTAATAAATAAACAATGAGATTTTATTGAATTATTGTTATTATTATAGTGTTGTACAGTTTCCATGTGGTAAAGTATCGTGGATCGAGAGCTGGCATCCGATTTCGTGAGATTACCGCGTCCCACTTGACTTCACGAGCGAGCTATGTAACGGCATTTTGGTCCACATATTACAAGTCCGATGCTGTTGTAGTATCTGTACGTAAGAACGACAAGAGTAAAGAGCGGTTAAGAGAGAAAATGATGTTAAAGAGAATAAGAGAGGACGAAATTTTGGCACTCTTTCTTCTTATACCACTTTTTCTCTCTTTAAGATCTGGGTCAGTGCAATGAAAACGAAATCTTGGGCTTAGTACAATTCGAAACAAGTATGTAGCTTATTGAATTTGTTGAATGTATTGAATTTATCAAATTTAGTGAATGTAGTGAATTTATTTTAAAAATATCGAATTGATGTAATTTATTAATTTTTTTTCATTTGTTTTACTAGCGACAGGATAGAATCTTCTTACTTTTCCAATCGCTTATCTCATAAATGCAATGTTTAGATGCAAGAGAAGTGGCCAAAGTGATAGTCAAACCGTCACCCGTCTAAGATCCCACACAGTTACAAGCGAAATAAATCACAAACCTTTATGTTTATTTTTATTTTTATCCTCGTCGTTTTGCTATCGAGGGTAACGACCGAAGCTCACTATCTCCAAATTGCATAACTTGCTAAATAACTTGTATCGAGATGCAACTATTTATCGATTTTTTAGTATTCCATTGAGTTGGAATCTTCATCGGAAGAAACTCGTGCTGGAAAAATAACGGAAAGAATGGTAATCAACTGATAAATCAAATGTAGAAGGTTTAATCCTTTCGCTGTTTTATGCAAATATCGATGTTGCTCATAACGAAGAAACGAGGCCTATGAGTTCTCCTTCAATATTTAGAACTTCCAGCATCGATACGAAAGAAATGGTAGCTAATACAATAATTAAACATTTTTAAACTGCATTCAATCAAACACAGAGTTATATCTCTCCCAATACTATTAGAATGACTCTGTTTGTTCATTTCTTCCATACATTAGTTTATAATATTTATTTTCTCAAAAAAAAAATGTCCTTTTGGCAGTAAAATAGGTTTAAAAATAATTTTTTATAATTTACAATTAAAATGTAAAAACTTATAATTATTTTTCTTCATTCTGATTGATTTATTTAAGATTCCGAGGGAATAGTGATCGGAGAATACGGCTTTATAACTGCTGACGGTGTTTATCACGAGACTGGCTACGAGACTAATAAAAATGGCGATTTCATAATAACGAAGATGAAGAATCGGAAGACAACGAATCGTGAGTCGAATTTATAATTAAATTTAACGACATCGTAGTCGACAAAATTCGACTTTTTTTTTTTTTTTTTTAGTTCAAATTGCCCAGGAAATTTTCAAAGACAAACCGGAAGTTGCCAAGAGGGTGATTCAAGTGTTGGCGAAACCGTGCAGTGGATGTGGAATTCCAGTGCATAAGAAAGAGGAAAATAATATTGATATTCCAGAAGATAAAGTTAAAGATGAGAAGAATTGAATTATTCTTCTCACGAGCACTAAAATAAGGAGCGGTTTTAACAACAATGGTGTATGTTCTCTCGAAGGAACTTTATCACGAAAAAACATAAGATTACAGGCACTTCGAGCCTCGAAAGTAAATTGAACTTGGATCATGGACTGGAGCGAGACGAAGTTCTTAATAAAATAGTGACAGCCGCTAAGTAAAATGATATTAAACGAGATTTCGAACGGGGAAACTCCAAGTTCCAAGCCTTTGTCCGTAGAAAATGGACTCATTGAGAGGATGGCCGATGATTTGTTGTATCGTTTCAACTACACGGTTGCTTCTCATGGCCACCATGAAACCGGATTTCGCGATGGAAAGAAAGATTGTTCGTATCGAAGCCCAGGAATCAACAGTACCGACGCCAAAGTCGATCACTTATCGAACGAGTTCGGTCATCAGCTAAACACCACATTCGTGTATCGAGCAGAACCACATGACGCTCCAAAGTGGCACTCATCGGATTCTCCTTCGAGTGGTTTTACGACGACAAACGCTATAAAGCTCCAAATTGTACTGTATGATTGATGAATTAAATAAATGTTTTTAAAAACGCATAAATTATGTTTAGAAATATCCCCAAGGAACAATTATCGTTAAAATAACGTTTTCTCTTTGCCCTTGATTCTAAAATGTTCTTGAGTCGATACCAAACCCCTGTTATATGTAGCCATCAATCTTGAAGAGAATTTCATTCACAGATTAAATTAATAAAAACAAGCCTGCAAACTTTGAATCTTACACATTGCTTTCGCATTATTTTTCACCGTTCACAAAACCACCTTTATGGGAAAGCATGATGATTGATTTTTACTTCCACATAGACAAAGTTTTGTGAAAGGTGAAAAATAATCCAGTTATACAAGTAACGGCGACCGCACGGTGGCGGCACGGGGCGGCAGAGCGTGTCGGCAGAACGCAGTCTTCTATAAACGTTTCTGACGAGAATCACGGTAGTCGACCGTATTTATTTCTTCTTATTATACCAGCAGACTAACAAGCGAAATGATACTTAACAAATATCAACAAATCTGACCTGACTTAATCTCCGAAGGATTTATACGAAATAGCGTGTTTAACGTTACTTAAGATAGTATACGAGTACCGTACGTGATATCATTAGATACGTTGCTGAATTTGTAATATGTTCCAAACAATTAATAGAGGAACTTATGTATGAAAGCTCAAACAGGGTTATCGGCTATTTACATTAAATATTATGGTGCTTTCGTGATAAGTATGTACACCTAGAGCATTAATATTTTATACATTTGCACGTTAAAACGTACACTCAGTTTTACCAGTGAAAAGCGCTATATATAAATCCAATGTCGGATCATATAGAAACGTTACGATCGGCCTTTTGTTCATTTTGATTTGTACGTCACGATTAGATGCATAACAGGAACGAGAAGTGAAAAATGTCCTATCGATTTTAAATTTTAAAATGATGTTGAAAAAAAGTGTACTTTACCGAATCTTTCAATGATAAATGTGGAGTCAACGTTAGCATTCAGTCCGGGAGCATAGAACTCAGTGTCGACCATTAATATATAGCAATGCTATCAATTCGTCAATTATATATTTTGTAAATTTATTATCCATCGTGAGATTGTGACAATATATTTGATTTGTTTAAATATATTTTATAGGTTATGTATCACGTTTCGAACTTTTCTCCCGGTTCTGTCCCAATATCATATAGTTTGTAAAGAATAGAATTAAGTCATCGCATCCACGTAACGTAAAATCATGCTTTACCATATTACTATTTTTTTGTTATTGAAATAGTGCTATTTCAACATTTTCATAATGCAACTCTCATTTGACTAGTCACTCCGCTCATAATACCTTAATGGATTTCAAAGAAAATTAATATCTAATACAATCCTAATATAGTGATCATTCTTGGTCTAAATGTTTTAGTATTGCACAAAGTTTCAATCCATTCACTTGAAAACTGTTCAAGTTGTCGCGATCACTAACATTTTTCAAGAAATGAAATATAAAGTTCCAGCTGTTTTAACGGCTTAACAAAAATGACGATAAATGAAGAGCAATTTGTGTTTCGCTTTACTTATTTTCCATCGATATAATTAAGATTGGACTGAAATGGGTTTGAACTTAGTGCGAAATTCAGGTAAATCCTAACCTCTCGTAGATGGAAGCTAATAGCTTATGTCGAATTAACGTGCTGCACAGTCTTAAGACCGTGACCTGGTGTTTCGTGTTACCTAGGATATCAGCTGTAGTTCAGATCCGTTTTAGTACAATTTGACCCCACCTGATAACTCTGTACTTGAGTGCAAAATTTCTACATGAACCGTCAAGCCGTTTTTGAATCATTCGCGCTTTACTTTTGTATCTTGACAAGCGACACGCTCACACATTCACGCACGCACGAACTCACGCACGCACACACTCACACCACACATGTTTTTCTAAACCACTTTTCTGACTACTTCCGACAATTAAAAATATCCTAACATGAAAATCAAAAAATTTGTTTATGTTACTCGAAATAAAACTTTCTGTATGAGTAAGCAAAATCAATAAAACTACCCCAAATAATTTGAATATTCCCGCGCTCTGTCAAATTATTTACCGTGGATCAATCAACGACTCCGGCAGTCAAAGTGTATGCGCAGAAGTATCAAAACGTCGATTCTGCGCAGAATGCGTGACTATAGCGTACAGTAGTACGGGAACGGGATCGGAGCGTACTGTCTGCTCCAGGGGTCAGTCGAGTGTATTCCGGTCGCCTTACCTCACTTGACCGGCCATGATGTTGAGCGCCGTATCGAAGGCTGCCGCTGGGGCCCTAAGGGCCGTCAAACCCGCCCTGCTACAAAACGAAGTCGCCAAATTATCCGGCGCTATCTCCGTCAACAGTGAGTAAACATTTTTTCGTCGTCAACGTGAAAAATCTATTCAAAAACCTAACGCGAGCCTGCTTCTTCCGTCAAGTGTTCGCAGTCCGTATTCGCCCGTGACCGTACGTCGTGTCTGCTTCATTCTCTCGAAGCATACATCGAAATCTCGACAATCTCATTCAATCGATCGTGTTCTTCATAAACAAATACTCTCGCGATTATTTGGTTTCCAGTGATACCTCAATTAATTGAAAATCACTTTCTCTCGTTCGGTTATATAATCTTCGTATTATTCGACCGGACGAGCAGAGACACTCGTCTCGTGCCAACATGGCGGGCCCTTGGTTCGAGGTGACCCATCTCAAAAACGCCGAACCGTATAATTCGACAGCCAGCAATTCGTCTTGACTCTCACGATGCTCCAGTTGTTCACTAACAATGGCACGTCAAGATTATTGTAACTTCGGAATCTCATTTCGTTATCTTTGATGCGGTAATACATTTTTTCACTGCTATCACGTCTCGTGCCTTGCAATCGATCGCCCGATGCCGACACTTACTCCCTTTACACACACGCACCCAAAATTATTGTATAACAATGTCTCGCGTTACGAGACGCAGGAATGACGTCGAGATGGCCTGGAAAATCAACTTCAGGATTTCTTTCAATTATTTAAGCAAATTAAAATCTCTTCATCTTTCTTTCTTCTAGTGTCTCACTCTTATTCTCTCACGCCTTATGTAACTGCAGTCTCGCGGAAGCTAGAGATATTACCTAATGATCGATAGCTCGGTACACCCGTATATTGGATGAACGAAAAATTGACGAAAAAAATATGAAATAAAAATGAAGAGTAATAATGTAATTGACAGATCGGGAGTATGCGAAGGCTGCAACAGCCCCGAAGGCTGGCACTGTTCAAGGCAGAGTCGTTGCCGTTATCGGTGCCGTCGTTGACGTGCAATTCGACGATGCATTGCCACCGATTCTCAATGCTCTTGAGGTCCAGAATCGCTCGCCACGTCTGGTTCTGGAGGTCGCTCAACACTTGGGTGAAAACACAGTACGCACCATCGCCATGGACGGTACCGAGGGTCTTGTACGTGGACAGCAAGTATTCGACTCTGGTTATCCCATCAGAATCCCTGTGGGCGATGCCACTCTCGGTCGCATCATAAACGTCATCGGCGAACCCATCGACGAGCGTGGTCCGGTTGAAACTGACAAACTCGCAGCCATTCACGCTGATGCACCCGAATTCGTCGACATGTCCGTCGAGCAAGAAATTCTGGTAACGGGAATCAAGGTCGTCGACCTTCTTGCTCCCTACGCCAAGGGAGGAAAAATCGGTGAGGGCATTTTTTTTTTTTTTCAATTCAAATATTCACATTTTCTTTTTCTATTTCCCATTCCACCTTTCCAATTTTTTTTAGCTGAAATAATACAAGATGCCAATCTGTATTATCTCAAAGCTAACAAAGTTGTATAAAACATAAAGAAACATCTTAAAATTACTTCACAAAATAATGCCAAGCGTTTTTCCAAATTTTCCAACAAAAATTACAAATTTTTTTTACCGATAATTGGATTCTGTTGATAAAAAAAACCGTAATTTTTATTTCTTTGTAAAATTAAGGAAAACCCAAAGCGTCATTTACTTTTTATATTTATTTTTACTCGACGCACAAAGTTTCAATAAATTTTAATTAGATTCAATCCAAATAAAACTTTTCAAAGAAAACACGGAAGTGAATTCTACTGTCGAGCTTCCGAGTAAACATGAAATAAAACTTATTGACATTTTGCTATGCACTTCACAGTTAAATATCTTACATGCTATGTATTTTAGTACCTAAATGGTAAAAATAAATGAAATTTTTAGGATATATGGTACTTCATATGATACTTGTGTGATATCGAAAGTCACTGTTTTTTTAACACTGTCGAGTATTAAAAAAATCTTTAAAAATTATTCTTTTTGTTTGCCTCAATGATGATGCGTTATGCAGAAAATATTTTTCTGAATAAAAATATACAGTGTAGGTGTAAAAAAACAAAAATACTATTATGATTGCAATGACCGAAGCTTCTTTAGCCGTTTCCATAGATCCGTTGATTAGATTATTTTTTAACTTTTTCCTTGTACTGACAAAGTTGCTATTTAAGCTTCTGTGAAATTTCAGAGAGATTTACCGTTTAAAACTCGGGATAATTGAAATTGAAATCAGCACTTTTTGCACGTATCGCATATTACCAAGCACACACCGGTTTCATATTTTTTTCAACCACCGTCAAACGACCTTTATTATATTGACGATGAACCACAAAACTGTGGAGTAAACACACTCCGAATATACTGTGAAAAATTGTCAGAATTATTTACCGTTTAGTTTTTGATATATCATGAGTAAAAGAGAGATGCCCCCCCTGATAATCCCCATGCGCAACGTGCCAAACCCAATCGATCTCCACCGATGCGTCGCGGAGCTATTATCTTAAAAAGATTTTTAATTTGAATTTAATAATTTTTTCGTGTATTTCACTCAGGTCTTTTCGGTGGTGCCGGAGTAGGAAAGACTGTACTTATTATGGAGCTGATTAACAATGTAGCCAAGGCTCACGGTGGTTACTCCGTGTTCGCTGGTGTAGGCGAACGTACCCGAGAGGGTAACGATCTCTACCACGAGATGATTGAAACCGGTGTAATTTCCCTGAAGGACAAGACCTCGAAGGTAGCCCTCGTATACGGACAGATGAACGAGCCACCCGGCGCGCGTGCCCGTGTCGCTCTGACCGGTCTCACCGTCGCTGAATACTTCCGTGACCAGGAGGGTCAGGATGTGCTTCTTTTCATCGACAACATTTTCAGGTTCACTCAGGCCGGTTCTGAGGTACGTTCCTATTTTCTCCGAATACTTTAATTATATATACTCGAAATACACTTAATTTATGTAAAATCTTAAATAATTTTTAGCCAACTTGGCGAAATTCAAGAAAAAATCTATTTTAAACGGATTTTTATTCGATTAGGCCTTCATTAAAATATTGTTTCCGATATCACCATTGTTTTCTACAGGATAAGGCAATATCTAGGATTTTTTCTCAATTGGCCGTAGAATAAATTTGATAAAAGGAAACTTTTATTCTTTTGCTTAAACATCCGGCAACTGTTTGAAAGTAAAGAATTCGAATAAAAATAATTTTTATTTCGATTGCGCATAGTTTGACAGATTATTTATGAAATTTTTATTTTATTACACAGAACAAGGGTAATCGCTGATTTTTTTTTTTCAATATTGCCTTCGAATTACCCGTTAACGACAAAAAACTTGTATTATTTGACTCAAACATTCGGTTATTTTGTTCTTTTTTTTGTCGTTGTTATTTAGGTATCTGCCCTGCTGGGTCGTATCCCCTCGGCCGTAGGTTACCAGCCAACCCTCGCTACTGACATGGGTACCATGCAGGAGCGTATCACAACGACGAAGAAGGGTTCCATCACATCGGTGCAGGCTATCTACGTGCCTGCTGACGATCTTACGGATCCTGCGCCCGCCACGACTTTTGCTCACTTGGACGCCACCACTGTGTTGTCTCGTGCAATTGCCGAACTCGGTAACTCATTTTTCTTCCTTTCATTCTATCTTTCATGTTACATTGCTTGCTTCTTGTATCTAAAATGTCGTATGCTTCTTGTACGTGAAAAGGTATCTACCCGGCTGTGGATCCCCTCGATTCGACCTCCCGTATCATGGATCCCAATATCGTCGGCGCCGAGCACTACAACGTTGCTCGTCGCGTACAGAAGATCCTCCAGGACTACAAATCTCTTCAGGATATCATTGCTATCCTCGGAATGGACGAGTTGTCTGAAGAAGACAAGCTCACCGTAGCCCGTGCCCGTAAGATCCAGAGGTTCCTCTCTCAGCCATTCCAGGTAAATCTTTCATCATAATTTTTCATAAAATCTCTTATACTTTATTGAATTCAAGAAATAATTTATCGTCGTAGATATCGAACAAAAAAGAAATCTGAATAAACTAAAAATACGAGTGAAATACAACGTTTTATGTCGAATTAATGCTTCTTTTTTTTTTTTTTTTTTCTCGAAAAATAAAGGTCGCTGAGGTATTCACTGGCCATCCCGGAAAGCTTGTGCCTCTCGCCGAAACGATCAAAGGCTTCCAGAAGATTCTGGCTGGCGAACTTGACCATCTGCCAGAGGTGGCGTTCTACATGGTAGGACCGATCGAGGAAGTCGTCGCGAAGGCCGAGACCCTCGCTAAGTCATAAAAAGCTCATCGCACGGTCATCTAGGGGACGCGTAGTCATTCATCGCCGTAGCGCGTGTCCCTTTGCCTTCCTTGGCTTGCCTTGGCTCGCCAGGAATAATCCTCATAGTCCCGGTCAGACATCAAAGCCGGTGCAACCAAGAAATGGGAAGAAGAAAACACTCACAGTCAGCGCGTAATTAAACGAGAAAAAGGAAAGGAAACAGAAAATATAGAAGCTCGCCAACCACCTCGGGTGTTGAGAAACGATCTTCCAACTCATCCGCGAGGATCGTTAATTAAAGTTGATGCATCGATAGACGAGTGTAGTTCGCGTTAAATAAAACTTTTAAACGTTGGAAGATTGTTGTTTTGGCTCGATCCTTTTTTTACTTACAGAGGAAAGATCGCACTTTTTATAAAAACAATTTTTTTAAAGCGCGATATGAAAAAAGGAAAACACTGTTTATTATCGAAAAAAAAAACAAACTGTAATCTACACTGCGAGGCTGTACTCTATATTAGTAATACGTAAGAACAAAAAAATTAATAAAAAACAAATTAAAAAAAAAAAGCTGGCCTCTAGATTTTTTCGGGAGTTTTTCTCTAAAAGATATTAGAAAATTTCGTAAAATATATTTCAAACTTTGTACTCTTACATTCGAAATTACAATAGTGATTCAATTATTAACAATATAAAAGGTAGCTTATCCGATTTGTACTTTGGGTTCTTAGTGTTTTCTGATGTGGAATTTCTAGTGAAAGTTGATCATAGGCTTTTTTATCTTCAATTCATCGACCAGAATCTGAAAATAATGAAAATACAATAAAATCTGAGGATTCGTTGTGGAAATTAATCCTAAAAAGACACTGACTCGCCACTGTTGAGCGCTTAGCGCAAAAATGTTCTGAGTGTTGACCTGCTTTCCTGATTTTTTTGCCTGAGCTTTCATCTCTTTGGTACTTGGCTCGATAACAGGATTTCCATCGTCATCTATCTTCATCTGCATTAAACCGTCTCGTACGAGAAAAGAAACGTGTAACATGTTCTCGATAGTTTTGCCAAAGTCTTTGGGATGCAGTATGAGTCGAAAGAATTCGAGAGGAGTCCCTGTGTCCTTGTAATGCTGGGAGATCATCTTTTTTATCTTTGATACAGTCTCCTCGACGCTATCGTCGTCTTTTCCGACTTCTACGATCGCATCGGGTCTTTTAACGGGTGCCAGAGCGTCCCGTTTCACGGGTTGACGTTTCACTGCTATCTTCGCCTCCAGAGGGTCGAGACAACCTTGAACATACTTTTTTCAGTTCCAGAAACGTTTACATCCTACAAGACAGATGCTGCTGACATTTCGCGCCGCCATATTGATTTTCTGAAGGGTCAGTAATATACGATAATTTTCATTTATTGCACGTTCTCAATCGAAATTCGACCAGATGTCGTTTATACTACAGCCCTGTACAACTTGAAACATATCAACGATGCATAGTGTAGACTACGAAATAGCCTATTTTTACCTACCAAAGACAGTAAAAAAATCTACTCCAGCATCCCTTTAAATTCTGGTAATTTCAACACAAAAAATCCATGCAAGCCCAGCTGTATGAATCTCGTCAGAGGGGCTGGTGTTTGATTCTACTAATTTGTTTACTTCATATTAATTGTTAGAAATAAGATTCCAATTGGCGACTGTCTCCCCTTAAGACGATGTGCTACACATCTCACTCGGAACGTCATACGAGCGAGAGTGATGGAAATAATCTTGCTATCCCAAATTTCTCGGTCATGAATTATCTGTTGGATTGAATTGAAGAACGGTGAACTGTATCTCACAATTTTACAGTTCACCGTTCTCGTTTTTTATCCGAAAGATCAATTATGGTGGAGATATTCGTAATAAGTGCTATTCCGCTACCTCGCTTGCACGTATGGCGACCTTAGAGAGACAGACGACATGTAGAACATCACTTTCAGAAAATAATAAAGAGAGATCAAGCAGCGTTATACGCTAAGTACAATTTCATGACTTTCGGGATAATTTCAATACATTATTAACATCATAATTGGTATCTAAAATGTTTGATTCTTACCACACATAGCTGTGTAGTTTGGTGTCTTCCTAAAAATCTTGGACACCTCATTTTCAAGTATCGACCAATTAGGCAAGTCCAGACTCTCATCAGGCATCGTATGAACATATTTCAGCTGCAAAATGCATAATAATTAAATAAAATCTATTAAATCATCTACATGACTCAATAATGACAGAAATAAGTAAGAATAAATGTCGCCGATAAAGTGAAAGGAAATCAAACCAAAAAAATTCAAGAAAGGATATAGGCAAAGAATTTACAAATTAACGATAGTTAAATAGATTGAATTAGCTATTCCAGCAAAAATACTCAAGATCTCTGGACGTATGTTACGCATGTTTGTTTGAATTCGTTTTAATCTCAATATTATTTCTTGCTTAATTTCTATCGCCACATTATACGTTTACCCATGTGCACATTAGAGCATTTTGCAGTTACGCACAGTAATTAAAATGTTTTTTTATTTCTATTGAAGACAGTAGAATCCGAATTAAACGAAGTACGATTATGCAGGAACCGGATTAACCATGCATTCCATTCTTGAATTACTGGTAACTTTCTTAAAAAATTGAAGTCAATTTTGTCTCAAAATAATGATTTCGTAGCAATGATACTTATGATTTATAAATTGTGCTATCGCTGCACATAATTTTTTTATGTAACATTTAGTAGTTTAAAAATAAAACAAATGGTGTTGAAGAAAATTTAAAAAACTGAAACAGCCAATATTAAAAGGTAAAATGTCTTTTAGTTTTGAATATTTTCAACAAAAATGTTTATCTTCAACTCGATTCCCACATCTGAGAAATCAATTCTCAGATTTTTTTTTTCACTTATTAAGCCAAATTTTTAAAAATAATGATTGACTGCTATCATTGTTATCATCGCTAAAATACTTTTATCACCCCTTAAGCCCCTAAATCAAATTTTCCATGGTTTCAGGCATTCATGTATGTTGCTCGTGTAATCACCCTGGCTAATCAAGATTCTACTGTAAAATGAAATTGAATAAATGGATAAATTTAAGTGAATACTTACCAATTTTTCAGCATAATCTTTAGTACTGTAAGGGCTGATTTCTTTAGTGAGCGAACAAGCGCTAGACTTAAGAACTCTAGAGGAAGCAGCCATGACCTCCGAGTCCATAAGAACTTCATCGTGACTGACGACTGATGCAATTCAGATACAAAAGTTACGATAAAAGCATAATAAACGTATAAAATTAAATAAAAATATATTTCTCTTGTCTTGAACCTTTCTCGTCGATTGTAGCCTCCAGACTTATGCTATCAGCCTCTCTGACGATATATTCAAGATTTTTCACTGTTGTTATGTCAACATTGTCTGAAAGCAAAAAATGTAAAACTGCGTACAAAGACATTTAGCATTCTCTCGTCACGAGAGTGACTAGACCATGGTGTAAGTATATTTACACCATTAGTTTAGATAGAAGAAAGCAAACTAACGAATCGTTCTTGTCTTGTCGAGGACTGCACGAAGTGACTCCTTGCGTTCTAAGGGCGAACGGGATGATGAGGATGCTTGCGAGCCACGCGAATTTCGTGCCGGAGATATAAAAGTGTCTGACATTCTCCGTATTTTTTATTATTGCTGAGTGGTTAAGTTTCGTACTTCTTCTGTGCCACACAAACACTCTAAGTTTGGTAAGGTTCATATACGAATGTTCTCGATACAATAACTTTAGTTATACTTTCACGCGTCGGCGTTTCTTCTTTCCTGTAATTATAATTCTTCTTTCCTTCAGATTGATGCCTGATAGCCTGATTCTGAGTTTATGTAGTCGTTAGTTCGTTCTTCGTTGTTTGCCGAGATTTGAATAAAAAAAAACAAATCTCTTTAGGCCGCGAACGGTCAACGTCAACACTCGGCGTATGAGCATTCGACAATGAACTTCTGCGCAAATGAGATGCGCATCCCTAACTTACCAGCGACAAATGATTCTATTTCTTTCATCTTTTTTTTTCTCTTTCTCCAAGAGAAAGGGATTTATAACCTATAACTTCCGCCATGAGTGCGAAAGAGGTAGAGCTAGTATGGCGGATACGGCGGAGTGAAAGAGAAGCAGCACATCTGTGTAAGTATGGAGGTTTCGCCTCGCCTTAAGGTGATGTGCTACACGCCGTAGTTCACTCCAGTTCACTCTCAGATCGCTATGCATGGGAGAGAGATAGCAGAATTTTCCCATAGCAAATTTTTCTGCCACGAATGATCATTCGGAAATAAAATTAGAACAGTCAACCGTAGAATTGTAAGACGCAATTTAGAAATTTGTATTACAGTTTTTGTTACCGACCGCTGGGTAGTATATCACCTTAAGCAGTCATGAACGATAGCTCAGCTGTATGAAGGAGAGGCCAAATATCCATGAGTGTGAGAGAGATAGAAATAGTATAGCTTAGCCTCACCTGAATTAAGCGAGAGGCGCTGGTAGTAATTCATATAACTGTCTTTCTCACACACTAATAGAGTGAAATGCTATTGTTTACATTTTTAGTTACTCACCGAGTAGGTTTCGCCTCCCCTTAAGGCGATTCTTTTAGTTTTATTCTATTTCGATAGAGTGTTTGTGAGCGAATATTTAATGGAGTTATTCCGTGTCAATTATCGTTCATTTTAATTCATACTTTTCTAACAATTCAAAATAGCGCTACATTATACGTTGAGCTTTAAAATACACGTACACAAGTTCTAGAAATTCAGCAGACGACAATTGGTTGCTATTGACATCATTTACATTGTGTAAGGTTAGGAACGTCCCGACGGCAGCACAACTGCACAAGGGCGCGGGGAGGAGGGAGAAAGAGTTGTTAGATTCTAACCTCAATTACAAAGGTTTGACAGTTGGAATAAATATACATTCGCCCAAAGTGGTTGAAAAATAAAACGGCAGAATATGGATAGTAGCTCGAGTAAGGTGAGAAAAGAAAATGGAAGAAACAATCATGGAAAATAGAACCATTAATTTATGAACAATTTTCAGGACGAACGGAGCACTCAGGATGACTCGGATTCTGAAGTCCACGAGATCGAACCTCGACTCAAATATGTCAGAATGCAGAACGACGTCAAGAATATTTTGCAAAACGACTCTGCCAGTTGCATAGCTGTTCATCCCAAAGTACGAAATCACATTGTTACCGATAATTTAAAGTAAAAGTAGCTTCGTATGCTCCGTTCACGTTGAACATATTTACACATTTTTTTTGTTTATTTCTTATTCGCTAGAAATATTTATAAATTTTTTAGTGAAAATCTTATTTTTCAAGCTTTAACAACTTGGACATTTAAAATAGGAGAATACTTAAAATAATACGAGTTTTACATAACAAACAGGGTGTACAGCCTAGAGGTAGAGTTACCTAAATCTGTGTCTCTACGCACAACGCAGTGTAATTCTACCAATTACGAGAACAAAGACTCGGAGACTTATCTGCAAAGATCATAAATTCTATGTTATGCAAAGTGCTTATAGTAATATAACTATAATAGAAGAACATGTGCAAAGGAATAATTGGTGAAAGTGTGAATGACGTGAGCCTGAAAATGATATGAGAGATATTTTGCGAAGTTCAAAATGATGTGCTATATTGACCAAAATATTGTGAGTGCGAATCAAGTAGCGCTATTGGATATCATGAAAGAACGCCTGAAACGTGTAGCACATTGCATTCAAGATAAATAGAAGCAAGGAAATAAATAGCAAAAATGATTAAAAATTATGTAACTTACTATGTTACACGCAATTCAATTAATATAAAGAAGATTTTTATGCCTAAGCTCAAGTGCTTGATTGCTTCAAGTGTTTGAAGAAAAAAAGGGAAAACATCCAAGCTGTCTGACTTAATTCCAGGTGATGCTAGAGAGTAACATCTAGCGTTACAATCTGGCAAATATTATTTATCTTTGTAAACAATGATAAATAAGCATTCTAATTATTGTAAAGGTCATAAAACCAACGATTCTTTGCAGTTTTTGTGTCTCGGGTCACACTGGGGCATGATTCACCTGCTGGATCATCAGGGAAACAACATTGTGTCCAGAACTCTGCAAGCGCACACTGTGGCAGTGAATCAAATATCGATAGACCAAAAAGGCGATTTTATAGCATCCTGCAGTGATGATGGCAACATTTTTATCTATGGGCTTTACAATGGTGAAAACAATCACAATATGAGACTGGGTCGTCTAGTCAAGAGCATTGCCATTGATCCTCTTTACCACAAGAGTGGTAGCAACAGAAAATTTATCACAGGTTTGCTTATTTACTTTTTAATTAAATTATAAATCCATAAATATCAAGTTTGAAATAATAGAAATAAATAAATAAAACATTGCAGAAAAATTTTGCACACATACAGCTAATTTTTTTTAAGAACAATAATTGGCTATAGATTATAATGCAACCCATGAAAATTTTCATATTGTATTTCATGTGACCTGGGCCATTTTATAACTTAGTAACATTTTAGTGTCCTTTTTATTACGATATGTGGGACCAAACAAAATGTCTTCCTAAAATGACATGCACGACCATTTATTAAGATTATTATTTAACTCGCTGTCTCAAAATGAAACGAACATTCAAATTTCAATTGACAAAAAAACGGCTCACGTGAAATACTCTTTATCAATTAGTATTAACATTTTTTTAAAAATCAATATAATTACTTTTCAATCTACAGGCGATGATAAGCTCGTTCTCTACGAGAAATCTTTTCTTTCTCGCATGAAACTCACTGTGTTGTGCGAAGCCGAAGGAGGCGTGCGTTCCGTCGCTTGGGCTGGACAATTTGTCGCTTGGGCTTCGGATACTGGCGTTCGTGTTTACGATTTAAACGCACGGTGCTCCCTGGGGCTGATTAAGTGGTCACGGTCCAGCGAGTAAGCTTTCTCAGACTTTCAGTCCTAATTTTTCCTTAATCTCTACAAAGCCTCTGATACTTATGTCGTTTAATCGTCGTATAATTTTTTGCGAAGCAGCGCTCTGCCCGAACACTACAGATGCAATTTACGATGGTCCGGAGACTGGACTCTCCTAATCGGCTGGGTAGACGTGGTTCGAATTTGCCAGATACGAAAACGTTTAACTCAGGAAATGGCGAATAGGGATTCGCCGGAGTATATAGTTCATCCGGGTTCGCGCGATTACTTTTCTAATTTCAATTAAATACATTTTAATTATTCAATCTTTAATGAAATTTTTTTTAACAGATTTCTTTCAATTTTCTTTTCTTTTATCCTAATTGTCATTTAAATATAAAATTATGGTTTGTTATATTACATTTTTAAAAGTATTTTAATTAATTAAATCGATAAAAATGTATTCTGCTAATTTTTAACTAATCTAATCAATTTAATTAATTTTAGTATCAACTTTCCAAGTGGATTTTTATATATCCGGTATCGCACCCCTGGAAGGTCAATTGGTGTTACTGGGATGTCTTAAAGAGCTCGACGATAACGGGAAGCGTCAACGACCGACCCTCCACGTCGTCGAGCCAAAGTATCAAGACTTTGTGTCCGTTTGCGCGAGTTTTTTGACGCTACGAGGCTACAAGGAGTATAGCTGCAATGATTATCACTTGGATTGTCTAACTGAGGAAAATAGGTTAATAATAAAAAATAAATAGAAAAAATAAGCGTCATAATAATTGGAAACAAAGATAAACACAATTAATTGCTTTTAAAGGAAGGCGAAACTTCTCTCGCTCCTTGGCGATTTCGTGAACGCCAACTCGGTCGCTAACAAACCTTTCTGTCTATATTTTTTCTAGGGTGTCAGAACTTTACACATAAGAGTAAAACTTTACATGATGCACAGCAACATCTATTATGTAAAACTCGTTTTTTTTTTAGAGGTTTCGTTTCGCCTTACAAACCGTCGTTTCATTATTTTTGCAATAATGTTTAGAATAATTGTTATTTTGCGATCATAGATTTTTATTTCCGTAACCCATTGCTGTAACTCTTCGTATTTTGTGCAAAAGAGATTATTTTCGGTTTTATTTTTACAATTAATACAAAATGTTATAACCACGGGCTACAGATTTTTTAAAAGTAGAGCACAAAGAAATCATTTGAAAAAACAATTATCAGAAGAATAATCAAACGATGGATTTTAAAAGGAGATCAATTTGCCTATTACTCATTGATAATTTAATGAAACCGTTTCTCCGCAGATTTTTTATCGTCAGCCCAAAAGACATCGTAATCGCGAGTCTGTACGACGCCGACGATAGGATAGACTGGCTCTTGAGTCACGGAAAATTCGTGGAAGCTCTTGAAGCTGTTAATTCAAGCAGTGGCGAAGACTGCAAGAGACACACGGTCATTAACGTAGGAACAATTTATTTGGATCATTTGTTAACGAGCGGAAAATTCGATGAGGCCGGTAAATTGTGTCTAAAAGTTTTAGGCCGAGACAAGAAGCTGTGGGAGGAAGAGGTGAGACGATACACTTAATAAAACTTTAGATAATAATTATTTTTAATTAATCTATTCTTGTTTTTTTTTCTGCATTTATCATCAGGTTTACAAATTTGCTCGAGTTCACCAGCTACGATCGATATCGTCGTACTTACCTCGCGGAGAGATTACCCTCGATTCTATGATCTACGAAATGGTCCTTTACGAATATTTGAAAATGGATCCCGACGGTTTTCTTCAATTAGTAAAGGAATGGTCACCAAAGTTGTATAACGTAACGGCAGTGATCAACGGAGTTCTGGAGCACCTTCTCTTCCACACGCAGTATCAAAACGTTCTTTTGGAGGCTTTGGCGATTCTATACAGCCACGACGGCAAATACGATAGGGCTCTCGCTATGTACCTCAAATTACGTCACAAAGACGTTTTTCATCTGATAAAGAAGCACCAGTTGTATTATTCCATTTACGATATGATCGAGGGACTCATGGATCTTGACTCTGATCGAGCTATACAATTTTTCCTCGACCAGAACAACGTGTCGTCGGAACATATCGTTCTGAAGCTTCAGAAAAATCATCGTTACCTGTATCTTGTGAGTTCTACCATTAATCAAATAATCTATGAGGGGAATGAGATGCAGATGATCTCGGAGGTTTTTTGACCAAGCTAAAAATGGTGCACCGTTTCCCACATGACCAATATGCAGACATTTTTTGGAAGCCATTTCGGAAACGTTGCGTCAAAGTACATCCGCATTTGTCGGCAAAATTGAGATAACGGAGTAATGATATCAGTTTCGGGCTACAGTTGTAAAATTCAAGAAAATAGTCCAGCTACAGTAATTAAACAATTTGAATCTACTAAGAAAGAAACCGATATTGGACCATTTTTGCCAATTTTATACTTTTTGCGTAAAATTAAGGTCATATTCTATTATTCCAATATTGTCGACAAATGCGGATGCACCTTGAAGCAATGTATGCAGTAATTTGTCGGCCTGTTATCACACTTATGAAAAAAATCATTATAATTTGGCTTAATTTCTCAATAGGATGCAAGAAATTAAACTAACAAAATAGAGCTTTAAATTTCAAAAAGACATTTTGAAAATATTTCTCTTGAGTCAACCTTTATGGAATTGAAAAGAAATTGAACATTTCACTTAGCCAAGAAGTAATCTAAATTATTTTATTTACTTTACTTCACGAGCTCAACAGATTAAAAAATCAATAATAGAGACCCTTAATCAGTTAAACAACACAATGAAACATACACCGGGAAAAATACGTCAAAATATAGAATCTTCTAAATATGAAGACAAAATATGTAGTCAGAAGAGATAATATTTGAGGAAGAGAATTATTAATTGATAATATTTTTTGTCAACGATAAAAACTACAAAATAAAGCTCTAGAACATACTTTTAGGTAGCCATTTTATTACTTGTTCTCAATGATTTAACCCTTTCGGGATTAACAGGAAATTACACATTTCACTAAGCCAAAAAGCAGTCTATGTAATTTTATTTCATTTATTTATTGTTTATTTTATAATAATAATAATAAAGCTAATAAAAACCTAATAAATAAACATACACAGTTTATTTAGTAAACAACATAGTAACACGTGCTCAAAAGTGATCAAATAAGAGGCTCGAAAAAAATAACTCGATGGTTGCACGTATAATACAGCAGTGGGTTAATAATTTATTCATCAAGTAAAATACCCTCTTAATATGTCTTAAGCGTTCTGTTTTTCTTATCATACCGATGTTTAAATGTGTTTCTCATTTTATTTGGGACTTTCAAGTACCTCGACGCCCTTGACAAGCGAAATGCCAATGACTGTAAGACCAAATATCACGGTCTGTTGGTGGATTTGTACGCGGAGTATGCGCGAGACAAGCTTCTGCCGCTTCTCCGTCGTTCCGACAATTATCCGATACAACAGGCTCTCGATATATGCAGTCGGAGACACTTTTATCCAGAAATGGTTTATCTCCTCGGCCGAATCGGAAACACATCGGAAGCTCTGGCTCTCATGACTCGCGAGCTCAACGATATGGAAAGCGCGATCGCTTTTTGCCAGGAACACGACGACGAGGAATTGTGGAACGATCTTGTCAACTATTCGCTCGATAAATCAGGTGAGTTGATTCGAGAGGTGTGAAATCTATGGTGTCGAGTAACCAAGAGGTTTTTTTTTGTTTTACAGAAAATATAACGTTTTTACTGCAAAAGATCGGTACGTACGTCGATCCAAGATTGATGGTGCAGAGAATCGAGCCGTCTATGAAAATACCAGGACTGAAGAAGGCCCTCGTGAAGATGATGTGCGACTACAATCTTCAAGTTTCCGTGCAGGAAGATTGCAAGAAAATACTTGCAAGCGATTACTTTAATCTTCACGAGAGGCTCGTGCGCTCTCACGAGAAGGGAATATTCATCGATGATGATCAAATGTGTGGAGCTTGTCACAGAAAAGTCATTCTGAGAGGTTCGTTATTGCTGCGATTAGTTAATTAATTTTTTAAATGAATTTTTTCGTTAATTCACATTGTTTGTATTTCAGATCCGAGAAATCTAGTCGTCTTCTATTGCAAACACTTATTCCACGAGGACTGTCTGCCTACTTTGGACCAAGTGGTGAGCTTCTGATTTACATATTTTATTTTTTTATATTAACATTTTTTTTAAAATAATAACAAAAATTTAATATTTCGTTTGTTTTGCAGAACAATTGTGTAATTTGCAATCCTCAGAAGAATACGGAGCCAGGCAAGAAATGATCCAGGTAAGTCTAGCAATTTTTATTCTCCACGATTAATTCTCGGAAGAGCTGCTATTCTCTTCGAGTGTCTCGGGACACGCCGCGAAACTCTTGAAGTGTTGAATTGTGAAACCAATTACGTCCACGGGTTTAACTGAAGATGAATATACAATATTGCATATCGAAATATTCCATTATTTTTCATAAAAGTGTTGAAATTTTACCAATGAGCAAAGCTTGAGTGTAATCAGCCATTAGTTTTTTAATCTCCGGATGATCTGCAAAGTAATTGGTTTGTTGGACGATCGTGCAAGTCTGAAAAACGAAAAATTAAGAATCAGAACTCTTTCCAAGAAGTGAGGTATGTCAAACCCCAATGGCTACTTGACGTATGACATGACTCCAGTAGCTGCTCTTCGAATTATTTCGGATGTCAGAGACCCTCAATAGCTATTTAAGGTATGGCCGACCCTAGTCGATAAAAGTGCTTTTTTTTATCTCTCTGAAGTAACGCTCACTTTTCTGTCCAAATACTTGGCAAGTAGTTCGAAATCCTCTGACCAGACATCCCGCAGGCATTGTCTTATGCCTTTATCATTTTTATCAATGATTCGTGGATCTACAAGAGGATTTATTCGCAGTAAAAACTGAATTTTCAGCCAGTCGTGTCTCAAGATCCTTCCCTGTCTCGTTAACAAAGTTTTTGACTCTCTGTTTTGGTCCTCATCCTCCTCGTTTTGATTTCTTCGTTCTACGGTATAAATTTCGAGGCGTCTACCGTCGAGTCTTTGCCATTCCGCGGAATTGCATCTCTATTGTTTGAAAAAAAAACGACACATTAAGCTAATAGTGATAAAAAGTTATCTGATTTAGAATCTGAAAAGAAACATTAATTTACATAGTCGCAAGCTTCGATTTTTCCATTAATCGTCATCGATTCGAGACTGAATGATCCGTGATAATTCATCAACGCTAAATATCTCATCAAAACGATATTTCCCGTTTCGCTGAGTAATCTTGAATGACTATCAAATGGAATATCCTCGCTGTGAGAAGTCGAATCACATGGACAAGTCATTTGAACTTTGATATGATAAGAATCATCTTCGCTTCCGATAAAAAGGCATTTTTCGTAGGTACCGTCCGCTCGATGCAAATATCTAAAAGCAAAATAACTTTTTTTTTCATTCTTTCCTTCACCAACGATGAGGACTTCGTCGTTAGCCAACTAACTCGTTTCTCTTCTCTTCCAGACATTGGAAATTTTCGGTAACAGAACCAATGAGTTTCGAGCCACCTGCGAAGCAGCCCTCGACGTTCATCGAAGCTGCAACATTCACGAGAAACTCTCTCGACTCAGGCCCGATTTTTTCGACAGTTATGCAATAACCACCGATGGGCTTGGTGTTTGAGCTAAGCTCATTCTTCGCGCAGATCAAGAGATGTTCAGTGAAGCACAGTGCCTCGTTCGTGGAGGCATCTATAATAAATAATGTGGATAATGCCTTACCTTCGGTTTGTTTTTTTCTTTTTTTTAAATATGGTTTGTCAACTGTATTATAAAAAAAACTATCGCAATGATCGTAACAATGACGTAATTTTCGAGTCTAGTGACAATTAGAAGATTATTTTTTTATGCTTGCATGAATTCGTGTATCACGGCCTCGTACTTTCTCTATATCTACTATTTGTACTCAGAGAAACATAAGATCTGTTCGTTTTCACGGAAAACTGCAAACCCCGCAAATTGGTAGATGTATCAAGTATCTCAGAAATATTAATCTGACATAGATTTTCTAATCTATTTGTCCTTTTTATCGTTATTTAAACAATGTGTTTAACGAAGACAACAATATATGTTGGAATTAAACTTCCGAGATACGAGATAAAAACGAACAGGACCAATAACCGCTTTCCATTTGCTAGTCATAGTGACTATTAGACAATTAATCGACTGTGCTGATTGGTATCATTTCTACTGCTGGCCTTCTGTGGTCAATCGTCATAGCCGACCTAACTGTCGTAGTAATTATATAGTCATTACGCCTCTCAAAATGGAAAGCAAGTCAAGTGTGTAAATACTCTTAGTTGCCATTGTAGAACTATGTGATACAGATACGTGAATAAATATATAATATATTAATGCCAATCATTCGTTTTCTTATTGCTGTGTAAACGAATCGATTTGATTATTTCCTTGGATCTATTAAAGGATTAATTGGTTTAACAGAAAGTGGTTGCCTTACCTATCGCGAAATTGGGAATTGCTTTACAAAGATTGAAAGCTTCGATGGGCAGGTTTTCATTCCCGGTGTCCGGCATTATTTTTGTTGCATATTAATTACCGGAAACAGTAATTGCATTGTATTTCATTCTACTGTTAATAACTATTAAGAGAATTATATATATTTTATTTAACTTAAAACAGCTGGTGACACATCTGAAACTTGAAAAAAAAAAGAAAACAAAAATTTTATGTCATACTTGTGTGTCAAAGATACTGCCTTCGATTATTTTTACACAGCTGTTGTATACTTATTATAACGAAGAGTTAAGAATCTTAATAAATATAGCACAAGTAAAATTATCCATTATTCATAATAATAATAATGATGATGATTACAAATTAATTCTGTAGAATAGATGCGTCGGTTGTATCCTCTGTACTATTTGTCGCCCCACCTAGTATTTTATAACATAAATGTAATTTATCGATATTTTCTATAAACGTATCGCAGATAGAAATGTGACAATGCGGGGACTACACGATGGCGGCACGGAGTGGCCCGACGTGACGGTACAGCACATGACTGCTTCAGTGCTGTCCTGACTGGTTATGACGGTCCGTCAACGCGTCGTGCGGACGCTATGTCAGCAGGATCGTAGCATTCGTAGCTCGTTGTAGCCTGTAGGGCCTCACCTCACGAGTCACGACTTGATGGGACCATGCTGGCACGGTCTTGTCACGCTGTGCCGTCATAATGACGTCCTGGTGCGAACGTAAACAACGGCATTCTGCCCACACGGTATCCGTTTCTTACTGGGGTACATCTCTCGCCCTCAGAAATATTGAAACACGTAAAAATCACCGATGGCCACAATTGATGAAATTGTGGACTGCTGATCATACTTTTATTTTGTCATTTTTCAGAGAAGCTTTAGCATTCAAATTGCGAAAGTAACGAATTATATTTTATTACGATTAACGTGTTATTTATATCTTAATAATATCTGATTAGGATTAAGATGTTATTTGTATCTTAATTATATCTTATTACGATTAAGGTGTCTTATTGCGACATCCGTGTAAGAATGGAAGTAAAACTTTCATACTTACACAGTGCTACTTCTCTATTACTCCGCCCTGAGCGCCATGCCAGTTCTATCTCTCTTATGGAGGTGTCACCTACCCTTAAGGCGAGGCGAAACCTCCATCCTTACACAGATATGCTCCTTCTCTTTCACTCCGCCGTGTCCGGCATACTAGTTCTACCTCTTTCACACTCATGGAAGTTTCGCCTCCCCTTAAGGTTTAATAATAATTACTATAATAGTCACTATGCGTATAGTATTGGCTATTCTGATTGGATACAGCAAACCAATTGTCGAATACTAACCAATCAGCAGCAACAGCAGCCATCTATCTAACCAACAACTACTACAGTCACGAGTACAACTACCAATAGGAAAGCGCCTAAAATTGTGATTTTGCAAAAGTTATCTATTTAATACACAAATAATATACGAAATATATGTTCGAATGATAACTTATATTACGTTAACATTATAACATTCATGAGACAATGAAAATGTATCATTCGGACGGACAATTGGTATATATGATGTGTACCAAATCATAGTAATTTTACAGTAGTAAGTACATAAATCATTCGGTCACTTGGTACAAATAGTCTTGACTTGTGTTGTTTAAATGGACGTATATGTATATATATATATACCACATCCTTCATCAAAATAAAACAGACCCAACCTCGAATTCCGACTAATCTACAATTAAGTCCAGCAGAATCCTTTGAATGATAAGGAAAACGTTAATCAATCCTGTGTTAGTTACGAATTCCTCTTGCGTTTCCATTCTCGGATATTAATTAAACTCTAATACATCGTACAAAAGAAAAATAACTCAGAAATGTAATTTCCGACTTAACCTCAAATTACTAAAATTCGTTTACAAACGTAATCCAGGACTTTGAGAACAAAGCATGTCAACGATGTAAAAAACGTTTTTAGGTAATAAAATACGTCAAAAATGGTACACGACAAGAAAACTGTGAGGAGAAGCAGATCGAGAGAGCGAGAGAGAGATCGTGAGAGAGACCGTGAACGACGGGATCGTGGACGAGGTCGCTCCAGGAGTCGATCGAAAGATCGCGCGAAGAAGGATCGCCGAGATGGGCTCAGAGAGCGTTCTCGGGAGAGAGAAAGGTCAAGGGATCGCGATCGCGAGAGAGATCGAGGGACGAGAGATAATCGAAACGACGGAGCAAAGGGGGAGAAAAGTAAAGACGACAAGAAAAAGCCGAGTCCTGTATTTACAATCGACGAAGATGGGAAGAGAGAGCAACGAGCCGAAGGCTCCCGAAAAACAGACGAAGATGAGGAAGACGAGAAGCAGGATGGGAAGCAACACGATCCGTCTAAGAAAGAGCCTCTAAGTTTGGAAGAATTGCTTGCCAAGAAAAAGGCGGAGGAAGAGGCAAGGGCAAAACCTAAGTTTCTTACGAAGGAGGAGAGAGCGGCTGTCGCTTTGCAAAAAAGGCAACAGGAGGTAGACGCTATAAAGAAGGCTCAGGAGGAGAATCGGAAGAGTGGAGGGCAGGGAGAGTCGTCGGGAGCTGGGAAGGATAGGGAATGGGATGAAAGGGATAGGTAAGAATTTTTGTCAACTTTACAAGGGCCGTGTAGCCACTTATTAAGAGGAAGCGAAACCTCTGTATTTACACAGATGTGCTACTTCATTTTCGCTCCGCCGTGAGCCCCATACTAGTTCTATCTTTTTGTACCGATGGAAGTTTCTCCTTCCTTTGAGAAGAATTCAAAATCAGTGCTAAATTTTTTTATCGCCTTTTACAAATTTTTATGGATTAATCGAGCAAAACAGCGAAACAATAAGAGGAATAGATTTATAATAATATTAACTAAGTAATGGCAATTTCTAAAAAGGTGTTAGCTTTGTTCAGTTTTTTTTTTAAAATTAATTTGTAATTTTTTACCAATTTTAATGGCATATGGCTCATTTAGTTTTATAAAATATGTTTTTAGAATCGCTTAGATATTTCATAGTACTAGTCATTTAATAATTATAGCTATTTTGTTCATGAAGATATCTTTTTATTGGCTTAACAATGAACTGTCATTTTTAAACAACACTATCTAAGTTTTAGATAGTTGATTTGTAGAGTGTCTTTCAAGAAACAGAGCAAGCCACGCTGCGTTTAATTATTCATCAAAAAATTTTCACATTTTTAATGTACAATTGTCTCAAGTTTTGAAAACAAAAAAATTACTAGTAACTGAATAAATGTAACAATCCATACAATTTTAGGTAATAGAAAATAGAAAATTCTCATTTTTTGTTTGTCTAGGTCTATACGACAACTTATTGTCCTATAATTCATACTCAGGGAGGCGTTATTAGGGGTTTTTAAATAATCGGGGTCTGGGTGGCCTATCAGGCCCCAGATATTTTTATAATATAGAGAAACAATTTAATGATTCATTAAAGAATCTTACGATGATTTTATCGTGATTAGACGACGGGACAGTCAGCGGATGCGCGACGAGGATGTGAAGGATAAGGATAAGGAGAAGGAGGTGGAAGCCATAAAGGAGCGATATCTGGGTCTGATAAAGAAAAAGCGTAGAGTGCGACGGCTCAACGACCGAAAATTCGTATTTGATTGGGATACCTCAGAGGACACTTCCGTAGATTACAATAACATATACAAAGAGCGTCATCAGGTTCAATTCTTCGGAAGAGGAAATCTCGCTGGTATAGACATAAAAGCTCAGAAGAGGGATCAAAGCAAATTTTACGGCGAATTGCTCGAGAAGAGGAGAACAGAGGCTGAGAAGGAGCAGGAAAAGTGAGTATAAAAATGGGAAATTGACAAAATTTGAAGCATCGAACAACTGAATTGAATAATTGATTTATTATTTCAGAATGCGGCTGAAGAAAGTAAAACGAAAGGAGGAGAAGCAAAAATGGGATGATCGGCATTGGTCGGAGAAGGCTCTCGCGGAAATGACGGAGCGCGACTGGCGAATATTTCGCGAGGACTACAATATCACAATAAAGGGCGGTCGTATACCCGATCCTATACGTTCGTGGAAGGAATCCGGCTTTCAGAAGGAAATTCTCGATATTATCGAAAAAGTTGGCTACAAAGATCTTACGCCTATACAGAGACAAGCGATTCCCATTGGTCTTCAGAACAGAGACATTATCGGTGTTGCGGAAACAGGATCCGGTAAAACACTCGCTTTCCTTATACCGCTTCTCTTGTGGATCACGAGTCTGCCCAAGATCGAACGTCTAGAGGAAGCCGATCAGGGTCCATACAGCATTATTCTCGCGCCTACACGGTCAGCTATTAACAAAACTTATTTATTTAACTTTTTTTTTACTTAAATTAATATATTTTACTCAATTTATAACATTACTTTTGTTTTATTAATTGTTTAATCTTGGAAAATGTTATTATTTATGTATATTAAAAGCGTATTTCACAAATGAGTAAAAAATGAGTAAAATATAAAAAATTACAGTGAATTGGCGCAACAGATTGAGGAAGAAACAAATAAATTCGGCCAACCATTGGGCATTCGTACTGTCGTCGTAGTAGGAGGTCTTTCTCGAGAGGAGCAAGGATTCAGGTTACGTATGGGTTGCGAAGTGCGTAAAATTCAAAGTCAAAATTAGTTCTGAAAATCGTGGAATGTTTAAATTTATTTTGTGAATTTTTTTTTTTAAGATCGTCATTGCAACTCCTGGTCGACTCATAGACGTGCTGGAGAATCGTTACTTGGTATTGAATCAATGCACGTATATCGTTCTTGACGAGGCTGACAGAATGATAGACATGGGTTTCGAGCCAGGTCGGTAAATTAAATAAAAATGCAAATACATTTTTTAACATTTGAATTAACGAAAATAAAATGATTTAATAGATGTGCAAAAGATTCTCGAATACATGCCGGTGACCAATTTAAAACCTGACAACGAGGACGCGGAAAATGAAGAAAAATTACTCGCGAATTACAACACGAAGAAAAAATACAGACAGGTGAGTGCTGCGAAGTATTTATCAACACTTAGATTAGAAATTGTTTGACAGTGGTAGATGTACGGTTGGCGTGCGGCTCCGCCGGTTCTCCAAATTAAGCGGAGGCTAAACATGACTCGCGTGACATGTGTGCGAGAGAGATAGCTGCTTATTTTTCATATAACGCCATCCAGAGACTATTGATATTTCGGGAAATAGCAAAATGTCATCACACGTAGAATTATACTTGGCATGTAGTGACGCTATGCTTTTATCCAAAATATCTACGCTATCTTATTGGTCTCTCTTTACTACTAATGGTATTTGTTACGGACTGAGTAGGTTTCACCTTCCCTTAAGTAACATTTCGTGCTGCTATTACTATCAAAGGTGACGGCTTATCCTTGAGTTTGTAGTCGCATCGAATCATGGAGAATGAGGTTACTTTTGGGTGATGTCAAAGAAGAATGAAAAGTAGAACCTTGCACGTTGTTTTTTTCATTTTTTAGCTTCGCCATAGAGGAAGCTTTGTAGACAACGAACGAAAAGAACATGGAAGCAATGTGTAAGGTTCTAATGTGCATCTTTGTTTAAAATAATTATGAAAACTAAAGTTTAATCAATTTTTATTAATTGCACTAGAATCTGTTTGGTTCAGTATATTTTTATGAAAATTGTAACCAACAATAAGAATGTACTCCTAAACTAGTGTGACTATTTTAGATCAATGGCTCAATTCACTCTCGAATTACAATTATATTTTCAAACCTCAGCAATTGTTAATATGAAAATTCAATTTGTTATAAAATTCGAACACCTCTGATAATTTTCACCAAATTTGATATCAAATATCCCTGAATATTAATACTCCAGTCATGAAAACCGATTTAGCGCGATGGCTAAGAATTTGCGGAGATTTGTGAGTGCAAAACTTTTTTTTCTTCTTTGAAACTCAATTAAAATGGGGCTACTGCTTAAGTTGTGTGCTAAATTTAAACTCAATTGCTCCAACACACACACACACACACACACACACACACACACACACACAAGCGTGCGCGCACTGGTATGGACGCTTTTTCTAAATCACTTTTCTCGGCGTTTTAAACAATTTTAAGTATCCCGAGATAAAAATCTCGAACAAAATTTCGCACAAAAAGAAAACTCAAAAACTGAAAAAAACATTTTTTAAAATACTAAATTAAATAAAACGTCTGCGCAGACGGTGATGTTTACGGCTACGATGCCCGCAGCTGTCGAGAGATTGGCGCGAACTTATCTTCGACGCCCCGCCGTCGTCTACATAGGTTCTGTAGGCAAACCCACCGAGAGAACCGAACAGATCGTTCACATTATGGGAGAGAACGACAAACGCAGAAAGCTCATGGAAATATTGGGTCGTGGCGTTGAGCCTCCGGTCATTATATTCGTAAATCAAAAGAAGGGAGCCGATGTGTTGGCGCGAGGACTCGAGAAACTCGGCGTAAGTATACTTTTGACCTTTACGCAAATAATTAAATGTTTTAATTAATATTCAAAATTTAATTGTTCAATACAATTCCATTTTTTTACTTGCCAAAAAAAACCTAAATTTTTATTATTTTTTTTTCGTTCTTAATTGGTTTTTGTTCGACAGTACAATGCCTGTACTCTTCACGGTGGAAAAGGTCAGGAACAGCGTGAGTACGCTCTCGCATCCCTCAAAAACGGAAGCAAGGATATGCTGGTCGCGACGGACGTTGCGGGTCGTGGTATTGACATCAAGGATGTCTCGATGGTCATTAACTATGACATGGCCAAGACTATCGAAGGTAAGCTCTTTCTTCTAATAAAAAAACTTCTCGACACCGTCAAAACAATCAATTAACAAATAAATCAATCCAATTTCGCAGATTACACTCATCGTATCGGTAGAACCGGTCGCGCGGGTAAAGCCGGTCTCGCTATATCATTCTGCACGAAGGACGACAGTCATCTCTTTTACGATCTCAAGCAAACGATACTTGGTAGCCCGATATCGACGTGTCCGCCGGAGCTTCTTAATCATCCGGAAGCGCAGCACAAGCCCGGTACAGTCGTCACGAAAAAACGTCGGGAGGAGAAGATATTCGCGTGAAGCGATTATCGTGATTAACGATTTATTTTAAAAGATTAACTCTTCAATTGCAGTTATCCGTTAATTCAATACTTAAATACAAATAAGAAACTGTAGATTTGTTTTCGTTTAAATCGTATTTATCCCATGTTCTTTATTATCTCGCTACCAATACGACAGTTACTACAAAATCACAGTTACAGAGATACACGGGATAAGAAAGTGCGACGAAGAGATTAAATTCAAGCTAGAATCACAGTAAGACACGTATTTTTCGTCCGAAAGATGGAACGAAAATTTACGCAGGAGGCGATTGAGGTATAACGTAATTGGGATCGTCAACTTTGCAGTCCTTGTCGTAGTCACCAGGAAGGACAGGCTCCATGAGCCTGGCGAAATCTTTGAGAGGACAGACGGTTTTGCAACCCGGCACTGTAAGGGGATACGGCTCCGATTCCGTCGAATTTCTTTGGAATATCTGCGCAGCGACAAGAACAATAAACAATTTTAGAATACAAAAATTGGTTTTTCGTTTATACCAAGACAATTGAGGTATAATATAACCCATTGATCCATTGGGGTATGATGTACCTCAATTGATTCATTGGAATATAAAGTACGCTCATTGATCAATTGGGATATGATGTACTCCATTCGTACACGGGGTATAAAGTACCCAATTGATTAATTGGGATATGAAGTACACCGTTCGATTAATTGCAGTATGACATATCCCAAAATTTAACTTCTTATTCTGGTAGTCAAACCATTCAATATCACTTATTTTAACTTCGTATATCTGCTTTTGTACCTGAACATTGTAGGCCTCGTTTTCCTCATGGAGCTCGATCATCACCATGCAACCGAAATCAGGATCCTGATGATCCCAGATTCCCATGGCTTCCAGCATATTTGCGACGGTGCTATCGTGTCCCACGTAAGCATACATTTTTCTATCTTCGGGCTTCAGAGTACCCTGCGCTTTGGCTATCATACTGCCAAGTGTTTTCTTGACGAGCGGACCGCCGGCGAGCTTGCGCAATACATCGTTAAAGACGTTCATCGACAGGCTAAAAACGCCCGTAGGCTCAACCTTCTCTGGGAAATATTGCTTGGTCCATTCCGGCAGAGTGAGGTCCATCGCCTTCTGTTTATAAAACGAGAACAACTATTGATAATCTATAAATAAAAGATTGTTATATTCTCTTTTGCGGCTATCGCGATTCTCCGGATTATAGATTCCAGATTTATCTCGCTTTCAACAACGTGGCCCCATTCGGGCGATACAAGGTGCGCACGTGTTTACAGCATCATTGTTATACGAACCTCCGCTTTCAGGGTGCTGTAAAATGACGCAACATCACCGGCACCGTTCATCGGCATTCCCGTCAGATCCGTCAACTCCTGGTACAACTTTTTGTTCTCTTCGTTGAATTTTTTCACCTCCGTCGCGTTTTCGACCAGCAGTCTTTCCAAAGTAAGACGAGGACACGCGTTCCAGATTATCAGGAGCTTAAATATTTAATAATAATGACAAAAATATCTTAGAAATATATTTTTTCATTTTTATTTTGATTATAATTAATTACCCGATCCTCCGGACGTTCCCAATAATGTAAAGAAACTGGCTGCCAATCCATATTTGGCACGAAGGCCTGCTTCTCATTCGGCTTCCAAAGCGCAGCGGATAAGATCATTCCAGTCATTTTGGTGCGATCTATCGCTGACGTCTGTAGCCAATATTTCTCGGGGCTGTAAGTGTCACCGAGGAATTTGCCGTAACGCTCGCGAAGAAATTCGCCCGTTCGATAGACGTTCTTTCGACCCTTCTACGCTCCAAGCGATATTCATTAAGATTAATCATTTTTTTTTTATACTTTGGGTGAATGCATCGACGGAGCGGTTATTTCATTTACTTTCGTTAGTTGACCCCAACCAAAAGGCTCCATCGTCGCGTTTACATAAGGATCGTTTGAATAAGTGTCCGCTGGAGCTCTCTCACCGTGACGCATCACCTGTTCAATTAATTTCGTACATTAGAAACGATTGTTCGTTTCATTTGTAAAAAAAAAATTACAAAAACAATTTACTTGATGGTTTATTTTTTTCTATCATTAAAATTAAGTGACATTTCACGTAAAGACGACTTTCTGTTATCAAAGACAATAAAATAATAATTTTCAGTAACTTTAGCAGAAAAATTGTGCTGAAACAATACGATTCTTATCGATTATAAAAATTACGAGTTTGGTCTCTCTTTTGACTGCTTAAGCGTCGATCTCGTACTGCGCAGGTTCGCCGCCATAGTGGAACCACTGGACAACGTAGTACATAGCGGAAGTAACACCGATTATAATGCAAACCGAGACACAAATGTAATTAACGAAAACGAACATAATTAGACATTGAGAACTCGTTTCTCCTGAAGTTTGCTGTCTTAGCGACAAATGATAAGCGAATTTTTAGGAGAAATTTTTTTTTTTTTTTAATTACTCACCACAGTCACGAGTCTAAGGGTATCCGACCGTTTATTTTCCGCCACCGCATTGCTGCTCTCCTCAGGAGTGGTTCGAATGGGTCGTAGAAATATCCTTTTTCCTTAAATCCGAAAAGGAATGTCTAGCTATTGCCACATGTCCTTCAAATTCTTTAATTTCAATAATGTTTTTTTAATAAATGAAATGCGAGAATCCCAGTAATTTTGATAAAATTGCCGATAGTTGTTTTATAAAACGACAGTTCGAAACTAACCACGTTAAAGGGATGAAGAAAGATGTCTGAGATCGTGTTGACGTTGGTGCTTTTCAAATCATCAACATAAGTTCTTTTTTAATTTTTTAATTTATTTATTTTTAAAATATGTTGTTTTCTTTTCGATTGAGCGATAACGAAAAAAGTGCGATGCGAACAAATTTGGTAGTTTTTTTGTTTGTTTTTTTTTTTTTTTTTTTTTTCGTAATAAAATTACCCGATACAGTTGCTGCGACACCCAGAAGCGCGAGACCCGCACAGACAAACCTGAAGAAACTCATTTTTCTCTTTTTTTTTCTCTCCGTTGAAATCAAATTGGCTGAGTCTCGTGAACGAGTCACGTAGTCTTTTGTCCGGCGCTAAAGCCGGAGTCTCACGATGCCGTTTATGTTGTTAGAATTAAATAATCGTTGGGAGAGACGCGCGTGGCGAGTGAAAGATCGTACTGAGCCACGCTTCGTAGTCTCCACGTTGATATAAGAGGCTGCTTGGTCACAACGCTTATTTCCTTCCTCCCCGTCTTCGTCACCGACCCGCGCGCAGCTAAAACCAAGAGAGCCGTGCACAAATATCGGAAGGTTTGAAAGAATTGGCAATAACGTGTTACGAAGATAAGTCACGATCTGTATACATTTAGTATACGTGTCATTTTACAACGTAAATCACGATTAGCGCGTGCTGTATTCTCTCATAATATTTAGCGTAAAGTCTGCGTACAGGGGAAGACTTCGTTTTTCGTCAATTGTGACGGACGACGCCTTGAACCAATACAAGCGAATCGTGCAATCTAGTGTTTCAACTTAGTTCAGTGTTCGCTGAGGTCAAACTCGAGGGCTCTTCAGTCGTCTAATCATTCGTTCCGGTATCGCTATCGCGCATTAATTGTGTGGTACGCGATCTGTGTGCTGTATGGCGCTCCCACATAATAGCGCGGTTAATGCAAATATTTATTTTCGATCGATGTATATGCACCGCGAATCTAAAAAAAAAAAAGAGAGAAAAAGAAAAATCATTATTGGCTTTTTTTCCGATCATTTAATTACAAATTTTTACATATTTTTCTCGAATAAATCGTAATGTGTATATTTATACATGTTAAGGTACTTGGTGAAGTATCCCTTGGTGAGAATTAACAATTTACCCTAATAATCATAGATTATTTGCGAGTTTCAATTAATTATTTTTAATACTTGTAAAAGTTTTCTTGACTTTGGTATGCAGCAAGAATTCGAAAGAACATTAAGGGGCAATGCAATGGCGTCTGTCAGGCAAACTACATGTATGTGTGTGTCTAGAATGATTCAATTTATCAAACTGATATTTATTACATAAATAAAGTTTGATCAATCTCTGTGTTTGTTATGATTTTCGCAATAATTGTTGAACAGGCTTGAGTGTTGACAATTTAAATTTTTTAAAAATGTCTGTCAACTCTCACCGTCGCAAGTCTTTAGCAATCGAGCTAAATCGTTGTTCATAATTATAGTAACGTTCTAGGATGTTTGGTATGGAATTTAGTTGAAATCGACAGATTCAACAAGTTCAGATTTCACAAGATTTATATTATTTTGACAAATCGACTCCACTCTAACTGAACTTAACTTTTGGTGTTTTCGCTACACCCGGGCTTTCTATCGGTTTCTTACGTTCGAGAGCGCGACTGAAAATTTATTATTTTAATACGAGTAAAACCTTTTGTAGAATTGTATTTTTGTAAAAAATGAATAAAATACGTTATCTCATAAATTCTTGCATTTATGCGAGAACATTATCGTGTATGTTTCTTGTATTAAACAAGAAGTAGCAGGAAAAAAGAAAGAAAAATGCAATCGTGCGATCAAGTCGTGTCAGATAATAAATCAAGGTGTGGCGATAAAACATCGAGCAATTTATAATCGTCATCATTTAGCTTTACATTTTGGTAAACTTAGTATTTATATCGTTTCATAAAAACTAGTCAAATGAAGTCACTAGTTTGTATGTACATCTCGGTAAATACGCGCTTTTTGAAGTGCGCACGTATCTCTTTATTTAATTTTTTTTTATTAAGTAAAATGAATGAATCTGAATGACTGAATGTCTGTCTACACTCTTCAGTATACGAATAGAGTTGTTAATGGTTATTTCTTGTAAAAACGGAGCTACGGCTACTTAAAAAGGCCCGAGCTTACAGTGAGGCTACTGTAGAGGAACGCAACTCTTTTATTTATTCCAGAGAGAAATCGGCCGTAAAAACAGTGGCCTCTCGTCATGACGACCTCCAATAAGCTGTCTTTTGTTTAGTTTCTCTCCGTTCTGTCTTGTGTCGCGCATCGTTTCGTCCTCCAATTTATTTCCACGATTAACGGTCGTTAACGGCTGGCGCAAATCGACTAATTCGACGATTACGGAACGAAAAAGCAATCGAGAAGTCTGAGAAGAGAGAAAGCAGGAAGAAAGGAAAACGATAGAAAATAATTTACCAGCCGTGGATCGTCTAAGCGAGTCTGGAAAGACGGCGCTCGTCAAGGGCCGCAAGTCGCGACGCAAGAAACCGAGAAGCGCGACTGGCGATACAAAGGTAAAACTTTATAAATCGTTCATTAAATCCAATTGACGAATAGGACGGTTTTAATAAAAAAAATATGTTATGTCATTTTTTTATTTCTAGTCAAGAAACATGGCCGAACCTTCCGGCGAAAAATACCGGAAGGAGGTGGAAAAAACGGCCTCCCAGACTCAATCAGCTCCACCCGGTTCAGCGGGTCAGCCGGTACAACAAAATCCTCAAAATACACCTGCGCCCAACGGACCGATGAGGCCCCGCTCGCTTTACACGGCCCACACTGCCTATCATGACGAACCTACTAATTTTTCTGTGAGTCCTTCTATCCTATTCGTCAGACAGTTTTTCTTAAATTGAAACATTAACTATTTTCATGCTAAAAAAAAAGCCAAAAAGCTTTTTGATTTTATGGAGAATGAAAACGAACAATAAGAAAAAGTTTTTGATTTTATGAAAAAATAGAAGAATTTATTTTAAAAAAAGAAAAAAAATAGAAGAACAAACCGAACCTGCTTTTTGAATTTTATTGAAAATGGAAAAAGCGAAGATAAAGCGCTTTCAAATTTACGGTTAATGGAACGAAATAAGCGAAAACGGTTACGATTTTATCGAAAGAAAATTCGTTCAAGGAGGACATTTTTATCTCGTTCAGCTTCTGAAAAATTCCTTGGAACACTCGACAATAATCCCGATGACTCTATCACTCCGATTATAAAAACAAGTTATCGCTGGATATCGCAAATTACTCGAAGAAAAAAAATCAACAGATTAGTTTTGCATATGTTAAGCCACGTTGTACATATGTAACCGCTATATGCTGATTGTCAATGCATATAAATTGCAAATCGTTTGGAATTTGCTTCCGCATTGATGCATGTGCGTCCGTGAAATGTCCTTCGATTGCATAACGAGTCGAGTGATGGAGAACGTTACAGTAATCATTTTTTTTTAAATTGTTCTAAATCGGAGGAAAAGATGCGACGAGTCAATCCGATAATGTACAATTATATTCTACATTAAAAACAGGAAGAAGTTGAGCGTGTATTGTGTAAAACGCATACATACAACTTGGGTTTATCACTTTAGTCGTTCTGCATTAATTCAATTGGAAATAAATATGAAATAGACATTTTTAGCTGCATAACGTTTTTATCTAATGTAAAAAAATTCGTAGTTCGTTTATTTCAAGCTCTGGTATATCAATTTAATACAAATGCGAAGCACAGACAAATATTTACTTCGAAAGATCGATTCAATAACTTTAGATACATAAATTTAGGTTGTTTAAACCTTTTATTTCCATTAGAAATTGTGCGAGTCATCTCGTTAGCGTTCTATTCGGTCGACAATGACTCGACGAAATTTTCTTTAATGGCAATAAAGCTTAAATTTTAAGGTAAAAACGGTTTTTCTGTACTTTCAAATATCAATAGTTCCATCATTTTAAATACTAGGGTATGCAATTTACAAATTGAAAACAGAAAAGTATGTTTGCTTGATAATGTTGATTCAGGAAGTTTAAATAAATATTTTTGACGTTGTATAGATATTTTAGTTGCATCAGGCAATTAAATTATTAAATTAGCATTAGCCCGAGATTGATGAGAAAACGTGTGTGTCACTTTGTCAAATAGGACATTCGGTTGATGTTATGGCTCGAAGAATTTTTTTAAATTGGCATTTAAATAAAAAAATTTGCTACACAATCTTTTTCTGTTTAAAAATAAAGCTCGATGGTATGCATTTTCATACAAATAGGAAAAACAACAAAAATATTTCCTTCAAACTGTTAATTTAGTAACTTTTAACAAATATTTTCAACTTGGCGTTTACATTTTATCTTTATTAAGTAGATTAAACGATAAAGGGAGCTCGAGAGTGAAGAGAAAACGCGAGAGTCACCTCGTCAGTGTTCTATTCGGTCGGGAATGGCTCGAAGGATATGTCTCCATTGTCAATATAGCAGTCTGATTAAGTAGCTCCGAGATAATCGAGCATCGTTGCGCTGAGAAAAATACTTCGGTAACTCACGTTCAACGACTGTTTCACGATCTCAAGACGTCTGTATATTATAAGCACTTCGGATCAACGTATTGCTCTGACAAAGGAACTTATTCGCTTGAAATTGATTCCACTAAATATTCTACAAACAAAAACACAAGAAACACGATGTTAAGTCTGCTTATCTGCGTAGTCGCTCGGTGAATTCTGAAAAGGTGCAAAAGTTGAGAAATATTTGTAGCGCAAGGCCAATGATAATTGCTGTGAGTGTCGACAAGAACGCGATTAGGTAAAGAACGTAAATTTAATGACGTGACGGTTTTGTAAAAGAGAAAGAGTAACGAAAGAGAATGAAAGAATAATGGAATGGAATCGATTAATTGATAAATGAATAAATGAATAAATTATAAAATAAATGATTTATTAAATTATTCATTTGTTAAATTATATAATTATTGAATACCGACAGTGATATGTGTACAATTGATTTGTGGCTCCAGCGATCCACCGAGTTAAGCAGCATTTCGCGTAACCAATACTCGGATGGATGACCCCGGCAGGGTATCAAGCCGACATTGACCAACTAAAAATCGTGTCAACTTACTGGCCATCCGTTCGACGTGTCAACTTACATTATGCGTCAACTGAATACGAATCTTTACGAGTGGTGGTACCTCTCGTTTGTAATCACCCCCCACCCTATAGCCGTCGAGCTCGGTACTGTGTCAATTTACTATACGCTCAACTCGCTAACGTATTAACTGCCCATAGTCTCAACTCGGCATAGCGTTTGGTGTATAGTATATATTTGTAACGATGCGTGTTTCCATATCTCCACGTATTCAATTCGGTTTATCCCCAACCAACGACGATCAAATTCGGCACTGTGTAAACTACCTAAGCATTCAACTGGGTTAGCTGTACGTGTGTCCAACTCGGAATCGTCTTTTGAAAAGCATACCTTTTAAACTTTTCAATAGAAAAACCTGCATTTTTTCAGCGCTGAACTAAATTCAACATAAAAACTTAAAAAGCGAAGCACTTGACTGTCGGCCATCGAACAAAATGTTCGTTTTTGCTTCCTCATAGGGCAAGCTTTGTTTTCGTGAACAAAAATGTTCTCGAGATTTTGACGTCGGTATCAACGTCAAAAAACGTCAAAAAATCATATTTAGAAAAAAAATGTCCGCGCGCGCGCGAGTGTATTATTCAGCTTGCAAAATGGAAATGACTATATCTCGAGAACGGGTTATTGGATCTGTTTGAAACTCTGCACCTGAGTCGGGACGCAAACGCCCTCGGCTTGTTGCAATTTTTTGCCTCAATCGCTAATGGGTGTTTCATTTTATGGTTGTTAAATTTTTGGAAAAAAAAGTGTGATCTTTCTAACTTTTGTGAACTTTGAGCTATCGAGCTAAAACTTTCTGCGAGAAAAGGCCAATGGCCAATGTTGTTCATTTTGCAAGAATCGATCAAGGCATTCAAATTTTATAGAATTATGAGTTTTAGTAATTTTTCGGAAAAAAAATCTATTTTCGCTCTAACTTTCATAAATTTTCGTTGATCAAACCGAAACTTGACATGCAAACTGTCTGGGGTACAAGGACACTTAGTTTTGAATTTGTTGAGAATCGATCGAGGGGTTTAAACTGTATGAAATTTGCAATTTTACTAGATTTTTTATTCTATTGAAAATTTTAATACCACTTCCTCTATGAGGAAATCAGAATTGAGATTACCATTACCCATAGAGGAAAATTTGTGGATGGGTGAGAAATACGAGAAGCAATGTGTAAATGTCGAATTTGCATCCTTTTTTCTCTGTGGTCTATTATTGTGATTTTTTTTTTAAATCAGAGATGCCCATTGCCCATAAAAAATATGTCTATGCCATCGTAATTAACATAATTAACATGATGATTTAGCGACAGTTTGCAATTTATGAGGTATTTAGTGCACAATATCAATTGTAGGTATTTAATTTTCCAAAAATGTCGAATAATCGTAACACCTGAACGCAAAAAGCATAGAAAATCTTTTAAAAAGCGGAAATACACTCTAACCATTTGGATAAACGTAATAAAGGTTTATGAGTTAATTAAAAAATGGTGACGATCGGAGATTGAACGGATTGGGACGGAATTGCCCCATATCCAGTTCACATAATGCCGAATCAATGGCGTTTTGTGACCATTTGAAATAATCCCATGGAGCGTGCCACAATGCCCAGTTGAACGCTTAGGCAGTTGGCACAGTGCCAAGTTTGATCGACAGAGTTGTGATAATCCGAAACGAACCCGTAAAGAGTTGGTAATACGCATTGTTTGATATATATACAGTCAATACTCTACCGAGTTAAGATTATGGGCAGTTGACACGGTAGAGAGTTGAACGTATCGTAAGTTGACAGGATACGAAGCTCGACGGCTATAGAGTGAAGGCGATGCCAAACGACAGGTATCGACATTCGAAAGGAGCTCACGTTCAGTTGATACGTCGTAGAGTTGACACAATCTAAGGTGACACGTTGTACGGAAGGCCGGTTAAGTTGACACGTTGTACGAATGGCCGGTTCGGTTGACCAATTTAAATATGATACGCTGCCGTGACTCCGCTCAGTCGTATGGTAGCTGGTACATCGCCCCATTGAAAATGACCTCCTGCTTCAATCATGGAGCGGGAAGTTATTTCTATTCCCCCGTGCAACTGCGGTACAATACGGGTGTAAGCCGGCTGCGGAAACAATGAGGAGGGAGACGGGGCTCCCGAAAGGGGAAGGACTCTGTACGATAGAACAAATATTTGGAAAAGAGATTCATTTACTTACTTAAAAGATTGAATTATTAAATTAATAAACCGTTTCGTCTTTCTCGACAGCGTTACGGCGAATTACCAAAGTACTTTGAGCCGGCAGATCAATGGATGGGAATGGGTGGAGGAGGCGCGGCTTTTCCCTCGACTCCAGGAATCTGGCGACAGCCGAGAAACCCAAAGCCCATAAGCGCGCCTTACTACGCCGGCGAGGAGGGTCTGTACGCAGGCGACAATTGGCGGGATCATCAGCACGACAACGAGATCATAAGTGCAGGTGGAAGCGGAGGAACCTGTGGCGGTGCAATTGCCACACCACATGGCACTATATCGCTGCGTCTTCACAATAGAATTCGCGTCGATATGACGATCGATCGGGCCGTCAGGGTCATTAATTTCAAAGTACGTTTCGCAACTAGCGGTTACTTAACGTAACATTTAATTAAATACAATAAAATACTCTTAAAAAAGTTTTTTTCAATTCTTACAAAAATGTTCTCCTGCTCTTCCTTCCTTCCTTCTTTTTTCTTCTTCTTCTTCTTCTTTTTCTTCTTATTCTTCTTCTTCTTCTTCTTCTTCTTCTTCTTCTTCTTCTTCTTCTTCTTCTTCTTCTTCTTCTTCTTCTTCTTCTTCTTCTTCTTCTTCCTCTTCATTTTGCTTCCCCATTTTTTCTTTAAAGAATAATATAGTCTTGTCGCTAAGCGGATCCGGAGCTGCTGCCGCGCTTTTGCATCCCAATGGAAGAATTTATCAATACGGCTCGAGGGTAGAGATCCTCGCTCACGACGCTCACGGCAACAACAAGTACTAAAATCAGGGAAAAATAAATAAATAATTTTTATACATTTTATTATATTCTCTTTATCTTTGGGAACATCAAGGTACGCTAAGATGTGGTACAAAGGAGTGAGCTTCACATCGGAACAGTGCGCACTGGTTTATCTCGTCGACGCCGCGGGAACTAGGACTACCACAGACTCTTTCTCGGATATGAGCCAAGTAAATCAATCAACGACGAGCTATTTCGAATTTTTAGGAACCAAAGTTCGACATTACTCAATACTGGGGCAGTGATGGGCAAATTTGAATATTGATAGAGTTATTATTTAGAACTCGTTTAATTGAGATGTTTCGGATGATCGAGTTACAGAATTATTTTGGACAACAGGATAATATTATTTTTTTTAGTTAAATATCCGTTACACTAAGAAAAATCATCTGAGCGAGATTAACAATAAATTTGTTTTCTAACTGTGAAGTTGAATCGTTTCATGTGAATTTACGATTTTCTTTTCTTGAGGACTTCTCGCTGAACGTTTTCTTTTCGGAATCGAGGCACGGTCCTGGGTGTCTGCAAGAAGCAGCGACGGCTCTGGGTGCCGCTCAGTACTGGCTAACGGACGAGGGTGTCGAGAATTGGATAATAAACAACGTTCGAGTTTCCCAAACGCCGGACGGTCTTGTGAGGTAAGAAAAAATATCGAATCCTTTCAAAAATAACCGTTGACTCAAATATATCGAAACCTGAATCCGGTCGAAACCTTATCGAATAGTGACGAGAATGAAACTGCGGCTCGTATCTAAGCAATTTCAGGCATACTTTTAGTAAAAAAAAACGTTTGTAAAAAAAAAAATTTGTACATTTTGCTGCCTCATAGAGGAAGCTTAGTTTACATGACATTTTTTCTCGAAATTTTCATATCAGGATACTCAAAATGGCTAAAACACCGAGGAAAGTGTTTTAGACGAAACATCCGGACGCGCGCGTGCGTCTGAAAGCGTGTGAGCGCTATGCTAGTAATTATACAAACTAAAGTTTGACTAAAGTTGAATGATGAAGAAATTGAAAAATTCAAAATGCTCTTAAATCTTATTGTTTTAATATATATCAACGAAAATTGTTATCAATAACGACAATAACGTATTGCGTAACTAGTGTTACAAATTTTCGATCCATTGCCGAAGTAATTTTCAAATTTCAGGCCTTTCATTCTAATTCAATGCCAAGTAAACTTCAATAAAAAAGTTCCATGTTCTACTTCTTCATAGATATTGCTTTGCGAGCGGTGTAAAATAATGAGAAAACTATTTGTAAGATTCAACTTTATGGGCTTCGTGAATCAATTTTTTAAGAAAAGATCTGCTTAACATGTGGTTAAAATAGAAGGAAAAACTAAAAATTTGAATCCTGGAACTGACGGAAAAGATAAAATATCAAAAATTAATTTCTGATCGACGTCACCGATTGATAAAAATGAATTTTTAATATAACTCAACATTTCATGAAAATGAGATTCTAACGTTACTAAACATTTTGTAGAATCGCAAGAAACAGCAACAAATATCAGCTAAGAACTTCGCCGAGCAACGGTACGGCTTCGTTGACGACGCCTTTTCTCCATTGCACCGCGTCGCTCGGTCAGACTTCTCATCTCTTTGTTCGGCGCGGCGAGCGAAGAATGCATTACGACGGGACAAGTTTTATCGTGAGAAACGCCGGCCACAGCGCCGGTTTCGACGACAACAATCAGCTCAAAGTTTACTGAGCCCTCAGCGACGAAAACTCGAGCACAATGAATTCAGCTCCTTGCCAGCAGCGAACGCATTCATTTTTTAGTTGCTATCGTGGCTTTCTACTCCCCCATACCCCTCCTGTGGCGATCTCATTAATAATTCATCGCTTTTATCTGATCACGCGCGCGCGATTGGTTCCTTTTCTTTTGATTTTTCGTTTGAAGCTTGAAAGAAATACAAAGGAAAGAAAAAAAAGACTTACAGAGAAGATGTTTCATTCCGAGAGAGATGATTCGTCGAAGAAATCAGGCAACGCTCCGCCACTTCCCGACGGGATCGCAGGTAGCTCGTCCTCGGATGGCGACGAATCCGTGTCGAAACCGTGACCCGTGATACTTCTTATCGAGTCTCTGCCTGGCTTCCCTTTTCGTCTTTAACATGAATAAATAAATAAATAAATAAATAAATAAAAATAGCAAAATTTATGGTAAAAAATCAAAGAAAAAGCAATAAATGAATTTTATTAATAAATTGACTTACTTTTGATCGTTTTTCTTTTCCGAGCTGCCTGGATTTCCTGCATTTTTATTTACAATCGGTTTGGAAGCTGAAGCTGATGCGCTGACTTTTCTCAAGTTTTCCAGCTGTTTTACGCTGTCGAGGAGCTTCGCGCCGAAATTTGAGTCATAAAGTTGCAGTCCCGCGTGCGAATTGCTTGTTGTACTCGATGTTGAAGGCTCGGAAGTTTCTAAACACTTGGTGGATTCGTAATGCTTGCTCAAGACGTTTATACGGTCGAAGAGGTCGTTGGGACCGGCCAGTTGGCGAATATCCGGTAATACCGAATAGGGATTCACCTTACGGCCGGCTTTCAAGCGGTAGTTCTTCTCCAGACCCAACTGAGAGATAAGAAAAACAATTAAAATATAATTAATAACAATTAATGATTTGATACTCGTTTCTTACATTATTTATTTATTATTCATAAAATGAAGAATTTTTTAATTACTAAAATCTTATAAGATTTGATTTTTAATACAATTATTGAAATAATCTAAAAAAATTATTTAAATTACATTGAAAACTTATAAAAGTAAAAATTATGACATTAAGTGAAGACGTTCACCTCAAAACTACCAGAACATTTTTCTCAAATCCAGATTTTTATAAGGACATCAGAAGATTGGGGGTTATTGCGTGAATCTTGAGATACACAATAATCCGACATTTATCAGAAAATCTAAGTCGGAGAAAATAGCGTTAGAAATTTTTAAATCTGTCTCTCTCGCACTTGCGAATTCTCGGACAATAAGACTACGTGAGTTGCGCTTCCTCTTAAGTACAATTTAAATACTTCAACACCTTGAACGAGTTGATTTTCGATATTATTTGGGAAATAATTTTTTAACTATTTCTATACTTCGTACAAGAAGTACAGGGTGCGCCATCTTTTATATCGGTATGTCAACATTGAATAACTTTAAAAAAAAACAACCGATTTCCATATATGAAGTATTTTTATTTAATTTGGTCCTTTACAATTTATTTCAGTCAATGATTGTTTGATTTGCAGTGTGGCATGGCGCACCGTCTTGTTGAAACCAGTAACCGTCCAGACCTTTTTTACACATTTGTGGGCAGACATAATAAGCCAACATCCACCAATATCGATTCCCATCGACTGTTTCGTCTTCTCTAAAGAAAACCTCACTTTTTGGTCATGCAATGGTGTTTCATGGATCTCGTGTGTATTCTCCGTTCCCCAAATGCGGCAATTTTGCTTGTTAACGGCGCCAGAGTGTGAAATGGGCCTCGACGATATGCACGTTGAGTTAACACAACTGAACGACTATTTTCAATGTACAGCGTCACTATTTTGGCGCGTTGTTACGGTGTGAAGCGATTCATGATTAAAATTGTACTGAATTGACGTTTCAAAAACATGTCTACTCAAGTCAATCGGTTGATAAATGTCAAAGTTATTCAATGTTTACATACCGACATAAAATATGGTGCACTCTGTATTTACAAGCAAAATTTCACTTATCAATCATAAAGACAAATAAATATTGCAAGTTATGTCTTAGTTGTTACATTTGTTCTTTTCTGAAATTCAGTAAAAAGTAATAAACGAAGTTAATGAATATAAAGTGAACACCTTAAGTCACTTTTGTCAAATAATTTATATTAAATAAATGGTGGAAGAAATAAATACAAATCTCATGTTTTAAAGCAAAGAAAGAAGTCTATCTACTTAGAAAAGTAAAGAAATTGAGACATTCGTTCCAAGAGTTAATAGAGACGTTTGTTATAAGAAAAAAAAATCCATTCACAAACCAAATTTCATTGATAAATTATGAAAAGTAAAAAGTGTTTCCTATCAACTATTACATTTGTAATTTTCTAAAATGAAGAATTAAATAAAAATTGACAAAGTTATTGAATAAAAAGTGAAAATATTGAGTGCTGTAATAAAATAGTTGAAATAAATAAAAAATTAATGTTTATAAAAAAGGGAAAGGTGTATGGAAAATTGAGAAATTGTTATTTACCTCTTGATCCAAGCAAGTATAATGAAAAGCATTGGCAGACATCAATTTAGCGAGAATAAAGCTGGCATCGTGATGCTCTGCTTGACCAATCTCTGCTCTGAGCTCTACTATGTCCTGCCACTCATCCAGTTTAACTCTGATCTTGGGCCCGTCGATCGGCATTTTAAAATACAGGCCGTACAGCAAGTAGAGCCCTCCAATTCGTTCCTTGAAGGACAAAGGAGGAAGAAAAAATTCTTTCGCTATCGTAAGACTGTCTTCACAGAATTCTAATAGTTCGATGAAGGACTTTCGTCCGCTGTAACAGAATTGTAATGTGAATTTGTAAAGAAGGTCAAACTGTTAAATAAAGTGGAGAAGAAATGTTAAACTCACACAAAAACGAGTGAAAACTTCATATCCTGCCATATCTCGCAGAATCCATCGTACCTGACAGTCTCGAGTTGTTCAAAACGAGCGATCAACCTTGAGCAATCCTCGCGAAATCCTTGAGTAACGTAGCACGGATTCGATGCCATTTATCGAGTTTCTGTGAACACAGATGGACAAATTGTTCATTTATTGATTCTTAAAGTAGTCGTTTATGGATATAGTAGATAATCATTTGAATTTTTGATATGTTGGTCCTTGAGCATCATTCATTGCACTTATAAAGTTGAAATGTATCTTAATGACCATTTCAGCGAGAAATCGCAAGTAAAAATCGCGATTTCAAAATAGCGATTATACGGAATACCGTATCCACCTGTAGATTATCAGGTAATTCATATACTAAAATAGTAGTAAATTACATAATCGAATACTTTTTTTGTTTAAAACATTTAAAGCTTTCTGATGATCATTAAAAAAAGTAGCGTAAACAAATGTTTAATCGAGATTTTGTAAGGTTTTGTAAGCAACATAGTGATGAGCAGGTTTTGTGCAGTATAACCTCACTTTTAGTAGTTATCATCAGTCACTCAAATTCGGGTCAAAATTCATCCGTATAAAAAAAAATCAAAACCCTTCATCAAGAAATAATATATGCTACAATGAGATTCGATATTCATTATAAGTTCATATATAAATATTTGCTATATTTTAATATGTTGATGCAGTTGCTTTTCAATTTCATATAGAAATAGTATTTCACTTGACTTATGTGACGCAAGGACTACCTTGACATATATGCTACAAACCCGTGCTACAAACATACACTTTGTCATAAGTTTATGGGAACAAATTTCTATCGGTCTTCCTCGCTCCACCGAGATAACCAACGTAAGAGTGCTTACGTCACCTTAGGGTGATTGGTTTTGTGTCATCCGAATATCATGAAAATAAAATAGTTTTGCAATTGCCCATATGAGATCTTGAAACTTTAAAGAATATACCAAGCGGCTAGCCTGCGCCACCGGAAACAATTGAAATTTAAACGCATAATAAACTCCCGTAGAGGGCTCCATTAACGCCTTACGACGTTTACTGTTGTGCTACTGCTCGAATTCTATGAGTTCGGCTGTCCGACCCACAAAAAATAGTTTTGCAATAGCCCATGTGAGATCTTGGAACTTTAAACAATACACCAAGCGGCTAGCCTGCGCCACCGGAAATAATTGAAATTTAAACGCATAATAAACTCCCGTAGAGGGCTCCATTAACGCCTTACGACGTTTACTGTTGTGCTACTGCTCGAATTCTATGAGTTCGGCTGTCCGACCCACCAACTAATCTACTGACAATCAGAGAAGCTTATAATCCGACAGCACCGAACGAAGTACTCTCCGGTTTCTACACCGCACCATTCACCACAGGTCAAGAAAAAAACTATGATGGCTACCGCGCGCACCACATTTACCTCGAGCGACGACAAATGATCTCCCAGGCTCTTCGTTCAAGCTCTCGAATTTACTGGCTATGGAAAAGGTATTTGCACCCGGCGATTCGAGATCCCAGGTCTCCAGATAAACCCTTCTTTTAACGTCGAGCACAGCCAAAAGAGAGAAACGGCTTAGCGGTTTATACCGATCATTCGTACGGTTTAATTAATTTTTTGTTTTATTTTACTGTTTTATTACTGTGGATAAAGTTTGCTTCGGGCAAGTGCAAGCTTGTTGATCGAATGGCCCCAAGGTTTTACAATTATTTAGGTCTGGCATGCATGTAATAAAATATACTGCACTCAATGAATTGTTTCATAATGTACGCATGATTTTCGATTTATTGACGGTCCTGAGCTAACCAGAGATTTGACATACTATAATATTTCAATATACACTTCTTTTTCTAGCAGTTTCATTGTATTGTGGTTTTCTTTTCATTTCTGTTTTTTGACGAGCGATCGTTAATATGTACAGGTACTTAGTATTTTCATGGAGGCATAGATGTTCTAGAACTTTGGAAGTGAACGAATTATGATTCGTTCAATCTGACTTTTGTTTTCTGGAATGGCGAGTTTAAGGTATTATCCGAGGGCTAAGGTGCATTTTTGTGGTTGCCTAAGCGAGGTCCATGATAGTCTCAAGGATATAGTTATAAAGCTGCATGACAGTCTTAGAAGATTTTATTGATCTCTGTGATGCATAAAACATGCGAAACCCGATCCGCCCGCGTTAGAAATTCAAATATCTAAATTTGCCACATGCCAATGGTCATCATAAGCTTCCTAATTGCTTAATAACACTCCATAATGGAAACTCATGACTTTATAGTTCGACTGCCCGTGAAATAGAATCCGGCCGCGGTTAATTGCACAATTTCCAGGCCAGAAAGTGAAGCTGTCTAGTCGTTTGGTATAATCTTCGAATGCGGGATGCATAGGAGCCAAATCTCTGTTCTTTGGAGGCATATCCTCGTGACAATCAGGAGTCGCGCTTACTCTTACTTCTAATCTGCAATCATGACGTTCTTTTAAACAAGAAAGGGGTATTTCTCGTGAATGTGCCCCGGTGGACACGTCCCCACAAGGTATGCCATGGACAGAACGGCATTGTCCAATTCCCACCTACAGTGATCATACATCAAATACATTGAAACCTTTAAGAAACATTTTGATTTACTACATCTTGGATACAATTATTATTGTTGTTATTGTTGTTGCTGTCTAGTCAAAAAGGTGGGTCTAATAATTCCCCGACTGTTGACTCGTTGCTTAGTTTTCCCGCCCTTTAGTCTGTCTAGCTTACCAGATGTTTCCACAGTGGTGCGATCGACAAGTATAATTTTCCCGAATCCTGATTTGCCAGATAATTTTCCCACTTTGATCCCTTATTTTCCGAGACAGATTCTTTCGAGCCGAGAGCGGAGCCAGAGATGTTATACATGTAGTAAATTACGAAAACGCATACAGAAAAATAAAATACACCAATATCGAGTACATAAATTTATTCATAAAGAGTCGAACAATGCGGATACATACAGTGTGTTAAGTAAGAGCGTGTACAGCGTTATTCAGGAAATATTTATTCAACAAAATTTTTTTTACATATACACGTTCAACATGATTCGGTGCAATGCGCAATAGCTTTAATAGTGGGTCCAATCACCACCAGCGTCGATAATCGCTTGGCATCTCCGCTGCATACTTTCTACCAAATTTTCGGCGTATTCTTGGGGGAGTGCCTTCCAAATGCTTCGAATTTCTCGAGAGAGCTGCTTCAAAGTGAAGAGACGTTTCCCTCGAATCTTCTGCTTCATGTAGGCCCAGACATTTTCAATGGGATTAGCATCAGGTGATTGTGATGGCCAATCGAGTGTGATGATGCCATTTTCCACGGCTTCAAAACGTTTCGAATACACGTCACTCATCGCGGTTTCTGTGTTTTTCTGACGGAAGATCGACAAAAACTTAAACTTCTCGAAAAATGCGTCGTAGGCGGAGGTTCGGTAATCCAAATACAAAAATTTTCAGGTTCGTATCACTTACCGACTGCAAGTTATGCTGTATACGCTCTTACTTAACACACTGTACATAGTTATCTTATACCGAAAAGATGAATAATAAAATTGACTGTACTATAATGAGGTGGTGTTACGTCCTGACGTAACGTTGCATTTTTACCTTAATTTCATTTACCTTTAAATTCTTCAACTTTAGTTTTGCTCCAGTAAAAATAACTTTTAACATTTTTGTTTCATTTCAAATTTTGCAAGAGGAAAAGAGAGCGATTTTAACTACGGAGAGAGTGAAATCGGTAACCCCGTTGCATCAGAATTGCTGGTATTTGTAAACACGAAAAATGGAGCAAAGTGGATGTACCGACCGTCTCCAAGGAGAATTAATCTTTTAAAGATAGATTTTTCCAGCGCCACCGGTCAAACGGGAAATTTTTGGAGCATGGACTCTCATACGTAGACCCGGTTATCGACTCCCATTTATGGACCTATTATTCAATGCGGCCTTATACCCTCAATCCTAGACCAGGGGTTCGGCATGGACGCTGCAACGTGACCAAGCGGCCGCACCCTTTCTTCTCGCTTTGTCCTGCAATCTTTCTCTCTCTCTCTCTCTCTCTCTCTCTCTCTCTCTCTCTCTCTCTCTCTCTCTCTCTCTCTCTCTCTCTCTCTCTCTCTCTCTCTCTCTCTCTCTCTCTCTCTCTCTCTCTCCCTCCTTGCAAAGATAATGACTTTATCAACAACTATTATCTGAGCGAAACAATTAACAAAAGTAGAGGAACTATTGATTTAGACGAAAAGTTTGTCACCACTAATTTTAGTGGTGATAAACCATTCGTGTGAACATTTGTTCACACGAATAGTTTCTGTAAATTATCGGTAACAAAAAGAACAATTGTGCTTCCATATGGAAATCACCCACAGCTGTGACTTGAATATGATACAACCAATATTGAACTAATGGTATTTCCAGTTATAACCGTATAACAGAAGAAAGATCGGCATAAAAGGATTCATCTTCTTTTTTTCTCAAATTATATTCATAAGTCTCTCGAAATTATATTCATAAGTAAAATATTGAAATCGGTAGCAAAAATACCAATACATATATATATATATATATATATATATATATATATAGAATATGTTATATATATAGAAAGGATAAGTGAAATATTGAGACTATTTTAAAGTAAAATGTCGAAAAGTAGACGAAACAAGAAAGAGATGAGACTGTAGAGAGTTTGAATAAAGCTTATTCTTGCAAGGAAGCGAGGCTGGCCGACTCTCCGTGCAACGAAAAACTCCTTCGCGCAGGGGCTGAACAGTGATCTAACTGACTTGCGTACGGACGAAATATACGATTAACTTAGTCGGGCGAGTCGCTCTCAGACAACATAGTCTCTTTCTCGTTTCCATGACATGAGAATAATTGTCTTACAAGCAGGTTATATTTAAGCAAAAAGTTGATTAATTACTTGTTAAATGAACAGCCAAGACGACTACAATAAGTCATCATTCAACGGAAATATTCGTACAAATAGAAGATTAACGCAAGCTAACTACAAAACATGTAACACCATAGAATTATTAACATTAGCTTGTTGCGAATCATTTAAGTAATCGTCGTACAAGCGTCAAAATCTGTAGATACACCCATATACACATCCGCATAGAAATAATCATAAGGATATTACCTATACTAAAAAACCCTGCAGAAAGAAGGCCAAGAAACGGGGTGGTAGAAATAATTTCATTTTGAGGGAAAAAGCGACTCGAGCGCGGTATACCCTTACCCAATCGCGCGTCCCTCTGTGTATCACATTGCGTAGACGAATCAGAGCGCCACATACCGATGCACTTGCATAGAACCACCGTCTCCATCCCTGAAAGCTATTCTGCGGGATAAGGGGAACGAATGTGTGTATGGTTAAGATAGACCACAGGGAAGTTCTTATAATCAGGCTAACATGTTATCCCTTCTTTTCTTTTAACGCGCTTGACGACAAAAATCTCGACACTTAGGAGCTCTATAAAAGGCCGCGAAAATTGTCCGGAGGGACAGTTTCACGGGGAGTCACGGTGAGTCACACAGTGTCACACAGTGTCACACAGTTTTCACGGAGCTTCACAGTCTTTCGGCAGTCCTTCCTCAAGTTTTAGTTTAGGGAGAGTACAGAGTACTGGACAAAGAGTACAGAGTACGGAGATCGACAGTGTGCAGAAAAACTTGTTAGTAAAATACGGTCAAACGAATTAAATTCATTAATCACGATTTTAATCCGAATTAATTTCATTTTCCACGTTTTAAACTTCAGACTTACCAGGTGTATGCATAAGTTTTTTCCGGTTTAACTAAGAGATGGCGCCAGCGAAAAGTACGCAGCGTATCAATTTGACACATACGTCATTTTGTTCGTCTGACATTAACCTACAAACACACACAAGTTGAGTCCGCCAAAAACTAGCGTCTTTGTTTTATCGTTCAGTGATCATGTCGAGTTTTGTGCCTGAAAAATAACATTTGCGGCACGCATTGATTTTCTTATTTAATCAAAAGAAAAAGGCTGCTGAAAGTCAACGTTTGCTGGTAGAAACATATGGTGAACACGCTCCATCGATTAGAACATGTGAGACATGGTTTCGACAATTTAAAAGTGGTGATTTCAATGTGAAAGACAGTGAGCGCTCTGGTAGACCACAAAAATGCGAAGACGAGCAATTGCAGGAGTTATTGGATGATGACCCAACTCAAACTCAACGGCAATTAGCAGAAGCATTACATGTGTCACAAGAAACAATCAGCAGACGTTTACGAGTAATGGGGAAGATCAATAAACTCGGTAAATGGGTCCCACACGATTTGAATGAACGTCAAATAGAAAATCGCAAAGTCACTTGTGAAGTGCTGCTTCAACGCCACGAAAGGAAATCATTTTTGCATCGAATTGTGACGGGTGACGAAAAATGGATTTATTTTGAAAACCCGAAGCGGAAAAAATCGTGGCTTTCACCTGGCGAAGCCGGTCCTTCAACACCAAGGCCAAATCGTTTCGGCAAGAAGACCATGCTCTGTGTCTGGTGGGACCAGAACGGTATTGTGTATTATGAACTCTTGAAGCCCGGCGAAACCGTTAATACACAACGCTATCGCCAACAAATTATTAATTTAAACCACGCATCAATCGAAAGACGACCGGAATGGGCTAGAAGACATGGCAAAGTGATTTTGTTACACGACAATGCGCCGTCTCACACAGCAAAAGCAGTGAAAGACACCTTGAAATCGGTTGGATAGGACATCCTTCCGCACCCGCCGTATTCGCCAGACCTGGCGCCATCTGACTATCACCTCTTCGCATCAATGGGGCACGCGCTCCCAGAGCAGCACTTCAGCAATTTCGAGGAAGTTGGAAAATGGCTCGACGGATGGTTTGCCGCAAAAGACAAGCAGTTTTTCTGGTATGGTATTCATAAGTTACCTGCAAGATGGGCGAAATGTGTAGAAGCCGATGGCCAATATTTTGAATAAAACAAAAATTAATTTCCCTTGAAAATTACGTGTTTTTTTTTACCAAAAAACCGGAAAAAAACTTATGCATACACCTGGTAGAAGAAATCCGAATTAAACTCATTTTTTACGTTTTAATATTCTGATTTCATACGATCCCGATTTAACCACGTTTTACCGTTTTTATAACAAGTCAGTCGAGTTAACGTCACCTGTGCAAGCATTTAGTACATTTTCATTCCTTCCTATTTTTGTCGTAAATATTTCTACGTTATATCGTTGTAAACCAAAAGGTACTTACTATTATTCACGCATGCGAAATCGAGAATATCGAATGGAAGTACAACGCACAACTGGTAAAGTTGCGTAGTTTTTATTTCAAATAAATAATTATTAATACGCACCAACGTACACGCACAATCTTGAGTTTGTCCGACTTAAACTCTCTTTGTCCAACCAACTTCATTCAACAGCAACAACCACAGAATAAAGAACCTTACGTATAATTTTCTTTTATAAATGAAGTGAAATTTTCAAGTAAAATCTTTCTTTACGCGAAACTGTCATTCAAGTCCGCATAATTATTCGTCACGTAATAGTCACCGACACAGAACAAAACACACTCCAGCCCTATCCCGAATGATTTTTCGCAAGGTTAGACTCAAAAACGGACATATCAACAATAAAGAGAAAGGCAAGGGGACTCACATAAAACAAGTACCCCGATGGTGAAAGGCAAGGGGACTCACCTAAAACAAGCACCCCGATGGGAACAAAAACTACTACGTCCACGTCGTTGTTCCTGGGTAACGCTAAAAGTAGTTGTTAACTTATTGATAAACGAATACATGCTTTCGATTGCAGCGCCATGTGTGAGAAAATTTCATATCAACAATAAAGTCAAATCAATTCATATTGTCATGGAAAACCAGGAAAAAATAGGATTTTCCAGTCACGATTTTGAAGCAACTTCCATTTTCACCGTATTCATATGGCTGAATAGCTTTTTGAAAAATAAAACATGTCTTTTTTCTTTTGTCGATCCGATATGTAATTTCTCGAGATATTCGCAAAAATCAGGTTTCTTGAGATTGCAGCGCCATCTATCACGAATCAAGAAAAAATGTTTCAGATAAAAATTACTTATTTTTTAATGGGGAATCCGAATCTGTAATAAAAAATAGGGGTTTTCATTTACGATTTCAAAGTTGCCCCGACCCCCACCCCAGGGGGTAGGGGTGAGGGGTCGACTTTGATATCATTGGATGACCCCCTTCCAGGCGAACAAATTTTATTCAGAACTTTTTTTGATACGATGCGTAGTTTTCGAAATATTTCAATGTCTTCAGATAAATCGGCCACCCTGTATACTATGCACCTGTATGGAGGACAACTGTTATCTCTGGTACTTATTTTAATGGACTATGTATGGAAGCTAGTCACTGGCATACAAAGTTTTTTTTAGAAACTTCTACGTACACGACCGAGTTGTTTTACTTGGCTAATTAATTGAATTTCAATTTTTTTTTGTAATGGCTATTGATTTTTAAATTTGTTTAGCTTACAAAATGTCGCTAAATCGAATTGCTTCGAGAAAAAGAAACTCAATCGCGTCTGGCTATATATTTGTCGGTATGGTACGTAAATGTACTTATCTCGAGATGCTATTACTACAATTTAATATTCTCGGTTAGAATCGTTCGTTAGCGAAGAAAAATAACGCGACTGGTATGTTTGCCATGGAAAACGAACATAGCGTATAGAAACTTTCTGCATTCCACGACAACCGCCTACGTGTCGTGCGATATCGCGACCTCCCTCCGCCTAGCATACATAGCGATCGGTTGTTCCTCTAACCATCATTCTACGAGTGTAATTCACGTTACTACATTCGATTTTCCAGTTCGACGCTCCGGTAAGTAATATCCAGCATTAGTTTTTCGAGATTATTCAGGGGATATATCTCCTAGGCATTTTTAAAATTGTTAAACTGAAACGGGATCTTATAAGGAAATGTTAGGTGCCTCAATTACGATAAAAAAAAGGTCCACATGGTTTTTAAGATGTACATGTTTTAAGTAGCGTCACTTAGCATGGATTACGTGGTGAGAAGCAAAAGCTGCCATTAATACAAAATAATAAAATATACTTCCAGAGTTATTTTTGGGAGAAAAGTTTTTTTGGTACAGTGCTAGAAAAATTTCGTATCACCATGTACAGTGCTTATATGCCTACTGTTTGGATTGTTAACACTGCACTTAATCGTTACCGTTCCTCAAAATTGTCCAAGTTTCGTAATCTAAAATGCAAGAAAAAAAAGTTGAAAATCATCAGTTCCAAGATATTTGGCTTTCTCATGTAGAAAACTATATTTTCATGAATTTTTTTATTCGATATTTCTATAAGGCACCTCTTCCGAAGAGATCATAGTTGGTAGTAGACCCCCACTCCTTACAGTGTCACCATAAGTTTTAAAACTGAAAAAATTAAAGGGAGAAAAATGCTCACTATATAGTGCAATCTCTCGCACACCTCTCGCGTACTCGCATCTATCTTTATTCATCAAAGTTCTGCCGGAATTTATAATATGGGTATCTCTCCCGAGATCAATGAGAGCCACCTCATACAATCATGACTGAACTTCACTAAAGGGGTTACACGGGTTCCGAAGCCAAAAAAAGCATGTTTTCTTGATTTTTTTCACATTATATATAATGTATTTTATTCAAAATGTTAAGTATATCAAAGACTAACGTTTCAACAGTATTTTAAAAAATGTTCATAAAAAAATGTTGGAAATTCAGTCGGTGGGACCTGGTTTCTGGAGATCCCTAAGCTATAGCTTTATCTGAAATTAAAAAACAAAATATTTTCTGTTAGTAGATAAGTATAGCTCGTGATTGAATGAATGGTTTTTAAAAAAATTGAAATTTGAATTTTTGGCAGAGTTGTATGCAAAATAATACATTTTTTGGTACAATTTACACTACGTATATCCTTGTAAAATTAGTTGTAATAAAGAAAAATCCTTCGTTCAATCACTAGTCAATGCTATTTTGAAGAAGTGTACAAAATTTCAATAAGATCGGTGTATTAGTTTGTGCGAAATCGAGTCCACCAGCTTCAACAATAGTGTTTCGAAAAAAATGCGATGAAAGTTTTAAGTAGAAATAAAACGACGAAATTTTTTTTTTTATCTTACATAGAATCTTCTATCCCAGCCCCATAAAATAAAGATATTACTGCAGCTGCGATATCCAGGGCATCCTTTTGTTCCTGCCTGAGACGAATTCTTGCGTTTCGAGTACAAGTCTTAACTTTTTTCTCAGCTATGAGTATACGATGTTCATCCCCTTTTCGCGCATACTCGTGGCTATTTCGGCCAAGTTTGGTGTCTATCCCGTGCAAAAACAGTAACAGAGCTGAAATCCCTTCGTTGAAAGTACAAGCAGCAACTGATGCAGCAATTACAACTATTTTCTAACCAGCAGGAAGTATTTTTGGAGTGATTTTCCAAATTAACTGGTTTAGACTCTCATTATTATTTTGCGTAAAGGCACCAACACACTGCTCTAGAAACAGATTTTTGCTAAGGTCCTCATAAATAGGCTTGATAGCTGACAAAACATCACGTGGCAATGGAGCATAACCGTGTTTGAATGATGATAAGGCATTCATAGCTGAAGCACGCTGCCAAACGCACCATGAATCAGGGCCGCTTGGGCATTTTTCGTGCTATGGGTTTTGGTCCGTAGAGCTATAGTAGAAATACATTTTTTCCCCACCGGGGGAATTCCCAAAGGCTCTCTCTCCTAAAGTTTTAATCCAATTGACTTAAAATTTTCGAAAAATATTCTAGACATATTGTACTATTAGATAAAATTTTTTTTTTTTAAATTCATTCTCTGAAAGTTCCAAACCCATGTAACCCCTTAAGTAAGTTCGTTTAATCATTACTTGTATTTTGCGACTCTTCCTCGAGATCATAGTTGTAGTTGTTTAAAGCCAGTTACGTCTAAGAAGCTACGTTTGTACGTCATTTTCAGGAAATTGAGCGTTCTCGGTGATAACCTAACGATCATAAAACCGCACAAAACGTACAGAGTCTTTCGACCAGCGGGTAGTTTTTCATATTAGGTCAATACTGACGCCCTGACGTTTCGTAGCAGACGTCGCTGCGTGACGCGTGCTATGTGCTGAAAAAATGTTGACATTGATACTGCTTTTAGACATGACTTTCTTTATTTACCGACAAAGTGTCTGTGTGACTACCGCTTTATATGGCATTTTAAACGATAGCAGTGATGTAGCAGCGTAAATTAGCTCGTTCTGAATGTAAAGCGGTAACTTCAGTACTTCTTATTTGGACCGGATGTCCTTATCGTATCAAAAATCTTTATCTCCCGCGAACTCTCGTCTGCTTTGTAAATATTTCTCGTATCAATTAGCAACTGGACTTGCATACGATGTCCTGTGACCAGAGCCGTCAAGGTCACTAGTTTCACCGTGCGACATTCAAAATGAATTTCTTCATTTGGGTACCAAGTCGACAAGTAGTTTAAAACCGCCTGAGGGTTTTACGTAGAGTCGTATTTGTGAACTGCCGATCTCAATTTAGAGACATGTCTGAACAAACGCTAAATTTTTTCGTCTCTCTGTAACTCAAGGCCCAAAATCAAAGAAATTGCTAATCTGTAACAGTTCAGCAAACTGAGTGACGCACTTTTTTAAAACGCCTCTGTGAGATAAGATAGTACGTTGATCGTGGAAGCGGTGAACGGATCAATTTTTTTGTTTGCGCAAAAGGCCCACCATTTTTTTAGATCTGTCTCGTTCTGGCGAAGTGATGACTCTGCTAACGATGTTATCAAAATATTCACTGATTCCAATGGAACTTATTTTCGTACGAAAGCTTCCCTGATAGTCTGCCGACCATCAGAGTAAAGCGATACTAGGTACAAACGATGTGCCTCCCTGCAGGAAGAGCGTATCAAATTAATATTTGACTGGAAAATAATTAGTTCAGCATCCAGTAGAGATAAATAAAGAGGGAACCATGGCTGGGCCTCTCACTACGGCACGACTACTATGCCGTTTGACCTTTCAGACTCGATTTTTCTCAAGACTCTTAAAATTACAGAGAAGGACGGAAAGGCGTAAAAAAACCACTCTACTTCCGTGTAAAGTCATCGATGGCGATGGAGTCTGAATCTCTTTGCCACGATATGTAACGATAGCATTTCGCATTCACCCTGAAGGCGAATAAATCGATCTGCGGTGGTTTGAGAATCTGAATTACTTTCCTGAAGACGCTGTCGAAAAACTCATATTCTGTTTCCGGTCGAAGTCTCCGTGACTCATTATCTGCATTGACGATATCGTTGAAGCAATATACGACGCTGTAATCCATATTTCTCTTCGCTCACACTATAACTATATTTACCTAGCCAGGGAACTAAGGCCTTCGAAACAACTGTCCCTCATAAAGTTTATGTATGCGATTGCTGTAGTATGATTCATACGTAGTAGAATATTATTGTGTTGCCTGTCACTCACGAAGCATTTTTAACCGTCAAACGACGTCATCAGTTCTAAGACACAAATGTGTAAATCTAAATCTTCAGCTTTCCAGTATCCACGACTACGATGACTTTTGTGAAATACGCTTCACCCCGTATGTGCAGCATCAGAAAAAATGATTAGCACACAGATAGGTTCGTTCGTCGGTGCGCTCGCGCAATGAATTTTCGTTTTCCACCACGCAATATCTTCGTTTAAACTTTCTGAGACAGTCATCGTTGTATTGAAATTATTATGATTGATCTCGAATGCGCGAGATCTTTCTTTGTCCAAGCTTCTTACATAAATTATCCCGTACTTCAAGGCTGGGTAAGGAGACACTAACGTACCCACGAAAACTGCGAATTCCCTTATCGTGCAACGTTTGATATTACTAAAGTGACTTAATAAATTCACGGTTCGCTTTCCTTCATCTTCCGATAACTCTATGGACATTCATTTGGAATTAAAAATTTATCCAAAATATTTGCAACGCTGAGTGCGGACGGTAAGACTCTTTTTTTTATGAATTACAAAAAAATTATTAATCAAGAATATTATCAACGCATTTCTTGTATGAATTTCCAATTATTAGAATGTCATCCAGATAAAAAAACGGAAGCAAAACACTCTTTTTTCAAGTACGCTGCTACTGGTTTCAAGAGTTTGGTAGATACATATGGCGCTATATTTAGATCAAAGGGCAAACAGGTGAACTCAAAAAATTTGTCTATGTACAAGAAACGCAGAAATTGTCTATGGTTCTCCTCGGTATGAAATAATTTACGTCCTTCAAGCCTAATGTAGCCATAAAGTCATGGCAGCTGATTAGTTACCTTGCGACTTTCCAGTCTTCGATTTTTAAATATTCCGCTGTAATAAACTCGTTGAGTTTTTTTCAGATTCAAAATCAATCGATATGTTCCATCCGGCTTAGGAACCAAAAAAATGTTTGATAGAAATTGGCCCTGTGATGATGAGCATCGCTTAATTACTCGTTTAATACGTAGAGCACGGCGCTGGTCTCTGGGAACCGGTAGAGAACTTTTCGCTCACGCGATGCCGGTCTCTGGGAACCGACAGTATCGAGCACTCGCCGACAAGTGCTCACTGCCACCTGAACGGAAAGGATAGATAAATCGGCGCCGTGCTCAACGTATTAACAATTAATTTATTAATTTCGGTCCATTTACGTTCAACCGGGAACTTCTCCTGTCTCGGACACGACGTGAAAGGAAATTTGTGACTTTGAATCCACTTTTGGGTAAAAGGATCGTTGGTCACCCTTGTCCACGCGGTAGCAAAAAATGTTAGTCTACCAGCTAATCTACCTACGTTTGTTGACGCATTTATCGACGTTTCCCGTACTGACGGTTCGGCTGCTTTTAGCGAGATCATTGTTTCGCATACGAGTTGTTGCACGAATATTGCCGTTGTCCGCCTAACGTCCCGACTCGCCCCTTGTACGGTGACTGGCGCGGCGGGCCTTTCCAATTTTTGTTTGCGTTTTTCTGCGTGTTGCTCCGTTGCAAGAATTTTGTCGGGGGTTTTAAGTCCTTCGATGTTCGTTCGAGATTCTTAGCCGTCTCGAATTTTTCCTCCAAATTGACACCGAATAACCACTCGTCGATCGTTGTGTTTGAAGGCGTGGTTTTCAGAGATAAATTAGGTGAATGGATGTGAGAAGCCTACCTCCGTTGCTTCAATTTTCGAGCAATTCTAGTTTTTCTGAATCTTTGATCTTGAGCGTGGTCGAAATTGCTGATTAGGTTAAGTATTCCACGAGTTATAACGGTTTAAATGTTAGCCTTTCTATCATACACACACACATACTCACGCGCATGCTCGCGCATGTTTATTTGTTTTTATTAACCCTTAAATAACCCTTTATAACCACGATTAATCTGGGGTTCGAGGAGGTCAGAGGATGTTTATAATTTATAATCACAATTTTCCTATACGGTGGCGGCAGCAGCGAGATATTTTTATAATATAGAGAGATATATTATAATCGAACAACCTACCCCTACGATCTTTCGCAAAAAGTCAGTTGAAGTCGATATCATAGCCGAATATTAAAATGACATCCCCTCTCCGTTCCGCGAGGTCTTGTCTATCAGAGCCAGTGAGCGTTTTCAGTCTCTCATCACTAATACAAACATGCACTGATAGCAGATCCCAGCCTTACGTTTTAACGTTTATGCATTGTTTCATTGTCAATTAAGTTTTGTCCTATTTTACGCTATCTAATGACGAATAAATATTCACATTTGGAATATCGAGAAGAATTTATTTTCTTTCGCGAATATAAAATGTATATATTTATTATCTCTGAGGACGCTTCCCTTTCGAAATAATTATCTGCCGGTCCAGTACAAGTTCGCAATTGCTTCCCGATAAAGGAAATAATTTTTAATCAGGGTTCTGAGTATCCTACATCGTGAATTCTTATCAATCTATATATTGGCTCGTTATCGTGAAAGCCAATACAGATATGAATTTTATTCATATCTGTATACTCAAATAAACAGAGGTGTCAGAATACTCAAATAAAGATCATATGTATGCATCTCGTGCTTTTGTACTCAACTTAAATAAATTATACATCCGCCGTCCAGAAATATTCACGTCAAGTTGATAATTAAGAAACGGTTAAAAAGGGAATCTCATTCATCCCCCAAATTTAGGAAATGAAAGAGCACTGATATCAGAAATACTGGATAAATTTCGTTCCTTCGACTATCCTGGACGGCGGTCCGTGGGAAAGAGAGCGATTACTGGCGCGTGCCGAGGATCATGATCTACGAATTTGTACTTTTAGAGGAATTGCTATAATAGTCCGAATTCGTGGACTATCCTCGTGCTGCGCTCTATGTTTATTTACCTGCCGAAAGTTTAGATACGAAATGTTTCATTACAATGAAGTAAGCGGAACATCAAGATATTAATTATTTTAACAAAAATGCCGTTCAATAGAAAAAATTGTTTTAATTATGTATTGTATTACCCCTTACATAGCCTAAGGGTACTTTAGGTACGTGCGAATTTATTGGCCTTCTTTAATGAGATGTAATTTATTCATTTGCAGTAACACCTGAATCACCGTAAAAATAATACGAAAGATGATCCTGTTGGGTTTTCTTCTATTTCCCGTGGCCCTCACGGTCGGAATTCACACGCATATCGATAAACGTAATATCCCGGTGGAAAACAACCGTACAAGCAATTCAAGATATCTAAAAAGCATTACCGCGCCCACAAACTTAGACGTTATGGATCTGTCGAAATTGGGTCTCGTAGCTATTGACCAAGACGTATTTGACAATTACACCAATCTAAAATTTCTGAATCTCGCTAACAACTCCCTGAAGTATCTTCCTGAATTGGTATTCGCAAAGCTCAGGAATCTGAAATACCTTAACATAGCCAACAATTATTTAGATTCGGGACATTTTTACGCCAATCTTAACCGTCTCAGAAAACTAATTATCTCGAACAATCCAGTGAAATACTTCAAACGTGGTCATTTCTTCGGATTGGGAATATGCACCACTATCATAACTGAAGGAGTTCCATTTGAGTACATTACTCCGGTAATGTTTGAAAATCCTTCAACCGTATTCAGCCGTCTACCCAAGAATGAGGCAAACCACAGAGTATATAACGATAACACTAAAATCCCTCATAACAAGTTCATCAGGAACTCAAAATATATCGCTGATCAAGGCTACAACTTTTCGGCTAAAGTTTGCATCCAGAATGGCCGTTTAATGTTATTGGTAGACACGAACAATAACAACACAGAATACAATTGCTCAGTAGTGAATACCGACTCAGGAAGGCTACGTCTCAACAAAATGAATATCAGTAGAATTAATAGTGGATGGTGTCGTCTCCAACTCCGTGAATTTCAATACTCTCTAAGTCTTGAGCATAACCAAATCAACCAAATGCCGAGGGAATTGATGAACAATCTTACATGCAAAATCGTCGAAGTGAGCCTGCGAGGGAATAATATCCAGTCGTTGAAACGAGGAGTAATTGAAAACGTCAATCCAATTAAATTACTGGACTTAAGCAAAAATAATATCAGCGACATAGAAGACGGGGCGTTCAAGAAACTGAATCTTACCGGATCGTTACTTCTAGATCACAATCAACTTACGAGCACTAAATTCTTGATTACTTTACCGTGGAACATCAGAGGAGTTTCGCTAGTTAATAATAGTATCAGTAATATATCGGCCGGTAACTTCATAAATTTTACAAGCCTTTCCACGCTTGATCTCAGTTGGAACAACATACGGGTAGTTGAAGCTACGTGCCTACAAGGTCTATCGTCGTTAAGGAAACTTTATCTATCGCACAACAAATTGAGGAACATCAAACCAGGGTTTCTTCAGGATCTGAACAACCTCAACACCGTTTCGCTCAATGACAACGATATAACTAGCCTTGCAACGGGAGTTTTCTCAGGTCTCAAGAATCTCCGTTTTATCAACTTGAATTCAAACAAATTGACGACAATAGCCCGTAATGTGTTTAGCGACATGTCGCATTCGCTGCAGACCCTTTATCTCAATCATAACCGCATAGAACGTCTGAGACCTAATACTTTCGTAAACGTACCGAAGTATAAGTTGTATTTGCAGGGTAATAATATATCGGAGATCTCAAAAGAAAGCATAAACCTACCGAATTTGCAGCATCTTGATCTGAGCTTTAATTCGTTGATGTTGATTGACGGTGACATGTTCAATGGATTGGGAAATCTTACAAGTCTTTACTTGAGCATGAACAAAATAAACATGATCGAGGAAGGAGCATTTAAAAGACAGAATTACCTTTCTAGACTGTACCTCGACGGAAATCCGATTAAAAGATTACAAAACCATGCTCTGTTTGGCCTCTTAAAGACAGATGCCACTCGCATTTTCTTATATGGGGTTCCTGTTCAATCTATAGGAGGCGGACTGTTCGATGTTCCCCCATTGAAAAAGGATAAGTCCAACAAAAATATCTAATGTATAAAATTTTTCGTCGGTTTATATATCAAAAATACATTTTACCTATACTTTGGATACATTTCAGATATATTTTTCTATTGAATATATTTCGTATATGTCCTACAATATATCCGAGATATAAATTCTTTTCTCAAAATATGTCTGACATATATGAGATATATCTTTCACGTAACTTGGGATGTGTAAGAAGTATTTGACTGTATGGATATTACTGTTGTAAATGTATACATTATATAAGCATGATTGGTGACTATTATGGCTCTGTTATCCTTGTAATTCTGTATTTCACATTAAAAGACACGAAATATTTATTATATCAAAATATTTAAATAATTATGAACACAATTAAATTCTGAATTCTTTGGACCTATTAAATATGCATTTTCCTTTATCGGTATGATTTCAATATTTCTTTCAACTACTGTATGCACCTTCCTGGCTCCTTCTGTGTCGTGTATTACGCATTACGAATAAGTAATACGATACTCCTAATAAATCCCGTAAAATTATAAACTTCTAATTTCATTTAATCTTTTTAGGTTGATTTCTTGCAAGGTTAACAGGTGAATTCCTACTAATCCTTTCCACGTAATGGTTATCAAAATCAATTAAATACTACACGACGTTTTCGGTACTACATATTATGTAAAACAAATAAGGTTATCGAGATTCAATCAAACCTGCCCAAAAACATTAAAAATTAAAAATGCTTAAGCCATGTATTAAAAAGAAGTTCCAAAGGCGTATTGGTACTTTTACCTCAGAACTTTCTCATCACATTAATTAGTGGCATGAAGTTACAAGTTATGCTGTAATGTACCAAGCTTTTGAAATCGGGAATGTGTATCTTGCAAATAGTTTTGAGTGTATTAGTTAGCCAGGTAACTACAGGGGCCGGGTCTCCGCCAGTGATGCATGGTGCTACATCTGACTTGTCAGTGAACAAACCGTACACTTATTGTTATCTGGTATAGCGTGACCCTTGGCTGCGGTGGAAAAAGTGCATTATACGCAGCTCTTGGAAGTTGCATACAATATTTTACTTAATATCCCCATCTCTGATGAATTAGTATTATTATTATTACCCTATATGACTAAGGTATATATAAATATAAATTAAAAAATTGTTAACATTGCATTTGTAGTTTTTCCGAAAATGATTGCCAAAAAGTAACCTGTTTAGAAGCTGGTAACAGTTTAATAACCCCTTGAACACCGGCCGCACAGCTATAGTCGCATTAGGTCGTACGTCCTGTATCTGGAGCGCCGTTGCTTCTCAGTAATTTTTACCAGCTTTGCTATTCAACACCGAGAACCGAACCCGAACCGAACCTTAACGATCATTCGCCAATGCATTTCAGTTGGCAATGCAACCGTGGATTTACTATTTTTTACGCTGGATTATGAATACGTCAAACGTAAACAATATCGGGTACGGGTAGAACATATGAATACGTCCTTGAATTATATATAAATAAACGAAAAAATATATTTCATAATCTTTTCATTTATTTTAAGCATAAATGAAAAATAATAACAATATGAAATTATGTCCTCCGGACGTCACGTACTGACGCGTCCTAGTGAACAAGTTCGCGCCCGTTATATGCTGCGTAATTAAAAAGGGAATTCCCCGGTTAACAGGAATTTATTAATTTATAACATTAATTTATTAGTTAATTCCAACGGCTTAGGTTTTGCTGGCTTAGCGCTGGTCGACGAGTCTCTCTTCGTCCTACGTTTTTTCGGAGCGCTTTCTCCGGTGCTCTTCTCTTCTTCGGCCTTTATTTTTTTCTCAGCTGCCTCCAGTTGTTTTTTGGCTTTTGCATACTCGTTTAGAGTTTTTTTTACACCTTGAAGTGCTCGGTGCATTCTTTTCTTCACATGCAATACGCATTCTTGCTTCTCTACTCCTGGGTCTATATTTTGGCTATAATTTTAGAAATATTTTTTATTTCGGTCTAAAACTTTTACAGTATGTTTTTAATAAAAGCGACATAGCGACACTCGAGACCAAGCGTTGCTTCTCTGGTGTCGCTAAGATAAATAAACACGAATAAAGACGATAAGAGGCCCTTGTCCGCCACGAGAAGGGGCTGACGTAGTACTGGGACCTCTGGATGCCATCGATCGGGCGAGCCCCGACTATTCTAGATCCAAGCCGCGACAACGACACCTCGTCAATACTTTCTGTTCACTTGCAACTAATATTATACCAGTCATTGTATTTCTTTTATATTGTGGAGTTTCACCTATAAATATTTCTAACATTAAGATGATTTTCTTGCGAAAATTGTTTAAAAAATCGATTTTTTTAACCCGTCACACCGGACTGCTTCCTTAATTCGAAACCAAAAACAGAATACAAAAAAAAGTAAGTTTTGAACCCAAAATGTTACAATCATGAATCGCGCACGATTCCACTAGACCAACCATTTAACCATTTAAACATAATTCATTATCAGGAGTTTGTTACATTACATCGCATACATGAGGAGGTGAGAGCGGTCACCTGCCCGTAGGCTATAAATCGCTGAATGCTGATACAGTATTTAGTAAATGTGGTTGTGAGTGAGGTAAAGGGAAAAGTGTTAGTAGTAAAAAACCCTTTAACATGATGGGTAAAGGGCGAGAAAGCGCGCAAGTCGCAGTACGGCGGCCTATTCTTAATTTAAGTGTGTAGTAGTAATCGTGATGGTGAGTATTATAAATGGAAGTAGTGTGCTGCTTAAGGAAAGTAAGCTTGAACTTAATTAAAACTAATTAAGAGTAGATAAAAACTAGTCGCGCAATGGAATATACATTGAATATTGTAAATATTTACATATTTACAATAAACGTTTGGCACTCATGTACAAGCCATTTTTGCATCACATGGAACAGTGTGGTACAGTATAGTACTCCGTAATAAAATATATATATATACATATGTACAGTAAACAGTTAGTTAGATTATGAGTCGGTCTATATGGGATGGAAATCGCTCGGTTTTGGAGTAAGATAGGTTTGGAATTCGCTGCAGCGAAGTGTAGAGGAGGGTTATATGAGTTAAATTTGTTGGGGAGCTTGAGGATAAATTCGGTGAGTGTCGGGAAGTTGAGATCATGGTAGAGGGAGATGTTGGATGTAAAGCGGGGGGTTGACGCAGCAATACGGAGGCATTTGTTTTACGTAATTTACATTATTTATAGGTGAGTCGGTGCCGCGTTATGCCAAATGGGGCAGGCATAAGTGAGGGTTGGTCTTATGACACACGCGTAGATTCTAATTTTCATTTTCAGACTTAGGGTTCTAGCCTTAAGAAGTAGATAGAAACGGCTAAGAGGAATTTTGGCTTTATTGTTAGTTGCCGTTATGTGGGTGTGCCAAAGAAGTTTTTTTATCAATGGTTAATCCAAGGTATTTGATGTGGAGGGAGATGGGAATTTGTTTTCCTCGTACACTGATTTGGGAAGTAGAGTGTTTAAGTGAGGTGAAGAGGATCGCCTCAGCCTTTACAGAATTGACCCTAATGAGCCATTTTTCTAGTTCGTGTATGATGTGGTGTACTGTGTTTTGAACGCGATTTATCGCAAGCTTGGGCGAGGAACTGGAGGAGTACAAGGCCAGATCATCAGCGAAGCCCGCGATATGCACGATGGAGCGAGGGTCAGCCACTGAGAAGCTGAGGCGATGTAAATGTTGGGAAGGAGGGGGAGAGGACAGATCCCTGAGACACTTCTGCCACGATATCTGAGTTCGTCGATAAGGTTTATTCGACATTTACCGTGATTTTTCGGTCGGTTAAGAATGATAGTATCAGTTTGCAAAATTCAGTGGGAACGTGACATTTTAGAAGTTTATAGACAAGACCATGAGGCCAGACAGAGTCAAAAGCCTTCTTGCTATCGAGAAGGATTAAGACGGTGGATTGGCTCTCACGGGATCTGAGCTTAACGTGCTTAATAAACTCAGGCGTGTAGGTCTCGGAACGGTTGGCACAGCAGAGCGTGACCAAGCGATCGCAAAATTTGACATCATGATTCTCGGCACAGCGGGCACATCTAGGAGATAGGTGGCAGTATTAACTGGAGTGTGTGGCCGCCATCTGTAACTTTGGCGCTTCATCTACTGTCACGCCTCTACCAATGGATTGGCCAACTAGTTTGCACCCTATATTCAGGTGACCACACTGCGGACTAGTTACCAGAAGTTCCCGGACGGATGACCTTCTCGGATGCTACGACCTACGACACGTAGCGACTTTGATAGTAATAACCTGTAATTCAACCACGTTTCGCATAACGCAATTTCTTACCTCACACGTTTACGTATCGAACAAATAAATATACGCATAAACACATCCACTAAACATTGAACATTTATTTATATAGTACAAAATACTATAAGTGGCCGAAGTTCTGGGAGCGAAAACATTGTGACAGTTGCCCGGAGAATAAAAATTTTTTCGGCTCGAAAGGTGTGATGAAGGATAGCGTTTACTTGATTTACCATAGCCAAGGTGACTTCAGGAGATGTGGTGATTTGAAAGACTGGTAACGTTAACGGCTTAACTTGATCATCCTTTTTTGTGTATTGACGTACTGCCGCTGTTGGGAAGTAATGGTTAAATTCCTGCATAATCTCCGTTTAATCGAAAGAATCAAGAAGTCCATGGAGAACAAAATTTCTCATACGCTCATTTTTGAATCCGAAGGTGTAGAATGCATGTTCGTGCTTGTTGAGGTAGTTGCACACTTCCAGATGGTCACTACGCGACTTTAAGAGGATTTTTGAATCCATTAAAGTCGAATGCATTTTTAATTCATCTCTAGCCACAAGTTCTAGGTTTTTTATAAGGTCTCGGATTTGTACTCTGGAGGCGAGTACAGCCCGATGCACACCAAAGCGGCGCGCTGCTCTGCGCGTTACGGCGCTCCGGTGTGCATTAGCCGATTTAAATATACGAGTTTGATTCTGGTCGCGGCTCTGCGCTGCTCTGCGCTGCTCTGCGCGTCGCAGCGCGCCGCTTTGGTGTGCATCGGGCTTACAATTGGTGGAATGTAGATTTTGGCGGTTTTTGATGTGGTATTTTCGAACTCCATCTCCGAGGGATCCTTGAATGTTGCATTTCCAGGAGATTGAGTTGGTTGATGCTGAAGAGTCGTCGGCCTCTGTGAGGCTGTCGGAGATGAGATATGCGTGTTTCCAGCGGAGCCGAAGATGCAGAAGATGGGGGTCCCAATAGTAAAGATGTAGTCTTTGGTTTGGTTTTTTTTAAGACAGAGTTGTCGTCAGTCCCGACTTTTCTCTTAGTGGAGTCCCTACCAGAAGAAGCCTTGAGATTGATGGTTCAAGTCGGCAAGCAACCGCCGTAGAGAAAAGATTAGCAAAGAAACAGTGGAACTGAGGTAGAGTGGAGCCGTATTTTGACTCGGCACTTTTGAAGAGTACCGAGAGTCGATTGGGTTTAGTAAATACAGCGGTGATTGAAGCCGGGGGCACCCGTGACCGATGATAGATGTGGAGGAAAAATAAAGACGAACGAATAAGTGAAAGTTAGGAAAAGCCGGGGTTATTCATGCCCGGAACATACTTCTACTAAGTTTTTTTAAATTTATTACCTTCATGAGAGCAAGTTTTTAAAGTTAATTCATTGAATCATGGGGGGGGGAGCTATCGACGGAGAAGGACCGATAAAAATGAGCAACGCCACGGGATAATCTCCCCCATAAAATATCAACAGCTAGAGAGCCGAACCGTTCCGTAAAACGACCACCTCGATGGAATATGAGATGTACCCTGATACTCGAAGCCGACACCGCCTCCTTGTGCAAATGATCCCGTTTTGTTTCGGGGAAGGCATCAATAGCAATCTCGGCCAAGTGTGAAGAAAATAAATCGACAACGCGCAAGGGAGAAGAGGCTAGGGCGAGAGGAGGAGCACACTATAACCGGGGCTAAGAGCCCCACTGCCGCCTCCATCGTCCCTTTCTTTCTTCTATTATTTCTTCATTTTACGCCAATTTCACGGAGAAACAAAAAAGAGTTATTTCAGTTGTATTGTTAATTAGAATTAATCAGCTGGGAAGACGGTGCGTTGACCAAGACCCTACCATTATCTAAAATGAGATATTGGAAATTTAAAACTCGTATTATTGTGTAAATAAATCTCATGAACTTGGTCACGGACGTCAGACCTTATTATTAAATGTATATTTTTTCCATTAATTTTTATAATTATATTTATTTATATGTATATATTTAATTATATATTTACCATTAACGTGCAACCAGGCTTTTTGAATAGGGTAGATTTTCTTCACTCTTTTTTTTTACCAGCGTGTTATTATTTCATCGTCCTGTTTTTGTGCTAATACAGTGTAAATAAAAAATAAACCAACCACTCTGCAAAATAAAAGAATTAAATTTCGTGTTGAAACTTTTGTTCCGTGTGTGTATCACCCGTGTTTCATCGTTTCCTGCTTTTTGGTCTGTCCATCTATCGTAACCACCAGAGATTTCTCCCGACACACTTCACCAATAAGGAACACTGTCTCTCTTTTCTTTCTTGAGCTTCTGCCTGCAAGGGTAGGCTCAAAAAGGAAGACCCCACGAATCGGCACTCAATTCCAAAAACGGATTAAAAAAGAGATCTCTTTCTTGGCCCTAGATCGCTCGAAATCCAATAGGTCGCTACGTAACAGTTGTTTACTGTGTTGAAAATTTAATACTACTGATCTGATCTGTAACCAAACATGCTGTTAAGCATTTTCTCTCGAAAACTCCTTTTTTTCTATAATTGGGGGCCTTCAATTAAACTGTATCACGCATATACTGTTTTGTACATTTTTATTATAAAAGAGTATTTTCAGTTTTAAAAATGCTTTTCGGACTTTACCTAGTTGTATGGAGAAAGATGTTCGGTGTAGGTCAAATACTGGTTGATGTTAACGGCTACGTATTTCACTATGAGCTTATACGGTATTGACTCTTCTTCATCGATATTTGCTTTTTTATCAAAGTTTTTCCAGTTCTTTCTTACTTTTCTAGTTCCGTGTATTAGTTTCGGTCTAAAATTGATCGTTTCGCATTTATTATTATTTATTTTTAGTTTCCAACTTTTGGAATAAAAGTAAATTTTATTAATAGAGAAAGAATATCGGTATTATAAATGTTAAATAGAATTTGTAAGTTACCTGTGTCTTGATGTAAACCATTACCGAGTGAGTATTCTTTACTCGAGGTATGTACAGCGTCTGTGGTTTTAAAGCTGCGATTCTCTTTCACGCTCCGTATCGTTTTAACAATGCGTCGTGAAATATTCTTTTTTTTAAGTTTATATTTAAGTCCCCTGACCCATATTATATCAAAAGCTTTCTCAAGGTCTAAATGACATGCCCTCACCACAATTTCAGCTATTTTAGACCCAGCATATACAGGGTGCGTCATCTTTTATGTCGGTAAACATTGAATAACTTTTTTAAAAAAACCGATTTTCATATATGAGGTATTTTTATTTAATTTAGTCCTTTACAATTTATTTGGACTAGTTTTTGAATACAACATCAATCAAGTGGCCGCCTTTATTGGTCAAAGCAAAATGTGCCCTTTTTGCTGCGTTTTCCATCACTTTTTCGAGCATCTCGAGGCGGTATAGCGATGGTTTCGGCACGAATGTTTGCCTTGAGCTCGTCAATGGTCTGAACCTTGTTGGCGTACACTTTGCTTTTCAAATAACCCCACAAAAAGAAGTCCGGAGGGGTCAAATCTGGAGATCTGGGTGGCCAGTCAATGTCGCCATTTTTTGACATCACACGTCCAGGGAATTTTCGTTGCAGAAACTGCATTGTTTGATTTGCAGTGTGGCATGGCGCACCGTCTTGTTGAAACCAGTAACCGTCCAGACCTTTTTCACACATTTGTGGGCAGACATAATGAGCCAACATCCACCGATACCGATTCCCATCGACTGTTTCGCCTTCTCTGAAGAAAAATGGCCCAATGATGGTTTTGGCGCAAACGCCGGCCCAAACAGTCACTTTTTGGTCATGCAATGGTGTTTCATGAATCTCGTGTGGATTCTCCGTTCCCCAAATGCGGCAATTTTGCTTGTTAACGGCGCCAGAGAGTGTAAAATGGACCTCGTCGGTCATCAAAATTTGCTTAAAAAAATCAGGTTCAGTGTCAACCATCCGAGCGACTGTTTGGCCGTATTCCAAACGACGTGGACGGTCTGTCGGCAATATTCTTTGAGTCAATTGCACTTTATACGGAAACAAATGCAAATCATCCTTCAAAATGCGCCGCAAATTGGTTCCACTGACGCCAAAATGCTGAGCGCGGCGACGATACGACACATGTGGGTTCTCGGCAACACTCGCTCTCTTACCGCTTCAACCAGTTTATTGGAACGTCTTGAGCGTTGATGAACGGCACGTGGACGATCTCCCACTATGCCGTGCTCAACAAAATTTGACACCAAACAACGAATAGTGTTGTCAGACGGTGCTTGTTGGCCACGATGTTTTCGACGATATGCACGTTGAGTTAACACAACTGAATGACTATTTTCAATGTACAGCGTCACTATTTCGGCGCGTTGTTTCGGTGTGAAGCGATTCATGGTTGAAATTGTACTGAATTGACGTTTCAAAAACATGTCTACTCAAGTCAATCAGTTGAAAAATGTCAAAGTTATTCAATGTTTACATAACGACATAAAAGATGGCACACCCTGTATATCAGAACTAAGTTTTGAAACACCATGAATCGTCGATTGTTTTTGTTTCAAGCCAAATTGGTGATTCGATATTATATACTATATTCATCGCAGAATTCGTTTATTGCTTTGTTGATTGTTATTTCGAAGACTTTTCCGACATTTGGCAAGAGAGTTATTGATCTTTATAGCTACTAGCATCAGTTTTTTTCCTTTCCTGGCTTATGTATTGCAATGACTACAGTTTTTTTCCCATAGCGTTCTGAAAAGTAACTTAGATTCAATCCAGTATAGAAGAGAATACGACAGTCGCAAATTATTTCCGTAGCTAGATGTTTCAGTGCTATATGTACGGTACGCTGTCAATACCCGATGACTTTAGTGTATTTATTCTCCTGATTACGTTAATCAATAATTCCGTATTGGTAAACTGATCAAGTCGATGTCGCGGGTGGTCAACTGTATTTTGGAGACTACAATTTTATACACGATTTGAAGCAGCGATTTCTGATTTTCTCTCATCCATACAGTCCATTACAATAGTCATTAAACCTTTGCTAGCCATTTCATCGCTTTGTTGGTGTATTTACTGTAAAGCGAGTTTCTAAAATTATGAATTTCTTTACCAAGTCTGCCATACAGAATTTATACCTTTTTATCAACATCGTATTATCAACACAACACGGTGACTGTACGGTGGCGGCACGGTGTGTCGGTATAACGCTGTCTTCTATGGCCGCAACGCAACCCCTATCTGATAACAATGTGCCGACACACCACTAATATTCAACACGGCGATCACGGCACGCTGTTCTTACTGGGAGGGGACTTCGAGCTTCTGCGCGCATCGTGTGCCAACCACTGTTGTAGTCGTCGTTTGTTTTTCTGCTAATCTTTTCTTTTCATTGGAATCCTCTTCTTATATTACCCCTCACGATCGTGTATTACGATGAGACCGCAGTGGCGTGGGGTCTTCAGTGAAACCCTACAACTTTTATATCAAAGATTTTTCCATAGTATCAACCGCTTTTGGGATATTTTACCCTTAATCGATATCGCCCAATAAATTCCATTGCTTGCACTCAGGACTATTCGGCATTCGTGTTTTTCGCGGCATTCGCTTAATTTCATAACGTAATTAATTTCAAAGATGATAAGACGACGGCGGCAACGCGGCAAACCGTTACAATGGTCATAACTGGTCATTCGTCGTCCAATCAAAAGTTGTATATCGTCGAACCACCGCAACGGAAAAATCCTATCTATATGCCTTTGTCTGCTGGTCTAGCATTCCTGTTGTATGGATGATATTTCGCTTCGTATCAACGATTATTTATTAATTTATTAAAATCCTCTACTTTCGTTCTTATCAAAGTGTCGACAAGACTGTGATAGATATAGTGATACGTAGTTAAATATGCGATTTACAATTTATTTAAAATCACCTGAAAATTACCTTGATGCTCTATCTTTAGAATAATTTGTGAACCTTTCTACGGCGACAAATATCTCGAAAAGGTATAAACTTATATTTTATTGTTATTCAATTGCACTTTTGTATTTCTTGCTCAATTAATTAAGTTGCACTTTCATTCGTTTATTATATGCCTGTATTCGTTACCTAACCTAAAAAAATCTTTCATAACCTTTTGTCTTCACAATTGTATAAACGACACTATGAATTCATAGAATATGAAAAAAAATGTTATTAAATTTTAGTTCTGTTTTGGCATTTTGGGATTTGATATTAACTATTTTATAACAAAAAGATGTTTTTACTCCTGACTGTCCATAGAACAAAAAGACGGGAGCATGTGTTTCATTAATTAGTCCTACACGGCTTGACTTCCTGGGTGTACTCGTTGTGGATCAGAGTTTTGGCTCTCCCATTACGTTTCAACTCAATATATTTGTACCATAAATTATTTAATATTAATTACTTTTCTCAAATTCTCTATCCAGTTGACAGTAAAACTTCAACATTTTATCAAAAATGAAAAAACAAATGTTCTTTTCACAAATAATCATTAAAAAATAAATGTCAAAGAAAATGATTGGAATATGAATAATGGAACAAGTAACGGTCCATTAATTTCTTCATTAATTTAATTTTTGTTGCATATGTAATGAATTTATACAACAAATTCTTTTGATGTAAAATAATTTATGGAACAAACAAATAGGATATACTCAAGAGTTATGGAAGGGTCGAATTCTATTACAAATAGACTGTAGTAACATAATTTGCTAGTAACTTGACTAAGTCCATTTTAGAGTGATTTTTCTCATCAACTGGAATAAAATGGTCTTTTTGACAAATTGCGTGGTAACAGAGTGAAACTCACTGCTATCGGTGATATACGTATATGCAAGCAGAAATCAATAAGGCACAAAGAAAAAAATCCAAATCGTTGTGTTTAGATGATTGACTGCCAATGAGTGTTCCGACATGCCTATTCGCATAAATATTTTTCCGTTTTATCTAATATTTTGATTTAACTAGCAGCACCAAAAGCAATTTGTTACTTCAATTGCTTACAGTAATTAAATTACTTTAATAACGATGATTTATCATATTTTCAGCAAATCTAAGTCACAACTGTCAAAGAACTGCACATATGAAGTCTAAAGACAGCCAATTAAAAAAAATTGTATAAGCTAAACATCCTATAAAGCTTCTTAATAATAATAATAATAATAATAATAATAATAATAATAATAATAATAATAATAATAATAATAATAATAATAATAATAATAATAATAATAATAATAATAATAATAATAATAATGTCATCAACATTTTTCTTAAAGAGTAGAAAAATACAGATGTGTATCAGGCATTCCATGTCAAAACAACCTGTTTGTAACTAACACTGTTTGAAATTTGGAGCACCATTTTTAAACTACATCCCAAAGTGAGCTGACATTCTGTTTCATTTTTTTAATGTGTTTATCTTTTATAAAACTCAGCTTCAATGTATCAAAATTATTAAAAAATTGATGTAAGCAATACCCTCAAAAAATGAAAAGTACAATCGATTCACGAGTTCTATTGAGGCCATTCAATTCCTACACCCTTAACAGTTAATTACATTTTTACTTGTAATAGTAGATTTGAAACATCTGTGCTCTGCGCTTGTTATAAAATGAACGAAGCATCCATCTATTGTGACTCGTATAATGTCTTTGTCCCTAACGATCCATACAAACCCATGGAATATTATTGACTTTCCGTAGTAATATATACAAAGCCATATAAAACTAATGAAGAACCTATTTGGGAAAAATGTTATCTGATTTAAATAGTTTTATTTTATTTTATTTTATTTATTATGCACTGGGACAAGAAACGTTGTGTAGGCATCCCAAAAATACAGAAAAACAAAATAACAAGTAGCCATAATAACAAAAAAGAACCAAAATAAAACAACGAAAATGCGATAGAAGTGAGAAATAAACGTAAAAGTCAAACTACAGAATAAATTAAAACTTGATAGAATGTGTATATGAAAGATACTTCAAGTAGTTTGGGAATTAAGAAGTCCTGCAGTTTTGAAGAAATAATTAATTGTATATGTTGGACAGAGAATGGCGTCGATTGGCAGAGGAAGGGCATGGTCCCGAAGGGTGGAAAACGAAGGTGCTCTTCGTAGACCAGGTCAACCGTCATCGCCTAAAACATCCGAACTGGAAGAACTCATCAACAGAATATACAATGATATACGGATAGATGAACCAACGCCATTCGAAGTGCTGAGAGCATTAGGAACTTTTGCAGACAGTTTTGCATATAACCATAGCCCTGAGTACGGATTGAATGATTTTTTCTGTCTTTGTATAACACTTAATTTATTGGTTAACTACCTTTGAGAATTCATTAACATTGACTTACACCGACGTACGCAACAACTGTTTAGTATAAAGTTATATACAAGTCTTTTGGATTGTGTAGAAATATTTGTAAAAACGATTATAAGAACTTAGCACACATTTATATTGAGTTTAGTAAAACTGACATAAACTCATGCCTATAATAGCAATTTGTCAACTCCTGGTTTTGATGAGAGAAATATGTGGGATCTTAGGTTCAAGGTCTTCAAAGTTAGCTCTAAATATCTTATAATTCCAATCCGGTGAAGTTATCTTTAAAAAATAATCCATTTGAAAGTATCAGGTCAAACTCATTACAATTTTTCATACACGATTCAGCGATTTAATATTAGTCGGAAATAAGTTTTTGATATTGACAGAACGTTAAATCTTCTCGTTCTACCACCGCTACTCCTTATTCGTTATTGCTCTTTTATAAATATCAACAATATCAAAGTGCAACCTTTTGTTCCTGAACATCAGGATTGGTACAAATTCGAAATTTGGAAATATATTCGATATGCTTGTTACACAAAAACGAATTCTATTCTATTTACAGAAATCTAGTGGATCAACTATGGAAGCAAGCTCTGGAGGATCGTTGCTTCGGCATCAAACTAATGAAACTCTACAGCCCAGAGAATAGGGATGGGATTCAGACGAAAACGAATTTTCTGGTTTCCGGGAAGCCAGAATTGTTCCGCAAGATGCAGGAGTGCTACGAAAGTTCGTTTTTTATTTACTGAATAAATGTTATTGTATTGCTTAGTATTCGTGGGAATTTTTTTTTCCAAGAATTTCATATCAACATATTTAAAACAGTCTGAAACATCTAGAAAAATTGTCTAGGAAAACCGCCTGGAGCGCGCGCACTCATATGTGAAGTGTAGGTAAAACCAGATTACAAAGTAGAACCTTGTAAATTGATTTCTCACGTTTTTTTGCACATTTCCCAAAGCATTCACTGTGAAGAACTATTTTGGCTTCATACAGGAAGCTATGTGCATAGTGAAAAAAAGAGGAAGCAATTTGCAGATTTTGACAGTAAAAAATAGACATTGAAAATAACTCAAAAATTGATAAAAATGTTGTTCCTACGTTAAATTTCCGAAACAAAAGTTTCACTGAATAAATAGGGGTGCATACTTTATTCGTGGTAAAAAATTGTTAGCACCCGATTGGTTGTTGCAAAAATTTTATATCAATCATTGTTCAATGTGAGTAGATTTGTGTACAATTTTTTAGCGCAATATCACGAAATTGGCGCCAGCTGAGGCGTGAACAATGTTCCAACGATCTTTCAAAAAATCGAAATGTCAATATATCTAAAACCTGTGAAGTGATTTTCGAGAAATTTCATCTGGGATTATCGACTATTGTGATTTTGTGTAGATAATTGTAACAAGATAGCTCGAAATTTACAAAAGATAGTATATTTACTGCTTTATTTAAAAAAAAATGTATTTGTTCATAAAATTTGAACCCCTCGATCGATTTTTTTCACCAAATCCATATCAACCATTGCTTTATGTTAGTCCATTGGAGTAGGAAATTTCAATCCGATATCTCGAAGCAAATCGGAAGCAAGTTCGAGATTTACCTGAACCGCGATCATTCCATGGATCAAATTAATCGTTGATGACCGATTATCGTACATTCGTGTAGAAAATTGCAACCAGATAGTTCAGAATTTACAAGAGTTACAACGCAGTCATTCGAAAAATAAAAATTCTTATAAAATTGCATACTTGGCATGGTTTGATGGTAGTCTATTTGTATAGAAAACTTCAGTCCGATGTTTTAAAGTCTGCATAAGCTAGAACGTAAATGGACATTTGACAAAAAAAATACGATGAAATCTCAACTCCCTCATCGATTTACGCGAAATTTAATTCTAACCCTTTTTAATGATAGTCCAAACTGGGTACGTGGGTACGAAATTTGAGTCTCATAAACAGACACACAAAAATATATATTTATCTCTAAACCAATATTCTCGATGTTTTAGACCATTTTGAATATCCTGGCATGAAAATCTCGATAAAAAGATTATATTTCACGTAAACTATAAAAAATAATAAATTTATAATAAAAAATAATTAAAAAATTATGTGTCACGTAAACTCTATAGAAAATCAAAATGAATCTTTTATAACTAGAGAATGAATATAAGTATTGAGTTGTAATTTAGGACGAGGGTGAAGTAGTTTTTACCCGACTATCGTAGTGACATTGATTCAAATCGACAGTCATGAAAACTGTATGAGAGTTTAATTATTTTTTTAAATACAAAATTACGTCGGCACTCTAGCTCGTGTCCATTGAACGCTATCGAACTAAAACTTTCTCCACGAGTGTAGTTACGAACAAGATTGATTGATATTGAGTTTGACTCAGATTAACAATGGGTATGAAAAGTTATGAAATTGACATTTTTTAAAAATGTTTGCTTTCTAACTTTTTATAATTCCTAGCAGTATGTAAACAATTCTGCTAGGTTGAACCTTGCACATTTTATTCTCATTACTTTCACAAAGATTCTTCTATGAGAAACCCAAAATAGATCAACAAACTTCTTCATAGAAATGACTTTATGAAAAATCGGTAATAATGAGGAAGCAATGTACAAGAATCTACTTTGCAGGTTTTTCCATTAATAATTGTTGCCATTCGTCTTACTATTATCTTATTTTCTTCCCCTAGGAATTAACATGAAAACTCATGAATAATTCTACGATTATTTAATTTATGTTGTTTTTATTGCCTATGCAGGAAGAGAGGAACTGCGTAAGGAAAATCCTTTATACTTATCAAATCTAGCGTGGATCCTTGGTACGATCGTGGAAAGTAAGGGTCTACATAATGCAGTTCGACATATGGGCCCCGCCCTCATTAATTGTCTAAACCTTTTACTCGAAACCGCGACTGAGGAAGATACAGAAACGGTTGCGATTCAGGTAAGTTGATCTAATCATCTTTACGATATATAACAATGTATTCGATTGTATTTTACATGATCTGGGCTTCTTTTACGACCGTGCGAAATTTATAGTTCCGTTATATTTCGAAACTGAAGACCACAATAAAAGACTTTCTAAAATAACATTTTCGAGTAAATTGTTTTTTTTTTTTTTTTTTTATTGCTTGCATGCTCATTTTGATATTAAACGAACCCCCAAATTTTGCTCGTCCAATAAATGGTCCTATTGATATGTAATTATATAATTCATGTATAATAAATTTATTTTTATTTATTTAAAAAGATTTATATAAACGGAAAGGGTATTATGGTCAGTTCAACTGCTAGCAAGTCTGAAAATTCGTTGGATAATGTGGGACTTAATGAAATCGTGACCAATGCCCGAATGATTCTCGTTAATCGTAACGTGAGTGCCCGTACACGAACTCTCTTGTTACTTATCATTGATCTCGCTAATCAACGCTACGAGCCACTTACCGGCGATTTTCAAGCGTTCTACGCATCGATCCTTGGTACGTTATGAATTTTATAACATTTTCCTAACACAGAATTTTATTAATTATTCTTACGAATATCTGTTCTACTCTTGACTCCTAAAAACTAAAACTCCTATAATTTTCAACATTTTTCAGTCTTTTCCATATCTTTAATTTTGGGAATTTCCAATATATATTTTTGAATATTTTGAAACCAATAACTATTGTATTTTATTTTATTAACGTTTCATTGTATGCTAGAGAGCGAATTGTCATTACTATTCGTTTAACATTGCAGGAGACAGTCGCCCGCAGGAAGCAGATACAAAATTCTGCACCGGCAGGGAATTCAATTCGGAATCTTATTTATATACAATTTTGACAAAAGGAATGAGACCAAGGAAGAATGAAAATCATTCCATAACAACGACTCACGAACTGACGAGAAACGATTTGCCGTCGCAACAGACGCCAAAAATTAAACACGGACCTAGTGGCGGAGGATCAGGACCGTTTCCTCGAGCGATTCGAGGCTCGGGAGCGAGCGAAAGCTCCAAGGACCACCGGAACGACAAAAGATCGCCCCGAGGTAACAAAGAAAAGTTAACGGACGAACAGGTCTGGTCGGCGAAGCAGAATACCGGAAGCAAGGTTTGGGGACACGACGACCGATTTGACAACGATTACGAATGAAGAAACGATTCTCAAGTCTTCCCAAGAAAGCAAAAAGACAGTTTCGATATAACAACGAAAACTGACGACCGAGGACTAGAGTTTTTCGCATGGTTCTCTGAATAAGTGCACGCGGAAGACGGTGATGATAAAATATGATAATGCAATCACGCGAGCATTCCGTGCTCAATTGTGAAGACAAGGCGCATATTTATTGTGATAAAATTCGAAAGACTCGTGACACATTCGTGCATAGTTCTTTTGTATTATTATACAAGCGGTAAATAATATTATTTGCTAGATGAAAACGCTTTCGGAACACTTCTGATCATGTAATTTTCCATTTATTTTAATTACATTCGGAATATTTTGTATGTCTACTCGGCGATGGTCAATGATCGAAAGATCGTTATCCTTGAGAACACATTAAAAAACTTGTGATACCGCTGTCAAGTTCTTGTTTTTCACGTATCAATTTCGTATCAACACAATTTTAGAACACTTCACAATCATGGAAAACTCCCATTTATATTCATTCATCTATCCCTTCTTACCTTTATAATTTTTTCAAATGAAGTCATATTCAAACTCTAAACCAGGGGTCTCCAAACTACGGCCCGAGGGCCACATTCGGCCCGCGGACAGATTTTGGACTATTTCACTTTTTACCACCGGCAACAATGATAATATGGTTTTGGCCCTCGGAACTTACTGGAGTAATCAGTATGGCCCTAAGGCTGGAAAGTTTGGAGACCCCTGCTCTAAACAATACATATAGACAACACTAAATTATGTATACGTCTTCTTCCAAATTTTAACCAATGAGATTCTATTCTTCGTACGGTAACATGATCATATGCGGTCTATCTCAAATTTCATGATTTTCCGCGTTCAGTTTAGCAAAACTGTGCTAAATAAGTATAAAATAAATGCACCATCCAGCAAGCGAATGTATAACGGAGTAAAACATTTTTAGTTGTTAAAAAACAGTACATAAAAGCCAAAAATAAATTAATGAATAACTGTTATTAATGGCGCCAGTATTTATTGTTTTACAACACACACTCATTGTTATGCATTGACGACGCACACCCTGTGCTCGTAACGCAAGGACGTTTCAAAGCAATTATTGATATTATTCTTGATTCTTCTTATCAAGAACTTGGGGATAATAACTTCTAGAGTTCTTTTACATATCTTCTTCATTTTTTCGTCGAGTGCTTGCCGCAGATTAAAAATCAACGAAGAATTCCGAATGGTTTACAGTTTTTTTTTTTAGACACCAGTGATATTTAAAAGTGTCTCGCGATCTTACTTTTGAAGAATGAAGAAATGAGCTACGTGTCGACGCAGATATTTTGTAAAACGCAACTATCGATATTAACTTTATATAATTTCTGCAATTGTGTATGATTGATACATGTATCATGGGTGCGTGAACGTCACAAAGGCCGTTCAAGCAACCATCGAGTGATGGTCGCCTTTGTAACAATTGTTGCAACTATCAGGGAATGGCTGCATGAAAGTCGCAAATGTGAGTCACACTATCATCATGTGATACCTTTGTGTTATTTTATTATTTTTAAAGGTTGATTGTTATTTGGGTGCTACAGGAGAAAGATTTTTTTTCTCATGCTGTTCTGGATTTTAGGCTAATGCAAAAAATTGGCCTTCACCAAGAATTCAATCCTTTGCAGTAAAATATTTCAATTCTAATTATTGTTCCAATTCGGAACATTGATGGTAATCAGCAGGAGTACTGTGTATCAGAGATCATAGTCCTCCAGCTGTTTAGCAATGACTATTTCTGGGCCGATCAAGAAGTCCGGGGTATTCAAGTTACTTGCGACAAGCCGCGACGTCCATGTGCTCGCAAATACCGAGGGTGTACGAAGAACTCGCAGCCATATGACGACACTAAATTTGTCAGATATTCTCGCAAAATTTTTTAGCACACTCACACAACCATTGTTTTGTTGTTTTATGGTTGATGGTTTGAGTTAAAGTGAGGTTCGTTTTAAATTACACTACCTGAATACGTATGAAACGCAAAAGTGACAGCCAAAAAGCTACTACGAATTAACAATAATAAAACGGACTGAAATGTGACTGCTTTGCCACTGTCAATTTTTTGTTTCAGCTGTATATAACTGCAAAGCAACAATCGACGATCGAAACAGCAATAGTTCTTCTCCAAGAAGCGATCTTTGATGGTTCTTCTGTACAACGGAAAAGCAAACGACGAGGAAACAACTTCACCGCCAACCCAAGGTAGTGAAAATCCGCGAAACTTTTCGCGTAAATAAGATGGCATGTGGGAAGATACACAAGTCGCAGCATCCCTAGCGAAGAGAAGTACCATCCGATACATAAATGCTTTTAAAAGCAGTACAACATCTAGATATTGAATCACTGTTGGTTCGATTTCCATTACAAGAGAACCAGTATTTTTCGTATTTAAAGATTCTTAGATTTTTTCCGAGCTATTATTTTCCATTCATCTTTATGTATGAAACGGCATAAGTCATAGGGATAAATTATGATAATAACTTTGGGATTATTCATCTTTCAACGATTTCTCATGTTTTTCCGAATATTAAATTTGTAATTTCGTAAGTTGTGATAAGAAAAATAAGGTAATTAAGAAATAAGAAATTCTGATCAAAATTCTGGGAAATATTTTCACCGGGATGTTCTTTTACGCAAGAACTTCAAATGAAAATTACTATACTTAGACCAGAAGGATTTATTTTACCTTGGTCAACCTAAACCTTTCCACCAAAAGGGTAAAACAATATTTCCGCCGGTAAACTGGGTCACAAAGAAAATCTTACATTTTTTTTTGTACGTATCAATGCGTGAAACAAAATAATTGAATTAAGTAGTCAGTTTAATTACTAATTCAATTTCTTAATGTTGTTACCAGCATAATCAAACACTATTTTATATTATCATCAGCACGCTGTATCTCACAGATTTAACTATCGTTAAAAGATCTGTAACTCTAAATTCATAGTTTACCCGTTTTTCTCGTTTCGAGGAGAATCGATCAATGCAATCGGAGTCTCATATAAGTAAAATAATTGTAAAATACAATTGGTTGCATTTTAGTATATCCTTCGTCTCGTAGAAATCGCGAGACTTATATTCGATGTTTACGCGATGTTCTGTGACTGCGATGCAGCTCAAAATTGTTCGTTACAATATTTTCACATCTTTCGATTGTCGCGCGAGAGCTGCTTCGATGACAATCGTTACCATAAAATCAAGAGTCTCATCATAATCGCGTGACTTACATTCCATCATGTTTTATGTGTGACGCTTCTACAACTGATGACTGCTACTAAATTCAGCTACAAAAGCATGTTTAAAGTGAAATAAATACCAATTCGTGTTGCGACGATTCGTGGTCCGATTATTTGTTCGACCAGGCAGACCTGGATAGTCTGATTTTTTTTACATCAATCTAACAGGGCGGGACCCACGTTCTGGATAGAACAACATCATTTTTGTGTATACGATTCCGCGGTATCTGGGTGTATGTGGCTTGTGCTAACGTTTGTATATCGCGCTACTAAGGCGAAATCCCTAGCAAGTCCAACAACCGGTTGTCTTTTCGAACAGCCATGGCAACCGGAAGTGCTACTGGTTGTTTTTAAACATTTCACGACTGCCCAAATAACCGCAAGTACAATGGTTCCTCGCAGTTGTACGTGGGTTACAAATGGTTTCGACTATGCACCTTTTTATTTATGGTTCCTCGCGCGGTTGCAACCTGCCGGGGAACCGAACTATATACGCTTTTTTGTTTGTGGTTCCTTTCGCGGTTTCTTGTCAATTGGACGGTTGCGAAATGTTTAAAAACAATCGGTTGTTCTACCGGTTACAGTGATGGTTGTGTTTCCTGTTAGGGATGACGTTAAATACAAACTATTCCTAGTATAAGAAAAATTCTGCTAGGTCTAATTATCGAGCTAGACCGTATATGACAACGTTACTTCTAGGACAAAGTGTCGAATTAATACATAAACCTTAATTGTTATCAGGAGTACAAATTGAAAATGCGGGATTTTTTTCTATTTTTGAACGTTTATTCTGAAAAAATGGTAACAAATGAATTATTCAAAGTATTGTCCATCGCTAGCCACAACTTTTTCCCATCTTTCTGGCAATTTACGGATACCGTCGCGAAAAAATTCGGCCGGCTTGGCTGCTATCCAGTCATCGACCCATTTTTGGGCTTCTTCGTAAGAATGGAAGCGCTGGTCAGCTAGGCCATGTGTCATCGATCGGAAAAGGTGGTAATCGGAAGGAGCAATATCTGGGCTATACGGCGGGTGGGGTAAGACTTGCCATTTCAGCGTTTGTAGGTATGTTTTGACCGGCGCTGCAACATGTGGCCGAGCGTTGTCATGTTGCAAAATTACTTTGTCGTGTCTTTGCTCGTATTGTGGCCGTTTTTCTTTGAGTGCGCGGCTCAAACGCATCAATTGAGTTCGGTATAGTGCTCCTGTGATGGTTTCGTTCGATTTCAATAGCTCATAATACACCACACCCAGCTGGTCCCACCAAATACAGAGCATGAGCTTGGCGCCGTGAATATTTGGTTTGGCCGTCGATGATGATGCATGGCCGGGGTAACCATATGATTTTTTGCGCTTCGGGTTATCGTAATGGATCCACTTTTCATCACCAGTGACAATGCGATGCAAAAAACCCTTCCGTTTTTGCCGTTCGAGCAGCAGTTCGCATGCAAAAAAACGGCGCTCGACGTCTCTCGGCTTCAGCTCATACGGCACCCAATGTCCTTGCTTTTGGATCATTCCGAGGGCTTTTATACGATGGGAAATGGCTTGTTGTGTCACTCCCAATGAATCTGCGAGCTCTTGTTGAGTTTGACACGAGTCTTCATTGAGTATTGCCTCCAATTCAGCATTCTCAAACTTTTTCACTTGGCCCGGCCGCTCTTTGTCCTCAACGTCAAAATCACCACTTCTAAACCGCACAAACCATCTCTCGCACGTTGAAACCGATGGAACATGACTCGGATAAGCCTCGGAGACCAATCGATGTGCTTCAGCAGCACTTTTCTTCAAATTAAAGAAGTAAATTAAAACTTCCCGCAAATGCTGTTTTGTTGGCACGAAACTCGACATATTGAGAGCTCAAAAAAACTATGAATTTGACACTGCGACAAATTGACACATACTGAAAATTAAAGCTATAAGACGTAGCTTTGACATGAACATAGTCACAGTACTGCCTGATGCGTATAGCGTTAGTAACGCCATCTGTTATCAAACCCGCATTTTCAATTTGTACCCCTGATACAACAATTTGAGGTCTTTTTTAACGTCGGAAATTAATAACTTAGTAATATCGTCGAAATCATAATCGCGGTGGTATTTATTGGTAATCTATATTTTAGATGAGTTGCGTTCGATAATTATCACGAATTATTTATTATATCACGACATTATTATGACGAATGTTGACTTCGATAATTAATGGGCTTGAGCTACCGATCGAAAATTTGATACACTAGTGGGTAAATTACTTTAATTATAGCGAGACTAATTAAAATCGACTAAATCATTTAAAGTTTATGAGTTTAATGTTTTTTTTTTCAAGATGTTAAATTACGTAAAGACGCTAGCGCGTCTGAATTTCAAGCTAACGACCTGAAAGTTTCTACGTGGTATACAAGTAAGATACATGAGCTTTGAAATAATAAAATAATTAACTAACTTTTATAAATTTCGAGCAGATAAGCAAATGTACACAGTCTATAAAAAACCCTCATAGTAGTAGTGCTTTTTCATTATTTTCCTCCTTTTCCAAAGCTTCCTCTATGAGAAAGTCAAAATTGACATGAAAACTCTTATAACTACTTGGTTTATTTAATATCTTCTCACATATAAAACGTTGTGTATTACTGAAGTTTAGATCAATGATGATTGCGATTAAATTTTAGCAAAATCGATCCAATGGTTCAAGAGTTACGATAATTTTCATTTCGCTTTCTCATAGAAAAATTGATCTTTTTATAAATCCAGATCGGCTTGAGGTAACGGACTGAAGTTTAGTAAACGTACGGAGCAGTAATTACCCGATCAACGTAGTGAAATCAATTAAAATCGACAAAGTCACCAATATTTGATCAGAGTTAACATTTTTTCATAAATCTTAAGCGACGTAAACACATTAACTCATGTAAATGTTGAGATATTGAACTGAAATGTTCTACAGAATATTTGCTGCAACCACGAGTGTTCGGTATTCAGTTTGCCTGGGATTAACAATTGATATCAAAAGTTATTAAATTTGGGCAAACAAGAGGTAGTTTATACAGCATTTGCACATGCTTGCACAGTAGAACCTTGCAAATTGCTTTCTCATTATTTTTCACTTTTCACAAAGCTTCCTCATCGAGGAAGCCAAAATTGATAAACATAATTTTTTATTGCCGTGGCTTTATGAAAGATGTAAAATAATGAAGAAGCAATGTGCAAGATCCTACTATGCAGGATTGTTTTAAATTGTTAAGTATTATGCAGCATTGAATTTTCAACTATGCAGATTACTAGCCTGAGTAACAGTAAAACTAAGAAACCGGAAAGAGCGTGTTCTACCGGAATCGTTTGTACTGTCGGATCATATGCGATAAATTTATGTTAAGCAATATATTATCTTGAAACTTTATCTAGGAAAACAGAAGATAAAGTTGGCAAAAAAAATATTTCTACACCTAACACGTTGATTTTAGTAATCATTCTTCGGGCTTTGAAGATGTTAGCGACCTTCAAGTTTTATTTTCATACGTGTCGTTTCACGACCATATATAATTAAAGATTGTCATGTTCGGTTTTTTTTAATAATTGTCATCTTCAGTTTTTTTAAACGTAAAAAATATGTCCTTTACGTTTTCGTTGTTACAGAAAATAAAAATTTCATTTATAGTTTGATAAGAATTCACGGATTCATAAGTATTTTCAAATCAAGATTGAGGATTTCGAGGAGATATTCCCGTCGTTGGATTCTATCCAATTGTACAACAAGTTAATTAATTTGAAATATATTCTCGACAATAAATTTTCATATCCAACTTAATTTTTTTAGTTAAAAGTATTACACTCGCAATATTCCCGCGAAATATCTTCAATATATATATACGAACGTACTTCAATGAACATAGACAAAATCCTCTATGAACATAAAAAAATCGAAGATTTTTTCGGGATCCAATAACATATTTTCGAATTTGGATTGTAGATATATAGAGGGAATTCACAATCCGAGTAAACACTTTTCAATTAAAGAATAAAGTTGGATATTAAGGTTTATTTTCGAGAATATATTTCAAATTCCGTAACTTTTTGTACAATCGAATAGAATGTATATAACGATGGAAATATCACCTCTATCTCGATTCTACTCACGGCCTTTGGGCGCTAAGCTACCTTGCAATCTATCATTGAACCCCCTTTCTCTCGATCGGGGAAGGAGGAGAGAATAACCCGGGCCTCGGGGGTGGGGAGATCCAAGGGGAGACTCGGAATAATCCGAGTCAAGGGAGGAGTTTATTACGAAACTTGGAATAATCCGGCCCGAGGAGTGGGTTCATAGGGGAACTTGGAATAATTTTCGCCAGGGAAGGCTTATTCCCGGACCTAGAATAATTAGGGCAATCTTTTCTCGATGCTCCTACACGGCAGCAACGGCCGCAACGAGGTATTTTTATAATATAGAGACAATAATAAACTGAATGATTTACATTAGAAATAAGCAATTAGATAACTCGGAGGACATTGATACTAGTTGCGTTTCCGTTATATTTCGGTTGCACAGTAGGTTTTTAGTAACTGAATTACTACTCAAAATATTTGTAATTTTTCCAGCGAAATAACTATTGTTATTTCTTTTGGATCGAATTTGAAAATGGTGCTACAATTGGTGATCCAACATCAACCACAAAGGCTGTGAAAACCTTTCAGGAGCATTTCGTCTGAATATTTCAATGTCTTCTTCCTAGATCAAGTTTTCCAACGTTCGATCATAATTAGGTTTTCAAAAATTTATAGTAACTCATTAACAAAGACACGTAACAAACAAATCAGATTCGTATCTCCCTGTAAACTCCCTAGATTTATCTAAGAAACCGGATCCTGTAATAACGACTGCAGATTAATAAACAAATTAAGAAGTAAAAATGTTCAATATCAGAAATGGAAGACATTTGTTTTGTATTACATCCTTCAATCAATATACATATCCATTATTTTACAATATACACGTAATAATAAGAACTTTATTATAATAATAAATGCTTTAGTAATAATTGCCGGTTATTTATTCCTGACTATGAGTAGCTGCAATTATTGTCACTCTTTATTAAAACCTTACAATAAATTAGACTGATTTAATGACAAAGATATTATTGACATTTTTTAACAAGTATTATTGAACATCAATTGTTTTCTTGTCCATAATATCATTATCGAGTCTTTTTTTATGATGGTTTAAATAAATAAAAGTCAAACAAAATATGTGCTTTTGTTTTTTGTTTTATGATATCGATACCACTATTCGCATTTACGACTAGATTACTATATATTATTATTTTACTTATTATGTTATACGATTGGAAGATTTTTACGCTTAATTCTTAGTTCCATAGATATCTGAATGAAGCTACACGATTTTCTTGAAAGTTTGACAAAAAATTGAACGTAGTAAAATTTATTACTATTATTATAGTTTACTTCTTTCACAAGAAGCCTTCTTCGTCAGTTCAGTTTTTTCATACTCTCTTAGATATTGCTCATAATTGGCCACATTTTATTACCATTTAAAAATAGTTTGTGATTTAAAAAAAAATGTTTAATCGATCCTTTTAGCGGTTGCATTATTTTTTATTTACTTACAATATTTGGAAATAATAAGTCGGGCAAAAAAAGACTAAATACAAAAAAAAATGGTTTTAAACTCCACTTTTAAATGCGATACATCTTATTCTACTTCTAATTGCAAAGGAAATTTTCAAGAGAAAATAATAAAATTTCTTTTCACTCAACCGGACAACTTTTTTATTTGTACTTAATTTTATATCGTCTACAATTTTTTTGACAGGAAATGCGTAGCATCTACAAAAAATTCGGCAATGTGCGCATCGAACATTTAAGCGGTAAGAAAAATCAACTAAATCAACAAAACAACATATATCATGCGATTTCAAATAGCAGCAATTTTTTGACTGCTTGAATATTCTATGCACACTCTGCCGATTTTTCTATAGGTTCTGTACATACCATGGTAAATTATATAAAATTAAGAGTAAAATAAATAATTTCCGATTGAATGAAAAAAAAAAAAATCATCTTTATTTTTTTTTCAGTTGAAAACAGTCTTTGGAATTAGCAATAGAAAAAATAAATAAAAGACGTATTGCATTTAAAAGTTCAGTAAAAATCCTTTTTTTATGTTTAGACTTTTGTTGCTGGACTTACCATTTCCAAACAAGATAAATAAATAAATAAATAAAAAATAATGCAACTCATAAAAAGAATAAATTAAAAAATGTTGATAAATCTACAGAAAGTGAGGTACTTTCTGTACAAATGGTACCAAACTGTACCCAGTTATGAACAATATTCAAGAGGGTCAGAATGTAAATGATTGTACCGACGGAGAATACCTCATACAGAAATTGTCTAATTATTGATGGAGGAAATTCGTTCAATATTGAATTAAATTCAATTCAGATTTTGTTTGATATCCTAAAAAATAATGTTAAATGGCGATGTCAATTTCGTTAAGCGTTGTGGACGAATACATGAACTTTTCATTAAAGTTTTTCAATTTCTGTAAAGCATTATTGGGCAATTTTTAATTAGGCAAGTAATATTCGCGAGGAATGTAATCGGGCTTTGGGCTGCTTGGCTCAATACCAAGCAGTTCACCCATAAATGCGATGTAAGTAATTGCCAGACGAAGAGTCTCGATCCTTGACAATCTTTTTTCGTAAGCAAATGTCGGAACCTGTAATTAAAAATTCAGCATCTGATATACGTAATTATATATATATATATATATTTCATGAATACTTTTCCATAAATCATTCATAATTCATTAATTATTATTTGAATTATTTATTTTAAAAGTCAACAAGTGCACTAAAAAAAAATTAATAAAAATAATATGTAATGTTACTACAAGAATTGAATTTAGAAAAAAAAACTTTAAAAGATTCGAAAGTAATATCGAATAATTACCTTTTTGCGAAGTTTGTCGAAGGCCTCGTTGAGATTAAACATTCTTCGTCGTTCTCGTATATTCGCTGCACGACGTTGCGAAACCGATGCAACTCTTCGCCTCGGTTTCTTCGTCGTTGTTGTTGGCTGACTACTCTGCATTCGACCGTTCGGTGTATATCGACTATGAATAATAATGAAATAAAAAAATTTTCATATAAAAGTAGTGAAATAATTCAGACATACATCGAGTTGAAGATACATTAGTACAAAAGTAAAATTCATTGTATATATAATTGGGGAATCAAGTAATGTTAAGTCAATACAAAGTAAAAGCTTGCACGCTGTTTCTTCATTATTTTTCACCTTTGACAAAGGACAAAATTACCTTCATGAGGAAGTAGGATGATCGATCTTGGATTCCTCATAGAGAAAACTCTATCAAAGGTGGAAAATAATTTGAAACAAGTATCCTTGTTCCCTAGCCAAGTTGTATGCCAACTTTCGGTTGGTTAGATGAAAATTTACGAAAGTTAGAGCGAAAATAGATTTTATTAGAAAAATTACAAAAGCTCATAATTCTAAAAAAATCTGTAGGCCTTTATCGATTTTTACCAAACTCGGGGATAAGGATACTTGGTCTTGAATTGGGAGGGGGGACCTAAAAAGGAATAAAATTTGCAGTTTACTTAATTATCAATTCTATTAAAAATATTAACATCACTTCCTCCATGAGAAAGCCAGAATTGAGATAACCATTATTCGTAGAGGAGAGTTTACGAGTTGGCGAGAATCACAAAGAAGCAATGTGGAAAATTTGATTTTGCACGCTTGTTTAAAAAGGTTATTGTGATCACTTGAAATAATGTGAACCTTTGGTGGAGCAAAGCACAGGGCTGTCTGTAGAGTCCATGTTCGTTAACGTGAGAATGATTGGGCGGTGGTGCTTGATAAAGAACCGAACTGTCCCACATCGGGTAGCTACCGAGTTCACCTCCTCCGTACTGCGACATTTCTGAAGTGATTACCTGTATTGAATACAATTATATTGAAAAATGCAAGTCCCGTAACGTAAATCCTCATATTTAAACATTCTTATTGGCTAAACAGCTTGAGCGATTATTGAAAACAAATGAACATATATAAAATAATAAATGACAATGCAAAGAAATAAATTCCACGCTGTCTCACCAATATCAGAATCAAAGTGATCATTTGATATGCTTTTCGATATGTCTGTAAAATAAAAAGCTAAACCGATGAACAAAAGAGCATGTTTGAAGCTAAACTTTTTATAAGTCGCACCGCCCGCAACTGTCCCCATAGGTGACAATAAAGTGCAAAGTGGGGGTAACGCGTTTTTATGGTAGAGCCAAGGAGTGAGGATATTCTCGTGACTTATAAAAGTTTAAAGTATTGTTCATAGAACGATTCTAAAATGAAAAACTTCGGACAATTACTCGCCTACTAATCATGTAAAAAATACTCGAAAGTCGAGATCGTTTCGAAATTTTGTCACTCTTAAACTTAAACTCTTTAAACTAACACGATTTCGCTCGTTGAAAAAACTCGATAGAAAATAAAAAATAATACACAGAGCATTTTTGAAGTGTCCTCTTAAAATTAGCCTGAGCAGATTAAACAAATATTAAACAATTTTATCATTATCAGCGATAATACGCAATATCACATTACAGAAATAAGATTTTCAATGTCACGCAATAACTCGAGAAATAATTAACGTAACTTTATAGTTCCAGGTTCGCTTTACACTAAATCCTTAAGATTTTAGGATGCTTCTTGGGTCATCGATTCAACATTATTTGTCGGAGAGATATTCAAAACCAAACCCAAAAGTCTTTGGACTCCTGGGGTTATTCTGTTGCTTTTAAACATTCTTTTTTGTAACACTTGTTAAATACTTTTAAGATGCAAGAATTATGGCATTTTAGAGGAATAAAAAATTCTTGCTTGTTTCACATAAAATAAATATTTCAACGGCAATTTTAATGAAATAAAAATTTATTTAATCGAATTTTATGCACATAATTTATTTTCATTAAAATATATTTCAAACAAATTCACTAACCGGTGCTTGGTTTCCATTAATTTCCCACAATGGTTCGGGGTAGCTCATATCCCGCGTCTTCCAGCCTTTAACCACTAATTATTTAACACTCAACTCGCAAATCTGGTTCCGATGATGAAACAAATTTGGTGCATCACGAAAAAAAATGTTACACTTCACAAAAATTATCTTATCATCACTGTGTCACGAAATAAAAGTGAAAAAAAAAAAACGAAACTCTAATTTATCGTTACCAATACAATACGTTGATACAGACGAAGCGAAATTACGTAGAAATAATTTGTTTATCGTTAAATATATTTATGTACTTGATCGTGACTATCCGGTGGTGATGTCGTTATGAAATGAAACTCTGCGGAGAATTTCGAGGATTTTTCAAGCCCCCATAAGCCACCCAAGACTGAGATTGATATTTAAGCCACGCCCTTCTCTCAACTCGCAAGCTACAATTTCAGTGGTGAACTTACGACGCAGTGCCATTACGAAGCTAATGGTGTTGGTGACGAGTTCTGGGGTTACCATTGGATGGAATTTCAGTGGTAAAACGCCCCTTGCCATTCCCATTGGTGGGGACTTATCGCTAGGCGTCGACAGCGTCGTTTTGATACTCGGCAGCAACGCCCTTAAGACGAATATATTCCTTGCTCGGGTGGAAGCTCAAAAGGTTTTGATTTACTTGATTTTACTCAGATAAGCTCGATTAACGAATCTAGGATTTATCCATTAGGCAGCGACGCGGCGTTCCAGATTTTTTGCTTCCTTAGAAAGCTTTATTTTTATGCAAAAAAAATTGAGATATAAATGTCAGGATACTTAAAATTGTCTGAAGCGTCCAAAAAAGTGGTTTAGAATTTTTATTCTTTTTGCGCGCGTGCGTGTGTGTAAGCGTGTGTGTGTGCGAAAGGCTACTAAAGCAAAACGCTGAAGAACGGTTCGACGAGTCGTAGCGGAAATGTAACAGTCAAGTAAAACGCACATCGACCTTTAATATATGTCGTGATTATCGTTAAAATCGTTACGCCTGTTGAAATTTTATAAGATTTTTTTAAATTTCTTCAATAATATCGATGAATCCGATAACTCGAAAAGTTTTCAAGCGTTCTGACTTTGTATAAAACTGAAGAGTTTAGACCAAGCATGATAAAAATTACGATCATTTTTTATTTCGTTTTTTCATAAAAAATCAGATTGAAATTTGGCGAACATGTGGAACAGTTACCAGTTAGCCTTTTAACTCCTCCACACATTCACCAAAATTGATCAACATACATACTTCTTCATAGAGATGACTGTAAAACGTGAAAAAAGAATGAAAAAGCAATGTGCAAAATTCTACTTTGAAAACGCTTGTTTACATAGAGTATAGAATAAGATATTGTATAATAAAACAAGTGAAAGTCGATACGAATACTGCATATAAGCGAGATTAAAGAACCAACTCTGTAAGATTTCGTTGTTTGTACAATCATGAAACTTTGGACATCGGTAGAAATTATTTGTTCATTATTTAAATTTTTACGTCTTCGGATGTTAGTTCAAGATTATTTTTAAATACCGATATCAATGTTTTATTCAATTGTTTTGGAAGAAAACGCAATTTTTTTTATTTATGTTTTAGGTTCTGAAATAATTATTGGGAAATAATAATGAATAGTTATACTCGAGAAAACGTTAATAAAGTTGTAAAGTAGAACCTCGCACATTGCTGTCTCATTTATTTGGTCTACCGTACACACCGCATCTATGAGAGAAAGTATAATTAATTTTATCTTTCTTATAGAGGAAGCTTTGTGTATACTGCGAATGAAATAAATGAAGAATTCTTATCATTTATAAGTGCAGTTCAGTACAGTTTAACAGACGTTAGTGACATTAACTATCTTGATAGTGATTTTTATTCAAATTCGAAAAATTCCAATCATCGCAAAATCTGAATTACTTTATTGATTCTCATCGTAACTCAATACCGAAAATAGTTTGATGTTAATACATTTATGTAGAAAGTTTTACTTCGATAACTCGAAGTGTGCTCAAGCCACAGAGCGCAAACGTATATTTTTCGAAAAATGTTAAATCTAATGAAATTGAAATGATTATATCAATTATTGTGTAAGTCATAACTAACAAACGAGCGTAACTAATTATAAACCAAATTTTCGCTCTATGCATAAAGCCGTTTCTATGTTATAAATGTTTGAATAAAGCCTGACCACAAATACGCATACACACTTTTTTTTTCTACAAAAGTGATTTTTAGAGGTTTTAGAGTTTTAGAATTAAATTTTCATTGTTAATTAAATATTGCTCTGTGAGAAAGCTGACCAGTGCGTATAGCCATGTGCTACTTATGTAGGGATTTAACTCTGACCGCGTACTTGACGATATTTGATAGTAGTATCTAACTTGAATGAACTAGGATAATTGGATGAATTTTTCGATTCGTTGAACCTTTTCGTTATTCGTCGGTCGCGTGCTGTACCATTATAACTGCATTCAATATAGACAGCGATGAAAGATCCTTTGACACGTGACCGAAGTCCTGTAACGTTACACGTTTGCAATAAATTTGCATTTTTCATAGCGGTTTATGATAAGCTTCTTTTATTATATTATCTCCTTTAGAGTAATTTGAACCTTTTTTTTTTCATTTCGAATTCATTTCGACAAATTGTACGCAGACCATGTTTAAACACCTTCCCTGATAATAATTTTTTCTTTAAATTGTACACAACATATGTTATAAAAGTTGGTTTTATAAAATTAATCTTTTTCTTTCTCATAGAGAAAATGTTGTTTTTATGAAAACTTGTTTTACCAACATGCTTAAAAACGGCCAGAATAATTATCTAGAAAAAATGTTCGGATGAATGTGTATGTTAAGCTAATGAAAAATGCAAAGATTTGCATCTTAAGAATGATCCGAGCTATCAAGCTGAAATTTTGAGTAAAATCAAGCAGATTCCTTGATTTAATTAATATTATTTTCGTTAAATCTTGGGAATTATATGCTTAGGATTTTATCAATTCGATTCTGTTACGATTGTCACAACCACAGATGTTAAGCTAACGAAGCGAATAGTTCTTTACAAGTACAGTTAAGTTGAACAAAAAGTAGAGAATGCAATTGTCAAAAAACCATAAAAGCGATCGAATTTTATAATATTTTGAATTTTTCGAAATATTCACATTGTTATTAAACTGACATTTTCTACGTAAATGAATTAGCATTTGTCGACGTTATGTAAATATTTATTTTACCGAAGATTATTAGAAGGATTAGAATTTTATGGCAATTTTAAAGTCTCAAGCTGTAACCGCTACATTCGATTTTCTACTTTCGAAGCATTCGACGAAACAATCTGAAATTATGTATACGTACGTAATAATGTTCAGAGATATTTGATATAAAAATTGGCGAAAATTAACGATGGCGTTCAAATTTTATAGAACATTGAATTTTTATTTAAAATTTGTCAAAACTTGAAAGAATAATATTCCTCGGTAACTCGTAAACGACTTGAACAATTGATCCAAAAGTTGTCACATGAGTCGCGCAATAAGTTCTCGGTACGGGCTACAATTTTTGTTAAAATGTATTAAAACAATGAAATTTTAGAGCACATTGAATTTTTTACTTTCTTAATCACTCAATCTTCGTTAAACTTCAATTTCTTCCTTTTTTTTTTTTTTTGTAAACAACGATGCTAAGTACTTGTCCTTTGCTTTCTCATTATTTTCCACTGTTAACATAGCTTTCTCTTTGAAGAACCCTAAGTGGATCAACATACTTCCTTGTAGAGTTGACTTTTTGAAAAATCAAAAATAATTAGGAAGCAATGTTAATGGTGCTACTTTTTGTTTTTAAATTTCATTTAAGAAAAAAATAATAGAAGCCTACTGTATGTAAAAAATAATTACTTTAAGGCCTCTGCAACATAAAAATATATACCGCCCGAAAAACTTGAAGAAAAATGAGTAAACGAAAAAAATGTAAACAAGCAAAACATTAATTTCCATCGAAATATTTCAATAATTAAAATCTTGGGCCGATATTTAGTCCAGGATTACAATTTTTTATCCATGTATTTAGCTTCCATTATGAATGGGGAAAAAAAAAATATTTTTCACGCATTTATTCCTCAGAATTTGGATCGGAGGAAAAGTGGAAAATAATCGATTTGAAACTGCCTATAATAGTGGAAGAATTGCGTTAAGGGACAGTCGAAGAATACAGGACATATTGTTACCGCTTAAATGTCATTGAAGCGTTGCAAACGTGCCCCATCGCTTGACAGAATTAATTAAACGCATATTAGCTAACTCACTCGTATCCCTCGCCACTTTACGGCACTCCGCTTTCTCCCTTCGATATACTATTTTATGGCAGTTCGACCATAGAATATGTAGTGGCGGACAGGGTCGAATAAACCAAAGGGGCTAACGGAGTCAACGCTAGCTCGCAATTTTGACGCGTCGAATGTGCCACGCTGTATTTGTCTGGCAAGTGTCCGTGAGGGGGTGCATTAAATTATTGATAGACATATTTGCCTACATACGTCCGTCGTTGAATCTCTAACTTCACTATGGATTTCCACTATTTATTCCCTGCTTGAGCTTTTATTCTCTATAATTATAATCACATTGCAATTATAATGATATTTAATTTCAATTTTCATGAAACTTCACTGCCAATCTCATGCATGAACTTCATGACCTTCTTACCTTCTATAAGAGTAAATGCTCTTATATCACTTATATTGTAAGATCTACTCAATATTAATTTTAATAATAATATATAAGAATAAAAGACATTAGTCGTCGCAGTTTGCCGTTTTATTTAACCACATGTCCAATGATTAATTAATTAATTAATTACATATCTCGTAGGAGTGTTGCTGCACCGATAAAAAGCTAAGTAGTTTCATTCAACTGAATATAGCTTGGTACAATTATGCACGATACGGATGAAGTAAATTTACTTTGAGCCACAACTTGATTCAGTTCGCTCAAACTTTATGGTCGAGCAAAATTTGGGATTCCCTTAAATTCCGAAAATAAGAACCAAAAGAAAAAGTATAATCTTGCCAATTGCTTAAACATTTGTACAAACTTTCAGCTCGATAACTGGAGATATAGTGGACTCGTAAAATAACAATTTTTCGTAAAAATCGTAAGATAAAAAATTTCATAAAATCAAAACGCTTTGATCGATTCTCGCTAAATTCAATTCCGAATTTATATGAAAATATTTCATCCGTTATCTCAAATATTTCACAAGCTAGAATGTCAACAGATATTTTTAAGAAAATTCAATGTAATCGACAGTCGTAAGTGAGCTTTTGACATGCGGCTTCGGCAGTCTCCTAAGTAGAGCAACATTTCGTGCTGCAATTATTCGGATGGGTGGTCGCTTGGCCGTCCATTGGCTTGCGTATCGAATCATGAGCGAGAGGTCATTTCTCCGGAGACTCGCGATTCCCTCTGTGGGAACACGAGTCTGTTAAAAGGGTATACAGAGCACAGGTACTGATATAAACAATGAAGAGTATATATTGAAATTTCTATTTTTCACAATTTCCCTGTGTCACCATACGAATATGACACAGTAGGGGTGTAAGTCGTCTGCGTAGGCAATCAGATAGGAAGTGGGGCGCGTAAAAAGCAAGGACCCCGTACGGTGGAATGAATATTGAAAAAAAAATCAAATTCAAATTCAAATCAACGTAAAATTTTTATAACTGCGTGCAATTGAGAAAAAATCAAGAAAAATATTGGAGGTTAAATTCTCTAACGCCAAACAGTTATTCAGGTTTTAAGTGTACAGGTCAATTATAAACACACAACACACATACATCCATTTATCCTTTTTTTAAATATGATTTTTGAATCATCGGATACATTCAGAAGACGTTGACACGAAAATATATTTTTTAAATATGTTCATAAAAACGGAGCTTGCTCTATATAGAAGTAAAAAAAAAGAGAAAAAAGACTTCCGAAAGTGACGTTTTGGGAAACCTCATTTATTTATTTTAATTTTGAACTCCTTATTTTTTAATTAAACGGATTTGAAAATTTAGCTCGACCGAAAGGTAGCTCAGTTCTTGTGGAATAGATACTTCATACATGAACTTAGAGGTAACTTTTATCTGGTATAGTTATATAACGAGGAAGAAAGCATCGAGACAGCTTCCCCGGTGGTTCCTTGTCCGTTTTGGATGAGCTTATATATCTCTATATAATACATAGAAATACAGTAATATTCGGTATAGACGTAACTGCAAGCTTCCGAAAGTGACGTTTTGGGAAAGCTCATTTTTTATTTTAATTTTGAACTCCTTATTTTTAAATTAAACGGATTCGAAAATTTAGCTCGACCGAAAGGTAGCTCAGTTCTTGTAGAATAGATACTCCATACATGAACTTAGAGGCAACTTTTATCTGGTATAGTTATATAACGAGGAAGAAAGCATCGCGATAGCTTCCACGGTGGTTCCTTGTCCGTTTTCGATGAGCTTATATAGTATATCTGTATATAATACATAAATATACAGTAATATTCGGTATAGACGTAACTGCAAGCTTCCGAAAGTGACGTTTTGGGAAACCTCATTTTTTAATTTTAATTTTGAACTAATTATTTTTTAATTAAACGGATTCGAAAATTTAGCTCGACCGAAAGGTAGCTCAGTTCTTGTGGAATAGATACTCCATGCATGAACTTAGAAGCAACTTTTATCTGGTATAGTATATGGCGAGGAAGAAAGCATCGAGACAGCTTCCCCGGTGGTTCCTTGTCCGTTTTGGGTGAGCTTATATATCTCTATATAATACATAGAAATATAGTAATATTCGGTATAGACGTAACTGCAAGCTTCCGAAAGTGACGTTTTGGGAAAGCTCATTTTTTATTTTAATTTTGAACTCCTTATTTTTAAATTAAACGGATTCGAAAATTTAGCTCGACCGAAAGGTAGCTCAGTTCTTGTAGAATAGATACTCCATACATGAACTTAGAGGCAACTTTTATCTGGTATAGTTATATAACGAGGAAGAAAGCATCGCGATAGCTTCCATGGTGGTTCCTTGTCCGTTTTCGATGAGCTTATATAGTATATGTGTATATAATACATAAATATACAGTAATATTCGGTATAGACGTAACTGCAAGCTTCTGAAAGTGACGTTTTGTGAAAGCTCATTTTTAAATTTTTATTTTGAACTTCTTATTTTTTAATTAAACGGATTTGAAAATTTAGCTCGACCGAAAGGTAGCTCAGTTCTTGTAGAATAGATACTCCATGCATGAACTTAGAAGCAACTTTTATCTGGTATAGTATATGGCGAGGAAGAAAGCATCGAGACAGCTTCCCCGGTGGTTCCTTGTCCGTTTTGGGTGAGCTTATATATCTCTATATAATACATAGATATACAGTAATATTCGGTATAGACGTAACTGCAAGCTGACGCCCTGGATCAATGCTCGAAGCGTCGCCGTTCTTGCTAAAGCTCGCACAGGTTCAGCACGAAAATTCGACAGGCTTGCAGCATAGCAACGAGTTTTGTTTCATAATCAATGAAAGATTCGATACATTTTGGACATGTAGATATTTATTGTCACTTTATGAGAAGGCCATAGAGATTTAAAAGAATTTTTTACATTCGTTAAACTATTTACACAAAAATTGTATTTTACTATATTTTTTACTTAACTTGGAATCTCCATAAATTTGAGAGCGTAATATAGTTACAAAATGCTAGAAAAGTCATTTTGGAATAAACTAGTTTTATTTTCTCGCTGTAACATCAATACGGAAACTCATTCATTTAAAGAAACTTATTTAATGTTCTGAAATTTTGCCGACAAATCGCATGTTTCTTACGAAATGTTCCACAAATTTCATTTAAATTTAACCTAATACCAACACTTTTACCAATTTATACAGAATTCAATCAAAATGTGTTATACATTTTTTGAAATATAATTTTATTAAAACCATATCAATTAGAGCGTTTAAAAAAAACCTTTTTAGAAGTAATTAATTGCTCATTCGTATTTTAAAACTTGCAGGGAAAATAATGATTCGCGCGAATACTGTGGGTTGTGTTATAAACATGTCGCTAATGAGTTGTTTTTAGTTATTTTTATGTTTCGAGATTTAACATGAATGAATTATTTTTATATTAGATGCATTGTATGTTACTGATCATCTTCGTTCTTTTAACTTAGCGCTTTTTTGCAACAATGTCCGACGATATCATTAAAATGAATATTTACCGCTGCCTCGTTAAAAAAATTATTTAAAAAATGTATAATTATTAAACAGTGCAATATTTTACAGCTCTTCGATTTTTTCATAGTTGCTGACTAATGAAGAAAACCTCGTGAAATCGTAAGATACGTTAATACTTTACAGTGAGACATCATGGAATTTTTTTTTTGACAATCATACAAAAAAAGCACAGAGGAGTTTCAAAAATAGCATATACGTTTAATTAATTTTCAAAAAAAAACTAGACACTAGGCATTTTTTACTTTCCCATTAATTTCTCTATCAAAAAATCATCTCTGCCACGAATTAATTTCAGAAAAAAATTCTACCACTCATCCGCACAAGCGAAAAAATTAATATCTTTGTTACAGAATAAATCTACCATGATTAAGGCTTCCCCGTGAACATCTCTACCATAATACCAACTTTACGATATTATAAGTCTACCAGTTTACCACCGATACGAGACTGATGGTAAGTGTTCCTAAATAAAACAGACTGCTGTTCTCTCTCCGTGCCTTTGTAACTTCAATAACGCTGTCCCTCTCGCGATCCCTTCCTTACGGAAAAAAATATTTAGGGCATTATAATTTCTATTCGCATTCGGAACTCACTATTGACTATCAATAGAATATTATAAATGAATATTAATTATCTAGGTATTTATTATTCGGAATAATTACGGTTTAAGTTCAATAGTAGAAACTAATAGCGATCAATAGTAACTATTTTGTAATTTATAATTCCAAATATATACCTTAAAACATCAATAGTTCCTACTGTTTCAGCATAACGTAACTGATTAGATAGTTAGTATTTCCAGCAGTTGAAAACAAAAGATAAAAAATGTTGAAAACGCTGTTACAAATCTAAATAAAAAATTCAGAAATTCAAAATAGCAGACAAAAACTCGGTAATCGTGAATGTTTTGAGGTCGTCGATTACAAATCTGAGCTGAAATTTCCAGGTTAGTGAAAGGTGTCATTCGCTGAGCACCCAAAACATCCGCACAGTGTCACGAAATGTGGAAAGGTACCCCATCATAAGAGGGTTTTTCATTCGGTCAAATTTTTTTTTGCGAGTTACACCTTATGGGTGGTGCACGCAGCACTGCACGATAATTCAGATGGCAAAACTCTGATGTTAATCCCATGAGCGAGTATTCTTTAAAAAATTTGAGTACGAAGATATTAATTTGGAATCGTCAAATGATTCAATTATTAATGTTTCCGTAATTTTTACTTCCCATTGTCTGTAGAAGTTGGCTTATCAAATTAATAATTTTATTAATTATCCAACCAAATTTAATGTCTCTGGACTCAAATCGCTTGTAAAATATTCGCTTAGCTTAGTACTTAAAGCACAAGATCTGTAGATAACGCAGGGCAAACGACGAATGCAGTACCCGAAGCGTGCTGTCGCATAGACAGTGACTTGGAAGCGACACGTTGCTAGCTCGGGTCGGCATGGCGTGTCGGTACAAAGCAATGTATGTTCAAATGTTGGGAGACGGTACGCTTTGACGATTCTGTGTCAGCGCTTCTTCCACTGTTATCACCCGGTACCGAAGGTTGTTGGCATGGCCATCGTGACTCAAGATTCATTCCATTGACACCATATGCGGACATATATACGCGGTATGCTCGTCATGGTAACTCGACATTTTTTAAGTGACACGGTACCGACACGTTGTCGGTACCTTGTCAGTTTAAATTTCGTACATTCGACACTGTATCCCCAGATAGACGCACGTGACGGTACGAAGACTATATGGTGGTAGCGCACCACGCCGACACAATGCCGGCACAGTAGTAATTCGTTGTCGATTGTAGAGAAGGCACAGTCTGAGCAAAAATATACCGTCTTTAATATTTCCAGACATTCAATGGTTACGAAATTGCTATCGCCAAACAATAGTCATAATCCAGTAAGAAAATCCTACCGTGACACCTGCCGGCAGAATGCCGTCATGTACGTCCGCGTCAGGACGACATTGTGACGGCACAATTTTTTAACGGCACAGCGTGCCAATATCGGTCCTGTACAGTTTCAACAAGTCGTGAAGCATACATCGTGCTGCAACCGTGCAGACACGGTGTTAACATGCCGTGCTGCCGGAACGTCATGGCGGCACAAAGGCAAGTCATGTGTGGACGTATATGGCTCCATTGTGCCATCACACCGGGCCGCTCCGTGCCGTCATCGTGTAGTCCCCGTGCCATCATATTTCTATCTGGGAAGAATATCCCCGATGCGTTAGAGTACACATTTGAAGGATAGTTTGCATTCGGATCCGCGACGCTTCCAAGTCTTGTACACTTTTAGTGGCGAATCGCGATCGAAAAACACTTCCGCCATTCATCATCGTGCAGGCTGCCGCTACGCTAAGCTCCGCTCCGCTACATGCATGGCAAAAGGCCGGAGCGTTTCTTGCACGCGATTTGTCACCTAAAGTGTATAAGACTGCGAATCTATCGCGGCTTTCCCTGTACACTGGAGGACTATCCCTCGTCGGTAACCTCACCAAAACAAACTATTAATAACGGCGCAGTGAGTGCACTTCGGCGGCACACGACGTGTCAGTTGTCTGGGTGATCAACAGACTAATTTGTATAACCTGCGACTATGCGTAAACAGCTTAATATGTCTTGAACGACTCAGCGAGTCCTGCAATCCCTGTGATACACGAGGGTGTAAGATAAATCGATTTCGTTACGCGTGGACTCAACTAACCTTTACTTCAGTTGGTTTTCGGTTGGATCTTGGATTTTCGTTGGATTTCGGTAGGATCCAGTAGGATCGGACAAAAAGTTGATTTGTGCAAAAAACCAACCTCAAATCAAACGAGTTACAACCATCACATAGCGAGACCCAGGTTTGAATTGACGGTTGATTTTATGAAAATCAACCGATTTCTAACCGTCACATAGAAGAGCCTATAGTTGGATCTCACTAGAACCGTTCTGCAATGTGACGGTTGGAACTCGATTAGTTCTTTGTACAAATCAACCATTTGGAATTGGGTTGGTAGAAAGTTGGGCATTTTCAAGTAAATTTTCAAGTAAAATATGTTGAAAGATTTGAGGTTATAATGGAAATATACGTCAAATGTTGGACACCGGCCATTGGCACGGTCGTCGGTGTAAACTTGTATGGACACCCCGTAGGATTGACTTTTTTCATTGATTTTTTTCTGACATTAATTGCAATAGGCCTTAAATGGTCTAGATCGTCCAGCAACCACACTTAGAAACATTTTGAAAGTTAGACAATAGTGAGTAATCGATGTCTGTGTTTAGAAAATCTCATTAAAACCGATTGAAACTTATTGAAGGAATAGAAGTCCCATTAAAAACTAATCTGTTTCAATGTGATTTTTTGTTCGTTTCATCGGTTTCAATGAATTTTTTAAGCAACCGCTTTGCAGTATTTAAAAATTTTGAAATTCAAATTTGAGGACTGAAAAGACGATTCGTTGATCCCATTGAGCCTTTCATTGGACTCTGTCCTTGCTTTCCCTTTTCATCACTTGCGAGATGCGTGTCTTGTTTTTATATATCTTACAGGCCTTGACGAGACGTAGTTCGCAAAAATTCCATGAATAAAAATATTTGTAATATACGCCGTTCTAGATGCAGCGACCCCCATGCTCGATGTTCGTTTTCAATTAGTTGGCCACGTTCACGATTATTGTTTATCCAATTTCCTCGGGGAATCAATAAAATATTGAAAAAAACTATGTGGAAAATCAATCTCAATTAAATTCGAGATAATAAAATGAAAAATATTTTGAAAAAAGAGAAGAATATAACAACGAAAAAATGGGTGACAGATTACCGACAGATTTGGGGAAAGTGCACAACATTCGAGATAATAGAAATGAAGATGATGTGCACGTGCGACTGTGTAGTCCAGCTTTTTTCCTCTTCCATTGTCGATGGTGCATTGCACACAGTGGATAACGCAGTCTTTCCCCTCGTAAAGTTGTGCGCCGCAACGGGGTCACGCCTTGTTATAGTTGGTCTGGGGTGGTTCGCGGAAATTATGCGATCAGGGGTCTTGCACTACTATTGGCAATGCCCCTGACATCATTTGGATTCCGCATTTAACGAAACCTGTCGACGGCTCCGATTTTGTCGAAGCTAGGAATTAAGGGCTGTTCACTTACTAGTGTTGTGAATGGGAACAATGAAACAGTCAAAGTGATCTGATACTACGAGAATATAAGCCGCATTTGTCACCGAAAAGTATCAGTGATTAAATTTGTTCTTTTTGTAATATTAGTCCTTTTAACGATTTAAGAAAGTGAGATAACTCAATAGTCTTCTCTCGTGGAAACATGTTTTTATTGATCAAGAAATAAAAAATTGAAAATGGCTGAACAAAAAGAAATTGATAGTAGAATATTTCTGGTTCGTATATTAGAACATCGAGCGAAGCGATAACATATCAACTCATTTTAAAAATCTATTACCACAGTCTGTAAATAATATTTAAATAATCACAGGCTCTGATATCATTTTTACTTGGAGGGTTTTTTTTTTTTTAATTAGCACCGAACCCAGTAGCAATTATATTAAAAGAAAGTTATGGACAAGAATGAACCATACAAATTGAACTAAAAATGATTCTAAAAATGGCTTTACATACATACGTCATCGACGGATTCCACTCATTTTTTGTAGTGCGCGGAGAATCTACCCTTAAGGGAAGATTCCAAGAAGAGCGACATTTAATAGAAAATACGTAAAAGACTATGAAATTGGAGCCTCTCCGTGACTAAATATTTAAAGGGGATCGATCTGTGTCGATCCCCTTAAATCAGTATCCCGTATCGAAAATATTTCGCTTATTATTTTTTTTTTTCTGTGTTAAAGACACGTGGCGAAGTACTAATCAAAATGCATTGCTATCTATCATTATACATGAGTTAGTAAAAACATATTTTATTACCTAAGCACTCATTTGAATCATTTTAAAAATTAAATGTCTACCATAAGACCGGGTTTTTCATTTAAGAGTAGAACGAGAGCGAGTGGCCGCATCTTTCCCTCTCGCTCCCGCTCATTGAAAATTTGGGGCAAAAACGTTGTACGCTTGGTAATCAAAATTCAACCTAAGAAGAGGCGAAAGACTCTCATTACGATGTACCACGTGACACCTGGTGTGCTTTCTTTGACACTGATGCATCCTATGGTCTCTCTCACACATGGGTAGCGTGGTGTTAGTCTTTCGCATCGTTGATGTGTTATACCGACTAAGCCGCCGTGAGTACGAGTGAAATAGCGCCATTGACAATCGCGGAAGAACATGAGAGACCGACAGAAATTTGTAGCACATCGCATTAATAAGGGGAACCCCCTCTCTCGCACTCAAACGATGGTGCTGCTATCACGAGTGTTCATGGGATTTCCGACAGTATTGAGCTTCGCTTTAAGGGGTGACAGAAAACGTACGAATGTGAGTGAGATAGAACTAAATGCGGCTTCACGGTGGATTGAGAGAATAATAACTATAAAGTGTGTAAGTTTCGTCCTGTCTTAAGGAGAGACGAAACTTCCATACTTACACAGATGTGTCTCTTCTCTGTCAGTCCACCGTGAGCATCGTACTAATTATATTCTTTCCTATTCCTCTCGAACCCATATTTAGGTAGCAACGTCTGAAGCGTTTTTCAAAAAATCTGCTTGATAGAAAAATGTAGTAAAATTTTTTTTAAGTCTATAATGGGCCTTCCCGTAAAGTAACTAAGAAAGCAATTATAAAAATTGCGTACACTTTATTGGATATCTACTTAATACGAGCCACTTTTATTTCTCTTATTCAACATTTTTCTAATGACGAAGGAATTAAGCATCCACGATTCTTCTTTAGAATTCTTTCGAGCTAGGGGATTTGTGGCCACTGTAGACATTTTGTTCAATTAGACACGTATAGAAGTGACATAGTGAGTCAACCCTCTTTTTCTCTACTTCTTTCTACACGTTTAACAAGAGAGAAGGGAACGAGTACACTAGATATACAGAGCGTATAAACGACATTAAAAGGGCTGGGGATGTCTCCCAGCTCAGGAGATACTTTGATATGTTATTGAGCATCACAGCATTCCTAATCGTTCAGCTTTCACTTACTTGCCTTTCTGACATACGGAAATGTGCCCTCTGTATATGACTCGTGCCCCTGCACGTGTCGCTCCCTTTTCATCCGATTATGTTTCATCAATCCTATTTCTCGAGTATACCCACAAACTCTTCTTTTCCGTTTGCTCAATTTATTCGTTTATCAATTGCTCGCAATTTGACTTACCGAGAGTGCATGGACATTTATATATACGTATAGTATCCACCATGGAAAAAAAATACATTCAAAAATATATTTTTTACGTATATTAACCCTTTGCACTCCAGCCTAGTAGGGCATAGAGGCTTTAATGTCGCAAATACGGCGACAACGGAGTGCAAAGGGTTAAATATATTTATCACGAAATATTGTATATATTGCATGTATTTTCACATATTTCTCGTGGATATATTAGAAATATACGTTCTTGTATGTTCCATAATGTATCTAAAATATTAAAGATATACGAAGAATATCTTTTTTTCACGAAGAATGAGATATTTTGAATATATTTTTCGAATATATTTTATTTCCGTAGGGAACATTAAACTGACTAGAAAAAACTTTGGCTTTGGACTTAATGAAATTGTACTTTCACTATAATATTGAATCTCGTGAAAAGGAATTTTCAAGGATTAACACGTAAAAAATCTTTTTGTGCTGTTTGGATGGAAATAATAATTTGTTCTATACAATAGACGGGATTAAAATTTTTAAAGTGAATCTCAAAGTTTAAAAGATCGATCATTGTCAAATGTTAACACAAGCTGTCTCAAGGCAACTCTGACGATCTCTTAATTTAATATTCCGATCGAACACAAACTGACGGAGAAAATAGTAGCATTTCATTCTCGCGGATCGATTACACGACTTTGCACATAAAACTGTCGAATAATTGGACACACGTTCCTAACAAAATTACACGATTAATAATTTTCAAACAAAAAAATAATGAAACATCCGCGCGCGGATAAGTGCCTTGATTTGTGTAAAATTACTAGACGATACAAACGGTTAATATGTTGTTAGTTAAAGAACATTTTATAATGTAACGACAGAAAACAAAAAAATCGTGAATTCAAACATTTCATGACAACCACTGAACAAACTATATTGGACGCGCGTTTTGTTTCTTAACGATTATTAAAAAATAAATAAATGCAGAAATTTAGATTCGCAAAACTTAAACCGGCTCGCCAAAGTTTTCTACATAAAACAAATAATATTCTACGGTGTTTCGTACAGAGTTGCGTACAAATTTATGAACCAATAGGTTTTATGTATTAAACATCAGTGTTATGTTGTATAAAGTAGCAGTTAATTGTTTTGCGTCAATTGTGCGCTATCTTGAAAAATGGTCGTGTCACGAATTTTTTTTTTTTTACTTTAATTTCTCTTGAACGATAAAAATAAAAGAAACAACGATGAAAAATTAAACCTTACACATTGCTTCTTCGTTATTTTTCACCTTTAACAAAGTTCCCTTTATAAGGAAACCAAAATTGATCAACATACTTCCTCACAGAGGAGGTTTTGTAAAAAGTGGAAGATAATAAGGAAGCAATGCAGAAGGTTCTACTGATAATGATTGAAGTTTCTGTAAATGCACGAATGCACACACGCACAGAGAGAGAGAGAGAGAGAGAGAGAGAGAGGGTCATTTTTTAACGTTTTAGAACACTTTAAGTACTTTGACATGAAAATTTCGATAAACATTTTTTTCACGCAAACAAAATCTCATATGAGGAAGCAAAGTGTAACGCTTCACTGAAATTTTAATTAATGAAGAAAATGAATGAAAAAAAACAGCATAAACAAAAGATATTTATAACCCTTAAAACTAACGATGAAGGAAACCTCGATGACCTCGATGATACCCTTGCAAAATGACAGAGAAAATAACTCAATTGAAAAATGAGCATTGAACTGGCACTTAGGGCGCCATTTCCCCAACCCAGTCGTCATTTGTTTCTATGCTGATCGTATTATGCTTCCTCGTTCGATAATCTTTTGTTGCCCTTCGGAATCGTTATTTGTTTCCCTCGCGACTTGCTTCCAATCTTCTTTTGTTTCCCCCGATGTCCCGATTCGCTAGCCAACCGCACAACCCGTTCTCCGCTGATCGCCTTTTTGCTTCTTCATCCGATCGTATTTGTTTTCCTCCAAATAACCTTTTGTTTTCCTTGAGATTATCTTTTGATTTCCCCACATTCGTCCTTTGTCAAGCCCCCAAACGAAAGGACCGTTCCCGAGTAAATTCCATCCAGTTTACATACTTTATTAATATCTTCTGCTTTTTTTTCCGTACAGTGCAACAAATACATCGCAAATAATAATATTACTGCAACATCTTTATTTTGATTCTTCACGTACGAGTTCTGTTTCAGCGTACTATAAGAATATTATTTACATGATTTCTACGTGCACATGGGAGTAATGAAAGACGTACTAACTAAAAACACGCAGTTTGCACTCCATTTTAAATGCCTCGGATGTATTAATATATTATTTATTTCTTAGCTATACACAGTAGGCACAACGTACTTACAATAAAATATTTTACCATTCTTCTATAACCGATTGATAAATAAATGAGACAAAATAGTTAAATAAAAAATTACAATTTTTATATAAATATCTGTGATTACTTTTCTTTCTTTGAACAAACTTTGCAATAAGCGCTCTTAAGTTAAAATGTTTCCTTAAGAAATCGATCGGCCGCTCGGTATACGCTTTAAAAATAAGAAAAATCGATGGGTTTCTATGGTACTGTCATCGACACTGCGTTACAGCTTAATAACGAAAAAAATTATTGATAATATATACAGAACTTGTATCAAAAACAATATTGGTAGAAATTTTGCTCGACCATCGGTAAGTTAAATGTTAAGGTGATGTGGTACACTGACTGAGCCGCCATGAGCGCGAGTGAGATACTACCATTGGCAATCGTGAAGGAGTGAGAGAGAACGACAGAAGCGTATACCACATCACCTTAAGGCAAATCGAAAGTTTATAAACTTAAACGTTAAAAAATGCGTTTGGTTTACAGTGCAAAAGAAGAAGAAGTATTGTTATTAGTTGTATTCATTATTTCGAATATCGCAGTGTCGATGTTTTAATTCATTATAATCACAATATAAAATTCATCCTTTTCACGGAAACTTTCATTATTTTCTACTTAAATCCAGGTACGATGCACGATACGAGTTGTTGCAGCAAGCGAACGTCTGCGTTAAGAAGTATCGAACGTTCTAATGTACAATTTAATTACATAGATCTTGTCGACAAGCGTAACATGAGTTATGATTTTTGCTATGTCGCGTAGCCAAGTCCTGGGAATGTTTATAACAAATTCACATATAGCTTGTTAATCGATCGAAGCAAAGAAATTAAATGAATTTAAAAAAAAAAAAAAAACAATTCGCAAGAAAATTAATAAAAATGTTTGTACATTTTTTAACATCGTGACCCCGCTTCCATGGTCCCACATGAGGCATATGCGTCCCATCTAACTCAACTCCATCACCAGCTGAGAGAGGGCGGTGAATTTCGCACCAGCGCACCTTGTTTGAAACTATGGTGGTTACACACAACCGAGTACCGGACAAATAGTTGACGCGCATGGATAGATCCACTTAAAATGGGGGAAGATTATGCCTCTCGCGTGATCTATTTATGCAATAACTGTAACGAGATCTCAATGTTTTCGCCATGTACGCAGAGGCGGCAAACTCTGTCAGTTTCCAACTTATCATCCTGGCATGCGTTTACGAGATGAAATTCAAGTAGGATTTCTAGACAGGGCCCGACTAGAATTTCCAGGCAGGGCCAGACTAGAATTTTCAGGCAGGACCCGACCACAATTTCTAGGCAGAATTTACTTGAATAACTCCTGGAAATATCCCGTACACATAACCAAAATGTATGTCATAACAAATTTGACGATAAATACGTAAAATTAAAACGTTAAAAAAACGACTCATGTTAAAGAAAGGAAAACAAAATGATGCCGTTGCTATTATATCGATCTTGTAATTTAGAGGAGTCTGTCAAAGAAAGCGTCATTGCTTTGCGACGAACATTAGCACATGATTGTTTCTTTTTCTTTCATTTAAACCGCGGCAATAAAACGCGAATCGACGATTACTATCTTACCACACTAACACAATACTTATGGAACTAGGAACATTGAAATTTCACTTTTAACTGATACGGTGGCTGTCGTGTCGCAGAAGTAACTTTTTCTTGTATTGAACATAAATCACGAACTGCTGGCGTTTAATCTACGATTGAATACATTATACGATAGAATTGTCAAAATAAAAGTTCATTTAATTCCCAGTTATTTACTTTCAGATTTAATTCCTGATTGCCTTTTTATCATATTTATATTTATCCTGTAAATTCTCGAAGCGTATATTTAAAGATGTTGACTAAAGGCGCTAACATGTCCTGCTTTACGTGTCCATTAAATGAAAAAGCGGTCGGAGAATCTAGTAGGCGATTCGAAATTTCGTTGGAATTTCTTCACCATTGAATGTTAGCAGAAAACCAAGTTTTCTGATTCTTTGAAGATTAAATTCTTGTTCGTGCTTGCACATTTAAAACTCGAGGCTAGGACTGCACATTTCTTATCATTTTTTCTAAATTATTCCAGAGTACACTACTAATTTCAGTGATCCCTCTGGGAAACTTACATATGCGGGTGTCCAAAATACTAGAGGGTAACAGTTATTATTGAATTTCATCAATGTTTTCACCCACTTAATACTTCGAAAAAATATTTTTAACTTCTCTGAAAATAAATAGTCAATAACTTTAAGAGTGTACAGTTAGGCATTAAAATTAGTCGCAACTATAATTTATATTTGCCTTTCAATCATAAAGTCGTAATCTGTAATTGAGAACCATTGAATTAAAATTGTGCGCAGTGCTGGGAATATTTGAAACGAAAAGCAATTAAATACATAAATTAATCTTCAATAAAAACAACATAACAATAATTGAAATATACATTATTCGTAGAAATATTGTTAATCCATTTTTACAGGAATAAAATATATTTTAATTCAACTATTCTATCTCTTTGAGTGAAATAGATTGTAAACATTTGAAAAAATGTATTTTCAATTTCAAATACTTCGCACAGCACTGATTACGTGTTTAACCCTTGAAAGTCCTAGCTATAATCCTGCATATTGTATTGTGTACTTAGTATTTATCTTTACGAGCTGGTAGCAAAAATTAAAATTGTTCTTGTTTCTATTTTCAAAATAAATATCTTTTAACGAAATTTAATTAAACTAATCCTTCTTATCCTGTTGAACATTGAATCCTACGGTAATATTTGAGGTGCCTTTCAGGCTGCTCGCCAACGTTAAGATCGGCTCCTCCTGTACTGCCTCAGAAGGTGAAATGACGGTGGACGCCGGAGGACTGACTGCCGTTGCTTTCCAATTTTCCAAATCTTCGCAAGACATTGTCGAGAAAGAGCCAGTTTTGTTCGATGCCGCTTGGCTCGCATAATCGACGTCGATTATATGACAGACATTTTGAGGTGTTGAAACGCTCTGGGATCGCGCGATGAGCTTACCTCTGTGCCCTGAGCGCGGCTGGGGTGTCGAGAAGCCTCCTTTTGATTTCTTTATATCCTGCGTGACGCGTTCGCAACCAAATGCCGATTTATCTTGAACCGAAGTCGATGCACCTTTTGTCTGGTCCAGAAAAAGATTCGAGCTCGAGGAAAAAACAGCTGATGTAGCAGCCGCGGCGGCCGCCGCTGCTGCTTCTTTTATTGTTACATCCTTATCCGCGATTTCCATGCTCTCCACTCGGAATCTGCAAAATCATTAAACACGTTGCATAGACGAAAAACGACAGTTGTATCGTTAAACATTTTCAATCATACTTATTGATAAATATATTAATTAATTCATTGATTTAACATTTTTCGATGAAGTAATGTTTATAAATTTGTCTACCAAAATAAAAATATTCCAAGTCATGTTTCCAAAAGTTGTATGCCAAAGCTTTTTTAATAAAAATCAAAGCTCGTTTTTGACATGAAAATTCTAATTAAAAAAAAAACATTAATCACTTTTTTAGATTCAGTACAACTGTTAAATATCCCAACGCGGATATTTAAAAAGTTTATTCCTTTCGGCACCAATTTTTCGATTGCCCCATCACCTATGGTCAAAGTTGAGTGGTCGACCACCCGCTGTTGCACAATTAACCGTGAAAGGTGCTAGGCACGACTTTTTCTGCACATTTAGCAATTTTACAGGGCATTATACTCACTAAAATCAAGGGCAATAAATCTCCAGCGCTCCTTATCGTCTAATAAAAATTCGTTATTCTTTCGCGAACTTCAATACTAGACGGGTCTCATCGGAGAACTCTCCTTGTTCCTCCGCGAACTGTATATTACGTGTCTTCGGTTCTTCGCGACCAAACCTTCCCGCCCGAGGGAACGGGAAGTAACCGCGGTGTACGTGATTATAATTCTGTCCCAACTGAAGGAGGTATATCAAGAATTCAGTGTAACGCGAAAGAACTCAGTTACAGATATTTTGATAATTATATTATCACCGTCCGAACAGCGTGTACAAGTGCGGACATCACCCATAACTCCCGAGGGAGTCACCATACACACTGTTCGAAATGTTGTACATTACCAACTTTAAATTGAACCAAACTACTGCGACCGAGTACGACAAATTGGCTAGTACAACAATTTATATTCAGACCAATACATGCGTTTACTAGACGTTCACTATGATATATTACATATATCCTGTATTAATAAACCGCTTATGTACGTCGCTCCCCTTTTGTTCCGTGTCGTGAGTTATTTCAATATTGATAAACGTATCAAATTATTACATCGTCTGTTTTTCTTGTCAATATAAACTTGTATTTTATATAATCAACATCTTTCTTATTTTTAGTTTACACCTACCCCCGACAATACGTAGTTGTTAGATAAAATATTTAAGTAATATACCTTCCCCTCACAGCTTCATTGTCGGGCATAACATAACTACTTGCTCTCTTGCCTAATAAAATGATTTTTTTTTATTCGATCAAGGAATTGTAAGGAAAAAAATATGTACATTTTCGAGCATGAGGAAAAAATATAACTAAAATTGTATTAATTACCGTCCAATCTTCTTATAACTACTGCCAGGTTTGACGAGATTCGACGAGCTTTCCTTGTTCTGATCGAAAATAAACTTGACGTCTTGTTTTCGTTGTTCTTCGGTCTGTCGTAGAGTGAGGGTGTGCTCCTCGTCTTCGTCGACAACAGATTCCTGTGGAGTTTCATCCCGAGTGGCTCGTTCACGCAAATGCGTTAAATCCGGGCCGGTCTTTCTTATAAGTCCATCCTCGTTACTGTAGTAATCTGTATATGAAATGCTGCCTCGACTCTCGCCACGAGTGTCCTGATCGATCGACATGCAGAAATCATTGAAATCCAGGTTTAGGCAAGGTGTCGTTGAGAATTTTGGACCTGCGAATGGCTGTGTTCTTCAAAGCAAAACAATAAAAATTAATTTTACTATTTGTTAAACATAACACGTAACGTAGAATATTATCAGTAATGACCGTTTGCATAATATCAGTATTATATCTAGAGCATTCGATTTAATTTTACTGTTATAGCTGAAAGTTGCAGAGGGCGAACCGTCCAGCGTAGCTTTGAAAAACGTTAATCTCGATTTTTTCAAAACATCATTCTTACAACTGGAGTAGATAACTGCAAGAAAATAATTTGAACAATCGGTCTGAAATTTTTACACGTTATTCAGTGCATGACTGGCTGTTGCAGGCACCACGAAAACACTTTTACATCAACAATTACGTACTTTTTAACGTGATAAGTGGTTAAAAAATCTATCAAATTTTGAAATACAAACTTCGAAACTACGTTATTTAAAAAATGTTTCATTAATCAAAATAATTCTTGTCAAGACGATAATAACAATCATACGGTTTAAAAATCTTTTTGAATTTTTTGATTCAGACGTATACTTTTCTCTGAATCATCTGCGTTAGCAGTCCATCCCTATTTAAAGGCGCAAACAATTCAGTGCTATTAATATTGAAAAAAAAGATTTAATAATTGAAAAATATGTGTTTTATTCTCTCGAAATGTGTATCAATAAATCTGCAAAACTTCAATTACGTGAGCTATTTCATTCACAAAAAAAATCCTAAGGACAGTTTTTCAATGTTTCCCAGTGGAATAACCCCTTAAACAACTCTGTGCCGTCTTAAACAGCATATTAGATTTTTGATTAAGCAGAATCTTTCTTTGGTTTTTACCCGTCGTTGCTGACTAGACTCATGGACATGCTGCATTCCCCGGCGGACGTTGGAGCCGGTGAAGAAGGTTCGGACGAGAGAAACGACTGTGCCTCACTACTCCATCCTGTACCTAATGAAAGTTGAAGAAAGAAAATTGAAAATCACAAGCTCGAAAAGTAGAATAAATTGTATTTATAACGTAACTCACTATTTGGGCTGGTTGGTGATAATTGATTTCGAAGGTCATTGCCCTCGCCATCCTGTCCTTGTTTATAATGAATCGGCGTTGGCGTTATGTATCTGTTGCACAAAAAGTATCGATCCGAGGATGGTAAAATGAACACACAGGCAATATGATTTTTGTTTGTTTAAACAAGAAATTGAGAACAAAAAATTGAAAAATAAACGAACGAACTATAGACAACCAACGAAGATAAAAAATGGTCAACTTTAATGGATCAAATCATTTTTTAATTGTTCGGAAAGACCAATAACATGTTCCCGTTGATTCTAATGACGAACATGGAAACAATATTAACCCTTTGCACTCCGTTGTCGCCGTATTTGCGACATTAAAGCCTCTATGCCCTACTAGGCTGGAGTGCAAAGGGTTAAGAGAACAATATGGAACAATAATAAAGGGAAGAAGAAGGAACGCTTTTAACGAAATACAATTGGAATGCAATTATAATTGTAAATGTATATCAAAATTTCAGACGAAACACACCAAAGCCACATGAACAGACTGTAAGAAAATTATGAATAAAATTGGGAGAATATAAAGAAACATTGAAGCAATAGTATATATAGGATATCATTGGTATCAATTAATATTTTCAAAAAAACAAGCAGTCGGAAGAAAATAAAAAAAAAATATATATATATGGATTAGTGAAAGAAATAAAGATGAGCGAGAAAGAAAATAAAAGAAAGATAAATACTCACAGACGTGATTTATTTAATTTCTTACGGTACCTGACAGCTTCCAAGTCAGAAGAGTGGTACTCGCGGTTGATACCGCCAATGTTGAGGTTTGAAACGACGGAACCGCCGTGGATGCTTCCACCGGGCGATGGAAATTTTGGTGGCGACGAGGCCGGCGTTCTGAAGAGCGGGGCACTGGTCATCATGTCGAGAAACGAATCCAGTTGTCTCAGTGACAGAGCGTTATGCAAAGTTTCGAGTGGTCTTATAGGTGGAACGCCACCAAAACCTTCGATTGCTATAAATAAAATAAAATAAAATGCGTGTATTCAAAGAGTTAGAGAAATAATAATAAGTTAATAGTCAACTACTTCAGATCGTTCAGATTTCACGCTTGCAAATCAAATACCTAAGCTGTATATTTGGATAAAAAAGATAACAGAGAACAACACGTGATAGTCTTGGCAGTCCCTGCGCACAAATTATTTTCAATATAACAGTTTTGTACTTTTTGTACTCTGGTACTTTGGTACAATTTAATTTTTATAACATTATTTAATGATGTTGATTATAAATTATACAAATTGCCAAATGTCGATTGTTAGAAAGATCTTCAAAAATGGACTTTTTTATGAAAGCGTTTGAAATTGATGATTTTTTTTTTTTAGTACCCGCTTCACGAGACTTTATCAACCGAACCAACTTAACGTGTGTAACACCTTTAGAAACTGTTATCAGTAACAGAAACCGTAATCCAATACGCACAGATATGGTTGATAAATGAGGAAAAATAAAATGTAGTTTCACTCCAAATGAAATAGACGAAGTCAAACGGAATTTACTTTTGTCTAATATCTTAACCAACTCAGAGTAAAGTTGATGTTGCCAGTTTCCGAAGGTGTCACGTCACCTCAAGATAATGCGCTACACGTCGTTTATCTCTTTCAGATCGCAATACGTGCCGGAAAGATCGTGAATTTCTTCGTCACGATTGATCTTTCGAGTAAAAGACGACAACGGTAATCGATAGAATTGTGAGACCCGGTACACAGTTTTCCTCTTTTCTGAGAAAAACTCACGAAATTGTCACGGAGTAAATTGCATTTATGTTTTTCCTTACCGTCCGAGGGATAACACATAATCTTAAGAGGAGACTCAAGTCACGTGAACTTTGGTTCGAGAACTCGCAAGTGCAAGAGCCAAAAATATAAATTTTTAACACACTTCTCTCGGACCCAAATATTCTGACGAAAATCGGATTTGTTGAGCTCATTTTGTGCCACATTCACGCAGTGAGCCCCAATAATTCCAACGTTTCTTAAAAAATCTGCGTACGAGAAAAATGTGTTTAAAGTTTTGAGTTCAACTGTCGGTATTGAGCCTCACCTTAAGCTCAAATAATACAAGATTCTGATCCATATTATCTCAAAGACGACAATCGAAATTGAATAAAACTTTATCCAAAACATTGCAAAAAAATATTTTGCAATATTTGTACAAATGCTCGGTATCAAAAACTATAATCCAATTTGATTTTGTCTATATAAATTAATCGGCTCTGAATAAACTAAATTACAGATTCTGTTACCAATTACAATTTTTGAATGTGTATCACACTATCTTAATGTGCGATGTGACGTACCGAGGGGTTGAGTACAAGCAATGGATACGCAGTTGGTATTTAATCGCTGATACCGATTTTTACAGAAACAGTTGATATCTGGTGCAAAACAAGTTAGATTAAACTATGAAATGAATAGATGCAGTTAAACCTAATTTACTTTTCTTCAGATGAACGTCAGTTGGTATATTCCATAACCTTAAGACAACCTGTGTGTCTCTCACATTCTTTCTCAGCGACATCTAGTCTTATCTGCCTTACATCCATGCGTGTCACATTGCCTTAAGGTGAGCCTCTCACTAATTTTTTTTTTCTAGATGGGTCATCATAATGACATTTTTTCTTCTTGCATCATTTGGGACGTAGAGCGATGTTATAGAGGTGAAATGATTTTTTTTTAAAGCAAATATCGAATAAACCCAAACGTAGGTAATTGTCACTTCCGGGTTAGGTTTGTTAATGCTAAAATATGCTGTTAAAGTGATCAGGAACATTTCTCTAAATATTAAATAATAATGTTGATCGATGGACATTATGTTTATGTTTATGTTATTTCCACATAATTTCGTTTAGAATTTACGATTACGATAGTAAAATACACAGCCAAACTAAATTCTACGAGGGTCGATCAATAAATAGTCGGCCTTGCGTCATCTGTTGGTCGAGGAAAGAAATCAATAGCGACGTTTAGTAGTGCCATCCTTCACATGACTGTTATCAAAGTTTCAGCTCGCTGCGATGTTTAGTTTGCGTTTGACAGCGTCGAAAGACAAACAACTTTTGTGTTTATACAAAAATGGAAAAAATTGAGTATCGTGCAGTGATTCGATTTTTGTTTTTGAAAAAGAAAATGAACAATGAAATCAAAGCGGAGCTAGACAAAGTTTATATGGACCTTGCACCTTCGTTATCAATTATTAAATATTGGACAGCTGAATTTAAACGCGGTCGTACGAGCATTGTTGACGATGAACGTCCAGGTCGTCCAAATGAGGACGTCATACCAGAAACAATTGAAAAAGTCCACGATATGGTGTTAAATGATCGGAGACTAAAAGTGCGTGAGATTGCTGAGGTCACAGGCATATCATATGGCTCAGTGATTTCAATCCTGAGTGATCAGTTGGGTATGAAAAAGTTATCCGCAAGATGGGTGCCGCGTTTGCTCACTGTCGACCATAAAAGAGAACGTGTAGCTGATGGCCAAAATTCATGAATTTAAATACGATTGCTTTCGCATCCACCGTATTCTCCAGATTTGGCCCCATCCGACTACTTTCTGTTTCCAAACCTGAAAAAATGGCTTGGCGGAAAGAGATTTGGTTCCAGAGATGACCTCATCGTCGAAACAGAGATCTATTTTGAGGACCTTCCGAAATCGTATTATTCGGAGGGCATCAAAAAATTGGAAAATCGTTGGAATAAGTGTATCGAGCTAAAAAGAGATTATGTTGAGAAATAAAAAGATTTTTGTCCAAAAAAACGCGATTTTCTTTACCAAGCCGACTATTTATTGATCGATCCTCGTATTATATGCAATTCATTTCATATAAGATAACAAATCCGTTGCTAAGTGAATACCGGACACCACGCTTATTACCAGGGTATGGACCCTCCCTACACACACGCACACACACACACACACACACTCTCACTCTCACTCTCTCACTCTCTCTCTCTCTCTCCCTCTCTTTCTCTCTCGGTGTAGTTATCTTATTCTTTCATAAAAACTTAACAGTTTCACTTCTACCGTGTGTGAATGGTACGCATTCGTTTTTTTTTTTTACATATAACGTATAAAAAAATCGATGCCTTAAATAATCGAAATATACGAATGTAGTTTTAATATTTTAATATTTTTATTTCACTTTCCGACTCGTTCATTGGTAGCAAAGTCGTGGCAATTTTTTTCCTTTATTCATATTTTCCGTTAAATTTTTCCATGAGCTTCAGCGTTTCTCAAATAATCTGAACGCTATGGTTTTAAAATGATATTTTTAATAAATAAAAAAATCGTGAGCACATAAACACAACATTTGTGCACGTGGTTAATTTCTTCAACATTTTTTCTTTTAGTTTTTATATTTTGTCTCGCGTAATTGTTGCAATTACGCGAGACAATTGTGTATAATCATGTTCTTGTAGAGTATTTTACTTTTTTGAAAGAAATTTTGTGCCTAATGCAAATATCTGTAAAACGCTCGGATTATTTAAAAAAACGCAATAGAAAAATTATGTTTTAAAAGCACATCAGCTAATGGCAATATTTTACACAAAAAAATAAGTCAAAGAACTAAAGAACTTTTGATTAATATCAAAATGGATTTTTTAACCAATGGATGACTCAGGAAACAAAAGTAAAAAAAAACTACATTCGCATATTTTGATTGAAGTGTCAATTTTTATTACACATTCAAAATAATTTAGTTTTAATGATTACGTTTAGATTCCCTTATAGATTTTTAAAAATAAATCCATGTTCTAGGATTAAAAGAAAAAAAAAAAAAAAAAAAAAAAAGTTTGACTGATATTCCACTTTTAAGTTATGTGAGAAAAAAAAATCAGCTGACCCATCTAGAGAAAAATCTTTTTAAAGTGAAATGGCGCGCGATGAAAAATTTTATCAGTCGCTATATCCTGTACTCGGGTGCGAGAGGGAATGTATACATCAACGCTTTTTTAGAATCAATAGAAACAGTATTTTAACGTGTACCATTTCACATCGTCAAGTTTCCCGAGAATTTGCCTTTCTCACCCCAATAAATAATATATTTAAACTCACCAGCTACAACAGAAGCGTGCGGTGGAACCATATCCTTGAGGTTGGGAGCACTCGAGGATCCGCTGATGACAGCGGTGCTGAAGAGGCTGTTCGCCGAACCGGTTAGTTTCTTGCTTACGTTGTATCCCAACAGCTTGAAATAACTCATCTGTCCGGAGATACTGTGGCGGTGGCGCCTTGCTGTGCAGGTAGGGTCAGGTTCTTGAATGATCGAAGGTCGCGTGTCTGGGGACGAGAAGGATCGTTGCGTTTGGAGTCTGGGATGCGAGGATAGTGATGATGCTGATGATTTGTATCTTTGACTTGTATACATTGTGCCATTTATTTCTGTAGAAATAAGTTTGTATGTGTTTGTATGTGTTTTCTTGCGTGCGGGGAATGCCATTAAATTGTTTTCGCTATCATAGCTTGCATCGTAATTCAGATAAGAACAGTACGGAATTGCATCTTTATAGCGTGGTCCTAAAGCGCTTTGATAATTTTCCATGGAGCTGTGGTGATAGCGGGAACAACATGCCGAGAGTGAAGAGTTTAGGGGTTTCAAGCAGTATGGTTCGTCACAACAAGAAGTCGTCATTGATTTATGAGTGTGCTGGTGCGAAAATGAATAAGAAGATGGGGCTATAAAGTTCCCAATGATTTCCGGACACGAAAATTGCCTGGGCAAGAATCCCATTTTTCTAAACCTTTGAAGTCCTAAAGTCCGATTGTCTAAGTTGTTTCGTTTGGAATTGTCATTGTTATTCGTCAAATAGAGAAATTGACTATCTAGTGAAAATCTGGATTTCCCGACATGTCTTCTATCTAATCCTATCAAATTCGTTGAAGATTCTGAGTCGGCATCCGAGCAATGTTGTCTGATCGATGAGCGTCTGAAAGTTATAATATCCTTTCGTTGTGAGGGGATCGAGCGATCTGGCGATTCTGAGATGATTTCCGGACAGGAAAATTGTCTGGGTAGTGAACGTTCCAGTTTCCGGTGGTCATTTATTTGTTCTGGGTTTAAAAAGTCTGTCGATGACAGTGCAGAGAGAGAAGCGGGAGAGCTTGTTAAAAGTCCTTTAGATTTATTCATACGGTACGGGTTGTCATCATCATCTCCACTGATACAGTTGTTGCAGTGACAATCGACTGCTATTGAGTATTCAAGTGGATTAGCGGAACACGTGTCGATCACAACTTCAGGACAAGACAGTTGTCCCGATGATATAGAACAAGGAGGCTCTATGTTATCATGAATAACTTGACCATCAATAAAACTCTGGTTATTAACTGGAACGATGTTACTTGAAAAAGGCAGCGATGAAGAATAAGTGGACTTTATCTCACTCGTGTCCTCGTTACTTTCTAAATGAATTTGACCGATTTTATTGGATCCTACGACCGTGTCTAAATTACATGGTTTTTCGTACCCTACTGTGGTACTTTCGTCAACTGAAATAGAATAGCCAACTGTACCGTCACTGATGACATTCGGAAAACTACTATCAGAGCTGTCTGATATTTTGTCTTGTACAGATTCGCTTTGACCAATGGGACTTAAACTATCAACTGGGATAACGTTATTCGATTTTTCAACAGTTCTCAAGGAATCCAATTCTCGAACCCTAGAACTAGCGGACTCATTTCTATTACAGAAATCGTAATTCTTTTCCTTTTGACAAGCCTGACTTGAACAAGCAGCTGATACAAAGTCATTGTATAACCTGCAACGACCACAAGAATGTTGGGAAGACGAGTCAGTATCTTGGGGGCTTGATTGACGTCTTTCTGACCGTTTTCCATGTTCTATTGCCCTATGGTGACTACACAGAGAAGTCAAGTTTAAAGAGTTATCATCGGCTATCTGATGCACGCAGCTGTCCCGGGACGAAGTACGATTGTTTCGCGATTTTCGGTCTTGCCAATCATCAAAATAGGGAACAGATGGTCCGGGAGGTGATCTCGTGTTATTAAGCAAAACAAATTCATGGGAACTCGTTGAATTCGGTGACGCTGATCTTGAAATTCTTCTCAAAGCTTTAGCGCTTTCCAGCGACCTTTTGTAACACGTACAGTTGCTAAATTTGTGGGACAAAGACCTGGCGAAATAAGTCTGGAAGTTCAAGCGTTCGGCCAGCGAGAGATTGACACTTTCCTGAATGAGGGCGGCGACATTGCAGTTATAGCAAAGACAGCGTTGCAGATACGGAGAGAGGGAGCGGGAACGTCCCACGGAACTGCGATTTTGACGCTTAAGGAAATCTTCATTTTCACCTAGAGCTTCGAGGTCTTGATTTGCCGGGACAGTTAATGATCTTCGCCGAGAATTCGAATCTGTATGAAAACGTTCTGAGGCTCCATAAGTGGAAACTTCTACCGCAGAGGCCCTCCGACAATACGAATGAGTACCCGACGTTAGGCTTGTAGAACATTTGTATTGCGATTTTCTCTCGCAATATCGACACGGGGATAGCGATCGTGCACGATCCCCGCTTTCTATGATCGTCAAGGATGTTCTACGGCTATTTGGATTGGATGATGACTTGATTGTTCGGTAAGTATGTAACGATGAAGTCAGGTGTTGATGAGAATAAGCCAAAATAGGAGACGGTTCGTTGGGAACAGTCTCAGGACTAGTTACTCCTTCGTCCCAAGTTTTCGGGACGTTTAGGGATGCCCTGCGACTGTTCGGTTGGGACAATGGCATCGCGATTGAGTATCTTGATGTCTTCGAATCGTAACATTCATGATCCATCAAATTAGATGTTTTGCAATGATAACAGAGCGATGGTGGACAATTGGATATGTCGATTGGGAGGCAATCGTTAGTGGGAGGATAAGTTGATACAGGAGACGCTATTTCGAGGCCAACTTCAGACCCATGACAGATTTCTGGGGCAGTAGGCGATGCCCTGCGGCTGTTCGATTGGGACAATGAATTCGTTATCGAGTTTTTCGCTTTGGGTTTGATACTCTCCGATCTTGTGGTGTTTGCATCATAACCTTCGTGGCGCATCAATTTAGATGCTTCGCAATGGTGACAGAATGGTGAACAATTGGACATATCGATTGGGAGACGAGTGTTAGAGGGGCTGGACTTTGTCGACATGATTTCTGGGACCCAAGAGCCGAACTCACCCCTTGCGTCGTTCACGGTTGGCAGGGTAAGCGCCGACTTGGACCGACCATATCGCTTCGTTTCACTTGTCTGAAGTGCCAGTGGCATCAGATTACAGATTTGTCGAGTAGGTAAGTAGCTGGTCAACAGTATTTTGTCGGTTCTGTCGGGGCGACCGATCGAACTGGGACGCGGTGGTGACTGAACGGTCGGCGATGCCAGGGACTTATTGTGCAGGGTTACCAGAGGACCAGAACTCTGCAGGATCGTCTCTATCACCGGGGCAGGTAGCTCCGGCGAGCTCACGGAATGAGGCAGCGCCACCGGGATTCCCAAGTAACTCGGTGAACAGGTCATAACCCGATTGCGTTCTGTTGGAGGTACTTTCGCATTGGGAATCTCTCGAGACTTCTTACGCTCAATATAAGCTCTTGATTGAGATATCTCTACGGGGTCTTGTAACTCAGATGTATGGTGCAATGGGAAGTTTCTTATTGATGTCATTTCGTTAAGGTCTCGAGCTTTGATTTCGTAGGATAGTTGATCATCGCTTGATGATACAATTTCTTCAACGTTCCGAAGTTCGACTTTCAAATCCAAGGGGACATCTTTTGGTGAGGTTTTGCTTTTTAAGCGGAGAACATTTTTTGACAATGGAACTGGATTGTTCTCAGCTGACAACGATTCCAAGAACTGAGACACGGCCTTCGACTGAACTAAGTCATTCCCTGCTGACCTGGTACTCGGAAAGACGCGTGTTCTGTCAGTTTTGCCGATGTGAGAATTCGTTGGCAGCCCAAAGATTTTCGCATCGCCTTTTAATATAATTCCCTCGCCTGGGAATTCGTTTTTCTGGCTGACAGGACTTTTTTCCAACAGTTGAGATTCTCCAAAATCCCAGGAATCATTATCCTCGTTTATTGACAATTCTTGAGGCGATTTCACCAATTTCTCGATCTGCATTTTGCTTCTATTCGCATTTGGAGTATTATGGGACAATGAATATTTATCCGAAGCTTTCGCCAATGAATCAAGAAGATCAGGGGAACTCGCGTACAGTGAAACATTCGAAGAAATGTCCCGGCAGCTTGATGAATTTTTATGTACGTTATTCCGCGAGGACTGACTTCCTCCAACGGCTACATTTTCGACTCTTTCATAGAACAAATCATCGAAATCAAAACGACGCGATGGCCGATTGCCTGGATCGATAGTTACGAAATATTTTGTTTTGAGATGAATTTCATGAAGAAAATTAGATCATTAATAAAGAGTACAGATGGCCGGGAAAGGGAGGGAGAATATATAAAAAAAAGAAAGAGAAAGAAACATACTGTGTAATAATAGTAGAATACCCAACACCGAAAAGAATAGAAGACCATTGGCACGAAATATTCAATCCTTTTAATTTCTTATTGCTATAGGATATTTTGATAACATTCAAACTTGCTATCAAATCTTTACGAATATATACGACATGAAATGTAAGAATTTCGAGATATATTCTAGTTACCAATGCTTATTCCTTGTAAATGGATGGCGTCGAGACGCTGCAGTGTCTCTTGAACGAAAGATTATTTAAATTTTACTCATAGAAAAAATTTTTTTTTGTACTCCAACAAAAACAAAGATATTTCGAGCCAGGTCCGTGAATCAATAAAGAACGGATAAGCAATAGATAAGGACAAAACTGATAGAAATAAGAATGCCAACCTGTATATAGGTGGGATGAAGTACAAAATTGCTGGTGACGATGCAACCTATAGAAATCATTTTTGAACTATCGCTGTATCACAAAATTCAAACCAAAACAAAAAAATACACGCGCATACTTCAGCCATGCAAAGCATAAAAACATGAATCGTATTCCATAAATTCAACATTTATTGCAATTCAATCGCTCTCACATCCTAACTCAATATCAATTCGAAGACAATACTTTTTCGAAGCCATCGAAAATAAATGTAAAGGTGAAAATGTAAACTTAAAGAAGTATTTTTGCATCGAAACGTTACTGCGTCTATTTATTATAAAGCTATCTTGTGAACACAGCGAAGCGTGTATTATTTCAACATCATTGTTAATATATTGTCAATCGACTGGATTCAAAGTATTTAATTTACATGAATAGGACATTTTTGTTGAATACACGACTTTATAGAAACTGCATCGAATTGTCAACTGTGGCATTTCATAGCTTTAATGTCGCTGCAATATCCAAAATACTTTTTCTTCGGTTTTTTTGTGTTAGTTTAAAAGAATGTCTAAAACCTGTAACCATAGTCAGGAAATGAATTAAAAAATTGCGATCAACTGTCAGCATATGATAAAAGATAAAAATATTCAGTAACCAGTAATTCAGATTTGCAAGTTACGTTTCATCGACGGGTACGCTTTTGGCAGAATAGCGTGGACTATTGAATTAAAAAATTTCATTTGATATGCAATGATGATAAAAAGTATATGTGTTTGTGCAAACGGCATAGCGTTATAGTGTGAATGGCACTGTGAATGGGGATGTGTGAAAGAAGGAAGGACATTGACGGCGGCTGAATGAATCACAAAATCACACTGATCCGCTCGAGTTCAGTGCGATATATTTTTTCAATTTGCTTTTGTGATTCAGTCAGTCGTCTATCACGAGTTAGTTGGCTTCCACTCGCACAACTATCGCAGATCAAAGAGTTATTTCAAACGTCCTGCCACCGTATTACCTGAACTTACGTCGAGTCCGTCGGTTACTTAATTCCTACGTTTAGTAACGAAAAAATAATTACATAAATTTTCCGCAGGAGTGATAAAGCTTAGTCTCAAAAACATGGATCCATAAAAATAAAGTTTCGGTAAGATACAAATTTCAAGTTGATGAGTAAAAAGAATATGAAAAAAATTGCTTGTTTTTGTCAACAAAAATTCAGTACAATCTGGTAAAATGATTAATAAAATTTCGAAAAATCTTGATGCAATCTTTCAACAGCCAATCAAAGATTATAATGCTTCGGGCGGAATAAAGAAAGTGTACTTATTATTAGAGAAAAAATAATTCCGATACATATAATGAAAGATTGCCCGATCGACGACAAATGTTCACGAGACGTATTTTCTACGATTGAAAAAAGCTACATCGTTCTTTTAATTTTTATTTTCGATAATTCGTTCCGTATCACTTAATTGATTTATTTTTTGACAACTTCGTTAATAAAGAAATTGAAGTTCATAAATCGTTAGAAACCCTTGTTCGTAAACAAATAACTTTCTGCTTCAAACAACCAATATTATCGACGATTTATATCTGCGAACACGTAGAATGTCTTCCAGCAAACACAGAAAGCTATTGAACATAAAAATTGGATGAACGTTGTGGTCTTTTTTGTTATAAAAATGCAGTAAAATACATGTTGCAGATTTTTTTGTTTTGATGACACTTTCAGTATCCCATATGAAGTTAATCGGCATTTCAAATCTTGAATGAAAAATAATCTTCTTTTCGTACGTTACCTCATCAGACTGTACCGATCGAAACACCTTAAGATGATGTGACATATGCACATGCGGCTACTAAGTCGGTATATCGTCACTGTACTTATTGTCACAGAAATACTGATATTTGGGGCAAAAGTAAATTAGTTACCACATTGTTATGAATAAGTACAGTCAAAGCTAATTCACTTTTCTCCGAAAGATCAATCGTCTTTGAAAAAAAATAGGTCTCGAAGATATTGGCGACTCAGTCGGAGTCACGTTAACCTTAATGTGATGTGATACACCTTCAGAAACTGTAATCGATAACAGAAACTCCAATTCCATGTACTCAGAGACGGTTGATGTTTGATAAAAAAGTAAATTGAGTTCGATTACAGAATAGATAGACAAAGTGAAACCAAATTTGCTTTTGTCTAAATTATTAAGGGGCTCTGATCAAATTGGATTACATTTGTTGTTACCAGTTTCTGAAGGTGTGTCAAATATCACCTTAAGTTGAAATGATACACGATACCGATCCGCATTTTTTCAAGAGCGATCCGACAAAATTGAATGAAACTTAAGAAATTACCCAAAAATTTGTGCATAGACAGAACGAATCTTTACATTTTACCAAATATTGCACGAAAAAACAATGATAGAGTTAAAGTTAAAGCTATTTTTGACCGCAGGATTCGGTTAACTATCGAACTATAAACTTTTTTGAAAAATCAACGTCAAAAAAAAACGTCAAAACGTCGTTCACTTTGTGCACCGACTCTGCATTGAAACACAACATTTCAATCGATACGGATAAGGCGTTCATGAAAGAAAAAACGGATTAAATTTTTCAAGCGTCACAAGTGTATATCACTTTACCTTGAGATGATGTGACTTAACGCGTTCAGTAACATAAAACTGTAATTAACTTTTACGAAGGGCATTGATCTTTTTCGAACAAAAGCAAACAATTTCTCTCTTCACTGATCAGTTCCGAGGAAGCTAATAATTCCTCTTTGCCTGGAAACGATCACCCACAAAAAATTGGATTATAGCTTTTATAACTGATCACGAAATAATATATGTGTATCACATCGCCTTAAGAGAAAAAGAGTCGTCAGCCACTGCGGAGGTCGCAAAAATTAGTGCACAAACTAAAAAATGATTTCAGCAAACGAAAGAATACTGACGAATGAAAGAGATCTGACACAATAACAACTGTATACAAAATGTAAACACCGCGCAGGTGCACGCGATAATAACTGCACATCTCACGATTCTACATAATTCGACTTGACGCAATATCGAAAGCTTTTTCGAGCCAATTGGCAGAGCAAAAAGCAACAAAAAAAAATTGAGAAAAGAGACAAATACATATGGAAACTGTAATTGAGTAGATTAAAAAATTTAAGTGGCATCTTAATCGCTGCATTTTTTTTATAAAGCCCGTGAGATACTATCAGTTATAAGCCGTGAACACAAACAATTCATTCGTGTCGACTCGTTGAACGACGACGAGCTAAATGTTGACGTACCTTCTTTGTTGACTGCGTCCAGGCTCTGATACTGCAGCTTGTCTGCAGCTACAAAGAAACACACGAAAACACAAGGACACATTGCGCCAGCAGGAAAAAAAACGTCATCGCTAACAACCAAATTATCTATCCCCGCGATCGCAATGACAGCGATAAATACTTGTCAACTCTAACGCATTGTCTAGCGTCTCAAGATTTTGCAACTTTCATAAAAAATATATCAACGAAACCAAAAGTGTTTTTAATTAAGATTGCATTTTTCTACGCCTACAATTAATATCTGGCTATTTCCTTATTCGTAGCTTTGTAACTGCGCTAGATACAGACTTAAAATTTTATAAATATTGCTAAAGTTGTATCGAATATACTAACATTTTGATATTTCAAAAAATTCTAATGTCTCGAGTTGTATTGAAGAAGAAAAAAAGAATAGCTGGCAGCCTACGGATTATTCTCGTATAGCATACTAAATTAAATTTAGCATATTTGTTCAATTTCACCAGGTTATTTTTCGAAAATTAGCCTACAGATTATGATCGTGTAACAGCAAAATCAACAATAATTTTAGTTTTTCGAATACCCGAATGAATACTCTGTTATGATCTTGCTCGAGTTAATATACACATGAAGCACTTTGCATAATGTAAAACCCTACGCACCATCATCGACGCTAATACTTTGTAGAATGAAAAGTTTAGTTGCTGTGAAGAATAACGATGAACCAGTTCTCAGGAATAAACTCCTCGGATCAATTTCGTTGCACTCTATATTCCCGTAAATTAAAAAAAAAAAAGAAACAGGAAAGTGCTCGATTATAATGTGCAACAACGGTTATTTCGGCATTAAAAAGAAAATAATAATTGATGTAAAACTAGAATTTTTGGAGATCTATTGCAGATTAAAAACTGAGATGGATGAATACTATCTTAGCGTTGAAACTAAAAATTCCAAAACAACTCGCGGTTTTTTTTTGCGTGAGACGCAAAGTTCTTTTTACAATGAAGTCACCCATAAATGAACAGTCACCAATAAATGGCGGAAGCCTTTTTTTCAAATTCGTTAGAATTTTTGATAATTTAGATCAATATTGTCTGCCGAATTCCTTTAGTTTGGTAACGAAATATTATTTTTATTAGAATTATTAATTGAATCTACGCTTTCATTCGGCGTTGTTTTTGAATTTTCCGAACAAAATGTTTTCTTTTATTTACTTTGCAATGAAAATACGATATTCTTTTAGTTGTTCCACATATTTCGTTATAAAAGTTCTTGGAATAAAAATTGTCGCAGCGGGTCTAAAGCCATTTATTTTTGTGAAGTCCTATGATAAAAAAAGTCGTTGCGCTTAACAGGTCATTCAATGGTGGCTTCATTCTACAATAAACTATACAACCACCGTTGGTTCATCACCGATGAAACTGGATATTTTTATGACTAAAAAAAATGAACAATTGATAAACATGCAAAAGACACATTCTCATTATTAAAACAAGTCGAACGTGCTCCAACCAAACAAACGAAAAAATAAAAACCCAAGCCAACGAAGATCCGCGAGATAATTTGAAAACAAACAAAAGTTTACCGTAAAATCGTCGCATAATTTCCAAGAACGAGACCATTGTTTCAATATATGAACGGTTTAGATAGCTGAATTGTTTTTAATAGTAGTTTGAGATGCTACTTACTTTTCTCAGGCTTTTCCTGTCTCTGATGATCATAACTACGGGCACGAGGCTCGCAGATACTGCTTGCTTCTCTCTCTCGTCGCTGGCGCTGACTCGCTGCCAATTGACTGCCCAGTCGCGCGGCTTCATGTCCGGCGACTGTTCTCGCGCTGAAACCATCCAAATTTATTATTACATTAAATTTTGTAATAAAAATAAAATTACAATTAATAATAAAATATAAATAAATGAATAGCAATTTTAATAACTGCATAACAATTTATTTTATATGTTTTTTATTGTAACTCGACTAAGTAATTGTCCAAGTGCAAAGGTGTCATTAAAAGCGGTGAACATTACGTGCACGTATAACATTAAAGAAAAATTGAAAAGTTAGATTATTGTGAGATTGTCGACAAGGAAATAGATTTATTTATAGAGAGCAATCGCGCCAATCGTTTTACAATCGTAGCCGTACGCACGTTTTTCGCCTTTGAGGTTTCATGCAAGACCATGCGATAAGACAATGGTTGTACGTTACATTACATTAATTTGTAACTAGGAAAAAAAAAGAGTACACGAAGCTAGGAATAAATAAGTTTATGGATATAGCATACCTAATGGGAATAGGCGCGGAGCCTTGAAGAAATCCGCTGTCGTACGGTTCGTCCATCATATTAGGATCTAGATCCATCATATCGATAGCTCGACTGGTCGTCGGACTATCTAAAGTAGAATCTGCGGCCTCTTCCGTTTCTATCAGAGGTGGCGATGATTCCTTTAGAAATAAAAAATAAAATCGTCAGGGCGAAAATAGCGTTTCGCAACTCTTCAATATGACAAGTCATTAATTTGGTATTCACGGATTGCTGTTGAGGACTTATTGTGGCATCGTCGTCGAGAACACCAAGCTCCGCGTCCTCCTCCTCAATTCGTGTGCTACACTGCGATGTTGTTTCCTGTAAAGAAATGTTTGAAACACAATTTTAAGTACATTGTTAAAGTTAATTTTTATTACTTACATCTGTAGACAATTAGAACTATTTCCTAGTAAAATATCATTTTACTTGTCAATTGTTAATAATCTAAAATTATACTTTCAATCAAACTAAAACAATGTTTTTAACAAAAATCAGCGGTTGTCCACAAAATAACCTGTGACGTATTATATTTCAGACCTGGACAAAGTACCCAAAAGTACTTCAAGTCAAAAGTACCAAGTATTCAATGTACTTGAAGTACCAAATATTTGTTGTACTAAGTATTCTTTCACGTACTTTTTTAAAAAGTCTCAGCAATGTTAACCAACCTTTTGTCAAACTCATGAAGGTTCGTAGAGTTGAACATTTTTACTTTAATATACGGAATTTTAGCACAATTTTGTCTTTCGTGATGCTTGAATGTTATGTTGCTTTTGGAGTAACATGCCGGATACAACTTACACGTAAAAATTATATTTCTCATTTCATTGCTTCCTCATAGAAATAACTTTTATTTTCGTGAATTCATTTTTGAGATGTTTATTTTATCGTGTTCAGAATATATCAAACCCCTTGGAAAATAAGTTTTACTGAAAAATGTGCGGTGTGTGTGCACGCGCGCGTGTGATTTCGCACGCACATGCTTGCGGGAGTGCGTACGTGGAAAATTACATAAACTTACTTAATACTTCAGGAACCTAAATGTGTGTGACAGCTCTAAGTGGGTAATCTTTGAGCTAACAATGAAAAAAGGCTGCCAATCAAATTTGCACATTGCTTCCTTATTTTTTCATTATTCACAGAGTCTTCCTTTATGAGGAAATAAAAATTGTTAAACATACTTTCTAATTTACAAGGCTTTGTATATGATGAAAAAAGAAGAATTATACAATTTTTGTTTGCAGCTGTTTGATTCCTAATTTAATATGATGACGCACGTGGTTTGTCGCTCTTAGATCATCATATGTGCGAGGGAAATGGCAGATTTTTCCCATCGTGATTGAACTTTCGGATAAAAGACGAGAACGGCGAATTGTAGAATTATGAGACGCAGTTCATCATTTTACTTTTTTATCCAAAAGATCAATTGTGACGAAGTAATGAGCATTACAGATTTGTTACCGACCGAAGGGTAGTGCATCACCTTAAGGTTATGTGTCATACTGCAGGCGGTATCAAAAACAGATTACATTTTTTTTCAAGGGTTTCAAGGGTTTCTGGATATAAGCAATTTGGGTATCACTTCGTCGATTCGTTACGTACATTAACTTAAATTCTTTTTATCCAGAAACATCCTGCATGCTTGAAAAAAAAAAGGTAAACAGTTTTTGGTACCGACTGAGACCGACATGGGCGAGGGGAAGGGTGTATCACATCGTCTTGAGGGGATGCTGGAGTCGATTTTTTACCGTTCAAAGTCGGTAAAAGTCTACTCCAGTAATCGTATATTACTGACCCTGCAGAATATCAATGTGGCTGCTCGAAATGCCAAGAGCAAGGGTTTTGTAGGATATAAACGTTTCTGGAACTCTCATATGTCAGACCGAATCGGACGCTGATTCTTTAAAGTTCTCTGAACATTTCAAAATCAGTCAGCAAGTCGATTATTCAAGACAAATCCACGTAAAGTGTAAAGTACGTTCATTTCTTCTGTCTCTATTCTCGTTGCCGTAAGCGGCCAGACTACTTGAACGCATTCTATACTTTACGTCGATTTCTTTTATGCAATCGACTTTCTGACGATATTGGTTTGGTCGGAGAACCTTAAAATTTAAAGAAAATCTTAAAGAGTTTCTGAAACTCACATACGTAAATTTTTCATTTTTGGCACGTTTTCAACCGAAATTCGACCGGACGTCGAAGCGTTTATATTCATATTACAGTCATGTACAATTTTAAGTATAGTCCCAGCATATCAACGCTACATAGTGTAAACTACGAAATAGCCTACTTTTACCGACTAAGATCGGTAAAAATATCGACTTCAGCATCCCCTTATAATAAAGTGACACAATTGCACGCCGAACATTCACTATAAAATAATAAAAGAATAATACATCGCAATACTTGTGGCGTCTCGCTATGTTGACACGGAAAGGCCATTTGTCTGTTGGGTAGTCTGTATTTTGTATTGCATGATGTTGTGTTCTTTGTTAGGTTAGATTACTCATGGACGATCTGAACTGTGTGCATAATAAACACTTAGCACGATATTGAAAGCCAATCAGAACGAGTAAGCGGCTTCATTTATTTATCGCACCTCGAGATTTCGGGACATCTATTTGTTAGAAAGAGAAACCAGCTCGATTTTTCGACGGATATTTCCATTATTTATGGCGCTCCCTCTATCAAGAAGCGTAAATTCAACAATATATGCTCTCATAGAAGTACGTAGACAAAAATACTTGATACGTGGTACTTGATATGACGAAAAAGTACTTAAAATACAGAAAAAGTACTTTAGACTTTAAGTACTCAACTTCCAGTACCTCTTAAGTACTGAGAACCCGAAGCACCACCTAGCTACGCTATTCTTTTGTTGAAAACATTTTATTATGAAATATTTAATAGATTCTAATAATTTTCATTGTATTTGTTATTTCTAACAATAACGTATTTAATGAAATATTAATAAACCAGTTGTTTCTTAACTTTGTTTTGATTTTATTGATTATTATCAATAAGTAATAATCAATTCGTATTATAAGCGCACAACGTGAAAATCCTGATTCTGAAAATATGAAGAATAAATAAACTCGAGACTCACGAGATTATGGCTGGACTCGTTACGAGAGTGAGGTCTGAATCCTGGCCCCGGCGGAAGATTTTTCTGCACGCAACAATTTACGCCTGGACTGAAGTGTAACTCGACGTGAAATCGTTCCTCGCTGCTGGGATCCTTCGTTGGATCCTCGTAGAGCATCACCACTATCTGCGACATGTAATTCAGCTCAGATACCATACTCACGTATTCCATGGCTCGCCTCCACTGTTCGTCCGTCACAACCTGAAATATTTCAACAAGATACATTAATAGGGTTTTTTGAAACGATTTTTTTGTTGCTTTTTCAATTTTAATACTCACGTCAAGCAAACCACCGTATCGCAATACTGTGAGCAACGAGTGAACGTGACTCTCGCTCGTGAAATATAGACGCGTTCGCACATGCCTTCCAGGACTCGATACGCCGTGGGAATATCTGAAGGAAATAAATGTTATATCATTGTAAATATTATATTAATATCACCATCAAACACACATATACTTAATTAATTTTATCCAGCATGAGCTTTTCGCATTTATTTAACTTTCTATGCTTATGTTGTACCTCCATCATAATTATTCTAATACCTTAACCACTTAGTTATAAATACCAATATTGAATGTCTTGAGTTTCAATCAATGGTAAGACTTTAGGAGTCCGTGCGTGAGTTTAGAAACAATAAAACTTTCTCACGTGCGCCTACAAGATCAACCTCAAACTCTTTAAATTTCGTTAGTGGTAACTAGAATCTGTACATCTTTGTCACAGTTGATCTGTCGGATAAATGTCGAGAAAGTTGCCATCCTCCTAACAATAGTGCAAAGCGACGTTCTCGTTTTTTATCCGATAAATTACTGGTAGCGGAGAAATTCGGGATGGCAAGATTAGTTCTATCTCTCTTGCACAAATACATGTCATGCCATCATCTTAAGATGGTCAAATAAAAGTCGTCAATAATCATTATGGAATATTTTCTTCGATATGGCTCTTGCTTCCATAAAAAAATCCTTTCTTTTACCCAAAAACGAATTATTTATTTCCTACAAGAAATATCTCTTTATAAACCAAAAGGTTGATTGCAGATTAGGAATTAGCAGAGTAATTTTTATGAATTTTATTTCAATTCAGTGTTTTTTAAAAGAAGTATTTCTCTTGTTTTTTATTTAAAAAAGTTTTTTTTACCTTTTCTTTTTCTTTTTATAACTTTGCAATAAATATAATAAAAACAACGCAATATTGAGTCTTTGATTCAAGAGTGAAAGAGATAACATTTCGTCTCACCTGGGATTCAATCTGTTGACCGTTTCCTCCCCAGACTCTTCGATATTCCTCTGAAGATCTGCTCGAATTTTTTTCAACAATGGCGTGCAAATTCCTTGTCCAATTGTCAATTTTTCCTGCACAGTCAATCCGTATTCCTGAAATCAACGGCAAAAATCAATAAAGCAATGTGACAATTCAACAAAATAATTTCGTAGAAAATTAAATGTTCCTTTTTCTAAATATTTTACAGAAAAATAAATGAACTTTTTTAATTATAAATAATATGTGTTTACTTGTGGAATCACGATGTCCGCGAGGTATTTAGCGTAAATGTACAATTCCTCTGCGTGATCGAATTGCAACGTGTGATTGTTGTGCTGCAGATCGTATTTTATGCAGTCGTAGATATCGGGAATCTTTGATATATCAAAACGCTTGTGTTTCGTGCAAAAATCTTTCTCGATTTTGCCCCATCTACGTCCCATGAGTTCCCATGTCTCACCATGATAAAGAATAGCGTCTAAAAATAGAAATTTAAATTTATAAACCAACTTCAAAGCCAGATGGCACACCCCTTTACATCTAGATAGGTGTTCTTTGCTTAAATATTCCACAATTTATCGTATAATCATTATTTTATAAAAGTAACCAATAAATTGTGTAGTGAACATTTTTTCTTAAACTAATTGTTTTAGTATTTTTGTATTGTTCTTTACCTAGAAGATGTTTGAAAATAAATAACAATAAAAAGTAACATTCATTTTGCCGCTACTCGTAAACTTGTTAAGTTTATTTTTTAAGTCCTCTGTCAAGAAATGTTGTACATATATTGTAAAATGAACTATTAAATGGAAAATTAAGATATGTACTTGCTGACACATTAGGTCACGTTTATGAAATAATTAATCCCTTGAGTATCGATATTGATGCATACATTTGTCGATATATGCGTCAGTGACGCTCAAGGGGTTAATAATAATGATGTAATAATTAAAGAAAGGAAGCCTATTGAAAAGTAACGAGGGATGCCTATCTCTAGTTTAAAGATTTGTGCAATTTATGTGCAAATAGTTCAACAGAAACTCATCACTTTTTATTCCATCTACTTTCAATAATTGGTTTTTTGCGCTATTGAAAAGACGTTTAAATACCTTTTGTTTTAGGATCATCCTTCTTGATCCTCACAATGTCCATTAACTTCTGTATAAGAGCCTGAACGTGCTGACAACATTTCACAGGATTTTTCACAAAGTCCAAAGCATCGTTAATACTAAGCGCGTTGCCTGGATTTATTTGTTCACGATCTTCTCGCGTGAATTCACGATCTTGCTGAAGAAGTTCATGTAGACGCGTTTTTACCCTTTAAAATCGCTTTATTTTTAACGATCTTTTTCTCACACTTGTAAGAGATATCTCACATGATTTGTCATTTTTTTAACCGAGCAAAATTTGAGGAGCCCGTGTAATTGTGAAACAGAGAGCCGGAAATATTATATTTTAATAAGACTCTCCAAAATGTCATATTAGGAAATGAAACCAAAAATATCGAGCGGCTAAAACGCGTTCGAACTCACGTGAAATACCCATAAGTGACCATAATATTTTGCTATGCAATAAGTACCATATAAGATTTTAGTAAAACCGAGTAAGAGATTGAAAAAAATTGTAATTAATAAGTAACCAGTTTGAAACCTTTGTGATTTACAATTAAACTTTTTTTTTCTTTTTAATAACACATGGACTTCTAATGGGATAAAAAAGAGCGAGCGACGTAATGACAACTCGTGACTTTCTCTTCACATTTGATATGGCATGAAGTTGTTGTTGTGAAATTTCCGCAGTAAAGTTACAAACGATGTATACAGAAATTTTGAAATTACGTTAAATAGTTGTAATCTACGTTCCCCGCTAGAATTTTTAACCGTCGGGTTAAAAAATATGAGGCATAGCTTAAATGGCTAGATGGGACAGTTAGTTGTCCTAAAACCTTCTTTGCATATCTAATATTTAAAAAGAAAAATTATATACTGAGCAGAAGTATCTCATTGCAGCAGTATTATCGTTACCGCAAGCGGTCTGCCAAACGACTACCTCAATAGTTTGACAGGTCGAGTTTATTTCTCGGTACTTTTCACACCAAGGTTATCGGAAGTTATAATGCGTATATTTCTAGGCCACAGCTGGATAACATGATTTGAAATGCGATGACGAACTATTTTTATGAAATACTATACCACCGATAAAGATTATAAGTGAATATGTATTTATAACCAAAATACAATACCAAAACTACATTTTATATATTGGAAAAGTTATTGCGTATATGGACAGCATATTCAGCCAGAAATTAATTTGTTTTTCTATTTGTATTCTAGGATACTAAAAACATATATTTAGACCATAATCTGACAGTCGTTTTTCTTTAAATTACCATTTTTCCTCTATTACATACTTCATATGTGATGAGAAAGTAAACAGTACAAAAACGGAGATATTATAATGACGATTAAATAGAAAAAAAAATGAATAAAGAAAGAGCAGCGTCGTCTCGACGCTAAGTTAAACGATTTATTTGACTCACATATTTTGGTATTTACTGCTGTCACAGTCGTTGTCCAATAATCCATTTGTATTTGCGCTTTTGACCATTTGTACGAGAATTGGCGTGAGTTCGCCCTCGAGAGCCAATAAACCTTTCGCGAATGCCGCGGCTGTCATTTGAACACGACCCTCATCGCTAGCGTAAATCTTCAAATCGTGACGAAACGTTGAGTGCAATCTGAGCAAACCAAGACCTTGAGCTCCTGCGTATTCACCTGCGTATTAAGTTTGCATTTGGTGAAAATAGAATCAATTTTGTATATTCTCTTTGTCATAAGCTTTCACGAATTTCTAGTCTATTGGATTTTTTTTTCTTCGATGTTCTTAAGTTAACTTCAATTAATTTATACTGATGTACAAACGGATTTTATGTTCCGAATTTTTGTTTGTTCATCCAAAATAATCAAAATGTTAAGAAGTTTTTTTTTTTTTTAAAAAAGATTTCCATTGTACTTATGCGTAAAATGTTATTCTTACAAATAGTTGTGACAATCGAGGCATATTTTTTCAGATAGTATCGACTTTCATCTTTCAAACACCATAAGAAAAATCGAAAAATATTGAAAATCTTTTAAGTTATGAATTTTTGTATAAAAGTCAAACATTTCTCTAATACGCTTTGAGAAAACGCTATTTACTTTGACCAATAGATGGAAGAATAGAACTTGTTCCCACACTGTCGTATTTCTGACACACGAAAGTGAATTTTTGCATCAAAAAACATTAATTACGGTCAAAACGAAACCGTCAGATAGTTCGTATGATTGACAAAACACGCAGTCAGAGATCAAATTAACATAAAAGCTGTTCTAAATTAAGGTGTCGCACCTATAGTTAGCAAACATATAGCTGTCTCTAAATTTGCTTGCTGATTATACTACAACGAATAGCACACAACGATAGCATATCGTACAGTACGCCGAAGCTCAAGCATTTTTTTCTACTTTAACATACATTCAAAGTAAAGTAAAAAATATAAAATCAACGATAACGAATGACCGATAACTTTTTGTCTCAAAAATTAAGTTTCTTCGATGCTATTTGCTATTTTCAATAGTTTTAAGTAAATTATTTTAAATATTTACCTATTACGCTCTTGTTCGTTTCCAAGGGTCGTATTGCATTGTACGTCATTAATTATTTACTATTTTCTTTCAAAAACTTTTATTGTCAACACTTCGGTGATTCGAAATGCCGATTAATTGAGCAGAATATTAACGAGAAAGCAAATCTACGTCCGAACTACGATTCTACGGACTAATGAGCAAGAGGAAGGGACTTGCACTGGATAGATAACTAAGCTTCAAACTCGTTACATACTACAGAGCATGCGAAAACCCATTTTTCAAACCACAGTAACGTTTTTATAATAATCGCCGGACTGTAAAATAACAAAAATTCCATATTTAAAGGCTAACTGAGAGTATTATGAGAACTTCTATTTAATTACGTTCATTGGGAGTTCTGATGCAACTAAAGGGTTATTGGATGAGCTTGTTAACCCGGAAAAGACGTACATAAATAAAAATTGGCAACTCGTTTTCCACTGATTAATTTAAACTTGTGTCTGTAAAAGTTGTTTTTACGTTTTAAAAAATGGTTACAGCAAATTGTTGTCTAGCAACATCATTGCTACATTCACGGTATTTTTGTGATAATTTTACGTAGAAAAAAAAAATGCACAGGAATGAAACTTTTCACCAAGATTTTCGTTAAATGCGTTGTTCTTCACCAAATTATCTCGGAACTTATCGACCGTAAGTGTCACTATTATCGAAAAAATGTCAACGAAACAATGGCTCAACTTGCTAATTTCCAAAGTACCCGAAAGTCATTTGGCAAGTAAAAAAAAAGTATTCACAATATAATTACAATTCATAAAATACAAACGAATATTATATTTATATTATTGCAATTAATTGCAAGATAATAACACTCATCTAGACTATTTAATAAAAAGAGACTATGATACGTCTTCCGTACTATTTGCGTCGTTTCTTAATTCCTGTCAACGGGTAGAAAACAGCAAATAAAGGGGGAAACAGTCGATAATCGGAATGCACATCGATAAAATACGAAATAAACTACTATTTCGAAAAAATTATCTACAAAACAAGCGTTGGATTCAGAATATTATCGAGTTACCGTGGCTTGGTAACATCTCTGAGTCTTCCTCTGAAAATAATATCGAAAAAAAGGATTTGAGTAATTGTTTTTTTTCTGCACTGCTTGGAACCAAAAAACCTTAGTTTCCTTTTTTTTTTAATACATAATAATCGTTCTTTGTGTATTTGAATAACGATACTTTGTGAAAAGTAAGTTTTGCAATTATTTGACGAATATTTCTACCGAGTGATCGTGAAAAATGATGGAAAAAATGAAGTAAAATTACTAATCGAAAAATTGGAAAATTTTTCATTGCATTCTCGAAAATATTTTATCGGGATTGAAAGATGAAAATAATAATTTCACTGGTGTTTCTCATCGCCACGGATAAATAAAAGTTGCTAAAACTCTTTTTTTTAAACGATAAACGTTAACTGGAAGTGTCGAAGCAACGTGACGAGACCAACACAATGTTTATGCGCTGTTCTCGCACATGATCACCTCGTCTACCTTAACACAATACTTAAGCAGTTTTGTTTCAAGTCTAAAGTGAATATTTGTTTTAATTCTGCATCGTTCGTTGAACAATATTTGAAATTTTATCGATAGTTTTGAAGCTTAGCAGTAATTTGGTGTGCTTGCAATATATTTTTATTCCTAAAGTTATTTTTATTCGATTACAAGCATTTAAAAAGGCAAAAGATGCAAAGGAGATGCAACAAAGCGATATAATACAATTAGTTTTACGACTTTTTTTTGTCGCAATATTTACGTTATTACGACACGAATTATTATAAATTTTAAATAAAAAAAAAACGTAACTGTCGAAAAAGACGCTGCGGAAAATGAAAAATGGTCCAACGAAAACAGGAACGAAGATACGAAATTAATAGTTGGAAGAAAATATGAATGAATGTATAACTAAATGACGACTATGACGATATTGATTAATCAATGACAGCAAAACAAGCATAAGAGCATATGATACGAACCACTAAGGTGTCTACCTTGACCACCGGGATACATGCAGCGGAATATACGGCCCAATTCCTCGGCTTGTATCCGGCCTGCCGGTGTCAATTCACCGCCCCATTTTAGAATCAGAACCAATGATGGTTCACCTAATCGATCTGATAGAAAGAAAAAAAACATACATAATATTAATAATTTTCATTAATACCGAGATTTCCACTCCGGAATTTAACAATTAATAAGGAAGCATTAAGTATCAAGGAACAATTAGTAAAGAAAAATATAAATCTGATGAATTTGTCCAAAATGCAACTTTTTTGTATGAAATTTAATGTTTATTCGTTCAAACTGACTGAAAAATTAGTGATTGTCGGATAATTCTGGAGTGATTAGTATAAGGCAATGATAATAAGCCGAGGCATACTGTGACTGTTACCATCGTCCGAGGAACTTCCTCTCGGTCGCCCACGTGGCTGGTACTTCATTTGTACCTTTCGATTAATTCCTGAAAAATGGCCGTACCTACAAGATGAATAATTGCCATTAATTCTATACAGATACATTCACAAATCGTGCTAATTTAACACTAAAATCCAATAAAAAAATTCCATTAAAAAATGTTTAATAATTCGTATTTGACGCGCCATAAAATATTTTTAACGTCGTGTCCGCAATGAGTTTTAAGTATACGGATAGAAAAAAAAATCATACAAAGAGTAAAGTTATTTATAAAATCGTAAGACCTACATTTCCAGAACGCTCTTGAGCTGCTCCAATTTTCCTTGTTTCTCCTCGAGTTCTGGACCGGCAGCTCTGTGCTGAATTTCCGTAAGTAAACTTCTCGCAGTATCCAAAATCTCTTGCAGCTGTTTCGGCCTTTTTAGTTTTACATGACCGTGTTTGTAGCCATCGTATTTAGCGAATATCTCGAAGAACCTTGATGCAGTAACCATAGCGTTAGTAGTCAACAAATGTATCAAAAATAGCAATAAAAAAAAAAGAGAAAGACATTAATTATTATAATATGAATAATGTTGTTGAAAAAAAAAAAAAAAACAGAAAAACTAGCTAACTTACTTTGGATGACGAACTTCTACTTTCATCTTCTGCTTGGGAGTTCGGTCGCCGTGCCTGATAACGGCAACGACGCAACGTAGCTCCATCCTGAGGAATGGTCAAAAATTGTTAACCAATTAGTAGATATAGCTCATCCAAATAAAGTCAAAAACATTTTCAAACATTGCATTAGCAAATAAAAAGTTTAAATAAACCGTAGAAAAAGGATTGTTTTCGAGGTGGGATAAAACGAGAAAAATATGCGTGTGTGTTTGTAGGAAAAATAAACATTGTGCTAAACTTTTATTAATAATACATAGGCGTGCTTTCATGCTTTTGATTTTAAAGGTAAAAATATTAAGGAATAATCAATCGTCGTTTTGTTTCTTTGGAGTTTTTTGGGATCCAATTTTCATTATGGTTTCAGGGTGCCCTTTTGCTTTGCGTTTCTCTTACATTTTACCGAATGTAGTAGGTACGATCGGTGGATCGTCCAGCTGAAAGGGCACGCTCCAAGGAATGTGTAACGTGGGGGCGAGCTCGCGGAGGATCATGTTCCCCAATATCTTTGCACTGTCGTCATAGTACTTGTTCGAATTCTTCACGAAACTAAAACCGTTAACGTCGCAAACGAAGGACTTTCCGTTAGCTCTGAAAATAAATGAACAGGAAAATCATCGATGTAATAAAATGTAAATATTTTCTACCGAAAGAACTTTTTTCTTAAATTCTACGCATCGTTAAAAATTCTATCTATTGCAGCAATAATATTTTTTTGTTTTAAGTCGATTACAGGTGCAAAAAAAAATGTTCTTAGATAAAAAATATCATTTCCTCATAAAATAGAATAATAATTGGTTGAAATAATTATCTCGAAATCAAGTTTTTTAATTTCAAATGGCATATATATGGTGTTTAAGTTCTAATGTCGTTTCAAGTTGTATTAAAAATATTATTATATTCAGAACAGTCACCAGTCGGAGCCTCATTTTCAAATTTCAATCTGAAGTAATAAAAAAAATAGTTATCAGGAGTACAAATTGAAAATGCGGGATTTTTTTCTATTTTTGAACGTTTATTCTGAAAAAATGGTAACAAATGAATTATTCAAAGTATTGTCCATCGCTAGCCACAACTTTTTCCCATCTTTCTGGCAATTTACGGATACCGTCGCGAAAAAATTCGGCCGGCTTGGCTGCTATCCAGTCATCGACCCATTTTTGGGCTTCTTCGTAAGAATGGAAGCGCTGGTCAGCTAGGCCATGTGTCATCGATCGGAAAAGGTGGTAATCGGAAGGAGCAATATCTGGGCTATACGGCGGGTGGGGTAAGACTTCCCATTTCAGCGTTTGTAGGTATGTTTTGACCGGCGCTGCAACATGTGGCCGAGCGTTGTCATGTTGCAAAATTACTTTGTCGTGTCTTTGCTCGTATTGTGGCCGTTTTTCTTTGAGTGCGCGGCTCAAACGCATCAATTGAGTTCGGTATAGTGCTCCTGTGATGGTTTCGTTCGATTTCAATAGCTCATAATACACCACACCCAGCTGGTCCCACCAAATACAGAGCATGAGCTTGGCGCCGTGAATATTTGGTTTGGCCGTCGATGATGATGCATGGCCGGGGTAACCATATGATTTTTTGCGCTTCGGGTTATCGTAATGGATCCACTTTTCATCACCAGTGACAATGCGATGCAAAAAACCCTTCCGTTTTTGCCGTTCGAGCAGCAGTTCGCATGCAAAAAAACGGCGCTCGACGTCTCTCGGCTTCAGCTCATACGGCACCCAATGTCCTTGCTTTTGGATCATTCCGAGGGCTTTTATACGATGGGAAATGGCTTGTTGTGTCACTCCCAATGAATCTGCGAGCTCTTGTTGAGTTTGACACGAGTCTTCATTGAGTATTGCCTCCAATTCAGCATTCTCAAACTTTTTCACTTGGCCCGGCCGCTCTTTGTCCTCAACGTCAAAATCACCACTTCTAAACCGCACAAACCATCTCTCGCACGTTGAAACCGATGGAACATGACTCGGATAAGCCTCGGAGACCAATCGATGTGCTTCAGCAGCACTTTTCTTCAAATTAAAGAAGTAAATTAAAACTTCCCGCAAATGCTGTTTTGTTGGCACGAAACTCGACATATTGAGAGCTCAAAAAAACTATGAATTTGACACTGCGACAAATTGACACATACTGAAAATTAAAGCTATAAGACGTAGCTTTGACATGAACATAGTCACAGTACTGCCTGATGCGTATAGCGTTAGTAACGCCATCTGTTATCAAACCCGCATTTTCAATTTGTACCCCTGATATGTCCCTGGAAAAATTATAAATGGTTTCAGTGTACGTGCACTAAGAAAACCTGTGATGAAAACAAACTACGCAACGGCCATAATGATAATTTCAACACTACAGGCAGGATTCCACGCTCAAAAGAAAAACAATTCTTTGTTTGAATAATAAGTCACGAAAAAAGTAATATTCCATTATTACTTTCTCCATTAATTTTATTCTCATAGCTTTTTTAATGAATATTTACAAAAAATACTTTTGTTTAGTTTTAAAAAAATATTCAGTATTTGTATTACCATTACGATAGGGCAATAATAAAGATAATAAATATAAATATAAATAAATAGACTGGATTGAAAAGTAATAATAGAATGGCTGGAACTCCAGTGCAGAATAGCAAATTTTTAAAAGTGTAATGAAAATGCTAATAGGCATGTAATTACTGGCCTGCAACTTTGACAAAAAAATGCATATATAAATGCATGTACTCAAAGAAAAGTAGATATTATAATAATTGTTATAATATTTACTTGAGTAAACCAAGTCTTTAGAAGTAAAGTTGAGAATTGGCAGTGTCTGTCATCACTTGGTGCAGATATCACCGACTTTGCACGCCACCGACTGAACACATCAGCGACTTTGCACGTCGTCGACTGTACACAACACAACTTTACACATTACCGACTGGACCAGCACCAAACCGATATGACTCAACTGTACACGCACCACTTGTAAGATGATTCAGCAGGAACCGAATTTTACGTTAACAGTGCTATTGTACTCATTGGAACTCTCCACAAAATCTTTTTATCTTACGTGACAAAGCTAATGCTCTTATCAACTGTAATAGTTGTCGAGTTAAACTGCAAAATGGATAAAGTAGACGACACCGCTGGTGTTAGAGGAGGGTATAAATATATAGTAAGCTAGCGAGCGGACTCGCGAGTCGAATATATGCAAAGTCGCTGAGTATACAGTCGGTGATATGTGCAGTTAGTGATTGGTACAATCAGCGATGAGCAGAGTCACTGTGTATTAAGTCGATGGTTTGGGAAGTCGCCGAGGAATCGAGTTGACGATGTATACAGTTTCGTCATGTCGAATCAACAATGTGTACCGTATTGTTATTTTTAATCTGGTAAGATTTGCGAAAACCAGTTTACAGGCTATGTGTGCAGAGTCGGGGCTCTATAGAGTCGGGGCTGTGTTGAGTCAAATTTTGTAGAAACGAGACGCTACCGAAAATTGAACCCCTGCATATAGTGTCAAATTGATTATTCTCCTGCATTAAGAACGCTTCGCTGAAAGTTTTCAACCCGCAGAACTTTTTAGTACATAGTCACTGAAGATATATGGATTTATTTCAAGAGTCTAACTACTTTTAGAAATAATAAAGTGTCTAACGATTTGTGGAATTAAAGACATCGATTGATCAATCACCAAGTTGCCTTCCCTTAAATATTGTAGATATATATAAACGTCAGTTAATTCGGTGTGAACTGAACTAGACATATTCAACATACGAAAAATACTCGACAATATAAGAAAGAATCACGAACAATAACATCCGGAACCTTTTTCGTGTACGGAAATGTACGTAGCAATCGTACAAAAAAGTGCTCGAAGTCGTACCGCAACCTCAGATCGACTGCCGCAATAATTCTCAGATAACTTCAACGAGCCTTGAAGTCTGTTTGCATATAAAAGGTGCGACGCAAAAGGTAATTCGATATATGGATTCTATAACACCACTGATAAATGCACGCTTTGTAACTCCTTGTCGATCTATGGACCTCTCTGTTGTTGAAATATTTAGTAAAAAAAATTCCGTAGCATCTAAAACAGATTTATCGTTGATGTCTGATTTTTTAATGGATTAAAAAAAATATTATATTAATGAATTTTTTCTTTAACATCACGCGCATTCATTTGTTCTTTTACGCCGTTACGTATTTTATAACTTTTATAACTCTAAAGTCTAAGCTAAATTGCATTTATTGATATAAATAAAAATTTGATAAACAATTTTGTATTTGCGTTATCTTGCGTACCTCAAAAGATCGAAGCCGCAAACGGTCTGCTTAAATGCCAAACAAACTTTACGACTGATGAGCTTTTCGGCATTGCTAAGAATAACAGGATAGCGTATTTCCTTGCCCTCGGAGTCACGCTCGACTTTCCCGTCGAGGGCTGGGCTCTTCCGCGCCTCGGCATGCGCGTAATCCGGTCCCACCGTGTAAACCTTAACGTCCGTACCATCCGTCGGCATGAAATCCTCGTAAATATACGAGCCAGTTTTTCGGACCCTCGACTCGGGCGAATAAACGCTACTTCGACTTCCTATCTATAAGAGGCAAAAAATTGTACAAAAAAAAAAAAAAGAAAATTTATAGTATTCGTCGATATGGGAAATGGTGATGCAAAGTGACAATCGTTTCCATCCATTTCTATCTCAATATTGCGAATAATTGATAAAAGTTTACTACTTTCCATGTGACAAATTAAGGGGCCATGTCACACTGAGAATATTGAAATAAAACTCCATTTATTATCCTAATATTAGAGTCTGGTGTTTAAATAATATTTCAAGATGATGTGCAACAAATTTTCAGTATTACTTTCTCGATCCCCGCCATTTAGTTATATCCCTCTTACACATGTTTCACATCATCTTAAGCCAGGGAAAATGTCGAAAATCCGAAAAATGATCAAGTTATACAAACTTGAGTGGAATCGCATCCTCCAGGTAACAATTCAATCCTTCTTCTTTTTCTTCCGTTTACTCCCGAAGCTCTATTTTTCAAGTTTATTCGATGCAGAATTGCAACCCTTCCATCACTTTTCAACTCACTCTATTTGTTTTTTTTTGTCTCATGAATTATCTTATGTTAATACCGATGATATATTTTTAATTGTCTTGTCAGTAAATACCTATTTTTAGTAAAATATTAGTAAAAAAAAAATATTTTTTCTGTGAAAATTAAAAGTTATGAATATTTAATTAATGGAGAAAATAATGGGTTTTCTCCATCACTCGTTATCCATTACATTTCTTTAATGGCATTTTTTAATGAATTTTCGTGGAGAAAGGTTTATTTTTTTGTTTTCAATCAAATGTTTCACTTTTGATTCCTCATGGAGGAATCTTTCTTTTCGTGAAACATTTCTTTATCGAGATTTTGATGCTAAAGTACTTAAAATGTTCCAAAAAGTCGAAAAATCATATTTATGAAAAATATCCGTTTGGTCCCGTGTGTGTCCGTGTCTGTATGTGTTACCGTGTACACGCACGCGCGTGTGTAATGAGCTTAGTCAATTGAAATGGCTATATCTCGAAAACTTACTTAAACTTTGTATCCAAATCGGGTTGATTTGCTACAATTTTTGCCCAAATCGCTAACGGGTATCTAATTTTGTAGTAGTTTGAATTTGTCAAAGAAAAAAAGGGATACGACTGCTCTATTTACCACAAATATGCAGCTATCAAATGCAAACGTTCTATAAAAAAAGGGCTAGAGGACAAGGTTGTTTGCTTTCGAATTTGACGAAAATCTATTAAAACGTCCAGAATTTATTACAATTCAAATTTTTATTAATTTTTAGAAAAAACCTTGTCATCGTTCTAACTTTTGTAAATTTTCACCTGTAGAACCATAGCTTTCTATATAAACTAGTTAGAAAGCGAGGATATTTCGTCCTGAATTTAGCAAGAATCAATCGTGGGTTTTTCCAGATTTCCATAGTTGATTAGAGAAATATATCTGCAATCACTCGAAGCTAAGTTACGTGAAACGTGTCAAACTGTGATGCATTTGAATTCAAGCACTTTCTCTTGATCCTGTCACATTCACAAAGCAAAGCATCCTCTACGAGGAAGTCAAATTCTGGAAAACCATTCCAAGTAGAGGGCGCTCTGTAGATAAACGTCACAAGGAAGCAATGTGCAAACTTTAAATTTATGCACTTTTTCACTACTAAATGGGATAGAGTATTTGAAAAAAAAAAACTATTAATTGTGAATCATTTATGGAGCAAATAAATAAATAGATTGAGTCGAGAAGTAATGTGCGGATCGCAACCATGCGACTCTTATCAGATGGATATCGCGAAAACTAATTGTCCGACTTACTTAAAATTTAGCATCAACATTCATTATTTAATCATGATAATCCATTTGTCGATACAAAAATGTTTACGGTCGATTTTTCTTGCTAAAAATCTAGGTAGTTCTTCAATATTGTCGCATTTTCAAATGTTTTTTTTTTCCAAATCGTATGTAGTTTCAGCTCCTATGTATGTGATTATATATTATTTTTACTTAATTTAGGATTATCCTCAATGCATCGCACTCAAATAAAGTGACGCCTGCTTCGCAAGAATGCCTGCGGACATTAAAAAATATTTTTAACCATATTTAGTGCAAATATCGTAGAAAGTATCAAGTATATATTTGTCTTTAGGAATAATGGTCTGAATTTTTGTCTAATTTTAATTGTGTGTCAGAGTGGCGTGGTCCCTTAAAAAATGATGATCGAAAAGAACTGAATTTACACAAAACAAAATAATGTGTATCGTAATTATGTTATCGAGAAAATAGAATTTAATGCATTTTGAAAGTTGGGCGGTGAAACATTTTTGAATTTTGCATATGGCGATTCCCAATTCTTTTCTGTTATTTTTTTTTTCTAATTTCCCTATCGACAATAATTATTCGCTTACTCCGGTCGTCGTAATGAGTTCGAGACGGTCATCGGTTGCGATTGATTTTCCGGCGAGTACGCTGAAGCCTGGAGGACTGTAAAACAAAACGATCGAATGTCTCTTTCGTACCTTTCGAAATAATCTCTGACTACCACCACCCGCGGAGGTTGGATAGTAAATGTAAATGTTGTGATCCTCGGCTGATACAGGCTTCTCGACGAAGGGCTTGTTGAACGTTACGCCGTTAACCTCGACGTGATCCTCAGACTCGACGAGCTCGTGATCTGAAATAGATTCTTGGTTCTTCGCATGTCAAAAATTGAACATTCAACACAGGAGACAAGCGACTATTGAGCCTTCACGTTTTTATCAGGATATTTTGCTTGGACGAGAGTGTACAAAAGTATCTGTATGTATGCGTGTTTTTACGCGAGCTTTTGATAGGAAAAACGTGCATTGGGATTGACAAAAACATAGAAAAAATAAACGTGTATCAAAAAAGCATTTTGTGTTCATTAGTTGATAAGTGAATATCTGAGATCGAAATTATGTACCCTGTATCGTCATATTAATTGTAATTTAAAAACATAATATACGAAGAGGCGGTTTTATAATTTTACTTTTAGTTTTATAATTTTACTTATTTTTGCGTGAGAAGCTCGTTAAGGAGGCAATTTGACACAGTCCCATGGAATAAGCGATAAAGTCAAGACATTCTTTTCATAAACGTTTCAAGAGAAAGATGCAGTCGTCTTTTATTTCATTACTCATTTCATCTTCCAGTACCGTTTTAAATTTGATTTATAAAATGCGCAGAAAATACTTTGAATGTGAAAAATGGGAATTAATAAGAATAGTAATCCAAGCGCGCACACACACACACACGCACGCACGCACGCGCGCGAATGAGCGGAAGAGATACACACACCACAACAATGTCAAATATATATTTTTTTAAATTCCATGTGAATAATCGGAAAAAATTGTAACTTGAACTGAAGCGTTAATAGTAATGAGAACGACTTGAACGAGTACGTGAGTTAAAAAATTTTAAGAAATCGAAAGTATTTGATGAATCCAGAAATAAAAATATGCGAATTATTGCTAAAGTAGAGTCAGATATATGCACCATTTGCGACCATCCTTAAGCTTTGAAAATTTCCAGTTATAAAAACAATGATGAAAACAGCGTTAGTCTTATATGTTCTAATCTTTTCGCAGCTAAACTTTTAAAGGATTTTTCGACATCAAAAAAATGAATAAGAAATATGAAATCCGCTGGTGCATCAGTTGTCGACATGCTTTTGACGAATTTATCGAATCTGCGCTGCAAACGTTGAAATTATACAGAAAGTACTAACCACTAACATCCATGTTCGCACCGAATAATTAAAAAATAATTACACGTAGTATAATATACGACGTATGGCCGCAATTGGTGTTTCTACCTTCTACCCAGATACGTAGACTCAAAATAAAAAATACTATTTTTGATAAATATCATTACTTGAATCTGAATAATGTACTGATCGACCATTTTTTTAAAGCAAAGAATAAGATAAATTAAGCTTACGTTTTGGATCCGCCGAGTCTCGATCCAGGACCGCGTAGCGCGGTATCTCGATGCCCTCACTGTCCAATATCGCGTAAACTCTCCGTCTGTCCTGTTTGCCAAGAAAGTTAAAAATATCGAGTTTCAACGATTTTCGATACGAAAAAAGTGATATTTTTTTGTTTTCATCAATGAAATAATAAACAATATCGCGAAATTATTCATTTAAAAATGCCTGGATCAACTGTTTACTTCTCTGTAAAATCCCTTGAGAGGTATTTGCGGTTTCATACCTTGAACGATTGAATAAGCTTTGAGAATAATTACGATTTACAACAAGTACATTATTTGTCAAATTTCTGTATTTTATTTGTCTCACCTGAATGTCATACTGCATCGGGAGATTGTTAATGTTGAATGGATTCCTGAGATTTGCATAATGTATTGCTTTATCGAGAGGAAAGCCCTTGCTATGAAAACTTATCAGGCAATCAACGATCGGCCAATCTTCTACCGGTTCCTGTAATAAAATACGATTGTCCCATGTCTCTTTGTCTCAGGATGAAATTAAAAAAAAAAAATTTTTATATTAAAAACGTCACACAAATATCGCAAGATTATTAAATTATGGCTACGTTTCTGAGTTCTACCATCCCATGTCAATTTCTTGGAATCTCCGAAATATCATAGAATTTTTTTTATTAATTAAAAAGATGTGATATCCCTATGTTGGTAACGAAAACTGTAACGCAAAAATCACTGCCTCTTTCGATCCTTTTTCCAATCATCAATTTCTCTGACCCGATTGTTCTTCCGGATGAAAAACCAATCGAAGAAAGAAACCGGATAAATTGATGCTGAGAAAATTCTGTTATTTCTCTCGCAGATATTGCGATCTGAGACAAACGACATGTAGCACATCGTCTTAAGATTTTAAATGTTTCTTAAATTATATTCCTATTCCCTGGAGATCGATGATTTTTTTGGGATTTCTTTATGATGGTTGATACTTAGGTGAATTCAATTTTATTAAATCATACAGATTTTTCTCATTTGATCCAAAGTTATTCTTAAAAAAATTATGGTAAATCCATTGAATTTCGAGCTTTGTCACGTACGTTTAAGATTTGAATTCTTACGAATTTCATATATAATATAATATGCTATAATATTAAAAGTCAATTATTAATAAAAGAGTTTCAACGACATATTTGGAATAAAAATTTGTATAATTTGTATAATTTCCTATTGTTACTGGACAATTATATACATAAATGGCAAATTGAATAAAATTAAGAGGATAATTAATAGAATAAAAAATTACCTTAAGTATAACTTCTTCGGGAAATACGAGAATCTTTATGTACTCGAATTCCTCGAGTCTCGTGAGTATTTCTTTCATGGGTTTGCTCTGTGACTTCTTGGCCATCGCGCATATTCCCACCAGGACCTGCTTCCCCTCTCCCTCGAGATCACTCCCACCCATGCACCCATCTTCGTTGCTGCACCCGTCCGACAGTTCGCCCTAAAAACATGAAAAGACAAAAGCAAAAATTAGCAACCGATAAAGTTCGACTTAAAAAGTCAAGTGTTAACTTAACAAGTTAAATCTTCAGTTCAATCTTAAAGTCGATCTTGAGTTATATTTAGGTACAATGTTAAGATCGAACTAAATAATTTCAATTAATTAATTGAATTATCAGGGGTACAAATTGAAAATGCGGGTTTGATAACAGATGGCGTTACTAACGCTATACGCATCAGGCAGTACTGTGACTATGTTCATGTCAAAGCTACGTCTTATAGCTTTAATTTTCAGTATGTGTCAATTTGTCGCAGTGTCAAATTCATAGTTTTTTTGAGCTCTCAATATGTCGAGTTTCGTGCCAACAAAACAGCATTTGCGGGAAGTTTTAATTTACTTCTTTAATTTGAAGAAAAGTGCTGCTGAAGCACATCGATTGGTCTCCGAGGCTTATCCGAGTCATGTTCCATCGGTTTCAACGTGCGAGAGATGGTTTGTGCGGTTTAGAAGTGGTGATTTTGACGTTGAGGACAAAGAGCGGCCGGGCCAAGTGAAAAAGTTTGAGAATGCTGAATTGGAGGCAATACTCAATGAAGACTCGTGTCAAACTCAACAAGAGCTCGCAGATTCATTGGGAGTGACACAACAAGCCATTTCTTATCGTATAAAAGCCCTCGGAATGATCCAAAAGCAAGGACATTGGGTGCCGTATGAGCTGAAGCCGAGAGACGTCGAGCGCCGTTTTTTTGCATGCGAACTGCTGCTCGAACGGCAAAAACGGAAGGGTTTTTTGCATCGCATTGTCACTGGTGATGAAAAGTGGATCCATTACGATAACCCGAAGCGGAAAAAATCATATGGTTACCCCGGCCATGCATCATCATCGACGGCCAAACCAAATATTCACGGCGCCAAGCTCATGCTCTGTATTTGGTGGGACCAGCTGGGTGTGGTGTATTATGAGCTATTGAAATCGAACGAAACCATCACAGGAGCACTATACCGAACTCAATTGATGCGTTTGAGCCGCGCACTCAAAGAAAAACGGCCACAATACGAGCAAAGACACGACAAAGTAATTTTGCAACATGACAACGCTCGGCCACATGTTGCAGCGCCGGTCAAAACATACCTACAAACGCTGAAATGGGAAGTCTTACCCCACCCGCCGTATAGCCCAGATATTGCTCCTTCCGATTACCACCTTTTCCGATCGATGACACATGGCCTAGCTGACCAGCGCTTCCATTCTTACGAAGAAGCCCAAAAATGGGTCGATGACTGGATAGCAGCCAAACCGGCCGAATTTTTTCGCGACGGTATCCGTAAATTGCCAGAAAGATGGGAAAAAGTTGTGGCTAGCGATGGACAATACTTTGAATAATTCATTTGTTACCATTTTTTCAGAATAAACGTTCAAAAATAGAAAAAAATCCCGCATTTTCAATTTGTACTCCTGATATTTCAACCGATCATTTAAGTAAACTTAGAATAACGAACGTGGCCCCAAAAAAATCTTACACAATATCTATAGCTTTGTTTCACTCGATATCAATGACTCACGAAGTCAAAAGTGATTCGACGAGGATGAGGTACAAACACTTGACAAAAATTGATGCAATGTATTCTAAATGTGAAAGCTCAACACCTGCAATAATTTCATTCAGTTTCCGAGCTTCCAAAAGCCTTAAAAACTTCCGTTTAGCATCAATAAGTTTGTCACTCAGGCGTATATTTGTTTGCAGCTGGCAAACAGTTTTCTCGAATGTAGCGTGCGAATTTTGGTCAAAAACAAATCCAGCATATCTTGTGACCAGTTTCGATGCCGATGATTCGATGACAAAGTTGTGACGACGAGCGGCAAAGCGTGCAATACTTTAGCACGTCGTTAGGGACGAGTAGCCCGAGTAGTGGCAATTGTATAAGACAGAATTGCGTCTCATGAAATGAATTACGACCGAGCGATACTATAGTACATTCGGAGACGAGAGTACGGAGCGTAGGCAGCTGCCGAGCAGTCCGCGTGATGAGGCGGAATAGTTTTAGATATTTATATCCAGTTATAACGAGGCACGATAAAGCAAAGTCACGAAAATGCAAATTACGACATAAGATATTATTATTGTAAATCAGTGTTTTATAAAGTGAGCTTCGTCTTTGTCAGAATCTAATTAAGTGACGCTAATCGTCGTTGTTATACGTCCGATCATGCATCGATTTTGTTCGCTGCTAGTGTTTGCTACGACGCAATTAATTATAGACAAGTAGAAGTTTTTTTTTGACGCCATGCAGATTTTGTTTAGACTCACCAATGCTTTTTTGTGGCAAGCGTAGATTAAATTAAGCATAAGTTAGGTCTACTTAGGTTATTTGGACCTTAAGTTGGATTAAATTAACCCTCTCACGTTCCGACCGCACGAGATCTTATTGGTGTGACAAGAGTGCCGCGAGAAGGGAAGAGCGGTAGGATCATGAGACGGTTAAGGTAGTTCGATGCTGAGTTAGATCAACTTCAGTTAGTTCGATCCTTAATTAAAGCATCTTGAGCTAGCTCGAGCCTTAATTAGATAAACTTGAATTATTTCGAGCCATAATTAGATCAACTGGAGTTAGTTCAAGTTTAAAGTTAGATCAACTTATGGCAGTTCGAGCTTTAGTTAGATTAACCATGAGGTTTTATGTCCCAAGTATTGTTTACACATAATATCTAACACGGAAAAAATTCTTTCAAAAAACTAATATATCGAACAAGACAACATAACACTGAAAAATAGGCTGTTTTTATCTCGTCGGTCAATTCGTAGTTTGTTTTACCTTGAAATACCGTGGGTTTGGTCAGCAATGCAATTTTACAGTTACAGGTATTTATTGTACCTTCAGAGGACTTTAAAATTGCCTTCGAATGTAATATTACTAAATTTTAAGAACACTATTCAACATGTTTATCTTACTTTGATCCGTTTTATTACATTTTTCGTTACATAATAATTCTTGTCACAATTTTGTCGATGCTAGATCATGCGTTGTCTCGACTAATAAGACAACTGGGATATATTGAACAAACCGCGGCGAATGCTGTTAAAACACTGATTAGTCTACCAGTTCTATTGATAAAAATTCATTTATCTTAATTAACAAGACAAGCCACAGTGGACTGGGGAACCTTAGGTAGAGTATAAAAGAGGACAGAACGAATGAAGAAGTGGAGCGAAGCTGAATCATGAGCTCGAAGGGGACGGGGGGCTGGGATGAAATTCTGAATTTCGAACGATTGTTATTCTTATAATTTACTGTGATAGCGGAGCCATGTAATATTGTATTAGTCGTTGGGAGATGTCAGCACGAAAACGCAAGTCGGTTACTTATCACGGGTTGGATAAGCGTTTAGATAATCGTATCTGACAGCAAAATACGAAGGGGAAGGTCGGCGACGAAGACAGAGGCAAAGACAAAGCTATGCATCGAAAAATGGCTAATCCAGCATGGAAATAACTAAGGTTAGCGTGTACCAAGGAGTTGCACTCGTCTTCTACTCGAATGATACCCAAATTTGCAGTCGTGCGTCAATCGTGAGATGAAACTTAAGATAAAACTTAAAAATGGGCTTCAAATTCACTTTATGAGTAAATTAAAAATCGTTCTTTGATTCCAGTTTAATATCAAATTTAAAAACGAACTTTAAAACCAGTTGAAGGTAAAATTAAAAATCGTACTAAAAATTGAATTGAAGATTAAACTTTAATTCTAACTCAAGTTCATAATTGAGATCCAAAGATCCAATGCAAGTTAAAAATAAAAATCAAATGTAAGTTCAAATTTTTAATCTAGCTGAATTCAAACTTAAGATGGATAATAAGTTCGTAAATATATTATAGTTTGTTGTTAGCTTCGATCTTAAGATCCAACGTAGGACTGAAACAACGGGCCTAAGTATACTCGACTACCATTACCGCGAGTCATGACGCTGCTAACAATCAGTGCAAGGGTCTCAAAAATCATTATCCAAGTTTACAAAAGTTTACAAATGCCCTGAATATGGACAATAAGTAATAACGATACAAGTGCCAAGCCAAGTTTGATTACAACTTTCCCAGTGGCAAATTTTTACACAGTTTTATCAAGATTAATCTAGACCGATCAAGTTCAATGTATGACAGCACGTTTTGTACGTCAATTGCCACTAAATATACTATCCGGTGATACATTTATCGTTTATTATTATTTATGTTTTAAAGATAACACTGAGTATTTCTACTGCTATGTTATAATCACAAAATTGTTTTTTATAAGCACGCTAAACTAATTAAATTATTTTCGGGTAGGAAGTACGTACCGGCATTGAGGAAGTATAAGAAATAACAACGTGCCAAGTCGAGCATTGTCGGCGGTTAACACGCCTGCAAAATAATCTATAATATACTTTATCTCACACTCACTAGGCGATCTAAGATTAGAGTGACCAAGCGTGAATATTTTAATGTGACACCGAGAATCTACGATAGAGTGGTTTGATTCTACTGCGGCAAAGAGGATTGTCACCCAGCATTCAATCATTCAATTATCCACGAGTTCTCGAATATACGAGGCAACGCAAGTTTTTTGTTTCGTCAAATGAACGTTAAGCAAGAGACAACTAGAAGAATTTGAATTTTCCCAGCCGTTGCCTCAAAATACTTTGAAGAATTAGAAAACTTGATTAGGCTATTCTAACCAAATACAACATTCTAACAAATATATAATAGTTACGACTACGAGGTGATGTTTCGTAATTTATAAATTGCACAGATGATTCAGTGAAGGAAATACTGTGTAAAACGATTAAGGTGCTTCTTGCATTTACATCAACTCTAGATAGGCCGGTAAAAACACGATAAAAGGAAATATAAAGGTTCCTGCAACACGCCTGCAAAGTTTAGGATATATTAACCGCCTGATGCTGGTGATTTAGGCTCATAAACTTAAAAAATTTAACATAGCGAGTGTAGATCTCTCAAAGCGACAAACGAGGTTAGAGCGCTCACCCTGTCAAAATGTTAATGCCTCAAAATTAAATTAACGAATAAAAAATTGATGAATCGATGCAATAATTCACCGTACCGCATAAAAATATTTTCCTCTGTTACAATAATACAATATCTCGATGGGCATTTTCGTAAGGCGGAAGTGATAGCAGCACTTAAGCGGTAACATGGCGACGTCGGACATGTCAGGAGTGAAATTCTGAGTTGTTTGCTCCACTACTTAACATACATACGATAAATTAAAACCAAATTGCGTCAATATATTGTTCCTCGTAACCATTTTCGACAAATAAAAATCTGTTTACGCAATGTTATCGTAGCGTATCGTAGCGAAGCTAACTGAGGATTCCGTCCCGGCTGACGCGTATGTGGCAAGTCCTAGTGCTGATTAGAAGTATCGACTGTTATTATCACGCTGCAATTTTGACACATCATTTTAAAGGTGCTTGCCAAATGTGAGATGATTTCACTGTCAATGTGTTGAAACTAATATCTTGTGTTGCACTGCTTGCTTAATAAATTCTCCGCCACTCGGGTGAAATTCACGATCCGCTAAGCATTGACTTTAGATACTAATGAATTTTTCGTTTTATCTCGAAACATTCCTTGCGTCGTGGCTTCTTGCTCATACTTCAGGCATTAACATTATTATCACACACAATAAGCCGGTAGATTGGCGATGAAGCGTGCAACGTTGCCGCACCGCTGTTACACGTAAATGTACATGATTCACAACTTTAGTCAAAGTTGTAACTTTGCTTCGATATTTAAATTACGTAGGGAATCACATTCGTTGTATGACATAACAAAAATTCATAAATAATTCATTTAAATGTATGCAGATTTTTATGAACAAACGACACACATATTTATCACAAATAAAAATAGTTGCCTATATGACTTTATATAAGACTTTATATGACTATATGACTATATGAATCCCATGAATTTCCAAGAGAAATTCTTATAGTGTCAAACATTTTCTACCAAAGATCCTATATAGAATTTAGCCTCTTCCTTTTTAGGTGTTAGAGATTACAGGAGAATTATTGCTAACTTATCTAAAATATCGAATCCAACGTGGAAATCCATGCAGAATCCCATGAATATCCAAGAGAAATTCTTATAGTGTCTTAAAGCCCTACTTCCTAATAGGAGTGTAATAAGATTCTACTGCCTAGATAGAACCCTAGCTAAGGTCCTAACTTCTAAAAGAGTCTAGCTAGTATACCACATGCTAAGTAGGAGACTGTACCTATAATCCTACGTTATAGATGCCACGCTAACTCTAGCTAGGATCCTACTTCCTAGATACAATTTTAATTGGAACCCTACCTAGAAGTTGGTCCCTTAGGTAAGAACCCACCTAGGTCTTATCGAGGAATTAGAATCTTCTTGGTAGGATGCTATCCAGGAAATAGGATCCCCAAGGTACGACCCTACCTAGACAGTAAGAACAATTTCCTGGGTAGGATACTAACACAATTTATTCCTTCGTATGGTGCATAAAAAATGAATGATAACCCTGTTGAAAAGGTCTTATAGAAACTGATAGAAATGAATCGTCTCAAGAGAGAATCTTCTGTTTAGAACAATACATTTTTCCAACAGTTCACCTTCATCTTAACGCCACATTTCTCGGCAATCTTGATATGTAATATCTTACGTAGCACTCGTCGCAGTAGCAGCAGTCATCGTAGTCCTCGATATCGACAATGTCCTCGATATTCGTTGGACTGGAACCGTGATTTCGATGACGCCACTTCTTTAGACGCCACCAGTCCTTCCACCAGCTCCACTCTAAGGCCATTGTCGATCGTTAACTCAATTTTTATCCTCATATCACGATATCGTTTATCCGTTATCCAATTTTTAAATTGCACATTGTCCAAATAGTCGTATTATTTATGTTAAGAAATGAAGTAATTTTCTTTTAATGAGAGCCCATCTGGAGTAGAAGTAATTTTCATGGATCAGACTAGCGATTGGAAATCTCTTCACTAAGTTCTGTTCGGTTCCGGCGTTATCACACAAAGCGTAACATCTTCGCAAGTGTCTCGAAGCTTTTCGAGTGGATTGCACACACAAGTCCGTTCACTGACCAACTGATTCATAAATAATACACGCCCACTCGCTCCGCTAGAGCTACTAAGCTTTTAGGACAATAGAAACGCATCAATGAAGTTTATTTTTGCTATAGTTATTATGGTTCGGTGTGCTTAACTGACATTGAGAAGGATCGAATACTCTTTAAGCTCTTGTTATCGCCTAAATTTCTTAACTGTTTTGAATATTTGAATTTTGCTTATCAAGATCATCATCGTTCAAATTCTTACAATTTAGTTGATTGGTATCTCTTGCCAAATTACAGTTAATTGAAGGTCACAGTGCATATAATATTCATCTTAGATGCTTGTGGCTATGACACCAAACCTCTTTAACAAAAATCTGTATATTCGAACATAAAAGGATTTGATAACAATGAAAATGAGAATCCGAGTATCCATATTGAATAAATGCATGTGCAGAACTTTAAGTTGTGCACTTTTTGGAAGTTGTCATCGAAATTTTGGTACTTAACCATCCAAAGTATATTTTAAAAGGTCTGGAACCCAACTTCTATCGTTTAAAGTATGATAGACCTAGCAATGATCTACTGATCGGTGACTGATTTATCATAAGATGATCGGTTATTAAATGGACTACCAAAGATCGTCGAGAATCTTTAAAGGATGTAAAACATGACTTCCGTCTCTTTCAAATCGACTCAAATAATTGCGAGAGCGATAGCTGAAACTTCTCATCTCAAATTTCTCCGCCATGGATTATCTGTCGGATAAAAAATGAGAATATTGCCATGTAGAATTGTTATACAGAGAGCACTGTTCTCGGCTTTTATTTGACAGAATTAACCTTAGAAAAAAATGCAAATTACAGTTTTAATTGTCGATCGAGTACTGTCACATCACCTTATGGAAATAGAAATGGCCAGTTCACAGTAGAAACGAATTTATGTATTACCGAACCACTCCAGCTTACATTTCACATATAACTGCCAAGACAACATATATATAACTGACAACAAGAAGTTGCCTTATTGTAATTTTTAATGTTCTGCCAATTAAGCATTTACATTCTCCCTGGAATCACTACAATTTAAGCATTTATAATCCTCTTGTGTGCACCAAAGCTTCGATGACTTTTAAGGTGAAGTGACATACCGCGGTCGGTATAAAAAAACTGTAATGCTGTTTTCTCAAGCGTTTTCTCAAACAAATAAGTTACATATTTTTCCCAGAGATGTTCGGCACTCTTGAAAAAAACAACATTAGAGTGGTTGATACCGACCGAGGCCGAGGCGGGTGAGTTGAGAAGGGAAACATGTCGTTTCACCTTAAAATCCTGCAACGAGTATTGTAAAATGGGTTTTGAAGAGGAGTCATCGAGGAATGCACTCTGTCGAGTCAATTTCACTTGACACTCACAAAGGGAAAATTCTTGAATCCTCACTATTCAATTGGAATTTTCTTTCTTCAAAGGAATCGTCAAACACAAAAAAAAATCAATTAATTCATCAACAATCATTGGACCATTGATAAATATTTCAACTGTCACTATGTTTGCTCACAAAAGTGATCGACTGCAAAAAAATCATAAACTTTTAAACTGTTTTCGATCAATTGAAAGAAAACGAAGAGACTTGACTTTCCGAAAAGGAAAACGCTAAATCGCGGGCAACTGACTCGAGCATCGTTTTAACGGAGAACAAAGATAAAATGTAAGTAGAGTTGCGTGACTATACGCGATGTGGGAAAACTCTTCGTGAACGTTGCACTCGCGTAGTTACCGCGCGTTCGTTATATTGTGACGTGCTCGGGTCGGGACGAAGCTGCGACAGCGACTACCGTAGCTCGACGGAGATTATTCTCGTTTGGACCAGCTCATATCGAAGCAAACGTCAAGTGTACAATGTTGAACGCACGCGCGCGCATCCCACTCCGATAAACTGGAATCACTCGACAAAGCATCATCACTATTGCCATTGTGTTCTCGACGTTATCTCGATAACATCTTGAGATCTCTCATCACCTTAAACATAACCAAGCTGCCTTTAATTTCCCAGTTTTACATCGAGTTATATGAAATTATAATATAAATAGAGATAAATATTATCGATGAATGTTACATTGTCATCAAAAATTTGAGTAATAATAGTGCACGTAATAAATGTGAATTTATATTGGCAATACATATATAACATGAATCGAGAGCCTGATTTAACTGCATGACAGAGGGTTTTTTTCATAACATTAAATATATACATATTGCCAATAGACAATCTACCGAAATCCACGAGCCCAAAGTTTTTTACCTTCTCAATATATATGAAGTATGTGAAAAGAGAAAAAGTATTTCCAAACAAATTCGATTGACAAATAAGAAAAAAAGGCATTTACTTCTATCTGTATGTTTGTCTGGAAATACAATTACTTTTCCTAAAAGGTTGCACATCGCAATAAAATTGGATGTCTCTTGTAGGTCTACAAAATGTAATTTTAGTATTTATATCCAAACCAATCTCTTTAGGTACTTTACATGAAATGTGAAAATAATTTAAGTTCATTTTTAGCCTGCAGACTGATTTAAAAACGATTATGTCTGAGACATACAAAATAAAACTTACATGCACGTTACCAGTAGAAACTAAGTGATTCAGTTGAACGGTATTTTCCTTAACTTATGAAATCACTCAAATGAAATAAAAATACACCATCGGCGATGTTACCGTGCATTATTCACATATTATGCTGTGAAATTTATAACATATGTTGTACGCACGCTCTTAGACCAGTTATAGTCTGCAGGTTTAACCTCTCCACCGGATCTTTCCCCAAAAGAAAAAAACACACCCACAAAGTATTAAGGATAATTTTATTTCAAAACCATGAAACTGTTATAACATTATACTAAAGGTCTTTACGTCGAGATAACCTCAAAACCTCGTTAACCAAGTTATTGTTCACGTTACTACGTTTCATAATAGTAAAATGATAATTCATAATAATGAATGAAAATATATAATAATATATTTTCACTAATTCACTTCACGAAACTTTAAGGGGAGGCGAAACACTCACACTAATGCATCGACATTTTTGACATTCTTTTCTTGTAACGCACTGAACAGAATTGAATAAAATTTGGACAGCGAACTACACATACGTAAAACTCCGTTGTAACACAAGTGAAACTATCTAAATCCAACAAAAAATTACAAATTGATTATCTACAGCCATGGCTGAATGGAAAAATAATTCTATAATTATTTCTATTATAGAATTATTTCGCGCAAGAAATTAAAAAACGTATAGCATTACACATAGTCACCACAAAAACACACATGGTACGTCTACTCCGATTGCGATTTAGATACGATGAACCGCGGAATATTTCTCGGAAAAAAACCATTTTTATTCTCGACAAATCATCCACGAGACATGGCCGGAAGCCTTGCCACGTATAAATGCCGCGAGAGGATGCTGGAGTTTCGTTCTACCACCAGGAGCTACGGACTCGGCTAATCGTAGAAGAATCGTAGATGTTGGCAATTCTACTAACATTACAACAGAGATTTACGAATGGGCAGTTCACTGTCCAAATTTTATTCAATACTCTTTAGTGTGCTACAAGAAAAGAATCTCAAAACAATTCGATGTGACGGTGTGAGCAAGCGTGAGTGTTTCGCATCCAAGTATACAGGTTTCGCCTCTCTTTAATATATACCGCACTACAGGTAAATACTTAAAAAATGACACTCGCAACATAATAAAAACACGCGAACTGTCAAGTATGACAAACGGGCTACCACTCTACGAGATGGATCGTGGCGACACGGACTCATGGTCCGCGCTTATCCACTACTCCACTAGATGGCGAGTTCACATTGTTACCTCTCCCGCATGTATCAAGACCGTGATAAAGTCTACTGTGTGGCCTTAGTTCTCAGGCTCCGAGCCACACTCGGTTTATTCAGCTCTGCATCACTCAGTTTTTGATACCAAGAAGCTTCACAATAGTAGGCTGATGCGATTAACAATCGTGATGAAAAAGTTACGTGTTATGATTGGGACTTTCGCAACTTTTTGATTCCTCGTAGAGGAAACCATGTTTTGATGAAAAATTTCATTTTTTCGTGATTTTCATTTCAAGATACTCAAAATGTTCTAAAACGTCGAGATAAGTGGTTTGGAAGAAGATTTTCAAATGGGTGTGTGTGCGTGTGTGCGAGCGCGCGTGCTTGAGACCTCGAAAAATTCAAAACTAGGTCTCTTTATAATTACTTGATCAATCGAACTGATTATGGCACACAGGTAAAGCAAAAAACATGTTATTCGTTCGATCTAGTTTTATCCAATTTGGGAAATTTCGTCGGTTTTGAATTTTATTACATGAATTTTGTGAAAAATGTCTGTACTTATTCTAGTTGTCGTACATTTTGATAGCTACCCAACTAAATAATTCTTTACAAATAGAGTAAAATTCAAGGGTGCTTGGAATTTAATCTAAACCGAATCTATAATGAAATTTGAATTTTATGAGATTTTTAATTTTTTCAAAAAATTGGTATTATTGCTCTAACTCGCGTGAACTTTAATCGGTTGAACTCAAACATTGTACGGAAACGAACTGACGTTCAGAGGTTTGATATATTCAATTTAGTGGAGATTAATAAAAGGGTTTAGATCTTAAAACAATCAAAATGGTTCAATTTATGACCGGTTCTACATCCGAAACATCTGACGAACCGCGATATTATTTTATTATTTTCAAACTTTGACAAAGCTTTCTGTATGAGGAAGTCAAAATCGATCAACATCCTTCCTCCTAGAGGTGACTTTATCAAAGATGGAAATGAGTGAGAAAGCAACGTACAAGGTTTCGTTTTGTATCTTTTTTTTAAATTTAATTTTAATGTTCTGTAGACAGAATGGAAGAAAAATTCGTGTAGCCAACCTCACGTGAGGTTGATATTTTTGAGATGTTAGTAAATCATTTGCGTAGGATACTTATATTTACGAACTATATTTTATCTGTGTCGATTTGAATTGTATCATTTTGGATCTTTGGATTACGGAAAATTAGATTGGTACGCCTTGAGTGACAATAAAAATACTATGCAGATTCCTACAGTAATAGGGAATCTCTTATAGAATCCCATGTTGGACAAATTTTGCACACAGGAACCCACACAAAATCTTGCATAGCCATATTCGAAAGTACTGTATCGATTCTTTTCGAAACTGTTGTATCAAGGAGCATTCATAATTATTACAAATAATATCGAAAACGGAAGATTAGTCAAGGCATGCGCGTCAGGCGGAATATATTTGAGGAACGCTTGTTACATGTACGAACTAATCAGCGAATAACTGTCAGTAGTAGATACCCCATTAGAAAAGTATTGTAGAAATACTTAAAAAATTATTGCATTTATGTGCGTTGCCCTATACGACGACGAGTTTTTATAAATGGAATTCTATTCGTGAAAATTTGTTTATACGTAGACGAATGCATTTGCTTGCAAAACGATGCATAACCATAAAAATCGTTACTGCGCATGTCCATTAACTATTAAAAAATAATATTCACAAGCAACAGCCGCTGCCTATTCATAAGTGAAATTCCAATAATGGTATTCAATGTTTGAAAATGTCTTCGACAAATGAGAACGGTGCTTAATGATATAATTTCAGAAACACTTGGAAGCATACTTTTGCAGCTTTGGCTGCCAATGTTGTGACCTCGAGCATAATTTCAGAAGACGCTCGGTTATGGAGCATACGCTCTATGTGTTTTGCGCTATAATTGAGCGTCTACTATAACACCTTAAAATGTCAATGATAACAGGCGAAAAACAGCGCAATTAAATTGTATTTATCGTCTCGTGACAATATGAGAAGATATCAATGCGTATGGGAGTAACTAGTGGGTGGCTCAAATGATAACTACTATAGTGACAAGAAACAGTTGTTCCAGAACACGCATTTCAATGCTTCAATTTGTCACTACTTGAGTAGTTTCGTATTCCTACCATACACATTATCCTAAAAATACCGCTAAAGAAGCCTTTACCAATCCCGCAACCGATCATTCAGCTCGTTGCTAAATTATCTCTTAACAAAATAATAGAAATTTTATGGCAGACTGTTTTTTTTCAGTTTTCGTTCTTCGTGGAGCTTATTTTTAGATATTGATACAGGTTTTTCCAACAAAGGAAGCAACATTCAAATATGTTGCTATTGAATTTGGCTAATATGAAAAGCATGGATAATGTGCAATCACGATGACTCATTGAGATTCATCCAGATACATTTCTTAAGGTTGTCCTTGGGATTGATAAATCAAGGGAAGTACTATTTTATATCAAGTTGGATAAAAACTGCATGAAGATATTGTAATATTAAAAATATTTATATATGTTCATATAATGAATTTGAAGTCACAATTATTTCTTTATGAAGAATTTTGACTTTTTTTCTCGAATTTGAGTAACTTCTATTACTCAAGAGGTATGGAAATAAAGTATACTAGAGATATATTATTATCTGTAACGACGAAAAATTCTATATCTTTTATATATCCGCCGGATATGTTCTAAAAGATATATCTCGGATGTATATATTTTGTATATATCTCGTATATATCTTTGGATATACTTCTTTTACGTGTGTGATACCCTACGAGGAACCTATACTCATGCATGATGGTAAGTTGTATATTTCTTTACTGTACTTGCGTATGGTTACTTTTTAATGCCCGATCTCCTTCGTAAACACAGGCTATTTCCACTTGTTTTTCGTATATATCGATGATACGACCTTTTTATAGCCGGTTCAAAGTCTCGAGCGCGTCAGTTAATTCCCGAGACAGACACGATATTCCGTACACACCCTGTGGTCACTGTGTAAAAAGAAAACCATTTTTAACTTAAGGTTTTTCGTCGAAAGGTTCGTTAGGGTAAATTCAAACTTTGCAGATGCAATAGATGATACTGAAGGATCAATATATTAAAAATACGTACCATTCTCTACTGCGTGTCTAAATCGAAGAACTACCTTAAGGGTCGCAACTAAACAAAAAAAAAAAAAAACCAAGTGATCAATTGCCAAATACTCATAATTGAGGCCAAGGTTATACGAAAGCTTTGGCAATCGTCTGCAGTCATCGCGGATAGCTTTAACCACTACTTTGTTACGTTCAGGAATTTGATATTTTTGGCAGACTCCCGGGTAGAGATAAAAATTTGCATCTGTGAAAGCGGTTGAGGTCGCGCCTCGAAATTATTTGTTAGAGGCAACGGTTATTAAAACAAATATTAGATAAAAGTAAAAGAAATGAGCCCTATCGCGAAATATACCACTCACCCTAGTTGACGTTGTGGCAAAGAGACATCATTATAATTATAACTAATGTGAATATAATTATTTATCAATCTATATTGTTATTAATATTATTATATCCCAGTTGTTCTTAACGCATTCTGATAATTATAATGATTGTATAAATAATTATTAACGCTATTACAAGCTCAAATTAACGAGAGCAGCGTAAGATGGTGAAAAATAAACTGACATGCTGTCCAGATCGTACGCAAATTCAACAAGAACAATGTGCAACTTAACAAATATTTATTTATCGATTGGCAAATAGAGCAAGAGGAAGATAAATCGAATATAGAGTTTTTCAAGTCGTCTCAAAATCGATCGACAATTGCTTCTGGTTACTTTGTTCAATCAAATAAATTATCAATTTCTTCTTATTAGGCCAACCAGATGGGCTAACGTAAAACTGTGTTTTTGCAAATGTTTATGTCCAGGGCTTTATCGGTCTGACAGAAACGAGACCTTCGATCTAACAATAAATCCGGGGCCATCTTATCTCCAATCAAGCAGATGACCTAGTAATAAAATCGTGCGGAATCAATCGGTTGATGGATGGGAAACTTCTGAAGATAGTGAGCCAAAACCGGTAGATTCTTGTATCTAGTAATCGATTTGATGTAATGCCAAGTTTCAAGTCGAAGTCTGTATAAATGAAATAAATTTCTCGAAATAAAATGGTGTATGTAAGATGCACACGTTTGGAATTCAAACTGAGATTTAAATTAATATTTTTATTCACTTCTTATTGTATATTAGTAATTTGATCATTTTTGTCACATCTGTCAATAAAAAAAAAACATAAAAATATTGGAAAATTGGTTTTACAATTTGTAGATGAGGGTTCGATGGAATATTTAAAATAATACCAGCTCTGTTATTCAGAATGTTCCAAAACATCCGAAAGTTGCTTTTAGAAAAAAACTTCGAGTGTACGTGTGCACATGCGTGCGCATGCGTGCGTGTGTATGTCAAAAAAGATGTTAGAACGATAACTGTCGTAAATTATGAGCGATCGAGGTGAAAATTTGCACACAAGTCGAGTTACCACCAACGTTGTTCTGGTTTTGAATTTTACCAGAATCGGGAAAGAGATTTAAAAGTTATGAATATTTTCGTTTTTGACATTTTTGTCAAAACCAATTATGCTTGCTGTCGCTCACAAAATTATCAAGCTAACGGACTAATACTTCATAGACAAATGAAACTATCACTAAGAATGTTTACACATTTCATTTGTCATAAATTCATAAAGTGAATCAAATTTCATGAAATTTTTTACTTTTGAAAAATGACCGGGGTAGTTTTAATTTGAGCAAACAAATCGAGATACAAATAAGTAAAGCGTCAATAATTTAAATGCAAAAATGATGTATTCTATGAATTTAGTATGAGATTTTTTATTTTTCTAAAAATGTCCAATAGCTTCAATTGTGCTTCTTTCGATTTAAGCTTAACGATGCATTGTTAAATTTACTTTTAAGAATACTTGGCGTGAGTTTTATATTGAAAAAAAAAATTGGATAAAAGGTTCAGAAGTTGCGGTAAAACATTTTTCCCAATTCACAAGACGGTTGGAACGTTACAGCTAACCGTTCATTCTTCAAATAATTGAGCTTATTTTAAAAGTCAAATAACATAAAAATTGGAAAAATGCCTATTTGTTTTTAATTAATATACAATAAATAATAGTACGATAGATTCATTTAACGATTTATAAATGCATATTGCACGTTTACCCACAGGAGAGAATTAAATGTAAATACTCGTTCGCTAACTTTCACAAATGTTAAGCAAATAAGAGCTAGTTTATAGTATACACTAAGCCAACAAAGTCGAACTTAGCACGTTGACTCCTTATTATTTTTCACCTTCCAATAAAGATGAAAAATTTATGAGAAAGTTAAAAATGATCAACATACCATACTTACTCAAATGGTTGTTTTGCAAAAGGTGGAGAATAATAAGGTAGCAATATGAAAGATTCTACTTTGCAGGCTTTTTCTTATGAAGAATGCATTGACCAGCGAAAATGTTTTGATATATCCTTCAAAAATATGCATTTTCAACTTTATTGTTGTAAAAAAAGTCAAATATCTTCTCCTACTCTTTCTTAACTTCATTGTAATATCATCGTAAAACAAATGATGAACCTTATTTTTTCACAAGTTGCTTCCTCATAAATAAAACTGTCGACGTAAAAAAAAAATATGTACCAGATATTAGTGTCAGAGTACTTAAAATAGCATCCAGAAATGCGTTTGGACGTATGTTTTGCGCGCGCGCGTGTGTGTGTGTACACTAGCAAAGCGATCACTTAAACCCCGATTCACGCCAGATTAAAAATTTTATAAGACTGAAACTTTTTTTAAAATGCCTGTGAGTGCTCCAACTTTATAAATTTCGATCTAACGTTCTAATACTGTGCACAAATATAATATCTCCATGAATTACATTTTTTTAATTTCTTATTAAAAATTTTTAATAATTTAATTTCTTCAGTTTTAACCATTTGATTTTAACAAGGTTGCGGAGAGAAACTTGCACATAGCTAACACTTTGTAAATTTAAAAAAAGGTTTCGCAACATATGAATCATATGACAATTGGAAAAAATTGAGAAGTTGAATTGTCGGTAGACGATAGAAAGATGACTGACAAGCATTTTTCATCCGAGTGTGTGCACCACCAATTAAACTAAACGATGTTGAAGCGATGAGAAAAAAAATAATTTTACGACCTTGACGAATGAGCAGTGACACGCGAGTGATGCAGTCGCACACCGACTATAAGAAATTTTTTATTTTCTATTTCCCCCCGGCAGCTTTAACGACAAAGCGAGTGATGCAGTCGCGCACCGACTATAAGAAATTTTTTATTTTCTATTTCCCCCGGCAGCTTTAAGGACAAACAAATATTTGTCTTAATTAAATTTAAATCTATATTTTGTAGTTATGCTTATTAAAATCATCACAATACGTGCTAATAAAAAAATATCTTTCATTTTAAGGCGAGACCAAACCTCCACACTACCGCATCTAATTTCCGGAACACACCTTCTCGTTCTACACTGAACAGAATTGACTGAAATTTGGTAAGTAGACTGCAAAAACGTGAACCTTTCGGGTGACAAACGTAGAATTGTTAAAATTGAACAAAAAAATTACAGATTAATTATCCGCAGTTAACTGTAATGGAAAAATTACTTTTTACAATGATTTAGGGCACAGAACAAAAAAAACGCCCTTTATCAGCCCCAAGCCAGCATAAAAAAATACACAGTACATCTATTTCGATTGCGATTTAGAAACGAAAAACTACCTTAACTGTGCACGGGAACTATGGTCGATAATCTCGAAAAATAAATCCGCGATACATGGCCGGTGGTTCAGCTGTATAAAGAAATGGCGAAATATGAATGAGTGCGAACGAGATAGAACTAGTACAGTTTCGCATCACGTGAATTCCGCGAGAGGCGCTGGTAGTATATTATATAGCTGTCTCTCTCTCATACACCAGTAAAGTGAAATGCTATTGTTTACAGTTTTAGTTACCGACTGAGTAGGTTTCGCCTCCCCTTAATCAACGATTGAGACGTATGGTACCACTACAATTCTATATATCTCACGACACGAGTGCCAACGGCCTAATATATTGCCAGGGCAAACTTGCATTGCGTCTTGCCAAGTAAAGATACTTCCATTATTTGAATCTTCCTTTGTACAAGACGGAACATATAGCCAAATATTTGTTCCTTCTATGTTTAATTAAAAGCTGTATCTGCGATGCTCTGCATACTCTTTTGGTCATGTTTGTTCCGTACATTTATTATTGTCTTATGGACACTGCAAGATAATTAGCCACATAAATCGTAGTGTAAATTAAGATTACCAACCAAAAAAATGATAATCCGGTATTTCGCAGGTGATTTAATCGCCTACTAAATTTGATTAATCTTGGATTATGATTTTTATCTTTACACGGTTGCATTATGGTGTTAAAGATACCGTTCATTGCAGATAACAAACCCATGTTCAGAATTGTGATGACCGAACGGAGAATTTGGGGAAATGTATAAAATGGTAGTGACGATGGCCTGTCGAAGTATCGAAGAGAGAAAATATATGATGATCACCGGGAATCGAATTCGGATTGTTCTGATACTGAGTAAGAGCGCTAACCACTACGCTGATGTCACTTGTACATTCCTGTCATTCGAATCGTCTACTTATATGCAAGGCAGGCATCGTTACAGAATATTATAATAGAAAAGATTTTGAATTTTCTATTTGAAACCATATTATGCCTCTCTCTCTATCGAAAAACGCTTGTAGAATCCTATGGGACCGTTATAGGGTTTTATATTCTCCTACAAAAGTATTCCATGAGACCAAACTAAGATTTTAGGGGATCTTACTAGGATTTTATAGGATGACATTAGAAACATATTAGGAATTTATGCGATAATACTATCATTCTATAAGACGATCCTACAATTTTATGGGATTATGCCGGGATTTTGTACAATACTCGTTTGATCTTCGGCACCTTTAACTTGTAAACAAATAACATATTATTATTACATACCATGAACAACGCAGTGCGAAATGGACTGAAGTATCCGTACGTGAGTATCTCTTCGAAATCCACGCTGTACGTATTATCGTCGTCATCGATATCGTCGCACTCGGTGTTCATGATTTATGCAGTCTTTGCTTTAAGCATTGACAACCAGTGTCTCTATCTCACGATAATTTATGTATTTTGCTTTCAAAGTCATGAAATACAATCAAACGAATAAACGAACGGAAGTTTCTAATTTTGCTTGTCATTGACAAGCTCTTTAATTAAGAAACACTTTAGTGGACTTCACAGATTATCATTAAATAGCTGGTTCAAAACTTTCAATCGCCAATCCATTGTTAGCCTATTTTGCAACCGACTTTTTAAAATGTCATCTTTAATACTTTGATGGTGAACTCATGATTAATCCGAACTTCGCAATGTGAATATTCCTTTGTTACTTTCAGTTGGACTTTTTCGAATATTTTTTTCATAAGACGATGTGCTATGTGTCGTCGTTCTCTCTCAGATCGCCATTTATGGGAGAGAGAAAGCAGAATTTTCCCATAGCGAATTTTTCCGCTACGAATGATCATTCGGATAAAAAATGAGAACGGTGAACTATAGAATTATAAGACGCAATTCACGGTTCTCCTCATTTATTTAAAATATCAATCGTGAAAGAGAAATTTGCAGTACAGTTGCAGTAATGCTATTCCATCAAGGCTATCAAAAATTTCTGGATTAATACAAATTGGATGACACTGCCGAACTAGTGAACACACTGAGATCTCATTTCCTTTTCTCCAGAAATGTTCGATATCTTTAAGAAAAACAGCATTACAGTTTTCGATACCAACCGCCCACACGAAGAAAAAATATATCCAAAAATATATACGAGATATATGCGAGATATATACGTGATATAGGACTTTTTGCCGTTGTATATAATTATATATCCTGTATTTATTTTGAATACACTGTATTTTCATGGGGGGCGGACACGATGCAGCTGACGATGGGGTACGTGTCACTTAACTTTAATAAATTTATTCCGAAGGCAGAATTACTGAATTATTTGATGGCACCTTGTTCAATTATGTAAGTTACTCTTTTTTTCTGAATGTGCACTGATTATTCACTCTTTTTTTTTCAACACTTTAATAATATTATTTACATCTCGGGTATTCAACTTTTATTTTCATTTAATAATATTCTTTTTTTCTTTAACTTTTTAAGTACGTGATGAAATTTATTTGTGTGCACTAGACAATAATTTCTTTAAACTATACACTGAATCGTCGTGCACTCTACACTGAACTACGAATAATCTTTTCCGCAGTTGTTAAGCAGCAACCGATTTTGCGAGGGAATCTATAAAACGATAAAGCGTGTTGTCCACGTGAGTCCGGGAGTCTATCAGCACGCGCGTATTTTCTTCTTTCATCGACAAAAGAGTGATAGCGATAGCATCGCGGTGAACCCTTGGAGTGGATAAGAGGTGGGATTAAGGTACCGAGGAGTGGGAATCTATTATCACAATCTATTAATAAATAGGGGAAGCGTTTAGACCTCGAACTTATAATGTACCAAGGAAGTAACACGAACTCTACTAAAATGCATGTCACTCGAAGGCCAGTGAGACACTAAATGATACGCAAACACAAACAGATTAACGAAATCGGTGTAAATGCACGATATGTCACGATTAGTCTTGTGAATTTAGCAATGGTCCATTACAATAAATGGGAATCTAATATGGATTGTAGTAATGCAATTACTAACGCATTGCCAAAATTCACAACGCAGGTCGCAACATAGAATTGATCTTAAGGGAAGACTACTTTATATTTCGTTTTTAAATGTGCTAAGCTATCTTTACCGAGATTGATTAAAATGAAAGATATTTACGAAACACAATGATTTTTTGTAAAGTTACTTATCATTAAATTGGAAAACAGTGATTCATCGTAAATTATTTCATGTAGAATCTTTCTACAAACGTTCGACCTTGTTGATAACAAAATTAAAATATATCAGAGAATTTTGTGATTTCCACCTCGAACAAAAAATATTGTTAATTTTATTGAATGTCTAGATTTTAATTATATTTAGTTTCTCCGTCAAACGTTTGTTCCTTATACATAGTTTATAATGTTGTGATATAGTTATACGAATTTTTTGTGCATTAAAACTTATGCGATTGTTTAAATAACGTGATAAATATTGACAGTTTACCGTATGTCACAATGACGTATCAATAGATCTCGCGTAAATCCGTGTAAAATATATTTTTTTTGTATCATAATATTCAGAAATCTTTGACAGTGACTTTCAATAATTGAAAGGTTGCATGTTAAAGTATAATTCCAATTATACTTCCAATTGAAAAATGTCGACGTTTTGCCTAACATAGTTAAGTTAGATTTCACGTATAACAGATATATTTTTTCAAAAATCATCATTCCGGCTTAGATATCACTCCATGAATTTGGGTTTTTTGTCACAGCTTCTTCAACATGCAGACTGAATTATTGTATCGGCATTTTTTGTATAGATGCATTCCTCACTGCATATCCGCACTAAACTGCACCAAATCAATTAATAGCTGAATGATGGTAATTTCTCTATAAATAATTGCGGGAAAAATCTATACAGGTTTACAGGATTTCGTGAACATTGAAAACAATTCAAATTTTGCTTTCAGTTGAAAGTAATAAAGGCATACGAAAAAAGTGGCTCATTGTACATCACACTCCTCTGTTACATAGATTTCTAGTTAGATTAAGAAGTCATTCCACAGTGAAATCTTCGAAAAATCGAAAGAAAAATCGTTTCGTTTTTCAACAATGTATATAAGAATGTACTGACAAACTTTCCGGACCCGATGGGAATTCGTTTGGCTGTTACAGCCGAAAACTGCAGAAAAGGCGGAGCTCCCCAGTGTGGCGCGGCTGGCTACTTCAACTCGATTATCTCAAAACGTAATTTTTTTTATTAAATTCACGTAGATAAGTAAAAGAAAACTATTAGACAAATCGGTGAGAAAATTATGTAACGGAGGGTCCACGGAAACATTTTTCAGTTAAAAAATTTGGAGCGTTAGAGCATTTTAATTATTTCAGCGTAAATAGAAAACCTGATGTAGATCAATTCTTAAGATAAACGTATACAAAATTTGAATCAGATTGACCGTTTATTTGCAGAGATATTAACTACGCAATTTGAGCTATTTAACATTGCTCTTATGGACATATAATTGTTTTACGACGTTTCAACTGTAGCTGCTAAAAATTGGCTAAAATATGTTCGTTCACAAAATGTACCAATGGCAAGGGGATACTGTCAGGAAACGTACGTTGGAATTTCAAAGCAATTCACCGTCTAGGTTTTGAGGTAGCACGAGTGAAACAGACTTTCCATCTTTTCTCTCGGCACGTTTGAGATCCGTACAGCGAACCTCTAGCTCCCACACAACCTGTTCCGCATCGGATGTACCTCCAGACCGATCCTCCGTGAGCCTAAGGCTCTACCCTCCTCAACAATTTCATACTTGTAAACGTGCAAAATGATTTTTAAAATGATCCGAATTGAAACATTGAACTACACCATTTTGTTAATTTTTCATTAGCCAAAATAATTCTGATCCGGACGATAACGATACTGATACAGATAAAAAATGTTGTTGAATTTTTTGTTTCATATGTTCCGATACTTTATCCGGAATCACCTACGCGAGTAGTCCATTCGTATTTAAAGACGCACAGTTTAGTGACATAACCATTGAAAAAATAAATAAATAAATAAATAAATAATGTTTAAAGAATAAAAAAAAAATTTTGTTTTCACACAATGGGTATTAATAAATATACAAAACTTAAATAACGTTGGACATTCCATTCGCTAAAAACAAATAACAACAAAGCAGACACTGAAAAATTGAAGCCAGTATAAAGATTAATAATAAATTTGTTTTTTATATATCTTCGAGGCAAATATTATTAGTTTGTAAAACACTTGACACTCAAGAAGGTAATTTCAAAAAGGAAATCACTGATTATAGAAATTTGTTATTTTTAATTAACGTTTCTGTGAGCCGATGTATGAGGAAAAAGATGTTTTACAATAACACGAAAACATTTTACGTGCGTCTGTATTCACCATGATTTGCCAGTAAGGCTCGGCCTCGTCGTCGCAATCCGTGACGCAGACATTGGGAACACTCGTCGAGCCCGTCGATATCGACGAGCTTCGTGATATTTGCGTCACATCCGAGACCAATGCCTGATCGATCATTTCGCTAAAATGAAATAAAAATGTTTTTCTTTCTGATATCGAAAAAAATGTTATACATCATTTTGATGGTCGGTAACATTTTTTAAAAATATGATTCAATGTCGGGAGATTTATAAACGTGATGTGTTACAAATTTCTGTCGGTGTTTCTCGCCCCACCGCGTTTGCCAATGGTACTATCTCTCTCGCACTCATGGCGGCTCAGTCGGTACATCTCGTGTCAACGCGTATGGTTATACGATTCACGAACTGAGCCACCAGAAATACGAGAGAGAGATAGCCTCTAATCACGTATCCCCAATTTTTAAGAAACAGCTTAAAATTTGGGAGAAAAGCAAATTCAGTTTTTGTGCTGAATCCTTCTGTACATGGAAAGCTCATTTGCTTTTGACTGAAATATCAATCATCACTGAGAAAATAGGAAAATAGATTTTAGTTACCGACAGCGATATTTCGCATCATTTCGGAAGAAGATGTGCTACACGTCTACACATCGTCTATCTCTTTCAGATTGCCATACGTACGAGAGAAATAGAAGAATTTTCCCATCGCGAATTTCTCAGCCACGATTGTCCTTTCGGATAAAAAATGAGAACGGCGAACTGTAGAATTTTAAGACGCTGTTCACCGTTCTCCTTTTATTCGAAAGATCAATTATGGTAGAAAAATGTGCATTACAGTTTTTCTTCATGCCGATCGAGAGGCAGTATAGTGCCTTAAGACGATGTTGCTACACGTCATCTATCTTTTATTCAGATCGCCATACGTGCGGGAGAGATAGCAGTTTTTTCCCATCGCGAATAACTTCGCGACGATTGATTGAAACGCAGTCAATCGTTCTTCTTTTTTATCCGCAAGATTAATTATGTTAGGAAAATGTTCGTTAAAGTTTTATTTACCGACGGAGAGGTATCACATGATCTTAAGATGAAATGGCACACGCAAAAACTATCTTTCTCGTTTCTCAAGACGCGATGATGTCTCGCTCAAACTTGCGTGCGTGATAAGGAAACTGGTAAAACTTTTTATCGTATACTATTTCACTTTAATGGGTGAATATAAGTTTAGGGCACTTAACTGGTTCCTTAAGGCGAGGTGAAACCCCTCTCTAGCGCTCCTTTGCAAACTCGTAAACGCCAACTAGGTCGGTATCAAACCTTTGCGTGCAAGTTTTTTCAAGGGTATCGACACTTTACAGATAAGAGGAAAGCTTTAGCTGATGCACAACAGTTCAGGCTGTCGCTCAAACTTCTTTTTTTCAAACTAAATGCACCTTAAACAAATTCGCATGGAAAGATTTGTTACTGACTGAGCATGATTCACCTATGCTTAAGGGAACTTTTTGTAGTAGAGCGCTGCAAACTTAGTTAAATCAGTGCTACATTTCTAAAAGCGTTTCTACAATTTTTGGTGGCTTAAGTAACTGTTCCCAAGGGCAGCTTACGCAGCAACATACTTTCTTAATATATAAATACACTCACAGCCATGTTTCGTAACAAAATCGACTGATACTGTCAAAAGGCTCATTTTATTTATTCGAAGATGCTCCATCAATTGACCGTTGATTTTTTTTAAACAGTATGAGTCGTTTAAAAGATGCAACAGTTTGTCCGGCGTTAGACAAACAAAACGTGTGAAAACAAGATGAACGAAATCAAAACGGTGAATAAAGCATCTTTCAATAAGAAGAATAAGACATAATTCATCATCATCGGACCAATACTATCATTTATTCTTTTACAAACTCTGGACGACAAAACAGCCTTTGGATAATTAACATTAATTGATTAACTTAATTTTAATCACATGACTATGTTTTTGTATCAAGAACACATGATGCTACGCAAGTTTTTCAACAAAAGTTTATCAATCAAACCACCAAAAATTGTAGAAATTATTTAAAAAATGAACACTGATTTGACTAGTTGTGAAGTACTCAATCATCCTTAAAGCTCCATAGTCTTCATCTGCTTTAAATCGTATTTATTTCGAAAGTATAAACATGCAAATCTAACTTTCATTTTTAGTTTTTATTGGAATTTTCAGACGCCCATGAATCAAGCTTTTTTATATTATTGAAAGAATGAAACGACACATTTAAAATTGTGAATATTTTGGTTCCGCGATAACAATGAAAATTCATTCAAGTTTCAAACCAATCAGTAGTGTCAATCACAATGAATCGTGACGTACGTGGAAATTACTCGTTCCTCATCCTTTCGATTGCTCCAAAAAAACATTGACTGCTTGAAGCACCAGCCCCAGAACGAGATAACAATTTGCCAGTATTTCCACCAACCGCCTGCCATGCCACGAATCGCACAAATTTCCTGTCACGAAGTCGTGTCAGTTGTCATTTCGCAGCCGGAGTATCGAGTCAGGTTTAATCAATGCAAGCAAATAGTCCGAATAGTCCAAATCAGTTTAGTTCATAAAAATGTCATAAATCACAGCAATTGAACACTTTGTAATTTTAATAAATAATTCTGTGCTGAGAAACCATTTTAAACGACGGAACATAGTTTGCAGGACTAAAAATATTCGTAAACTAACAGATGAGCCAAGGAAAACCGACTAAATACATTTAGTCCGACCAATTCTCTAGATGTTCGTTTCTCGATATACACTGATTGATATTTAATTGCACGATTCATTAATAACATCCAATAAAATAAGAATAATTATTTCAGGGTTTTTGTTACCGAAATAAATTGAAAAAATTTAATGAACGCGATTCTGTGTATAGTTTGTTCGAATTATCTAATTTAGAAGAGATTCAAGAACGATGAAAATACAGATTCACTTATTCGCCAATAAGAAGATGAAAAGTTACGTGAGGTTAAAACGAGATAAAAGTATTAAGGAAGCACACGAACGCGTTACAGATCGAGAAGTCCGTCTCGTTCGGCGCCACAACGTTTGACTTTTTTGCTATACTGGTTGACGAGATAAATTTAGAAGGATGTGGCAACAACCCTGATACGTGAGTCGTCGACGATCCACCGCAATAGCACACGAGATGCTGTGATGCATTTGCTTAATGCGCGAATCTTGTAAATCGTTTTACGCGGTCTATTCGACGGTTTGTACCTCAGTATTTAATTGTCTTCAAAATTGTATATTACAAAATGTTGTCCCAATAATTTAACAAAAGTAGGAATTAACGTAGGCTATTAAAAAAATATTGCATTATTCAAATAGTAGGAATTAACAAATTTTATTAGAAAAATATTGCATTATTCAAATATCTTTACTCGCTCGAAAATAGGTTTAAATACTAAGAAGTTAAGACGTTATATCCACTTGTGTGGATCGAAAAAATCGAAATTTTTCTTACTGCTTTATCACAGTACATCCCCTTAAGAATATTCCTTAAAATTTCATAAGGATACGAGCACTAGAACCAAAGTTACGGCTCCGTGCGCAGCGTTCGATGAGCGGTACAGTTACTTCGCTTCGTAGGCGGGCTTCAATCTATTGTGCTCTTGGATTTTGGAGGACACGTATACCTGAATATACATTAGTATTAGTGTGTTTTGAACTATCTGCTCCATTTCCTCGACCCTGGAGCAGTTGTAAACTGGTTTTCAAAGTAGCAGCATCGAAAGTACATTACGGTGCGAGTATTTTGTTTTGCTTGTCACATACTAGCAGTTTCAACACATTTTTCCAAGTGTAAATATGAATCAAACTCAGAAAATTACACGTAAAATTAGATCTGACGAAAAAGCGCAAAGATTAAGATCGAAAAATGGAGGTAATCTTTAAATCCGAAGACAGCAGAGACCGACGAAAGTGATGAGGTAAATGTGCCGGTTGATCACTCGCTCGAATGTTGAATTATTAATTTTCTATTGGTGTATACAACTCTTTCACAGTATGTGAAATGCAAAACTTGTGACGGTGATGTTAAATTTGCACCAATAGAAACACGAGGACTAGGCTTTAAAATTGCATTAACTTGTGACAAATGTGTGCACCGAAAAATCAGTTCGTGATTCATTATCAAGCATTCCTACAAAATAAACAGACGCTTCATATTTACAATAAGATGGCTCGGCTTGGGAGCAGCGGGCTGTGCGATATTTTGTAGGCTCATGGATATGTCACCGTTCTTGTTCTATACAGGTAAGATTATTTATGGTGAAAAGTACATACTGCAAATTGAAGAGTGGAAGAAAGCTCATGAACCTGCGTGCACAACACATCACTCAGGATCAGCCGGTAAAAAGGAGGTTGATGCCATGATCGGAACGTTAAAACATTTCGGAACATTGACAAAATTTGCAGTTTCACCACGACATCAACAATCTTACCTGTATAATATCGAATCAAGGGAGCAACTCCGTACAATTAAGAGAATCTGAGTTTTTCCATGTACCATTGCCAGATACTGTTAAATGATTTTCATTCGGCCCATCGGGCTTTTCTATTTCTTTACGCACAGCATATTTTATAAATTGATTGAATACCTCTATCACAGAAGTTATGTACTTTTGTATTTCAAAATAATCTCATAAGTACTTTGAAACAAGAACGGTGACATATCCATGAGCCTACAAAATATCGCACAGCCCGCTGCTCCCAAGCCGAGTTATCTTATTGTAAATATAAAGCATCTGTTTATTTCATAGCAATGCTTGATATTATTAAAGCACGAACTGATTTTTCGCTGCACACATTTGTCACAAGTTAATGCAATATTAAAGCCTAGTCCTCGTGTTTCTATTGGTGCAAATTTAACATCACCGTCACAAGTTTTGCACTTTACATACTGTGAAAGAGTCGTATATACCAATAGAAAATTAATAATTCGATATTCGAGCGAGTGATCAACTGGCACATTTACCTCATCACTTTCGTCGGTCTCAGCTGTCTTCGGATTTAAAGATTGCCTCCTTTTTTCGGTCTTAATCTTTGCGCTTTTTCGTCAGATTTAATTTTACGTGTAATTTTCTGAGTTTGATTCATATTTACACTTGGAAAAACGTGTTGAAACTGCTAGTATGTGACACACAAAACAAAATACTCGCACCGTAATGTACTTTCGATGCTGCTACTTTGAAAGCCAGTTTACAAATGCTCCAGGGTCTTAGAAATGGAGCAGATAGTTTAAAACACACTAATACTAACGTACATTCAGGTATATGTGTCCTCCAAAATCCAAGAGCACAATAGATAGAAGCCCGCCTACGAAGCGAAGTAACTGTACCGCTCATCGAACGCTGCGCACGGAGCCGTAACTTTGGTTCTAGTTATCGCATCCTTATGAAATTTTAAGGAACATTCTTAAGGGGATGTACTGTGATAAAGCAATAACAAAAATTTCGTTTTTTTCGACCCACGCAAGTTGATTTAATTTCTTAATTTCTTATTTTTTAAACCTTTTTTCGAGCGAGTAAAAATATTTGAATAATGCAATATTTTTCGAATAGCATTCGTTAATTCCTACTTTTTCAAATTATTGCAACTAATAGTCTTGTATAGTAGTATTTGCTTTTCACAAATGAAGCTGCCTTCGATTATGCTAATGACTATAATTACTCGATAATGTCATTTTATTCTTTCCAGCGCTTACTTTTAGGGAGCTTATGAAGCTTTAATTTTTTTAAAACATGAAGGGCTTGTGATATTTTTGTATAATAAATCAATCTTGTCAGTCTTTACGCTGGCTACACGACGATTTTTTGAAAACCTTCCAAAGCTAGATTTTTTTCAACATATTCAAAAGGAAAATGTTATTCGAATAATAAACATTTTCAATATTTTTAGGAAAATACATTACAATATTTTTTGACGCTAGAAAGAAATGTTAAAAATATAATGAATAAAGAGTTAGTGATATTGTAAAGTAACTTGTTCTTTCCCAAATGATGCAGCCTCTACGTCTTTGATCGTGCAAATAATTAGTCATAAAATAACATTTTTCCCCCTTTTTACCAGAAAAATATTGCATTCCGTAAATTTTTTTTTTCCTCGAAAGAAAAGCTTTAATCATACGAAACTGAGAATTACTGTCACTTTTGCATAATGCCTAAATACTGTCCATGGTTTTCGCGAGCAACACGATGATACTTTGTGTTTCAGATTTTAATTAATGTTATAAAAAAAATGTTACAATATGTTTTCTTTCTCAAAAGAAAATCTTAAAACAAGCCTGCAAAGTAAAACTTTGCTTCCTTATTATTTTCCATCTATTAAAAATGAGGAAGTATATGATGATCCATTTTGGCATCTTCATAGAGGAAGCTTTGTGAAAGGTGAAAAATAATGAGAAAGTTATTTGAAAGTTTCTACTTCACAGGCTTGTTCAAGGAAGATGGTTACTCAACTCAAAATGTTAAGCATTAGTTCAAATATGTGGAGGAAATTTTGGAAATGCTGGAGTACATGGTTGTCCAGCAATTAATTATCAAAGTTGAAACATACTAAAAAGAAGAATCGAAGTAACCAAGCTTGAAATTCACAAGGGTTAGTGTTTACTGATGTTTTTCGGAATTTTTCAATTCTCATAAAATTTGAACCACTCGATCGATTCACGTCAAATTCTATACTAAACATTGTTTAATGTTAATCCATTTGCGTAGAAAAGTTCACCGCGATATCTCGTAATTTGCGTTAATTAGAGCGCAAAGTCTTTTTTCAACAATTTTAAAAAACGCCTTAAAATTTGATTCATTTACGCCTAATTGAGTTCCAAACCTTGGTAAAAAATAGTCAATTCGTGTGCCAAATTTGAACTCCATATCACAAAAATTGCGAGAGCTAGAGTGCAAACACGAAAATATTGGGACAGAGAATTTCTTCTAAACGATTTTTCTCGACGTTTTAGATCATTCCGAATATCCTGACATTTTCGTGTCAAATTATTTTTTTCACGATAAGAAAACTTTCTTCTATGAGAAAAAAAAATCAGAAATCTCTAGAGCTAATGATTGTGTAGAGCAGTTCATTTTTTTTTCGATGAAGTTGCCTCTATGCATTCCATTGTGTAAATTGTTAGACTTATAAAATAATGTTTTGATATTCTTCTATCTAGACTCACTCTCTTAGAGGAACGGTAGAGTGAAGAGGCTGTGGGATCAACGTGGGACGGCTGAGCGGTGTTTATGTCTCCTACATAGAAGATCGGTCGGCTTGTGCTCCGAAGATCCTGAAAAATATTTGCCAAATTTAATTGCCAAGCAGTCTCGTTTCACGCAGGTAAAACTTTGGCAACTTAAAATGATTTAGCAAAACATGTAGAGCAATTAAATGCTCATTTTCGATCAATTTCATTGAGATAACGTAATACAATCCAGCACAAAGTCAGCTTTGAGACCAAAAATAGTTTTTTCTAATACAATTTTTGTTGGTACCTGATAGCCATGTTCCAGTTCAGTGTAAGACATGTCAGAGCGGCTTTCATTGAGAAGAAAAAGGTGCTGCTTGTCGTGAAGAAATTCTTTAATTCACTTCCTAAAGTTCCTGTAATTGCATTATTATTATTATTAATATAGTACTGAAAGATGATATAGGAAATCCTCAAATTAAGATTCTGCGATACAATAAAATTCTTACATCAACTTGATAAAATTCAATACTATTCTTAAGTTATGGGTATTCAAAAGTTCTATATGACAGTGAAGAACACTTTTATAAGACAATACTACATTCATGAACATCGCTCTTATATGCTCTTTAAGATTAAATTGATAAATTTGCTAAGAAAAATATTCAAGTTTAGAGTTTAAATTCAATGATCATACAAAACACAAGAAATTGAATTATTTTGACTTTTTCATAAATAACTCAACAATCTAATAATAATTTGTGTTGAAAAGCCTGATAAGATAATGGCTATGAATAAACATAATCTAATAATAATTATGTTGAACCCAGAGCCTTTACATCGTCAAGATCTTCACTCAAGATATTCGCCAAAAAATTCTCCACAATTTGACACATTTTTTGTAGGAATTAATCATCAAGTTATTAATAATAATAAGATACAGTTTTTTTTTTCTTACATACAAAAACATATGGAAAAGTATTTCATACAAACACATACATAAGTCCACAAATAAAACATGTTAATTTCCTACATTCTGTGTAACCCAAAATTTCATTCACTGAAAAAAGAATAAATTCCTTTTATCGTTTGAAAATTCGATATTATATAAACGTTACGAAAATTGTGAGTAAGCGTAAATTTAAAAAAATGTAAAAATGACTAAATTTATAAATTTTTGTACCTTTTTAGTTAAACCTGTGGTATTCGTTTTTCGTGGTCCACCTTCGTACATTGAATAATCCAATTCGTTAATCTATTTACAACAAGAGCTTCAATTTTTCCGTGGGAGAGATGTAAATACGAGTATACACTGACGCCAAAGTGGTATAGTGTGTCACGAGCGATATATAGTAAATAACGTTGGTAAATCAATAGTAGTCGAAAGGCATAAATGGTGTAACGTTTTTTTTTCGACGTTCTAACCTCAAAGACAGAAGCACATAAATAAATCCTTTTTCACTAATCGATTCGCTGGTTGGTCCTAGTCCTATCAATATTACAAATGGCGTTTGACAATGTATTGGGTGATCGGGACACGTAAAAATGTTTGAACTTTTTAACAAGACAGACACTTGTCAATATTCTTTTGGAATGGTGCCAAATTCGAGATATCGAAGTCAATCGCTGTTCAATGGATATAAGAGAGTAAGCGGCAAAGGTATAGGGTATTGCTTTGCTTGCAGCCTGTATTTTGGATTACTTTTTTGTGCCCCAAAGTTATTTAGTGCAAATGTAAACGTTATTGAATTAAGTTTCTACAAACTTCTAACGTTTCCACCCGGGATATGGTTGGGGCCTACACCGTATGTCTTGGCACAATCAAAAGTGTACACCACGCGACTGTACACCAAACAGCTCCACAGCCCCTGCAATCCGGCAATCCCCGCTACCCTTGAATAACAGTTTTTGATACTGACTGTGGTAAGTCGACTTGAGCAATATTTAAGTCAGTCCTCACTAACAAAATATATCATTCACGTATATTTGCATAAGATTCCTCATAAATTTTTCGAAATATGAAATGCTATTGTTCAATGTTTCGCGACAGTGTTTACTTCGACAAATGAGAAATTCAAAACACGGACAGAAAATGCTCACCACAATGCAGTAGTGGCTTCTGATTGGCTGCCGTGATTCTCGTTCAACATGGTGGTTGCACGTCCGGGAATGACTTGTTTTGTCACTCGTTTCTTTGTTTTTTATCTTTATTAAATGGAGTTTTATCTGCAGACTGAAGTAAATTATTTTTTAATCTCTCAGATTTTATGAGAACGACCGATATTACTGTTACCTGTAATTCTTTCGCGAAAAGACTGATCAGATAAAAGTGAGGTTAGGATTTTGTTTGTAAATAACTTGTTTTCGTACTCCAGTCGCCAATTGGACAGAACTTAGTAATTTGCACCAGAAATGTAGAAATCACGGGTGCGATAATTTGACTTTTTTTTATTTAAATAATTCTTGTATCAGACCAGAAGCATAGAGCTTGACAATCATGCCTTTCAACACAGATGTAGCAGCCCACCAGATACAAGTATGTAATCGTTATTCGACTTTTCCAACATTCAGAGTTAAGGTGATGTGGTACACTGACTGAGCCACCATGAGCGAGAGTGAGGAACCACCATTGGCAATCATGAAGGAGTGAGAGAGAACGACAGAAGCGTGTACCACATCACCTTAAGAAACAAACAAACGAAAAATTTACATTTATTTTCGATTATTAATGTTGACGTAATAATTGATAGAGTTTTTATAAGACCTAGATTGTATTTTTTAATTGTATACATCTGATAAGGTTTTACTAGTTACGAAAATTATATTTTTCATGATCAATTATAATTAAAATGTAAATGTTTATACATTTTGAAAGTAGAGGTTTTAATAACCTTTCTTCAAGGCTTTGGAAAGCTTTTTAGATATAATATACATTTTATGATCTTTATCATTTTTATAATTTCTATAATTTTGATACTATGTTTAATTCTAAACAAACGTGTAAATCAGTGTTATTTATTTATTTATTTTTTCAAGGAACGCTTAAAGTATATCTGTCAAACGGTGCATGACATAGAAACGGAACGAAACCGTTCAGAGCAAAGTTTGAACGATGTTATAAAAGCGCAAGAAAAAGTAACACCAGATGACAAGGTATCGCCGTACTATCAACAAAAATTACGAAATCTTTACAATACAGCGGTACAAGACGCACAACGAGAAGAGGATTTGTTGCGCAAAACTCTGGTGAAGATAAACGAAATACGAGCTATACGGAATGAACGACGAATTCAAGTATGTATAAAAGTTCTATTTTATGCATTAACTCTTTGAGGAGGTCGACCAGCTGTCTCGTGGTCAAACGATGGTTCGTTCACTGAGGCGTTGAAACAAATAAATACAAACGTTATAGACACTAGAGAAATCATTCTGCCAATGAATAAGGAAGAGCTATTTATTAAAAATTAGTTATCAAACATTTTTTATTAGATCAGGTTTTGATGAACTTTGAAAAGCTTTTGATGTTAAACGTGTCTGTCAAACATTGCACTTTGTGTTTACATACGATACTATCTAGTACACCCGAATTTGACGAGTCTATCGCGACTATGACCAATTTAGGTTGAGTGCCTGTAGTTTAACTCAAGGAAATATGAAATATTCTGTGAGTTTTTCTTTCATGATCGCGTTGGAATCCTTACAGTCTGATGTACAAGCGGTGAGTTTATTATCTGTGTCATCTAATTGCAAACGATATTAATTATCCGATTGAATTGTCGATAAAGCCAATTGCCCAAGAGTTAAATTCTCGATTTTTCGATTGAAATTTTTTGTGCACAAGATCGGTTAGGAGGGTTGAGATTAAAAATAGGAAAGTGTATCACTCAATTTATGTTATGTTCTTTATTTAAGACTTAATCGAATCTAGGTGCAGCTGGTCGACTACCTTAAAAGATTTTGTTCTTTTTTTTTTTTAGCCCAAAAGGAAGAAAATTGTAGATACGCGAAAAATAAAAAGAGTTATTTTTGTGCGACTCTACAGTATATAATTTTTCGGTACAGGCTCGAAACGCTGGAAACAAAGAGACAATTAGACGAGGAGCCTTGATGAAAATGCTGTTGAGCACTGCTCAAACCCTTCCGCTCTATGTTGGAAAGTCCCCGGGAGCCAAAGCTCCACCTTTGTGTGGCGCGGTACCCGCTGAATCTACGTACATAGCTAAAGTAATTTTTTCTCAACTTAAAAACTTTATAACTATTTTTATTATTAATTTCATTTGTATTTTTATTGAACTTTATTTAGCTTCAATTTATTTTGAGGTATCGCGCTATCGTATTATTCATAGAAAATATTAGAAAAACACTCCAGCTTCTGCAAATTTTGTTTCTTCTTTAATGAAGTTTTGTTTTAATGAAAACTTTTTTTGAATTGTTTTATATAAACGTTGACAATGTTCCAAAATATGTAAAAATTGCATTTAGATAAAATGTTACTTGTACGTACACACGCGCGCGCGCGCATATACATTTGTATACACATATGTATGTATGTATGTATGTATGTATGTGTCAAAAAGTACGTAAATACACACTAGTCAAGTTACCAATAAGGTTATTTTGTAATGAAATTTACTTGAGTCGACAAAGAGATTCAAAAGTTATTGATATGAAGTTATAAATATTTATCTTTTTAACATTTTTAAATCTTTCAAATCGTAGATGGGCGATATGGTCGCTGCGTTAGTAAAGGGCTCGGAGGAAGAAGAAAATTGGATTCTCGCTGAGGTCGTGCACTTCAATCCAACAGCAAACAAATATGAGGTCGACGATATCGACGAGGAACAAAAGGACAGACACATACTTTCGCGAAGACGAGTCGTTCCGTTACCGCTCATGAGAGCCAATCCGGAAACGGACGCCCATGCGTTATTTTCCAAAGGATCCATAGGTATATAGAGAAGACTTTGGAAATCATCTAATTTCAGATCTGTTGTGCTATATGCACCAAAGTTCCAGTGATTCTGCTTCCTCATACAAGAAGCTTTTATTTTGATAATATAAAAAAAACTCGAGATTTTAATATTAGGTTCATCGCTCTGAAAATCCAAGAATTGAATGTAGAAAATGTTTCTAGTGGCTATGTGTGTATCAGGCTTGCCGAATACAAATGACTATGACTTGAGAAGGGCTTTATCAATTAAGCTTTAATTTGGCACGCAAGTAGTTACGATTGTTATGATTTACGTAATAATTGAAACACCTGTTCAATTTTAATTCGATTTTCAGTGTTTCAAAAACAATATACACGCGCTCTACCCTGCGCGAATATCGGGCTTTCAGGCTAAAACTTTAAACAAAAATTAACTTACATCAAACAATATTTGGTATAGAATTTTAATAAAAAATGTTATCAAGGGAATTTTTTACGCGATGCCTCAGTCAATTCTTTAACACTTTCAACTTGTACGTTGCAGAAAACTTATGTGTTGCAGAAAATCTAAAACTGTCGCGGGAAATGTTAAAAAAAAAGTTGCAAAGCCAGATGTTTCAAATTGCTTCTTAATTTTTTTCGGTATGTAGTATATCGAACTTCCTCTACGAGGAAGTCAAATTTGAGCAACATATTTTCTCATAGAAAATGATGTGTATACTATGAAACATAAAAAAATAAGGAAACAATATGCAAGCTTCTATTTTTCAACTTTTTAAAGTTTGATTTTACTCGAAATCTGTGTAATCTTGAGGGCTGACATCAATGGTAACTTAATTTTCGAAATTTCATATGAAGCAAACAAAAATGACTAGGCTGTTGAAAAAATTCCACATGCCTTCAGTGGTCAGTAAAAAGTGTAGTAAAATTTGGCCGTAAAAAGTTCTGCAATGGAAACTTCTTGCAAACAATATTTTAGACACTCCGCGCAGGGTTCCATACACAACTTTCACGATAAATTTGCTTTTATCCATTAGCCCCCCGGCATCTTTGTTAAAACTGTAATTCGAATTTCTGTTACGGTTTATCTGTCGGATAAATGCCGAAAACGTTGTCATTTGCCAAACTGTTCAGCAGGTCAACATTCTCGCCTTTTATCCGATAGATCAACCGTGGCGTAGATATTCGGGACCGCAGGGTTTTACCTCTCTTGCAACCATACATGTTCCAAATCATCTTACGTACGAATAGAAAATTTTTTTAAAACCTTGTGGATTATGCACTTTTGAGTTGAAGAGCCTGTGCCTATTCAGGATCTTATGTCGAATCATCATTTTGCTAATCGTATTGTCAGTTTTTCCAATATCTTACCTACAAATATTTCAACTTGTATGTAAAGTGGATCTTCCGGATCAATTTGAATTTCAGGAATCTAGTATAATCATTTGTTAATGGTGAGTTTATGAACATCTGTACATTTGAACAAAATCTATCAGAATTAGATGCATCAAAATTTGGTTTGAATTCTGGCGAATTAGCTTTCTTTCTTCACATTTCACCTTATATCTAAATAACTCAGTTAACAATAGATAGAATATTCCAAAATCTATAAAGATTTCAAGGTAAACAAAACTCAAAGTACAGTAGTTAATTTTGATGCAGACAGCTCAGCGGATGTAAACATTGATAGCATTTGTAGATGCAGTATAAGGTGGCCATAAAATATTAAGTTATTTAATAATTTTTACTGTTTCTTTTTATTTTTACAGTTATGGCGCTCTATCCTCAAACAACCTGCTTTTATAAGGCAATTGTGAATCAACTACCGGCAACCGCGACTGAGGAATACGAAGTATTGTTCGAAGACGCCACATACTCCGACGGATATTCGCCACCTCTGAACGTCGCCCAACGCTACGTTATCTCCATTAAGGAGAATAAAAAAAGCAAGAGCTGAGAGGACATTTCATCAATGACAACAAACAACGAATAGATACCAATCGACAATGGAGAAAATTAATTTTTTCAATCCTAGTCCTAAAATTGTTACAGTTTATTAAAATTAGTAAATTCAAATGCAATGAAACAATTTTCACGTGTAAAAAAATGTTTAACCCTCGATTATCACCGGGGATCATATGACTGCATTGATTCTTGTGTTAAAGTTGAGATATATTGACCCCAAGTGTCAACCTAAGGCACCAAATAATTGAATTGCATTTGCTTTAATAAAAATTGAGAAATTTTGTTATTTTTGTTACATTGGATATTGTTTTAAGGGAAGACAAAACCTCTAACTCCAGCCATGAGTGCGAAAGAGACAAGCTAGTATGAGGCTCACGGCGGAGTGAAATAAAAGCATCACATCTGTGTAAGTATGGAGGTTTCGTCTCCCATTAAGAAACGCATAAACTGTGAGTACACATTTTGAGCCGAATAAATATTACAGCCTATTTATAGATATTTGTATGTGAAAGTGAGTAAAAAAAAGTAATAATAATGTAGTGATTGGTTCACATTTCTTCATCGAGATCAAAATCCTCTTCGGGAAAGTCGCCAACCGCTATGTGGGCGGGCTTCACGAAACCGCCGTACTTTGCAGGACATTCAAAGTATCTTTTGCCATTCACCCTGTATATAAACAAATATTCTATAAATACAATTGTCAACAGAAATTTTTTAGCAAATTACTTTTTTCACACTTACATGCCATCATTTTTTCCTAGCGGTTCGTCATACTTGACACCGACCCACCATCCGTCTTTGAAGTCAGTTTTACCTACAAAAACATGTTGGGAACAGGCATGGATCGAGCATTTTTTTAATTACGAAATTTAAATGTTAAAAACTGCCATACCGCTTTTATTTCATTAATATTTTTAATTATTTTATTTATCTTAAATTGATATTTCCACTTTTTACATTATCATGATTGAACTCTTTTGATTTTAAAAAAAATCGCTCATTGCTTTCTCGGAAGCTTCGTTAACGTGAAAAAAAAATTCGAGATTTTGATGCCGCAATACTATCCAAAGAACAACTCCCGAAAAGTCGAGAAATCATATTTAGAAAAAATATCGGCGTGTGCGCGTGTGTGTGTGTGTGTGCATTAGAGAGCGCGCGCCCATCCCTCCCTCGGTTAGTTGCAATTTTCCGTTATAATCGCTGACTGGTATCTCATTTTATGTTTGTTTAAAATTATCGAAAAGGGTCTCTCTAACTTCTCTGAATTTTTAGTCATCAAGCTAAAACTTTCTATAAAAATAATCTAGGAGAAATAGAAAAGGTTCTTCGATATTGAGTTTGACAAGATTCGATAGAAGCGTTCAGATTTTATAATATATATAATCTAAGTTTCGTAAATTCCCATTTGTTAAAACGAAACTTGGTATACAAATTGGCTAGGGAACAAGGATACTTGGTTTTGAATTTGGTGAGAATCGATCGACGGGTTTATATTTGATTAAATGTGCAATGTTACTAAATTTTGTATTTTATTTTTTCAAAATTATTTTCCACATTTGACAGTTTTATCTATGAGGAAGCCAAAATCGATCAACATACTTTCTCATAGCGGTGACTCTGTCAAAGGTGGAAAATAATCAAGAACTAACGTGGAAGGTTCTACTTTGCATCATTGTTACATTGTAGTTTATGACTTGATTTTCAAATGTAAAAAACGTAATTTTTTCACTTATTACTCTTACGTTGAAAACGGATTCGTTTCATATTTCTTAATTTGCTAACGAAACCGTCAATTACGGATTATCTTCAGAACGTTACCGATTTTCACAAATGTTTTTGTTTAACACTTTACTGATGCGCCTTAACGGTAAATATTTAATCTTGAATACAAACTTACCGACGTACATGATGGTTGCGCGTCGCTTTGGTTGCACGGGAACACGTACTTCGCAACGATCACCGGTTTTTAAAGTGTTGGCCAATGCCTCTTCGATCTGTGCCTCTTGCATCTTCTCCTCCGTCTTTCGTCGCATGTCCTCCTCATTGTATTTTCCAAGTTTATTCTTTTCGAGAAAAGCCTTCACCGTATCTGAAATTTTGTACAGAAAAATCAGTAATTTCTTTCAATTCTCGATGTATCGATGAACTTTCTTGTGATGCCGAAAAAGTAATTTCCTTTTTTAAAAAAATTTTATAAAAATTCTACAGATTCCAGAAGTCATATAAATAAACCTAATAAATATTAGCAGTGGGCGTTATACGATTAAAAATGTATTCAAAATACTTAGATCAAATAATTAACTGTTTTTTGTTAATAAACAAATAAATACATTATAATAAATACAATAAATATTTATGGTTGATTAATCTGAATAGTATTCTGAATACATTTTCATACATTAAAATACTGCTCATTACTGATTAACAGATCCCGATTGCATTTCGAGATAATGTTTGTTTAAAAAACATCTCCGATGCGAACCAATCTCTTTCTTCAGACCCGTTCGGAGTTGGCCACCTCGTCCCTCTCTTTCGCCTCAGTCTTAAAAACATTTCGACTAAACACTCCAACGCGAGGGTCTGTAGAGCAAACAACTTGAGAAGACTTCACTGAGCGAATATATACATAACAGTGTTGAGGCATTACCTCCTAAGTAATTTAAGAATTTGAAAAATAAAATTTACCGTTTCCAAGTCGAGATAAATACAATTGAAGTTGGCATGATTAGCATGTATAATCCTATTGCAAACACGCACATACGATATATTCTTCTGTCTACCGTTTGAACGAAATTCAATAATTGAACAAAAAAAAAACGAGAGTACTTTCGAGGAGTATTAAACGTATATGATGAAAAAAAAAAAGATATTTGTTTACCGTTAAATTTTTTTAAATATCGTGAGTTACATAGAAATGTCCCACCGTTTCCGCAACACGCACCGCCTTATGTATCCCCACCGCTGTGGCACGGAGGTTACCTTAAGTCATTGTCATCTGCGATTTTTTTAAAACAAAGCAACCAAGTGAGTGCTCCATTATTTTACGCGGTGTTCCCACTTCAAGGATCTTCCGCTATCACGTCGGATCATCATAAGCTTGGCCCTTGGTAAGCGCAAGATTTTTCACAAATAGAAATTTATTCATTTTGTATTAAAAACAAATTCAATTCAATTGAAGGTTTTTTTTTAAAAATAAATAAACAAAAATATATAGATTTGTTGAATTGATAATAAATATAAATTTTATTAGAATTTTGTGTCTATTAAATTGCTGATTAAATCCAATATACATTTTTTATTTAATTAAATTTGACTTTAACAATAAAATTTTGTCGAAGAAAATTTATTCGAAAAACAAAAAAACCGAATTTTTTCGTACTAGATACAAATAGTTATTTGAAAAAAAAAATGAATAAATGTTTCAATATGTGGGAATAAATATTTCGTTGATTGAAATTTTTATTATTTTTTCAAACTATCCAATTATTTAATATAAATAATTTAACTTGGATTAATTATAATCTGTCGTACGAAGGAAATTCGGTGAAATGTTGCAGCAATCGAATACATCAATTTTGTCATTTTCCATAAATTTCTTACATTCATAGATTTTACAAGTTATAATACTTGTAATAAATATGAAAGATGAATAAATAATATGAAATAAAAAGAATTTGTTTTTACGTTGCTTCGAGATCTCGCAATGAAAGTATATTAGCTTCCCGATACCCGGATGAGAGTGTCGTTTTCGAGCTCGGCTTATCTCCCAACATATCGCTGAGTAGTGTTAAGTACGCAAATGTTTAGACTGCGAGCGACACTTACGCTGAGTTGAAATTAGGCAAAAATTTGTAACAGGACTCCTCGTTTCTTGCTCTATTTCACACTCTTCAACTCTGTATATCACACTCTTAAATACAACAAACATATGACGTATCCTAGATTATACTTTGCTAACTGTAAGACTGACTCAATATTTAATAAAGAAAAAATCATTTAAAATTCGGTTATGACAGAATTACAGTCGACTTCTAAAAAAGTAGCAATAACGATACTGAGCGTATTTTTCTTAATAGATAATTAATTAGTTGTATTTACCATCTAATATTCTACAAGTAAACACATAACATTTTCATATAATTAAGAATAATTTGGTGCAACAAGATTATCGCGATTATGAAATTAAAAGGTTTTTAGTTTTAGTTCAATATACTTTAGTATTTATTAATTGATTAACGAAAATCTAAAAAAAATATATTAATAATAGTAATAATAAGAATAATTTGATTGTACAATTTTATTCTTAAATATTTAAAACAGAAATTTGGGTCTGTAATGAAAAAAAAAAATTTTTCGTCGATACTTTGATTGAATTTTTATTACGTATCAATATCCCTCGCACAGTGCACTAGTATTATTAGCACTTTCATAGTATTATGTGAATTGTATATACCATTCGCAGAAATGATTAACGTGTATGTTTTACCGTTTAGGCGAATATATTAATTAGAAGTTTTTCTGTCACTTCCATTGTCATGTAAACAGTCCTCGTTGATAAGCTGTTAGTCCGCAAGCTGCACGAGTCATTCCTTTGTAAATATAAATCCTGATTTCCAAATATGTAATAAATATATTTGTCTTTTAGAAATTGTGGCGGCGACTGACAGGAAATAGGACTCGAGCCACCGGCGCTTTTCGACCCATATCGAAAATGTCTCATGACAAGCAAACGACAAGATACTTGAGCATGTACGAGGCATGGGAATTAATTCCACCGTTCAACAGTAGCAATGCCAACCAGGTGAATAGTATTATCAATGCAGCAATGTACGTCGCAAGCCGTATCGATCCAGGTCACAAATCAGAATTGCTGAAATCTATTCTTGAAACGAAAATCCAAGGAACTGCGGCAGCAAATTTGTCGTTAACGAAAATAACAACGTTTGAACAGTTAAAAAACGAATTGATTGCGTTGTAGCGAACGAGACGATCCATTGCCACTATTAAGTTCGAATGGAAAACTTGTCGACAGAAGCGAGATGAAAGTGTAGCGGAGTTTAGTCAGCGATTTACCCACCTCATGAATGAATTGATTACGGGATTTATAACTGCTACCAGATCATCGAGAATCCGACGAAATATACCAAGATTCATACGTCGTGTAGCCCTTAATTATTACGTGGATGGCTTGAAGCCCAAATACAAGAGAACGAAAGATCGGGGCCACCCGGACCTTCCAGCTGCGATAATGCGAGCCATGGAGGAGGAGAAGCTGGAAAAATATCCGGATTTGGCTAACATTAAGTGCAACTGGTGCGGTGACAATGGTCATCGTTACAGCGACTGTTATCAAAGATTGAGGCACGAGAGAAAGCTCCGATATCGAGGACTACCGAGGACCTAGCACGTAGACGGAGGAAGAGAAAGAGTTCCCTGATTACGTCGTCACTAAAAATGAGAATCTGTATAATATGCATTTTTAATTCATTTGTCTCCTAATAAATTTATAATTAATTATTTTATAGAAGTGACCTATGCAATTATTATATATATCTGAATGTGTTATCTCTTGTATAATTAATTTTTGTAATTAATTATGCACTGATTTTAACACAAGTAAATGTAACCAATAAGGACTAACAGCGATATATCAATTGTTCCTTTTGGTTGTTACTTTACCTTTTTTTTTTCTTCATTAAACTTAGGGCAAAAATAATTTTTAATAAATAGATGAAAAAGCTCTTACAAGTTATATACGACAGTAGTAATTTTGATAAATAAACCATGGAATGAACAAACGAAAAGTGCTCTCTGGGGTTTCTCAAATTTTTTAAGAATCAATAAAAATTTGCTTTACAAAAGGAAGAAAGAGCTGCAATGAGGGGCCTCCTCAAATAACTGAACATTTAATGGCCTTTACTTCATTAAAGCACTTGTTAAACATGATTTCCAGTGCTCTCTTTTGGTAAGAAGGAATGATAAATTATTTTTAATTATACGAAATGAAGGGAAACGAAAAAAAAAATTATATTCCGCAAAGCAATTTTTCATTGATTTTTAGAAAATCAGTGAAACACGCTAATTCTTTTACAAAATTAATTATTATGAGCATTATCGTCTCAAGTATTTTCATATATTCACATCGTTCAATCCAACGGATATAATTCTAGATTAACAACGGAGATAACAACGGATACCTCAAAATTGTGCAAATTCGTATCCGCTCCGGGCAAGCAGCAAACTACTAGTTCAGCGCGTATTCAGCACTTTTAGGCGTCTTCTCGAAATTCCCATCGCATTCCAAATTTACATCGGTTGATTAGTATCACGTATACCTTCTTGAGACTTATATTACTATCTTGCAATGAACTTGTCAACACTATTTTACAACGGTACTTTTTTTAAAATGCTTCGCACAACATGATTCTTTTTTTTCAATAAACTTGAAAAATTGATTTTTACGTACGTCAGAATATACTTAACTCTTGAATTTTTCATATAAAGATGCATTCATTACGAAGTCTTTGAAGAAGATGCCTGGAGCTTTTGTTTACGAGATACGAGTGTAGTCCGGCTGTTAAAAATTCGACGACACACGTCGTAGCTCTGACACCCCGAAGCGAACCTGAGACTGATTGTAACTACCGGACACAGATTTTCTGCAGTTTTTTTGTCTTATAGTCAATTCTCCATAGATAATGTTTTAAGACAGCGATAGTGCTGCGATGTGGTTGGAAAGCCGACCGCAGTCTTAAGGGGTAAAACGGGGGGAGGGGAGGGATGGCAAGGTGAGCAATTACAAGTAAAGAGAAAGAAAAAAGTTACAAGACAAATTAACTCAACGTTACTCACTACAGAAATTGCAGATATAAGAAAAAATTGGTTGCTTGCATCGATTTATATAAAAAAGTGAGTGAATTCTACTGCTTTCAGTACTGGTTTGTATTAATTAAAGAATTACCATTTTTATTATTAATTGAGAACAAGCTCCTTGCTTATCACAATTAGTAGCACCGAGCATGAATCGTGATTGTTCTTTTGTTGCAAATATTTAAATATTTGTAGTAATAATGATGATTTTTCATACGTTCAGCATACTTTCTCTATATTATAAAAATATCTTGCCATCGTCGTATAGGGATATCAAGGAAACCCTACCTAAAGAACCTCTGTGTGAGCTTTTCGACAGCACGTAGGGAGTCTGCCTTTCTTACAGTCGGATTATTCCAATCGGTGGATCGGCGAGAATCATAGGGAAACAATGTGAAAATTTCAAGTTTGTAAAAATCATAAAATTGAAATTAATGGAGACAGTAATGTGCCATTATTTTTTTATTATACACTTTTGTAAAAAACCATTTATCTCGTGTATTCAGTAAATTTTTTAGATATTTTAACACCAATGAGGTGAGTTTAAAAAATATTATTAGTATTAAATAATTTACAGCACAAATAAATAAATAACATTGAGAAGTAATGAGAGGATCTTGAATCTGCTCATTACCACGAATATGGAAAAAATTGTACAGCCAACATACCTGATCGTTTGGAATACTCTTCTTCGGAAATTTGAAATTTTTCTACAGCAGACAAGTCATCGACAGGAAGAAATGTGTCTACCACCTACCAATCAATGTCTATTTCACAAAATTTACCAGAAACAAATAAAAATCTATATATGTAAAAATATATATATACTTACATGAAGCCTCATCCCGTCGTCAATGGGATACGAACCCAACAGTCGTGCTCCATCTTCAGGTTTACAAATTATTTGATTGTTTTTGTCGTAGACCTCCAATCGCATCGTCGATCGATTTCCCCCTGTAAGTAATTCTAATTTTCCCTAAAAAAGAAAAAAACTTAGGAATATTCGTTAATAAACATTTTTTTGAGGTTACGTCGTGTTAAATACCGAACAATTTTTACAAAGTGATAAACTTCCTTGTGATATGAAAATACAGTAAAAAAATATCAGTCAACGATTCAAAAGTTAAAAATTTAGTACGTACCTTAAAGTCGTCGATGGAAATTGACTTCTGAAATCTACGTTCGGCGCAACACAGATCATTACCGGAATTTGTAACCAACAAATTTACAAAATCTGACGTTACAACGCTATACATTTTCACACTTTGTGTAAAGTAAGTTGCGATGTGTGGATGTAAAAAAAAACAACTTTCGAAATATTACTTTCGATCCTGTTACGATTCCAGATAAAGTGACAGAACTTTGACAGGACGGAAGGTTACCGGTTCTGTTTTTTTTTTATTTCCTTTCGTTTTTTAACAGCGCCATCTTTTTTAGGGCGCCTATGATGCCTTATTTATGGATAAGAACGAAATCTCAGTGTTCTTGTCATCGTAAAACAGTCTCCAGAGATTAGTAGGTTGATCTCCAACAGAATTGATTCAGGCGCGCCAGATCTCGTAGTGGCCACATTGCCTTCGGCGATGATGCAGATTCATGTACATCGGAGCGGCAGCTGGTGTAAGAGAAATGCGGGCGTTCTGTGACTTCTGCGATAATGCAGATCGGATCCCAGGAGGTGCACATTCATCTAAATGGTTTTCCTTTGCATACTGAAATGAACCAATCCTCTAACTTGGAAACAAGAGGAATTCACGTACTGTGGGTAATAAGCATTGAAACAAGAAAGCAAATAATTAAATAACTTTTTTTTCTAACAACATGTATTTATTAACTCATAAACAAATTCTTAAATGTAATAGAAAAATGGATCAGCATCTATATAAAAACTTGAAGGCGATTCCGTGAACACGGGATGACGAGTCCAGATCTCATGGCCAAGACTAAGTGGAGTCTTGGTACTTCTTGATATGTTACCTATTTACGTTTATCCAACTATCGCTCAACATTGAAGTTAATAATTTTTTGGTGTTTGGCTTAGCAAAAATCAATCTTATTTATATTCTTCATCTGATTAGAGGCATCCAATAATCAATTGCCAACTTGCATTAAACAAAATCATTTTTTCGGCACATTTTTTCGAGAACATATTCGGAAGGCTTAAGGATTCGTTTATGAGTTAACCCCTTGCACTACCGTGAAATTCGGAACAAGCGATGCCTAACTTCAGACGTTCTTGTTTAGCCCGAGATTAAGACCACGAGTACGGCTCGTGATATTCATGTTTGGACTGAAATATCAATTACGAGCCATACTCGTGATATTCACGTTTGACATGAAATTAAACAACGAGCCTGACTCGTGATATTCAAGTTTGGCCTAAAATTTTCATTACCAGTCAAACTCGTGAAAATAGTGCAAGGGGTTAATAAATACAAGTTGTTAGAAGAAAAAGTTATTTATTTATTTGTTTTCTTGTTTCAATGTTTACATATTATCCACAGTAGGTGGATTCCCCTTATTTTCAAGTGAGAGGATTCTTTCGTTTTGGTACGCAAGAGTACCATTCACCGTCCTGCGTGACGGTGAATAAAATGTCATGAAGAAAATGCACAAACAGAACGACGCAATTTCACCTAATTTTCCTGAATTGTTTTATTTGCTTTTATTAATTTATTTGCTTTTTTAAAACTTTAATACATGACCGAAGGTCCCAAGATGATCATTTTGACATAATAAGAATAACATGGACCATGTTAATATAAAATGCTTATTAAATATAATTCGTGCAACGATTTTTTTTTTTAACGTTACGAAATATTGAATGCTTTTTAACAATAGAATAAACTGCAATAGAAAACAACAGGAATTACAATTTTTTGTCTTAAAAATGCTACGTTCAATTCCGTTACTCGATCGGATACTCGAGTAATTTTACAATAATTATTAGCCTCGTTATATTTCAAGGGAAAGTTAACTAAAGAGCTAGAGATACGGACCCCAGCCAAAATACATTTGACACAAATTGTCCACGTTCGTCGCGTCCAATATCAGATGATTCGTTTGTCCCTCAACGCTGAGGTTTAGCTCGATGTTTCCGGCTTTTTTTCCGACTCTCTCTTGTGGTCTCATCAATCCTTTTAATCTTTGACCGATATTCTTTATGTGTTCCACGGCCTGCACGAAAATCAAAAAAAGAATATGAAATCTGAATGAACAAGTACATACTCGTATAATGTTAATATAATGTTATGAACCCGCTGGTAAATAATGTTAGTTGAAATAAAAAATGGTTATTTGAAAAGTCATTTCGAATCGGATAAACATTACAACTATTCTGCGGGAAGTTATATAACCTAGTCTAGACTATTCGTGTAAATCCTGTATGGAAAGTTATCTTATGTGAAATACATGCAACATATGTCTTATATACCAGGTGTATGCATAAGTTTTTTCCGGTTTTTTGGTAAAAAAAAAACACGTATTCCGAGGGCTTTTATACGATGGGAAATGGCTTGTTGTGTCACTCCCAATGAATCTGCGAGCTCTTGTTGAGTTTGACACGAGTCTTCATTGAGTATTGCCTCCAATTCAGCATTCTCAAACTTTTTCACTTGGCCCGGCCGCTCTTTGTCCTCAACGTCAAAATCACCACTTCTAAACCGCACAAACCATCTCTCGCACGTTGAAACCGATGGAACATGACTCGGATAAGCCTCGGAGACCAATCGATGTGCTTCAGCAGCACTTTTCTTCAAATTAAAGAAGTAAATTAAAACTTCCCGCAAATGCTGTTTTGTTGGCACGAAACTCGACATATTGAGAGCTCAAAAAAACTATGAATTTGACACTGCGACAAATTGACACATACTGAAAATTAAAGCTATAAGACGTAGCTTTGACATGAACATAGTCACAGTACTGCCTGATGCGTATAGCGTTAGTAACGCCATCTGTTATCAAACCCGCATTTTCAATTTGTACCCCTGATAATTTTCAAGGGAAATTAATTTTTGTTTTATTCAAAATATTGGCCATTGACGTTCATTCAAATCGTGTGGGACCCATTTACCGAGTTTATTGATCTTCCCCATTACTCGTAAATGTCTGCTGATTGTTTCTTGTGACACATGTAATGCTTCTGCTAATTGCCGTTGAGTTTGAGTTGGGTCATCATCCAATAACTCCTGCAATTGCTCGTCTTCGCATTTTTGTGGTCTACCAGAGCGCTCACTGTCTTTCACATTGAAATCACCACTTTTAAATTGTCGAAACCATGTCTCACATGTTCTAATCGATGGAGCGTGTTCACCATATGTTTCTACCAGCAAACGTTGACTTTCAGCAGCCTTTTTCTTTTGATTAAATAAGAAAAGCAATGCGTGCCGCAAATGTTCTTTTTCAGGCACAAAACTCGACATGATCACTGAACGATAAAACAAAGACGCTAGTTTTTGGCGGACTTAACTTGTGTGTGTTTGTAGGTTAATGTCAGACGAACAAAATGACGTATGTGTCAAATTAAGAGTCATCGAGCACACGTGACCAACTCAGAATCGAGGGTAGCGCCGCTCGCGGAAAAAATACACATTGTAGCTAGAGCCGCTTGTGGCAAGTGTGTCAACCAAGGCATCCAGAGAAAAGTAACAGTTTTCGGTATTGCAGGATGTAAGGATTTCAGTGGCGGGCCATGGAACATGTGGGCCCCGGTCGCCCTGATTGATCCTCCAACCAGATCTGCCAGAAAGCGGCCGCAGCAGCACGACGCACACAAGCGCACGCCCGTGTACGTGTGACCGCCCGAGTTCGTGGAGCATCGGACAATAGAAGGAGACAGATATATGACTGTCTGTCTCTTTCGGGCTGCTCGCGCTGCTACTGCTGCTAGTGCTCGGGCTGTCGCGCGATACATTTAACTCCGACTGAGACGAGCGCGTAACGTATGTTAATTTGCGGTCGATGATAATTCGAATCCACGCAGTGACACATTTTTTTTTCAGTACTTATTGCATTTTACGATTAATTAATTATTGTTATTTTATATTTTACATAATTTTGCTATTTCTTGTTTTATTACGTATGTGATACGGGCCATGTTATACCTCATAAAAACCGTATCAGTACTATTGCTGCAAAGAATAGACTATAAAATGTAATGGTTGCTTAAAAAATGTAACACAACGAGAACTCGAACTGTCATTGGCCGCGGATGAGAGATATAACGCGCACGCTTCACTGATTATCGTTGTTAAGTTGCATTAGCAAATTAAGATACCCAAATTTGATTGAAAGCTTCTGAAAACTAAAAATATGACAGTTAATCCAACTAACCGCGTTAACGATTGTTGGAAGAATTACCAAAAGAACGCAATCCACTCTTGGCCAACGTGTACGTTATTTTCTTCTTTAGTATATATATTTTTTTACAATATATGTGCAGAATGTACATAGAAGCGAAGTTTGCCGAAGTAACGCAGTTGACTTCGTTGTAATTCAGTCCAATACTTGACTGAATTATTATCTTAAACGACCCAACGATAATTGATCGTTCGTTTTAAGTTGTGCTGTTTGCATTTATTTGAAAAAGATAACGGTGAGTCTATATACATTTATCTCTTTTCTCTTGAAAAGTATATTAATAAGCCATTCATAAACATTGAGAATACTTTAAATTTCCTTTTGTTTACAATAAGTTAACAAAAAAGGTTTATCGAGTTTTATGGAATTTTTACTTGACATGTGTCGCTGCAAGATTGTCTTCCACATATCGTCGAAATTAAATTTAGAAATGATCTTTGCAGTAAAATTGACAGGTAACGCAAATTGCTGTTCTTATTCATTCATCATCAAAGCCACCAGTACAGTTCTCGTTATGTATGATAGTAACAATATTGAAAAAGGAGATCTATTTTCATATTTGACAGTTCAATTCATGGTATTAACTTTACTACAATCTTTCACGTTTATATTGATCAATTTTACAAATTGCGAATATTTATTGTCTCAGGATCTGCGTATCAAATGAAACATTAAAATTATGTCTTGTTCCACAGATGTGTAAAGTTTTATCAATAAAAACAGAATTTTCTTCTTTCAGGTTCATGAACGACATGTTTATTTTTAACCACATAAAATCCTGTTTTATTACTATTTCGCTGAAACAAATTGCAAAATAGTAAAACAATGATCTGAAATATATTGAAAATAAAAGATTAATTTATCCTTTAGGAGCTTCCCTGACAAAAAGAAAAGTAATTATGATAAACAAAAGTGTACGAAGTATATTTTTTCAAAAAATAGTTTTAGAGTCAAATTTCATAAGCCAAAAATCATAAGCTGTTAGGCGTTCTAAAGATAAAACTCAAGCAGGAATATTTCTATTTCAAAAACAAAGTATAATAGAAAAATGTTGCTATCATATCAGTCAAATTTTCCTTCAGGCACCCAGCCACTTTGTAAGCCATTTTTAGAAAAAATACACAGAACAAACATTAAACGTATACCCAAGGAATACCTAAGAAACACTTAACTGTCAAAATTATATTATTTGAAGTCAAAATGATGTCATTTAGACTGCGATGTATTCCTTGGGTATATGCACTGTTGACATAAAGTGTATGGAAATCTATTTAAGCAATTAATTCTCCTTGCAGAAGTTGAGTTTTCGTGATTAAGCTGTGCATACTCAAAGTAAGAAAATTCCATAAACATTAAGTTCTACAAGGAATATCGCTACTTGGAAGGAATATATATTAAAAGAGCTTATAGAATATACAATATGTACTCTAATTTAGAAAATGCAAATGTTTCTCGGTGTACATTGCGTTACAGTCTGTGGCATAAAAGCATGGGCAATATTGATGAGAAATGACAAACAGATTATTATAACATATTTGCACGCCAGTATCTCAATTTAAATATAAATGTACAGAATAACTATTCCGGCTAGTACTTTTTAATGACATTTAGAGATTAGTATTTTTCAGGACTTTTTTTATCCACACACAATAATACTGCTGAAATATATACTTAAAGAATTGTTTCACTTCTAAACCATTTTTTCATGGTTCACACAAGCATTATAAATTATATAATACGTCTTATAAATATTAAAAATATTTCAAGAAAAATTCAAAAAACTGTTCCTAACAAGAAATATCATATTTTAAAATGCAATAATGTGATGAAAAAACTACATGGAACAATTTGTTATATAGCACTTTTTAATTGAACATTTCTCAAGCGTTTTTTTTAAATAGCTTATTTTGAAATAAATATTTTCCCTCATAAAAGTGAACATTATATGAAATAAAATCAGCAATATTCTTAAAAAAATAATAATTTATAAATGTGATGTTTAATAAATCTTTTTCGACAACTGCTTTGTAGTAAGAGGAAATTGGAAGAATTCTCTATGTTTATAAACAATTATTGAGATATTTTTAGCGAATAAAATGTATATCGGCATCGTTATTGTTATCCTTTTAAAACGTTAATACGGATACTACGAATACAACAACATACAAATGAACGATAATTGTTGCATTGCCTAGGATATTAAATATTCTATCGATTATTGGACCGCATCACGGAATAAACTCTATTACTTCGACAAACTTCGCTTCAATGGAGAGATGCATGCGACATAATGCACATAAAAAGTATTATGTTTGTTGTTGATGCTGATATGTTGCCAGGGCGCGTTTGTAACGTTCATGTAGTGGTGAGTAAGCATTTTATCAAGACGATACATCGAATATATAATATTATCTGCATGAACAATAGAAGTTGAAGAGTTAATCAAAAGAAGAGGATCTGTTCGCACTGTCGCTTAGCACAACTTACAAGAATCAACGTAGAAATGTGTCATTCATTACTTTTGTATAGATAATTCTTATTATCACCCAATCCGCAATTTGTGCATTGGTGTTTCTTCAAGAAACAAGAGGGAGTAACAATGGAAATTATTTCAATTGAAGCGCCCAAGAAGACTAACAATTGTAATCATCGCTCCGTGTGGATTTTTCATAAGAAGACGGATAACTACGCAAAAAAAAGACTGCAACAACCTGCACGCAGATTATATGAAATGTAGTTTGCACATACAGTTCATAATGTAAGACAGCGAGGCCAACATCAAGATACATTACAGATACATACATATTGTACGTGAGGATATACACTATTTTTGGTGCGATTTAATTTATTGTAGCACTTTTGTCAAGCAAAACAGCTGCATAATCTTATTGGATGTATGTGACAAGAAAAGAAATAGCATAAGAACGAACCATGAAGAATTATGCATGTATATCCTACGATAAACTTGCACAAAAATCGCATGCAACGTTATACAAACATCCAAGGAAACAACTTCGAGAAAACATGGAACAACCTTAGGACTACGTGATTGCTATGAAAAGAAGCTCGACGTTTCATTCAAGAAATAAGGGACACCCTATTATTGTCATCCATAGACACTCGAATATAACTAAATCGAGCAACGTGAAGTGTATAGATTTCGTAACGTTTAGTGACATACATTTATGCTAAAAAGATATTGGCTAAAAAGATATTCAATTTTTTCATAAATCAAATGTTTACATATAAAACGAAATATTTGAAATCGCAATCTTCAACTTTTTTCTTAGTTGCAATGCATATCATGCGAAAATGTTTTCAATAAGAATGTGCAATAAACGCTACTTTTTGTAGGAGAAGAATCTCCTATTTCATAATGTGCAGTCTTATGAGGAAAAAGCGTAATTATAAAAACACTAAACAATACAAACTTAGTTTTTAAAAACGCTATTTGAGAATTGTTAATTTTTTACATATATGAAAACGTACACAAATATGATATTTCTTGCTGGATACAGTATTTGATTACATGTATCAAAAAATATTTAAAGCAAAAAAGAATAATTGGCGAAGCACACACATACACCTAAAAACTAGGTATGACGTCCGAGTTGGACCAGTGTGTACATGATTTTTGCAACCGACGTTTCGTGAAGATTTCTTTTTACTTTACTTTTTCAGGTTGATCCTAATTCAGATAAAGTGAATTGACATATTCACAAAACGCATCGGATTATAAATCAATAACATGACTTCAACCCACATGTCTAACCTAGTGATGCAATTTATTTACCGCAAAGAAACCACAAATTCACCGCGAAAGTGTTTGATACAAACATAACAAATTTTCTGGAAACCAAAAATAAAAAACTATTTATTTTGCATAGTGATACGTGTTAAATAAATTGTATTTCATCTCCGTTGTCTTCAGTCAATTTTATTTATGTAATGTGTTTCGCTAATCTGGTGCTTAATTTCCTGTTATTACTTAAAGTATCATGTTAGATATAGTACGTGAAGTATGAACGCTTTATTCAATGTTAGTAATGAGAACTCTATCGTGCTCTTGCATAACTTTCGCGTTTCTATGAACTAACGTAAGAAAATATTAAATAATTGTTTGTTTCATTTATTGATACTTGAATATATTCCAGTTCAATGTATATATATATATACATTACAATTTCCAGTGAACATCAAATAAGAGTAATAGCATCAATGTCATACTTTCCTATTCGATAATGTGATGTTACATATACGTTATAATCACAACGTTATACGTGATACTTATATACGTTCTATTTACACTGTTGAGTAGGAAATTAAAAGATTGGTGTTCTATTATTAAAAGAAGAAACCACCACCTTCTCGCGGTTTCCGTCGAGCAACAACATGTACGTCGTACATTTATGCGATATTATAATAACAAACACATGTATATAATTAAAAAGAACATAACGTTGCTTTCATTTAATTCGTGTTAATAAATTATTAAGTATATTGCCAAACATATATATATATACTGAAGAAGAAAATAACGTACACGTTGGCCAAGAGTGGATTGCGTTCTTTTGGTAATTCTTCCAACAATCGTTAACGCGGTTGGTTGGATTAACTGTTATATTTTTAGTTTTCAGAAGCTTTGAATCAAATTTGTGTATCTTAATTTGCTAATGCAGCTTAACAACGATAATCAGTGAAGCGTGCGCGTTATATCTCTCATCCGCGGCCGATGACAGTTCGAGTTCTCGTTGTGTCAAATTTTTTAAGCAACCATTACATTTTATAGTCCATTCTTTGCAGCAATAGTACGGATACAGTTTTTATGAGGTATAACATGGCCCGTATCACATACGTAATAAAACAAGAAATAGCAAAATTATGTAAAATATAAAATAACAATAATTAATTAATCGTAAAATGCAATAATTACTGAAAAAAAATGTGTCACTGCGTGGATTCGAATTATCATCGACCGCAAATTAACATACGTTACGCGCTCGTCTCAGTCAGAGTTAAATGTATCGCGCGACAGCCTGAGCTCTAGCAGCAGTAGCAGCGCGAGCAGCCCGAAAGAGACAGACAGTCATATATCTGTCTCCTTCTATTGTCCGATGCTCCACGAGCTCGGGCGGTCGCACGTACACGGGTGTGCGCTTGTGTGCGTCGTGCTGCTGCGGCCGCTTTCTGGCAGCTCTGCCTCCAACTCCTAAGTATCGTTGGTTCTGCACCGAGTCGTATCCCACCGATCCTTGTGGCCGGGTACAGTAAATAAACTTTCAATCGAGAAACCAACATAGATTCTACAGCAACATTGAGTCAGAATTAAAAAATGTCTTGTCTCGGGGCCCGCTTTACGCTTATGCCTTCACGCCCGCTTATCCGCTTATACCGACAACCGTGAATCGCGAATCTACCGTCAGGAGCTGGAACTAACAATTAGATAGCATAGACTGCAATATGGCCGCGAACACGACTTTGACATATCCGTTCGTACTTTTCGGATTATCGCTTGGATTTGCAATGAAACAAGTTAGAATTTTTTTGTTTAAGTGCAGTGCAATGGTAAGATTTGCGGTCTGGTCCAGTGAAGTGTAGCAGATATGCGTGAAAATTGTAGTTAAATGAATTAATGAGTTCGCGAGAAAAGCGTCATGGCTAACGACAGCTGCTACGAATTTTCGATAATTTATTGTGTCTATGCGAAAAAAATTGCATGGAGAGACGGACCAGACCGCAAATCATAATAAATGAAAGAATTCATTTTTAATGTTTTTTTATATAATACTATTGTATTTTCGACGAAATCCGAAAACTACGAAATCGTAGTTTGCTATTTGGCCACTTGGCGCTTCGTATGCCCTCGCTCGATGACTCTTAATACGCTGCGTACTTTTCGCTGGCGCCATCTCTTAGTTAAACCGGAAAAAACTTATGCATACACCTGGTAGGTGGGACACATGCCACAAAAAAATTGTATAATTGGTATTTATTATCCACATGTGACATGGAAATATCGTGCTTACATCCCTCTCAAAAGGGGATGAGGCGAAGACGGTCTAATTTTAGTGAATTGTCCCCTCAAAAATATTAACTTTTCATCTGGGACATTTTTTCGTACCATGGTTATTTTTCTGGATTTTTCGATGTCTTCGCTTTAATCACTAAACTCAATAGTAATTGGCTTACCTTTTCATTCGTCTTTTCAGCAGCTTCGCCTGGCTGATTTCTCGTCCAACTAACTAGTGGATCATAGACGAAAGGTGTGAGAACACTTATGAGAATGCTAGCTTGTTCCCTAAGTACACGCATAGTGGTTTGGCAGGAGCGTCGAAAAGGTCCCTCGTATTTTAACGGTCCCATAGCGTCGAGCATATTTTGCGTAAGACGAAAGGGCACTCGTTCTGGCCAGTCGAAAGATTCACCCTTTTCATTCAAATTCATACATTTAAAGTGATAAAAAAAACTCTTATGATTACCAGTTACATAAGACTAGATAGCGTTTCAAAGGAGCGAATAAGAGGGAGATTTTGTTTTCTTTTTCCCTGTAAAACCTTGAAAGCGGTAGCTCAATCGAAACTATTCTCCTTGAATCGTTTCTGACAAACTTACCCGATTGAAAAGACAATTGAAGTCAACGTGAACGCAGTCGCCGCACTTTGTATCGAATAAAATATTTTCTCCGTGACGATCACCCAAACCAAGAATATATCCGACCATTGACATTACAGCTGTCGTTCTGATGTAGGCAGTGCGCGCCTCGTACCTTCGCAAAAGAAAAAACAACAAAAAAAGATCAATTTCGATGAGAATTAAACCGCATTGCATTATAAAATGTAAGAAAATATGTATTAATTAAAACAGTATCCGTAAGTCATTAATCTCTTGAATGTCACTGATGCACATGTCGACAAATATATTCGTCAATAACGATATATCGACACTCGAGGAGTTAAACAAGTCTGCGGAGTAGAACCTTGCAAATTGCAAAATCCGCATTATTTCCGTCTTTCACAGAGCAACCTCTATGAGAAAATATATTCATCAATTTTGGCTTTCTCATAGAAGAAAAATTGCAAAAGGTATATTTTAATGAAGAATCAATTTTCAAGGTTCTTTTGCAGATTTCTTTGAATACTGTAAGAGCACAATACGAAGCGATCAGAAATTTTACGACAAAATTTTGAATCTCATACCACGTTCATACCATTAAAATGTTGATCAACGTTCTACTTATTTGTATCTCAATTGAATAGGTTTTAGCTCGATCGCAAGATATTTTCTCAAGATCAAGTTACGACGATAATTTCTCAAAAAGATTAAACAAATTCCATTAAATTTATCACCAATTTATGAATTCTTACCAAACTCAATAGCAAACACCATTGTTAATAGTGTCACTTATGTATAAAGTTTCAGCTCGATATATTTTTATTGCGCAATCAACGACAAACGATTTGAACAAAAATATCAAAAATAAAAATATTCTTTAGCTTTGACTCCCTTGTTGTTAACTCGATTTGTGTGTAAAATTTCAGTTCGATTGCTCAAAATTTGCGACAGTTATCGTCTCAATGTCCTTCTTGACACATACACACGCACACCAATAAATTTTATTAACGTGAGTTTTGGAACATTCTGAACACGCTGACGTAAAAATTTGACAAAAAAAATTGTTTTCACGAAAACAAAGCTTCCTCTATGAGGAAACAAAATAATGTGCATCGTGATGGTGATGAGTGATAAAAAATTAAGACAAAACGCGAAAGATAAAACTTTTGAAAAATGTTAAGAAGAAATTATTAAAACAATAGACGAACCATCCGTAAGGATCGGGAAACGTGAGTCGAAACCAATCTCCGAGGACCGGCGGATGCTTCGGCAATAATTTGTTCACGAAAACGTCTCTTTTCTTCTCAAGTGAGTCACGCAGTGCGCAGATCATTGGTTTTAGATCGCGAGTGCTTACGGCTATACCTCGTTCTCTGTACAGACCCATGACCACCGGACGAAACCCCATTAAATTCGGTACCCATTCGATCAAACCGCATTCCTCGTTCAATGGCACAACGCTCTGTCAACAGATTCATGTTCATTTACATAAAAATCTTAGACCATTCGTCAGTCATTTTGTTGTTGTTGAAATTTTCCCTTTAATATCTTTAACTCAAGAAATAATTGATGGATTGCTCTAATAATTAGAGATTTTAAGTTAAACCAAACTCAAAATGCAGTGCCAATCTGATGCGTGTAGCTCAACCCATATTAAAAGTATTAACTGCTGCGTTAACTTTAGAATCCGAATTAATGTGATATTTTGAAAAACAGATAGAAGAAATCATTAAAATAATAAGAATAATTTCATACGTAGGTTCTGATGTAGAGTCTACGCTGACGTGACTCCGGATCCTTCTGCAAATACTTGTTAACGATACCGTTGAACTCCATCAACCTAAAGTCACGTCGTAAGTCGTCCTTTGGCTTGCACATGAATAAATAAGCAGCGCCGTCTGAGCCGCGAAGTGTTATTCGTCGAGGTCTTTGCAACGATGTCATTACCATCACTCCGTCGTCTATACCTGTTATGTGCACCCATTCACTATAAAAAAAGATACATCCATTTGCATCATTACTTAAGGTAGTCCTTTAACGGTGTCTAATCAGATAACAGTTCATCATTACATAAGCTCTCTATATTATAAAAATATCTCGGAGCCGCCACCGTATAGAAGAATCGAGGAGAGTCTCTAAGATCTAAAATATCCCCCACAGGCCCTGATTATTTTAAGTCCTCCAATGACCACCTCCTTCTCCAGCCCAGTTTACTGGGCATTTTATGTCAAGTGTCAACAGGCTATGTGTATACATTTAATCTTTAAGTAAAAACATTATTCGTTAAAAAGTACGGTGGTGGTGATTTTCTCATGTACGACTACGTTGAAACTTTGGACTCTGAGTAACATTTATCAATTATTGACACTCTCATCGATGTTGAAATATGTCCAATGTCGATTTTGCACAATGAATCTTGTGTGATTTTTATTTTCAAGAAATAAACATTTTCTTACGTGGGAAACGGATTGTGATCTGAAACGGAATCCCCTTTCGACGGTAAATGAAGTTGGCGAAATTTCGTAGTTGGCATCATGATTGGACTAAAATCTGCAGAAGATAACAGGCGTGGCAAACTTGATGACAAAAATTTAACATTTGTACTCAGCGCGCCGTCCGGTATGGCTTTGTTCGATAGTTCGATAAGTCTTTCCCACAATCTGTTGAAGTCTTTTATCAGTTTTCTCATATGCGGTGTGTCGAAGATAGGATTGTTCAGAATTTCCTGACAGCGCTTCTGTCGCGCTGGATAAGACGACTGAAATAAAACGAATCGAAAAAAATAAATGTTAACTTAGGCGGCTCATTACATTCCTAATCGCATTGCTTGGAGATTTTAGTTTTCACGATTATTACTATTTCTTTAAATAAAAAATTATCTCTTTTTCACTTAATTGAAAGTGTTATGCCGATGGACTGCAGAATGAAAAAATTATGAGCACAAAGAACAATTACTACAAAAGAAAGAAAAGAATAACTAAACGATGGTTTTTAAAAATAATCAAACGTGCTCATCTCAGATTTTTTAACACAGGATACATAGTTTGAGCCAGCAATAAAAAAATAACGAATAAAAATGAACAATTCTTAATAAAATATATACTCACGTTGAAAACAGATGCCATCATCCACAAACAGTGCTGGGGATAAGCAAGTATCAATTTTACGAGAATCGTGCACAGAGTACTTTGAACTTCTCTGGCGGGATGACAAATTCTTGAGACGAGCTGACTGAACGCCGTGAGCCACATAAAAATAGGTAGTTTTTCGAGATAAATATCTAAAAAAAAAAAAAAAAAGAAAAAAAGAAATCGTTGCAAATAAAGATAAACACAAAAAGAGAATTTGACGGCCTTGCATTGCATATAAGTAAGCGATCCGAATGAGACAAGTATATAATTGATATAAGCGCAGTTACTCAGCGCTCTTACTCAATACGTGAACATTCCGAATTCAATTATCGGTCATCATTCAATATTTCTTTTGTCTTTTTTATACTTCGAAAGGCGATCGTCTCTATCCATGTACAAATATTTTAGTACTCTTACCAATAATTCTCGTCATTTTAATCATCGTTTCGACGCACATTTTACCAGCCGCTCTATTGCTCTGAACTCGCGACGCAAAATCCAACCAGATCGTTAACATTCGCGGCATCGACTGATGAACGTATTTGCAACCGTGTCGCAAAGACTTTCCATAATAATTGATCATGTGCACTTGCAATTCTCTGTAAAGAAATAAATTAATCTTGTAAGAAGGGCTTTGCGTGGTTTGCATAAAAATTTATATGCGGGCTCGAATATTATGACAATTTGAATTTTCGACAAAAAATTCTGTCAAGATTCTCGCAGCAGAATATAATTTTTCAATGACAGCGAAAGAAAATTATGCGTTAAAGGGTTAATTGAAGTACTTAATTGCCTACCTTCCCTTCGTATCCCTTTCATCTTCGTTCATCCTGTCGACAATCGATTCGTAATATTGCGCGCAAGCGAGCAAACTCTTTTCCCATGCGCACCACACGACTATCGCTTCTTTATAATTCGCGATATTGACATCCGTGTCGACATTCAAAGTTTCGTCGTTGTATTTCGCGAACAATAGCTTTGCCTGTCAATTACTTCTATTGTAAAATAAATTTCGTAATTACATTTATTTTTTGTTATTAATTATTGTACCTTTGCACACTGCCTTCGTTCTTCCGGACACACATTCAGCGGCATATCCTTGTAGTGATCCGTAGGACGAAAACAATTGGAAAAACATCGTTTCAGAGTCGTGAAAGCGTCTTCCTGACAATTTTTTTGCCAATACAATTGAGCTTGCTCAATATACAATTCTTGAATGGGACAGGAATCGCTCGCCGACAAGATGTACATGTACGCTTGCTGATACAATCCAGCCCTAGGAAAACGTAATACGTGGATAATTGATAAATCGACTATTATTGGCTTGAAAATCCTCGAATTTCGTCAGAACATAAACTTTTGACGCGGATACCAAATCTTTAGAAGTCGCACAAGCAACGCGGTAGAAAAAACAAGCAGAAGCGATTTCTGAAGGAAGAAGGTGAAATTAAAAAATGTTGCTTACTTTCTCGCTATCTTGGCGCTCTTGAGCCAAATCATTCCAATTTCTTCTTTGAGTTCGAGATTTTCGACGTGCTTGGTTTCCATCTGAAGTTGTACAGCGAGATCGAGTGTCGCTCTTCGCATACCGAGAACGAATTCGACGCCCCGTGAGGCACGCACCAATTGTCCCCGCGTGTCCCATTCCTCGAAAATTTCCGGCAGACTCTCGATGTCTTTTAGCATCAAAGCCGCAGCCTTTTCAAACTCATTTAATATGTGAAGCCTCATTATATACGAGTAACTCTGCTGATAGGCACCAGGACATGAGGCAGCTCCTAGCAGGCTAACCAAACGCTTTTTCATCGGTTGAAGATCTGGCATTCGGCCACTTTTTAAATCGTTTAACAAATCTCGCTTCACGTTTACTTGGTGGGATGGTTCTTCGTCGAGGTGAGCGAAATGAGCCAATCGCCAGAATGGCTCGTGTTCCACTATTAACGGTTCTAGTTCCGGCCTAGGGCAATTATTTTATTAATGATAAATATTTAATATTATTTAAGATGAAGGAATAATCTATTAGGACTATGGGTCCACAGATCATCTCGTCGATCCTTCCATTTTGACTGAAATTTATTAAATCTTCTACGAAATGACATATTTTGCAAATCTTTGGTAATGAAATTTTAGAAATGATCCATGGGCCAACCGACTTAAAAAATGTTTTAATGACATTTCTTTAAATATCTATGGAACAACCTATCCTGCACATATTTCGATTAAATTTAACAATTGGCTAATGGATCAACGTATTTTGCTAATATTTGGATGAAATAACATATTTTTACAACTGTCTTGATGATATTTTACAAAGAATCTCCAAAACGACTTACAAGGAAAGGTACTTTGGTGTCCCCCTCCGATTTTAATGCAACTCACGTATGTTGTAGAGCATCGAAAACTAAAAGACACGTATTTTTTTTTATCGGCGGAAAAACATTTTTAAGGGGTGAAATCGCCCTTCAAAAATAGGGGTGATTATGCAGTTTCACCCCTAAAAATGAATTTTTTTCTTCAACTCCACGTGGAATTTTTATTGTCTTCAATGAGGAGTATTTTAGTTTTTGTTTTATTAAAATCGGTTGACGCCTTCCGGGTGAAACTGCCAAATCACCCCTCGACATGCTATTTTTGAAGGGCGATTTCACCCCTTAAAAATGTTTTTCCGCCGATAAAAAAAAAAACGTGTTTTTTAGTTTTCGATGCTCTACAACATACGTGAGTTGCATTAAAATCGGAGGGGGACACCAAAGTACCTTTCCTTGTTAGTTTGCAAATTGTTTAATGTTATTTATGGAAGTAATATGTTAATTTTAAATGTGACAATGATGCTCAATTTTTTACCATTTGGCATACAACGAAATCCTAAGATATAAAATTTTCGGTTGATCATACAATTAAGGATGTACGGGTCGTCAGGAAACAGTCAATTGTTTCAATAATTTCAATTGCATAGTTGAGCGGATTTAGACCTTTTAAGGGGAGGCGTAACCACTTTCTCTCGCTTCTTCGCGATCCCGTCAACGCCAACGCGGTATATAACAAACGTTTCTATCTAAATATATTCTAGGGTGCCGAAATTTAACAGATAAGAGCAAAGCGTTACATAATACGCAGCACATTAGGTTATTCTGTAAAACTTTTTTTTTCTCTGAAATCTCTATACACTTAGAAACAAATTAGTCAGGAAAGGTTTGTTACCGACTGAGAAAGGCGAAACCTCCATACTTATATAGATGTGCTACTTATTTTCACCCCATCGTAATAGCCATACTGGTTATATCTCTTTCGCACTCGCGGACGTTTCGCCTATCTTTAACAATAGTATTACTAATAAAAAATATGTTCGGATATGAAGCAGGGCAAAATACAAAAATTATTATGATTGGACTTTTTGAAAATGTTCTTTGACTTGTTTTTACATCACCATTTCGACATTCAACGGTTATTCGTCTCAAGCGAGCCAGCAAACAGCGTGAAATGATTTATCGCGATAATTTCGATACAAAAATCTGTCGTACGTGGGCGGAAAACTATTAGTGTTTCCAATTTTTACATATGCGTTGAGTTTGAATGAAGGTAGAATAATGTTTTTTGTTCGTGACGGTTAAATAGATTTATATAAATGATCGATCAAAGTTCATCGCGCTCGCTTTATCGTGGCTACTATGACAAAAATTCCGATTGTTAATAATTGTTAACTTTTTTAAATAGCTAATAAGGGACCCGGAAATTTCGTACATATCAAGATCGATGCTTTAATAACTTTATGAATAAAATTCAGAATTTTCACTTATTTTGTACGTTTGACCGATACATTCTTAACAAAATAATTAACTGATTCAAGAAACATAATTAAAAAAAAAAAAAAAACAGAAATTATAAAAGAATTATAACCCGGAGACGCTAGCAGTGCATCGGTATCTCGGAGACGCTGATGCTCCACTAGCGTGTCAACTTAGATTTTAGAAGGTTGCATGTTGCGAGATCTCATACTTAACATTTAGTAGCTGTTTATACAAAAAGCTTTATAGTGCGCATATGACTAACCTGCTGTTGAGCATTCCCTTTGTTATATGCATTGCTGTAAACGGTTGATCCAATCCGAGATAGCACTGAATCATTCCTTGAAGATACTTGGGGGTGAGAACCCTTTGCGCGAGTCTTTCGTAACAAGTAGCAGCATCTTGTAATTGGCCGCTGACCTCGTGAGCAAGAACCAACTGCTGAAGCGTCGGGGACTGATCTTGGGTTGCCAAGATTCCCGAAACACCATCAGGCTCTTCGAGCTGAGTGTAAATCTTTGCCAAAAGTCCACCCTCGGTTATTTCTGACGATCCTTTGTTCGCAGTCACCATGTGACGCTCGAGATACATGAGGGCACGATGATACTCGTGGGACTGATAACAACCTTGGGCTAACACCAGACTGTCCAATTGACCATAGAAATTTTCAATCGCTCGATATTTGTCGTCACGTTTCAGGCGCATTTCACCGAGCCACCTTTGCAAGTAATCCAACGTTGAAAATATTACCTGAAGATTGCAGAGGTTGTGATAGACTTGTACAGTGTTAATGCCTGATGAGTAATTGAAAAATAGAAAATAAGTCAAGACAGGATAAAAATGATAAACGGAAATTAAGAAGATGTGAAACATCCGCGTTGAAAGCTTCTGCCACCTTTAAATTTATCCGCCATGGATTATCTGTAGGATAAAAGACTAGAACGGTGCCCTGCAGAATACTTGAACGGCCGCCACTGCTGTCGATTTTTTATCCGAAAGATCAATTGTGGCAAAGAAATTTGCATTACAGTTTTCGTTGCCGACTAAGAGATAGCACATCCCCTTAAGGTAAGACGAAACCTCTTACACAAATGTGCTGCTTCTTCCTCACTCCGCCGTGAGCGCCATACTAGTTCGATCCCTTTCGCCTCCCCTTAAAACGATGTGTTACATGTCTTTCTTTCTTTCACAGATTGTCATGCGTGCGAGAAAGATTGCAGCATTTTCCCATCGCGAATTTCTCCGCCACGATTAACCTTTGGGATGAAAAATGACAACAGTCAACTGTAGAATTATAAGACGCAGTTTACCGTTCTTCCCTTTCATTGTTCTCATTGTCTTTCAAAATTGCATTACAGTTCTTGTTACCGATCGAGTTGTACCACATTACCTTAAAGGGATGCTCGAGTAGATTTTACCGACTTCGGTCGGTAAAAACAGTCTATTTCGTAGTATACTCTGTGCATCGTCAATATGCTACGGTAATGCTTAAAATTGTACAGGACTTTAATGTTAACAAAAATGCTTCGACGTCCGGTTGAAAACGTGCAAAAAATGAAAATAATCGTATAATACTGACTCTTCAAAAATGCAATATCGCCGCTCGAAATGTCAACATCAGTTTTGTAGGATATAAACTTTCCTGGAACTTACATACGTCAAACCTGACCGAACGTCGATTCTTTGAGGTTTTTCAAACATTTTAATATCGTCAAAAAGTCGATCACACAAAAGAAATGAACATAGAGTGTATAATGCGTTCACGTAGTCTGGCTGCTTACGGTAAGGGACTCCGGCAACGAGAATAGAAACAGACTACAGGAACGCAGTAAACACTTTACGTGGATTTCTTTAATGCAATCGACTTTCTGACGATACTGAAATGTTGAAAGAATCGACGTCCGGTCCGACCTGACGTATGTGTTCCAGAAAGGCTTACATGCTACAAAGTAGTTGCTGTTGACATTTCAAGCAGCCATATTGATTTTCTGAACAGTCAGTCAAATATAATTATTTTCATCGTTGTACGGTTTTAACCGAAATTCGACCGGACGTCGATACGTTTACATTCATATTACAGTCCTGTACAATGTGAAGCGTATCCGTAGACTACGAAATAGCCTATTTTTATCGACCAAACTCGGTAAAAAAGCTACTCCCGCATTCTCTTAAAAGGAGGTGAAATCTGCTCAGTCGGTAATAAAAACTGTGATAAATAGGATTTAGATCAGTACCACCACACGAGGAGTTTAATTCTGCATGTGCAATGTGCATCGTCAATATTTATGCTAAAATATGACATTTATCATATACCAAAGTGCATATTTGAATATTTCTGAGTTTGTCATTATCGTCGTATTGGATTTCAGTGATGTGAAAATATAATAGCATAACTTTTATAATTAATCCGTTGGTAATTGGTTTGTAATATTTTCTTTCACATTTGAAGAAAAGACAAGAACGACATACTGCCTTTATGCATTTTACGAATTTGGCATCCTTGTCGATATCTGTTTTACCCTCGGGGAATAAGCACATTATCTTAATTAAAAACGGAAAATAAGTATAAACAACATCATACTTGTGAGCATCGGACACGACGTGCTTCATCCGAAACCCTCGTTTCGCCGGGTCTTTCGTCATTTTCGTGGCGAAGAGGACGACGTCGCAAAAGTTCCTGATCCAGAGTCGAAGCCTCGCCTACCTTTATCACCGCAAGTATCTCATTTATCAGTTTTTTTCGCTCTTCTTCCGTACCATTCGCAACAATGTATACTAAAATAAAAAAAACATTACAATTTTATTCTTGCTCCTTCATAAGGCTTTCTTTTTATACTTTTTTCCGATTGCAATGTCAGTAAGATGATCAAAAAAGGTTGGAAATCTCATTTTAGTTGTAATTATTGCAAGAATGCAAGTTTACTACGCGTACAACTTTAAAAATAAAGATTCGTTTTCTGACAAAAATAAAGATTCGTCTTCCGTCAGATGAACTTACAAACGATGTAGGGAATACAAAATATCATAGCCCGAGTATCGTGTTTAAATGCGGGTTGACACGCGTTGAGCATTCCGCCGAGATTAACATCTTTCACGCATCTCGACATCGAGCACACCCAATTGTACGCCCATTTTTGAAAAGTCGAACCAGCTTCAGATCTAGAACCCAAAATTGTTAAATCAATCGCTAATGATTGTAAATAAATAAATTATTTATTTTAATAATGTTAATAATAACATGTAACTATTTCTATTTACCCGTAAATCGGATGTGGGTATTCGCTCACGTCGTGAGCCGTTGTGATTTTAAAGTGAGACGTTAAAAATGGAAAAATAATTTGCTGGGTTGTCGGTGGAAGATTTGGCAAAATTTCGCTGTTTTTTCCATTCGGCGATATCTCGTAAGTCTTAAGAAGTTCCTTTACATGGAAGGAAAAAAAATATTTCCAACTTTACGATTTGTTCGACACTTTAAACAATTTTTTATTTCTTACTTATAATATAACTAACTTGAATAGCGAGTGAAAAACTATCCATGCTTTGCGTACTCTTTTGCATCTGAAATGCACGAACCAGCTCCATGAGGGCCGCGCATGCAAACTCTTCATTCATGTCTGCGATGAATTTACTATCGTCTACAATGTTAAAATCATAATTAAGATCCGAAAAAAATGTAATAAATAATTAATTCACTTATTAACGAATAATAAAAGTTATTCATTTGAAAAATATGAAAAATCTATGAAGAGTTATATTCAAAATGTATTTAGCAAACCTCTTGCAATGATTCTTCGAGGCAAGAGGCTAGGTTCAACCGCACCGAGTTCACCGAGGCATTCGCCGCATCCAAGCCGAATATTTTCGTCCTTGTCCTGACAGCCGGCTAAAAGTGCATCCAACAATTCGACGATCAACGGATGAACCTCCGTGTCAGCAAGAATCATTTCATTCAACGGGCCTCTGTGTTGCCCAAGGTATTCTTTCAAGTGGCTCAATGCTTTTTTCCTAACTTGGTCGGTTTCGTGCGTTATTCGCCTCAGCCAGAGCTTGAGATTCGCCTCAACCCCTTCCGGTAGCGATTTTTTTATGTGGGTCTTGACGATTGTTACTATCTTTGACGACACTTTAATGTCGTCGATGAAAAATAATTCGGCAATATGCGGCGACATCCTATCTACATTGTCAACAAGAAAATACTCGAGCATTGATTCTGTCACGCGAGGACAACTTTCCAGAAGCGGAATCATCGACACGCAGATAGTTGGTAGCAATGGACCTAGGTCTTCCAGGGAGATACTGAAGTGTTTTAAAAAAATAATATTAACCGAGTCATGTTTGTTCAATATTTAACAAGTCATAAGTTTTATGAAATTTATTAAATTCGTGAAAGTTATGAAATAATATTAAATAAAAATGCTTACGACTTACTTGTGGAGAAACGAGTTCCAGGCGTAGCAGGATAATTCCTTGAAGCCCGGTCTCTTGAATATCAGTGATGCTCTAAGCGTCGCGAGAATTTTGTATCGCAGGGGCGTCAGATATTTGGAGCCCATAAATCGCATCAGAGATCCAAGGCTGGCGAGCGCTGACTTTTGGGTAAATTCGTCCGAACGGGAACACAAATTCGAGCCCAGATTAACGAGAACGCCGTACAATTGGGGCTCGATATAATTGGCGATGTTCTCCCTCGTTTTAAAACTGACGGGGGGCTTTCCGTCGAACTTGGAGAGAAACTCCAGGCAATGCACAACCGTTTCCATTTTTTCATGAAAATGCAACAAAAGTTCGCGAAATATTCCCTAATATTTGCAAATAATACAGTTCAATGTGAATCAAGAAATTCAATTACATAGTTTTTAAGTTATTGAATTCGGTTGCTTACCCAGAACGATCCGGTCATTAAATCTGCAAGTTTGATCTTTGTAATACTGATTACGAGTTTTAGACACTTCGCTCCGAATTCGGGTGGCTCGTTGAGGAATACGTGAGCACAAATATGCTGAAATAACATTTAAAATGAGAAAATAAGATAAATAAGACGTCTGACTCGTGTAAAATCTTGCCAAACATCGTCTGAATTAAAAAATGATTTTTCAATCAAACTAAAACTAAAATTTTTAACAATCCTAGTACAAAATATATCATTCAAGTTTGACTTACTTGAAAGTATTCCGTGAACATGTCCTTCTCGTCCATCATCGTGAGTTCTGACATATCGTGAAAAAGAGATATAGCCGTTGGGAGTCGGACAACAAGAGAAATCAAAAAACATATTGCGATATGACCATCCTTGCGCACCAATTGCCGGGAACCAAGATAGCCAATGCACTTTGCGACACGATGCAACGAGGTTGCCAAATTATAGGAATTCTCGACATGATTCCTCACAGCTATTTGCATCATCAGCTTAAATCATAATAGAAAGACATCAGAAATAGAGGAATATTAGAATAAAATTTTATCCAAAAACCTTTTCGGTACGAATAATTATAAATAATTCTTGAAAACGTTTATAAGGGCTTTTTACTCCCAATTGTCCGCAGAGTGCGTTTCATTAGATTTAATTATCGTAAACTCCTTTTATTTATTGAAGAAAAAAATGATAACATTATGGCCATCGAAAATTAATCATTGTTATTCGAATTTAAAGGAATTTTAATATATTTTTATTCTAATATTGCCCATCCTGGAATAAAATAAAGATAAAAAATATGTAATAACTTGAATGAAGTTAATTAAACATTTGTAAGTACCTGAAGAAAGTTCTTTTTATATCTAACGTACATTTCCTTCGGTGTCACTTTGTGAAAACCTGCGACATCGCGATAAGCATCGCTGGCTAATACGACGGCAGTGTTGGTTGAATTCGGATGTAGTATTGTTATGAAAAATACATTCGATATCCTTCTTTCCGCCAGATGCAACGAGACGCTTGACGAGAGACAAAAAATTATTTTTTAGCTATTCACAAAATACGAATTATAGCTGGAAATTAGTAATAAGTGAACGAACGAATAGTCATAAGAAATAAATGTGAATATGTAAACTCAATATCAGATTGACTCAACTAAAATTTAATTATCTCAACCTTACCGTAACGGTTAATCGTAATCGATTCAATTTCACTCTTTTTTTTCCAGTGTAGATTTTTTTTAAATATTCTAAATATATTTTTTAAACGTGCTGTCCGACTATATTTTCGACATCTCGTATTATGGACTCGGAAAAGAATTCGAACACGGGACTTTCCGATTGCTGATCAACTATTTTTGACCACTGAGCTACACCAGATCGCTTAATATTCTTAATCCGAATCGTCCTCATACATTGTATATTGGACCACGTTGTAGGACGTAGACTTATTTTTTGCGTAAACAATAAGTTATTCAAATTTTTCGCTATCTTACCGACCAAGTTCCTTTGCTGTTGTAATTAGAGTACAGTGCAGCGCATCGTCAGTACCGTCGAGAGCATGCTCGAGCGTTTCGGCGATATAATCTAGGACAGAATTTACAAATTCAACGAGCTCTTCCGGAACGTCCTCCTCCGAAATTTTCGTCTCCTTCAACATTGCTATTTTATTTTTCACTATAGTAGCGATAGCACCAGCAACATTTTCACGAATTTCGCGATTAGTATCGCGCATCAGTGGCAACCAAAAATCGGTGATTCTCTTTGAATTGAACGCTTCGACGTGATTCGAAAAACGATGCAGATTTTCCGACATTTGTTTTCGAACTTCGAGACTCGGCGATGACAAAAGATTGAAGAATGATACGAAGCACTTTTCAATTTCGGCTCTTCTGTCCTTCGAAATTACGAAACTAATCGATGATACTTCGTTCTGGACGTCGCAACGCTCGCACTCGATTCGCCAATCGGGACAATCCCAATTTTCTCTGCAAATAAACATCGGAGGGAACTTAGACCATTGACGATCAAAGTTCGTTTCTGAATGCATGAAATCGTCATAATCTTTGATTGACTTTATGAAATTTAAAGAATTTACGAAATTTAAATAATTCATGAAACTTATGAAATTTACAAATTGTATGTAATTTCTTCTTTCGTTTAAGGTAGTTCTGCTGATAATATTAAGTCATTGACCCTAGAGACTATATTATTTAATAACAAGTGTATAATTGCAAGCTTTCACTGTGGCGTAATTATATGATGTGGCCGAATGATCGAACAATTTATAATTATTAATGTTGATTTGACTCTGTTCAAGTTATGATTGATGATGTTCAAGATATGATATATTTAGAAAATACATAAAGTATATCGATTAATTAAAAATTTTCTGGCCCGAATATATGTCTGGTGTACAAAATTTATTGTTGTATATTTTTTTTGTCGTGAGGAATTATAATAAATTCCAATCAATGATTCCCGACCCCAAAAAAGGGTGTTTTTTATGTACATATATATTATTCTCTGAAAGTTTTTGTGCTTACACATGGTTCATTAGTGTGATAACATACGTATAGCGTCGTTCAGTCAAGCGCCACCTTAAACGCGCTGTTGCCAAATTTTTGCACCATTTTTATAACGTAACGTGAGAACGTCGATCTGATCTATTCCCGTGTCCGTCAACGTGAAATAAATCCTTCAAATGTCCCGCGATCACCCTTTTTTTTTAAATATCCGTAATGTCGTAACGAACGCGTGATGCATTTTCTATTTTATTAATCTCGTCTCGATGTATACCAATAATTGAATCGAAGTCGCGATTCGATCCTTCTGTGATAAGACCCCATACTAAAATATCAATTTTGGACATTTTCCTTCTCTTTCCAATACTCTCTTTCGGCACGCGATGGAACTCAAAATTTCGCTAACATCTCCTTAATGACTTAAAGTTGAATACATAAAAAATTGAGGTACCACAGTTCAAGATGCTTTCACGAGAGAACTACTTTAACTATTATGCCGATACCGTAATTCGAAACTATAAACACGACATTTACCTTACGAATTTCGCACATCCGGATACAAAGCAAATGATCTCGCTTAAAGCTCGTGTCACCGCACACTGCAGTCTTTGTCTCTGGGATACGAGAGCGGGCCTCAGAATATGAGTGCATACATCCGAAATACTAATTTCAGGATCACTGAGCAGAAATACGGAATTTCTAAAAAGGATAAAGTTCCAAGATTTACATAATTGTAAAATTCACTTAAATAAATAGAAAAAAAAATTGACTAACAAAACTGCAGCGATGGATAGCTCGATTTCCGAGCTGGAGACGCAAGCACTTAGAAAATTGACCCTTTCACGTCCTTTTCCAAATTCTGCGATGACTCTTGTGACTTTTGCTTTAGTGTCGACATCGAGTGATTTAGCGGTGGCTGTGAGACGTCGCGTTCCTTCGCCGGATGCCTTGCGCTCTTGGGCCCACGTTAGAGAAAGAATTTTCTGAATTTCGTCTTTATTGACTTCGCCGTGAGCCATCAGATCGATTAGACACTGATAGATCGATCGAATCGCGCGACAATTTATATTTTCCAATGCTGCACGAAGTTTCCCAATGACAAGCGTATCGCAATCGTCGTATAGCGTAGCTCCAAATTTTTTATTTTCGATTAGCCAGGAACTCAATAAACGGGATGTAGAAATTACTTTTGAAACTTGATCGTATTTTTCCAGCGTTAAACTTTCGTTCAGACTTGCTGACAAAGATTTCCACAGAGTGCTCTTTTCGAAGATTCGAAGTCTTTTGACGCAGCATTCTGTATTCTCTACGTCAAAGACCACAAAGTGTACGAGAACCTTCGCAAATTCCTTTGAATAAAGAAAAAAGAAAAAAGGCAAACGAATGTTATTCTAAATTCAATAAATTATTAGACTTAAAAATTGTAAATTTAAGTGAAACTTTATGTATAATCCAAATTTATATAAATATTAGCAAAGCGTAATAAAAATCATAATTGGATTTCCTTTTTCTATAATTACCGGACAATTGTCGAAGTATCGCAGAAATTTCTTCGTCTCTGTAGAATTGCAGGCTCTCGGGTGTTGTATCAAGTACTCTCGAAGTATTCGACAAGCCGCAATTTCCAGATTTTTTGAGACTACGAAATTAATAAATAAATAAATAATAATACATTTATTTATTTATTTATTGATCTATCAATTTATTCTTTCGATTTTCCTTAAGAATTATATATTTTTTTTTTTACCAATTACGTTCTCAGCTATGAGATCGACAACTGCGAAGCACAAATCCGTAATTTCCACGGATTTATCGAGATTTTCCAACAGTTCAAGAATTTCTTCGGAAAGTTTTTCAATCTGCTGAAAACTTACCATTCCCAAATCTCTCCAGCTTGGAATGGTCTTTACTATTTCGATTCCGTAATCCACCAGAATCCTTAAGTCCTGATTAAGAAAAAATAAAAGAAAAATATTAACATGTCTTTTTTTTTTGTTCTTTCTTATTGACAACTTCTGTCATTTATTTTACCTCGTCCTCCACTGCACAAAATTTTACCATCTGTGACGCAATTTCCAGGGCCGCGAGTTTAGCTGCGGGTTCAGAACTTTCTATGATTCGAATAATTCGCTTCCAGAGATTCGCTTGGTTCCAGCAATTCACTCCACTTTTTCGAATAATCTGTTAAATAATTTAGTATCAAAGGACAAAAGACAAATTCTTCACGTATTTACGATCACATGATCAGATAATCAAATAGTATAATCGGATTTACTGTTAGCAACGATATCTGTATAGCTGTTATCCTCGAGACTTCGATCGTAACGGGAAAAACTTTGAGATCCAAATTTTCTATGACTTTCTGTTCGGCGATAAATTTGTCGACTACGGTTCTTGGTTTTACCTCGCAACTCTCAACCGAGTCCAGAAGTTCTAGTACAAAAAAAATAATAACACAAGATAAATTTACCCTAATTCATTTAATTATTGTATCTACTGCATACTTTTGCATAATTTTTTCGTCATTTCGTTGCAGAAGAAACAAAAATAAGTACGTAAGAAGCTACGGTAGGACGATGAAGAAAATAAACACGCTTTCTGGATAATAAATCGCTATTTCGTATTAAAAGAATTAGTGGAAAAATAATGATTCTCGTGACGACGGTAGGTTTTGTGGTGATATTTAGTGCTGTCTAAAAAATTATCAAAATTCCGCTAAAAATAGCTGTTTTCAGTTATTTTTATTTTTAGCTGTTTTCAGCTATTTTTATTTTTCAAGATATAAATGCGTATCGAATTATTATATCCTTAACAAGAATTGAAGTATTTAGTAAAACATTTGAGATACGTACGATGATATGCCGTTTAATTGATTTTGAAATTTGTTAAATGAAAAAAAATTATTATTTTTTTATTTTACACATACGTCCCTGATCATTAGGCATCTTCGAGCCTTCCACTTAAAAAAATGTACTGCAAAGCGTGATATCCGTAAAAAGAGATTCAGTACTGTCTCATTGATAAAAACTATCTTTTTGAAACTAACATTCTTAAATATTGAGATTGTAACACTACAAAAGTTTATATAATCGGTATCGCACATTCTCAGACAATTCGATCATATAATTTTATTTTTCGAGGTGCGAGAACAATCATCGACAACGGAATGTCGTTGAACAGCATCCCCCTCGGCCGTCCAGGTTTCAGTCGGTAGCAAAAACAGTTTACCTATTTTTTTAAGGTTGCAGGATCTTTCTGGATAAAAAGCAAATTAGGTAAATGTGCGAAACAAATAGACGAAGGGATACCTAATTTGCGTTTATCCAAAAGCTACCGGCACCTTTGAAAAAGTAGATAAACACTTTTTAATACCAAGTGCGGTAAAGTCACTTATATATATATATATAACCTTAAAGGGGTGGTAATTAATATCTCGAAGACTCAATCTCTCGAATTACGCTTGACCAACAGGAACAACTGAACAACGGTACACCATAGGAGAACGCTCGAGAAAATGAGTCTTCAAGACATTGGTTACCATCCCCTTAAAGTAATGTGCTACCCCTCGGTCGGTAACAACAACCGATACAACTTTCTTCGCTACGATTGATCTTTCGGATAAAAGAGAAGAAGGGTGAATCGCGACTAACGATTCTACGGTTCACCTTTCTTATATTCGTATGGCGATATGCGTTCTGGAAGAATCGGAGGTCTCTGCGATAAGTATTTACTACTGCATCATCAATTAAATGTTTTTCACAATGTTGTAAAGAATGCACAAGAACCCAGAGCTTTCAGTAGTAACTATTGTCGTAGAAGCCTCAGATCTTGCGAGGTTGCTTTACGTAGTTCTGCCGTAAAAGCGTTTTGCACTGTGGTACCTCAATTTTTTATATACTCAACTTTAAGTAATTACGAAAATATTAGCGAAAATTCAAGTTGCGTTGCGGGTCGAAAGAGAGAATTGGAAAGAGAAGAAAAAGATCCAAAATCGAAGTTTTAGTATAGGGTTTTATCACAGAAGGATCGAATCGCGACTTCGGGTCAACTATTGTAGGGGGTCAATTCGGGTATACTTCGAAAGGAGATTAATAAAATAGGAAATGCATCACGCGTTCATTAGACATTACGGACATTTGTTTTAGAAAAAAGAGAAGTCGCGGGACATTTAGAGGAGTTATTTCACGTTAACAGATACGGGAATAGATCAGATTGACGTACACATTACAGTATAAAAATGGCGCGTTTAAGTTGGCGCCTGGCTGAACCACACTATACGTATGTTATCATACTAATGAAACATGTGTAAGCGCAAAAACTATCAGAGAATAATAGATATGTACATAAAAACGCCCAACACTCTTTTTCTCGGATCGGAAGTCAATAATTGGAATTTATTATAATTCCTCACGAAAAAATAAATGCAACAATAAATTTTCTACACCTGACATATATTCGGGCCAAAAAATGTCTAATTAATCGATATACTTTATGTATTTTCCAAATATATATTGACTTTCCATCTCGAGACTTCACGTTGTGATTCTCCTTAGTGACAGCTTATGTATCCATATTTTTTTCTTGGATAAAACAAAAATATAACCTCACATATTAGCACGTGTATGACAACGTAGACAAACGAGTAGCTTCAAAACGCTGCGCCAGCAATCGAACAATCACGTTTCGTGAATCACGCATCCGTACATCGCATCGACGACGCATGTTACGACATTGTCACGTTGCTGACTAGTTTGTCGATGTAATGATATTCATAGCTCAAATAGAGTCAAATCAACATTAGTAATTATAAATTGTTCGACAATTCAGCCACAGTGAAAGCTTCTAATTATTCGTGCTTATTATTATTCTAGGGTCAATGACTTTAATGTACCAGCAAAACTACTTTAAATTCTCAAAAACTAATAGAAAATCGAACAGCCGGGGATATCTCTGTATTAAACTTTTGTGTGTGTTTCTTTTTTTTTTTTTACAGATATCTATTATGAGGCAATACCCATTTTTTTAGGTGTCTCGGTCTCTCTAATACGATTTTTCATGTACAAACGTTGAAGATGCCTGATGAACAATAGCAGCGTACAACGCATTTATAAAAAAAAATATTTTTCGCGGTTTATACATTTTCAAGATCGACAAGACAGGAGTGAATATCAATTGATGAAAAATAGTAAATATCATTTAATTTTTTACACAGAGTTTTACAAAACTCATTAATTTGTCTTAATAAATCGATGAGTTCCGAAAACAAGTATTTAGTGAAACTTTTATATTACTTGAGACAGTGATAAATATCATCGCCCAACCCATAGTCTTTGCGAGTATCATTCTTTTTTCTTCAAGTTTTCAACTTTAAATGAGCATTAATTAGCTTAAAAATGAGATTTTTATTTGACTAGCTAAATAGTCCAGCGCTGTTGGTGTCAGTCTGTATTGGCGGAAAAAGATTTAAGTCCATATGCGACTAGCAAAGAAGTTTCTTTGTTTAATTTTGCATACGTAAAGCATAAGATGAATCGTGGCCACCTTAAAATTTTCATTCAGTATTCCTTGATTCGAGAAGCATGAAGAAAATGAAAAAAAAATCAATTAAAGAATACCATCAAGAATGTTCATGTATTCATCCGATATTGTAGCGAACATAGCGAGATTGAAGCGTGCGAGAATTCTGAGCATTCGAGCCTGAACCTCGATTGAACTGGCCAATACTTCGTCACTGAGCGGCGCCCCAACAACATGGAATAAAATTCCAAAGAGCCAGGTCGTATATGCTAAAAAAAAGTTCACGATCAGTGAATTGTTCAATTCTATATTTTTAAAAATATATATTTACAACTATAGCGATTTACCGGCATGCTGACGTCTTAGAATTTCGTATTTTTGTCCAGCCCCGAAAGGAGGAATAAGAACGTTGACGAGATTCGTCGAGGATCGAATAATCGAATCGAGCAGCGATCTAAGTGTTCTTTCGGTTGCTGGATTTTCCAGGTCTGAGAATATCGCTATTAGAGGATCGTTTATCGCTCGCCATAGTGTCTCAGCTACGGTAATGCTGCAAAAAAAAAATATCTCGACGATGAATTCATTCGACGGTGAGCGTAGCGATTTTACTTATATTTCAGTGTCAATTTTAGTTTATTGAAAAAGAAAAGTAAATTTTATTATACAGACACCTAACACGTCGGTTGGTAACTGTACAACAACAACAACAACAACAACAATAACAACAACAACGTTAATGTAATATCAAAAAGTGGAAAAAATAAAACAAGTAAGCAAAGTAGGACCTCGCAAATCTCTTCCTCCATGACTCTCCGCGTTTGCATAGCAAAACCTCTATTTTATGAGGAAGTACGTTGATCGGCAAAGCTTTGTGGACAGTGTAAAATAACAAGGAAGCAATTTGCTTCCTTATTATTTAAAGCTTTAAGTTTTTGTTACCAATCTAGGTGCTGGTAACAAAACCGCCGCGCCTGAATTCCGTGAGTGATCTTTTAAATAAAAAGAGAAGAATAGTGAATTGCGTCTTACAATTCTACAGTTCATATTTTTAATCCAAATTATCATTCATGGCGGAAAATTACGCTATGAGAAAATTCTGCTGTCTCTGTCCCATTCATCGCCATCTGAGAGAGAACGACGACATGTAGCACATCGTCTTAAGGCGAGGTTTAAGGCGAAACCTCTATACTTACACAGATGTGCTGCTTCTCTTTTACTCCGCCATGTCAGTTCTACCTCTTTCACACTCATGGTTGGAGTTATAGGTTTCGCCTCGCCTTAAGGGGAGGCGAAACCTTCATACTTACACAGATGTGCTGCTTCTCTTTCACTTCGCCGTGAGCGCCATGCTAGCCTATATCTTTCGAACTCATAGGTGAAGTACATAGGCCTTAAGCCTAAGGCCTCGCCTTAAGACGAGGCAAAACCTCTAACTCCACAGCATTTAATTTTCGAAACACACTTTCTCGTTCTACACTCTGGGGAATAGAATGAAATTCGATTGGTAGACTACCAGAAAGTGAATCTTCCGAGTGACAAGAGTAGAATTGTTAAAATTGAAAAAAAAATTACAGTATAATCATCGGCAGTTACCTGTAATGGAAAAATCACTTTTTAAAATGATTTAGCACAAAATAAAAAACGCCGTTTGTCATCCGAAAGCCAGCATGAAAACACACACGATACATCGATTTGGATTGCGATTTAGAAAAGAAAAAGTATCTAAACTGTGCACAGGAACTATTGTTGATAACTTGGAAAAATAAATCGGTGAGACATAGCCGATAGCTCATCTGTATGAACGGGAGGCAAAATATCCAAGAGTGCAAAAGAAGTAGAACTAATATAGTTTCCCCTCACCTGAATTCCACGAGAGGTTTCACTTCCCCTAAAGGCGAGACGAAACCTACTTAGTCGGTATCAAACCTTTTCAGACGATTTTTTTTTAGGGTGTATTTAGATTACAAAAAAAATTATGTAAAGCTTTGCACTTTTATCTGTAGTTCCGACACCACAGATAAAATTAAAACAGAAAGGTTTGTTACCGACCGAGTTGGCGTTTAGGGTGCCTGTCAAAATCCCGAATGTGTACGCGACGACACGCCATGTGTATCTCTGTGTAAAGGACTTTTAAAATTCAATAATCGTTAGTTTAATCAAACTGAAATTTCACATACAAGTGAAGTAGTAATTCCCCTTTGATTGTTATTGCTTTAGACAAAATGTATACACATATTTATATTTTGGCATTTATAATGTTTCGAACATATGATTTCGAACAATGTTTCAAAAGTTTCTACATAAATGAATCGGTTTTATATCTTACATCAATTATGTGTCAATTATGCATTATCTTATTAAAAAATTGTAGTTTTATCAACTTTTTTATTGTAATTTTTGTTAGACGATTAAAATTTAAAACAAAAAGAAACCTTAAGTATTACCTCCTCATTATTTTTTAACTTTCACAAAGTTCCCTCTACAAAGGAGCCAAAATTGATCAACATACTTAAACGCAATTAACGTAACAAAAAAACACAAATTTCATATTTTGTATTCATATTTTTATTTCAATACAATAATATTTCAACGATATGTACGAAATTCTTTAAACTTTTAAATGTATATATCGTCTATATACTCTATATACTCGTATATATCGATTGGTCTAACGTTTTTCATTTGCGCTTCTCATGGAAAAGTTTGTAAAAAAAAAAATGTCTTCAGATTCCGATGCCAAAGTACTCAAAAAGTCCCAAAACCTCGAGAAATAACATTTAGAAAAAATGTCCAGGTGGTCGCGGGCGCACGCGTGTGTGTGTGTGTGTGTTTGTGTGATGAGCTTGCAAAATTGCAATAGATATATCTCGAGAACCGGTTACTCGATGATTCTGAAATTTTGCACATGGATCGTATCGCAACCCCCGTTAGTTTTCTCCAATTTTCACCAAATCACTAACGGGAATCAAGGAGGTACGCTCTCTAGCTTTCGTATATTTCAAGCTATCGAGTTGAAACTTTTTACAAGAATAAGCCAGAGGACAAAGTTATTCGATATTAAGTTTGGCAAGAATCGATCGAGGCGTTTAGATTTTATAGAATCATACATTTTTCTAATTTTTTAACATAATATATTTTTGCTCTAACTTTCGTAAATTTTCATCTATCAAACTGAACCCTAGCATACAAATTGGCAACGGTGCAAGGATACTTGATCTTAAATTTTGTGAGAATCAATCAAGGGGTTTGAATTTTATGAAATATGCAATTTTACCAAATTTTTTTATTTTATTAAAAATTTTAATACTACTTCCTCTATGAAGAAACCAGAATTGAGATAACCATTCTCCGTAGAGGAGAATTTGTGGGTTGGTGAAAATCACGAGGAAGCAAGGTAAAAATCTCTAATTTACATGCCTAGTTTCTAATAATATGCCAATAAAACTCTGTAATGTTGTGTATCGCAAAAGGGTTTATCAGTGAATAAATAAATAAATAAATAAATAAATAAATGGTAGTTTCTATTTATCAACAAAGATAAACATTATGACATATTTCTAAGTAACATACAATAATATTAATAATCATGTCATTCCTTCCAATATAATTCAATGTAATCAGTTTGACTGATAGACTTGAAAATTAGGGTGGTAATAGCTAAGATGCCTCGTTAGAACATAGACTATGTATTATCCGGTAACTGACATTTATGCCAGAGGCAAAAGCCACCCTGGCAATCCCGGAGAAAAAGAAAAAGAATAAATAAATTGCGAAAACAATAATAAGATAAGGAATAGTCTAAAATATTTCAATAGACTAAAGCCCTATGAATGCAATATTTAAGGCATATTTTATTTTTCATATTATTTATATTTCTCCTAATATATTTTTTTTTTCACTTGATATAATTTTATGAATTTTCTGTATACAAACCTGTTGCTGACTTGCGATGCCTCCTCTGCGTCCATAACTTAAGATGGAAACACCAATTTTGGAACTTTGAGTTAAATTCACGACATTCTGAGAAAAGAGACTGTCAAGTGTCACTGGATTATTTACACTGTTGACAGTAGGAATCGTAATTGCAGAGAAAATTCTCGTGTGGCAGACGAAACGATAGAGGTTATGTACTGCTACATTTTCTTTTGAAAATTACGTTCTCAACAAAAATTAATTTCCATGACGAACTCTGAAGATTTTTACGAGGATGTCGCACCAATGAGTCACTGTACGCACTTTTTTTTTATTAACAAGCTGTCGTTCACATAAAAAAGAACATTTGAAGAATTAAATAGAAACCGGCATTGCATACAGTAACAAAGATGATACATTACATCTTTTTTGACAGTACGCACCGCAATGTGATACACGTGTACTTCGCTCCGTTGGTAAAACAAAACTCTTTTCGTACTTTGTCAGAGATTGTTGATATTTCGGGAAAGTAGAAATTAATGTTGACTGCTTCTATCATTATCAATAAAAACTCGCCGTTAACTCAAATATCAACGGTCTCAAATAAAATTAAAGCACAATTTGTTTTACTGACTGAGGCATGTTTCCGCAACTGGTTCAATTTTTTTCGCCTGTATTTCGACATGTGATAACCCGTCGATTGAATCGAGCACGAGTATTGCGTTCTAGACGATGTGTTATTCCTCGGTCAGTAACAAAAACTGCAATATAAATTTCTCCGACACTATCGATTTTCCGGATAAAAGATGAGAACGGTGAACTGCGTCTCACAATTCCACAGTTCATCACCATTGTCGTCTTTTATCCGAGAGCCGAGAGATCAAACGTGGCGGAGAAATTCGTGATAAGAGAATCCTTTTATCTTTATCGCACGTATGACTATCGGAGAGAAACCTACGATATGTAACACATTGTCAAGATGATGTAGAACATGTATAAGTGCAAAAGAGATCTTGCACTATACAGAAGTAATCTTGCGATTCCGAATTTCTCCGTCACGGAGAAAGTTGATCTTTCGTCTAAAAGACGAGAACATTGATCTGTAGAATTATTAGGCGGAGAGCAACGATCTCGGCTTTTACCTGACGGATCAACCGTGACAAAGAAATTCCGATTGCAGTTTTTGTTATCGACCGAGGGGTAGCACATCTTCTTAAGGCGAGGCAAAATCTACTCAGTCGGTACCACAAACTATAACCCACGAATTTTATACACCGCAAATATTTCGAAAGAAAAAACTAATTTTAGACAACGGCCTGATGTGCATTGTGTAAAAGTTTGTTTTTTCTGAAATATCAATAGAAAGAAAGAGCTTCAGCCGATAGCCTGATCTCGTGTGCATCAGCTAAAGCTTTGCTCTTATCTGTAAAGTCCTGATCCTGACACTCTAGAAAATATTTCCACGGAAAGGTTACTTACAAACCGAGTTGGCGTAGATTTTTATAACGACTTTAGTCGATAAAAATACGGTATTTTGTAGGCTATGGATATACTTCACATTATACAAGACTTTAATGTGAACGTAAACGTCTCAACATTTGGTCAAATTTCGGTTGAAAGCGTGCAAAAAATATAAATAATTACTACTGACTATTCAGAAAATCAAGATGGCCGCTCGAAATGCTGACAGCATCTGTTTTGTACGATATAAACGTTTCTGGAACTCACATACGTCAATCCTCACCGGATGTCGATTCTTTCAACATTTCAGTATCGTCAGAAAATCGATTATACTAAAGAAATCCACGTTGAGTGTTAACTGCGTTCAGACGTAGTCTGGCTCTATTCTCGTTGCCATAATCCTTTGGCGTAAGCAGTCAGACTACGTGAACGCAGTGTACACTCTACGTTATTTTCTTTTGTGCGATCTATTTTTAACGATATTAAAATGTTTGGAAAATCTCAAAGAATCGACGTGCATTCCGGTTTGACGTATGTGAGTTCCAGAAAGGTTCATATCGTACAAAACAAATACTGTTGACATTTCGATCGGCCATATTGGTTTTTTCGAGGATAAGTAATATACGATTATTTTCTATTTTTGCCCGTTTTTAATCATATTCAACCGGACCTCGACGCGTTTCTGATCACATTACCGTTCTGTAAAATTTGAAGCATATTCGCAACATATCAACGACGCATAGCGTATACTACGAAATAGTCTGTTTACCCTCCAAAGTCGGTAAAAAAATCCAGCATCCCCTTAAGAGGAAATTTTGTATACAACGGTCGACCAGCGCGAGTCTGGTTTTACCATCGATATCCGTTGCTTCAGGGTTCTCCACCTTAAAGAGCTGAGCTTCTCAAGTTCAAATTAGGCTGTCTCTATGCGAAAAGTTGGTATATGAACACTGCGCCTCCGGAACGAAAGAATTTATATACGCAATGCTTTATTCTTTTTGAAATGGTCAACTTCTGAATGACATTACGAAAAAGCTACACTTTCTATATTCTTCTAATTTATTCCAAATATTTATATCATAATAAAATTTCAAATCTCAAAGCTGGATTTCATCTGATAGTCGTACCTCCTTAAGGGGGCAGGATCAGTCGTCAGGTCGAAAAAAATCTTTTTTCTGAAAATTTTTCATATGAAAGTATAACATCTCAGGAATAACCTGTGAAAATTTCAAGTCGATCGAACTAAAACTCGCAGAGATACCTGTTATTTCGTAATCGTGTTCCAAGTGTAGTGAAATCATAGTGCCGGAAAATTCTGAAACTGCATATCGTTTTATAAACTTTATAACTGTTTTTTCTACTTTATCCACTTTAATAAAGTGTTCTAATCAAGGCTGCAATGGAAAAATTAAATTTCAAAAAACAAATCATTATTATACTTTTATTTACACCTAAAACTTTTAATCGCGTTTTTCTCAGAACTACATTTTTTAAGTTCGTGCGTAACATAACTCAAAAAGTAATGCACCGATCTTAATGAAATTTTGCAGGCATCTTTTATATGATAAATACTCGCGGTTGAACGATCGTTTTTATTTATTTATTTTAAAAAATCTTTTTTACAAGCAATAACAGGCTGATTTTTTAAGTGAAAATTGTACCTTTAAGTATTTCATTTAAATTTTTCAAAATAAATTCTTTCAACCGCGAAAGAAACTAATATATTAACTAAATCTTTTCCATTTTTTAATTTCAGATAATCCTGTGAAGCCACATACTACGCACCGCACGCCGCCTTTTTTTTTTGAAGCGCCGTCAAACCACTGCCACCAGTAGATAAATAAGGAATATTTTTTAGTGACAAAATTCTTGAAGACACTTTAAACATTACTATTTTATATGTCAGAACTTTCAAGTAATTATATATATTCAGAACTGAGAAAAAAATTCTGGGAAAAATGCTTTTTTTCGACCTGACGATTGAACCTGCCCCCTTAAGGTATTTTTACCGCAAATGCCACTACTTAATATATTCTGGAAACTTTTCCACATTTCCATCAATATGACGTTTACAGCGTGCTTGAAAAACGGCAGTTGTTTAGAATCATATGTTAGAAATGTTATTTTAAAAAATTACAATTATCGTGCATTTTCTTTAAAACATATAGCTTCATAAAATGGTAACTTTTGTTCCAATCGACTATGAGGTGGAGATGAATACTACCGATCTGGCAACAGTATACAGCAGTCACGTGGCGGAACGCGCCAATACTTTTAAATTTGATCACTGTATGAAACATGTTGCGTGATTGAAAGAATGAACGACCGTAGAAAAAATCGGTTAGTAGTTAAAAAAAAATGAAACGTATATATATTTTATTTTCAATGAATTTCCCTTTATGACAATTGACGGGATATTTTTTATGTCATTTTGTCTAAAACAACCATAACCTCACTGTTAGTATAGCGATTAACGCGTGCATGGAGACTAGTCACCATGGACGCGTGCTTACAAACAGCTTTCGAATGAGAATAGTGGCTTTGCCATATTTTTTAACACCGTTTTACACATGTGTTGATTTTAATCGTGCACACAACGCTTCTGTGTGCGAGGGCCCGAAGCGTGCAGACTCAGTTAAAAGTTTTCACCTTAATTTTTGGTAAAACTAGTTCTGAGCTTTGCTCACTAGGATCGTGATTTTTGGATGGAATTGCTGTGGTATAAATAGCTTAATCGTTCAAATGGTATTTTTCTCGTTAGAGATTTGTGGATATGCGTATCGTCACAGGAAAGAAAATGTTCCTTATATTCGAGAAACATTAATGCTTTTGCTGTCGTTGGCCAATGCATGCATCGCATATACCGTGGGATTGTGTTGAGACTAGAAATTGAGGTTTACATTTTTTTTTCTGATCTTCGGAATAGATTTTAGGGAAATAAGAAGTATAGACTTGGCATTCAGTGAGGTGGTGGAGTATTCCCACTTGACATTCCTGCGCCTTATCTCACTCCCTCAATGGATTTACTACACCAATTGAACGCAGTGGACTTAAAAAAAAATTATAACGGTAATGAAAATGAATTGAATATTAAACTTACCTCGATGAGCCAGTTACATACACACCAGTAGAACGATATAAATAATTAAGGGTGGGTTGGATGGTGGAAGAAACACTATAGAATGTAATACGGGCAGTATAAAAAATAACAAAAAATATTCAATGTCTCGAGTTTCTTGTATTTGACACATTTTCACAATGAGCTTTCCTCTTCGTTTATTAATCTCGCAGGCTTCGGAATGGTGAATTTAACATGTCGTACATCTTTTTGTTCTCTTTATCTAGCTTACAATTCAACATTTTTCCGCCTTTTTTTTCGAATGTAAATTCGAAACCTGTCGGGACCGATCTCTCTGTCTTTTATCATTTTTTGTCACTCGTTTATCTTTATCTTTATTATTATTTTCATTTTCATTTTCATTATTATCATCATCATCATCATATCTGTATTTGTATGTTCTTGCTTCTTTATATATTTTAAATATAGTATTTCTTACAATCTTAATATATTTTATTATTATTTATATATTTATTTATTCTTATTGTTTTATTGTTACTATTATTATCATTATCATTAGTGTAGATTATTTTAATCTCATGTAAACATTTATTCGTGTGTAGATGTATCCTCGGTTTTCATACAATCTTGCGCTCTTAATTAATACAAACATTTTCTTTTGTTATCATCGTCGTCATCCGGTTATATTTGGCTCTGTGCGTTTCACGTCGAATCAAGAGGAAAAAAAACGAATTTTTCGTGTGTCTTTAATATACACTTGGGCGATAATGATGTTTCATTTTTGTTTTTTTTTTGTTGCATATGCCACGTAACTTATCACAGAATTTATTTTCTCCGCTATTCTCTCCATTCCGATATTTTTTTCTTACCATCGATGGTAGTATTTCCGCTACAAAATAGCACCATTCGAGTATTTTGTGTCGCCAGATATAGTAAAGTTGAGAAATTTAATATCGAAGTGCAAGACACGATTAACATTTTTTTTTATATATATGTCCCTATCGTCATTAATACTTGATGAAATATCACAAAAAATCCGTTGTTCAAACACCACTTGGTCGATAAGCACCATTCGGCTATTTTTGAGGTCAGTTACCATTCTTTATTTTTCTTTATTCTTTCAAAATTAGCCAAGACATTGTTTTATCGTCATTACGCATTGTTCGAACATCATAATTCCGCGATCTTACGCACCTGCATTGTCTACGCGACATTTTTTTTTTAAAGAAAAACGATCAATTTAACAATAAAAAAAAGTTTTTGGAGAAGTAATTTCGAATTTACCGATTTGATATATATTTCTTTTTTACTAATCTATCGGCGGCCTTTTTCATTCCGCGATAAATAAATATTGGCCCAGGTGAATCGATCAAAAGCTGATGGAAAGTAAGGTCGATATTACATTTTCGACTTTTAACCCGAAAATTCATCAAAATAAAAAAATTTAAAAAAAAAAGATCTTGCCAATTGTACCAAGATGATTCCTTTGTGAGACGCAACAGGCCGTATTTTCTCTATTACTCTTCAATACGTTTTTAAATATTTTTTAAATTCTGTTCCACTCGCAATCCAAATATTTCCACTTTAGTTTTATAATACACATGACATTCGCTTCGTCGTTTACTAATATTTCAATGTCATCGTTTGTACTCGCTATCTACGCGCGACTGAGCACTGCATCTACCTTAGACCTTTTCATTTTCTACTTTCTAACGTCCTTCTTTCGCCATGTATACATAATGTATATATATATATATATATATATATACATATATATGTATAATAGCATATAATATCAATTTAATATACGTTATGCGACTAAGTAATGATGTCAAACGTCGTCGTGATTCCCGCCATTTTTTTATCAAAGAATTATTCTTTTTTTTTTTTAATTCTGAATCTAATTACTGAGAATAATCTGAGCCAAAAAAACTGTTTTGAAGATTTTAAAAACGTTTTTATCCCTCAGTATACTGTAATCAAACAATTTTTTTAATCTTTTTTTTATTCGTTACACAATGTGCTCGACCGATGTTTCGCATTTTCCACCATTCGAAGATCTACGGTAATATTATTATTTAATATTTTCGATGAACGACGAATCTCCGAGGTTCACGAATAATTCGTTTCATTTATTCCTTATTTATGTATGTATGTATGCATTTAGTTATTTATTTATTTATTTATCAATGTACACGAAGAATTTTTTAGCTGTTAGCACGGAGACACAAGCGAACCTCTGAAATTCGACGATGGCTTACGAAATATACAATACTTGTTATTTTTATACTTGCATATGTATATATAATTTTTTTTTCTTTTTATATATCAGTAGATTACATATGCTCGATAGATTATCAGAGATACGATTAGCGTATATCGTAGTTTATATTTATTATTTATTTATCTTCTTGAACTATACTTGCACGCAGTAGTCACAGCCACTAGTCCACGTTCACTTGGGATTTTTTAAAGGGGAGGTTTTTCTTATTCTTGTTTTTAATATTATTATTATTTATTTATTTATTATTCATTTATTTATTTATTTATTTATCATCTATCTCTACAGAGAAGGATACGTCAACGATTTTTTTGCTGCAATCACGCTCTACTTCTCTTCGAGGTTATAGACTCGTTTTCGTTTATGAAATTTTCCCGCTGCAATATATGTATTTATATCTTTTTTTTTTCCACAGTTTGTTAATTTATTTCATCGAGACATTCATCATTTTTTCCATCTATTTTCTCTCTCTCTCTCTCCCGTCGTTTATGTCCAGTTCTACTTCTCCACAGTCGCGGCACAATCATTCCGCAGAGTTACGAGCATTGAATATTAATTAATATTACATTTTATATCAACTAACATTAGTATATCACTTATAATGAATTCACGGCACGCTCGAATATTAACCCGGCGGCTTGCTCACAATTGTCACACAACAATTGTAATTCTCATCATTTTCTTCGTTTTTTCGTTTTCGTTTTAATAATATTTATTTCTCTTATTTCACTTTTGCGTTTGCATTTTATTATATAATAATGTATTGCTAGAGAGAGATAGCGATGAATTATCGTGACGAGTGTTCGATCGATCATCTCTCGTCGGGCATACAAAATGCCGAGAAAATTATATAATTTCTGTCGTCACTTGGATTTTGTTTTTTTCTTTTCTTCCTGTTACGTTTATTAACAGATTCTATGGCCCACTGGGTTTCTCATCTTTCGGTCGTTTCGATCAGCTACTCCCAGGATAGACAGTTTTGACCGATGGTGGCATAGTTACCGGCTCAAAGCTGACCAACTAACCGAAATGAATCGCAAACTTGTTCGTCCCATTCGTAAGTCTAACGCCGATTGATAAATATCTCGTATGATAACTGAATCTTAGGTGCAAATGACTGCCTCAGAAGATTTGATTAATCGGTTAGTTTTTCTCTTAATTATTCATTTCTTTCCTGAAATCCCCGAATTTCTGAGCCTCAAATTGAACTTAAGGTTAACTTCGTAAGAACTCAAGTTAAACTGAAGTTCAGATTAAAATTTAACGACGGTTCAACTCAAAATTGAAGTTAAATTTAACCTAACCGTAACTTGAGTTCAACTCAAGTTTGAGTTCAAGTTGACCTAAACTCAACTTAAACCTCAAATTAAGCTACAGTTGAACTCGAGTTTAACTTAAAATTCGATCATACGTTTAATCCCAAGTTCGATATTACGACTGAGAATTCGGGCACAAATTTAATAACGACATTAACCAAAGATTGGAAATAACTCCTCAACCTTAGATTAGCAAACCCAGTTCTTAGTTTTTACAAGCCTTTTGATCAATTTCTGATAGTAATTCACTGATCTTAAGGTAGCGAGTTAATAAACTAAGCTTATTAACCATATTAACCTGAGGTTTTTAACTTCTAACTAGATTTACTGACCCACGGTTAGTGAATTACTAACCAAATCTAATCGTACACTTATCTGTTTTTTTTTTCCTCACTCTTCGACTCAACATTCACGACAAATTGTACAGAGGAAAATTTTACAATCATCGTTGGCAAAGGGTATATTCATCTGTGATCCTTTGTTTATTTTTCGCTTCTCACTACAACCGCCCTTTGAGTAAATAAATAAATTAAGACAACACGTCATCGTCGAACACGCACATATCGTTAACACGATTTTTTCGGGACGTTCAAAGAAACATTCGATATTTCACTTCCATCATTGTTGAAATCTACTTTTTTTTCGTCCCTCTAGTCTCAGTCGTTACCATCATTCTTTCTTCTATTTATCTATTTAATTCTCATCCTAACTTATCTGTAACAACGCTTAGAGGCTCTTGGAACGTAACTCAACAAATGCTCAACGATACAACGACGAGAAAACAAAGAGAAGGCACTCATTTAATATTTATATGACTTTCCCCACAGTCCTCTCTAATCGCAACGATTTCACTGACAAATCAACTCCCTCCTCTTCCGACACAAATATATTATTAACTTTTACATCACAAATAAATGAATGTTCACCTACGTTACCCGCCGAATTAACAACGCCTCGCTGGCTAACAACGCTCGACGATTTGACCTCTCGCTTCATCATTTCAGGCCAATTAACATGTTTATCTTCGGTTTTTTCAAATTTATTTCTCTCTTTCGGTTTAAACGTCCTGTTTGTATCTTGTTTCGCGCGCGAATAACATTTACTCGAAAACGCGGACCATGTACACGCGAGATATGGATATAACAAATAGTTTTTAGTTCTTATATTTCTTCCGCATCACGCGGAACACGAACCGATCGAACAAGATTTTTTTTTTTTTTTCACACCCGTCGTAACAACAGTTATATATATATAATTATTATAATCAGCGTCTCTTTTATTTTTTATTGTATTTATTATTTCCTCTACGTCGTTTATATTTGTATATATTTTATTCATGTTCTCGGTTCTTTTTCTTTTCTCTACACTATGTCTATTTATTATAATTTTCTTGTTTTTTTCATCGCACATTTCTCGCGTCGTTCGACGCCCACTCCTCCTCGCACTCGTAATATTAATAATAATTTAATTATTGTTATTTGCTTGGAAGCTCACAGCCGACACATTTTTTTAAATTAATTATTACATTACCGCTTCTTTTTTTTTTCTTCTTTTGTTTACGTGTCTTTTTTTTTATATATTTTTTTTTGCGTTTCCCTCACGTCCCCCAATTGCCAACTTTCTATGTCAGCCTTTTTTCAGCTTGTATTGTTTATCCGTTTAATTGAAAAAAAAAAACAGGATAACGGTAAAAAAAAATTGTTTTTTTTTTTTTTTTTCATTCACTTTTGGAAAGGTTTGCGCGGTCGATTACGAAAAAAAGGGAATCATTCTTTAAATTTAGAATTTACAAACGAAAATTGGAACAATTCTCTTATATTGAGTTTTCGTACGAAATACGTTAATAACGAGATAAATTAAAGGGGAAAAAAAAAACAAATTACGATTCGTGGCAGTGCCATTATAGGAATGAACACGATGATAATATATTCGAAAAACTGGTCTATTACCTTTCATTTGCTTAGTTTTCTTTTTTTCCAATTTATTGCACTGGTCATGTTTGTTTTTTCCAACAAAAAAAAAACAATGTTCTCCAAAAATCGATCGTACGATTTTTTTCCGCCATTTTTTAGACTAAACGTTGTAAAACTAGTGCAGTCAATTGGAAAAATGTTGTTGAAAAAATTCCCCTCCATTCCATCCAATTGCTCTCTCTCTCTCTCTCTCTCTCTCTCTCTCTCTCTCTCTCTCGCTTGTATATTTTTTTTGTTTTTTCGTTTTTTTTGTCTTTTTAAATAATTTTCTTTGAACACATGACAGATCGCTCATATTTTTTTGTACGATTAACGTGTTATTCTGTTAAATGTCTGCCTCTTATCACTCTTTTATCTCTCTCGATCTTCCGTCAATTTTTGTCTCTACATTCGGCCCTAAGACTTTTCCTGATCTCTCTAACGTGCTATGTTTTTGTCTTATTCTTGTTTTTTTTCATTTTTTTTTTCCTTTTTTTTCGCGCTCTTTTCGCGTTTTATTAATCTAAGTCTTAACCACAATCGGTCTTCTCCTAACGGTTTTTATTGCAAATTATTTACCATCTTCTTTGTTCCAATCAGGGTCGCAGCAGCATATAATTAGAACGTTGCAATTGGTGCCACTCGAACATCTTCAACATCAAATTAATAAGCCAATCGGACAAATTATAGTGCCGCGCATGCGCTCCGCACTCTTCATCAGCACCAATTGCAACCCTACTTCTAAGATTCACTTTCTCATAACCGTAATCCATTTTCTTTACTTCTGTCTGTTTTACCTAACTAGTCTAGCCTCGCTCGCGATTTTCACTCTATCATGGAAGTCTTTTATTTCGTACCTAAAATCATTTCATATATGACATCTCTCGTATCTCACAGTTATGTCTCGTTTTCCATTATCGTCGAGCCTATATCGTTTAATATATATTCAAACGCGTTACAATGCTTAACGTTAACCGCGCGTTGTAACACAGATGTATATCATATTACATAATAATAATAATAATAGTAAGTTGTTGCTTCTTTATTATTTAGTAATAGTTAATAATGATTCGTCGTATCTAGGTTATTAATATCGATCGTTTGTTTTCTCAATCTTTCGATCCTTTCTGTCCTGCAAACGCGACGATCCTTGATACTTCTCGATTATACGTGTAAATATATATATATATATATGCTTGTTTTGTGTATATATATTTATTTATATATATATATTTGTAGAGAGGGATGTATATGTTTATATATATATATATATGTATATATATATATATATATATTATTCGCGATTAATACCGTAGTCGCCTTCTAATGCTAATAATCTTTAACATAACGTTGACACGGGCGTTTTATCCCTGTCAGTTAATAATAACGATCTTCTTGCGAAATGTCCGAGTTTCGCTATCGGGAATTTTATTTATTTTTCTCTTCAGTGATTAGTACGGTATTTTGATACCGTTAACGGATCGGCTTTTCTTCGTGTATGCATTAAGGATATGGCGGTCACGAATTCGGTCTCGAGATAGCGCAATTCAAATGGACAATCTTTAACGGTTAATTTTTAACCGTTAGATCGAGAAAAAAAAACACATTTTCGGCATCTTCTTAATTGGAAGAACTAGAAAAGGCGTTTTTCCCCGACTGTCGTGTCAACGTCTCGTGAATCAGGTATCACGCAAAGCTATACTTATTAACCGTCTGTGCGGTCACAATGCGTCGAACAAATCGGAACACATGGCGCGATGCGCCTTACTGAAAAGCTCGTTTCTACGCTGGACGAGTCAATCGTCAAAATCGTGACCACGAGATCCCGAGTTCTCGAACCAATCACCATCAGTACGCGCGACAATCCGTGTAGTTATCGTCCTTCGAGCGCGAAACAACATGAACAGCGGCAAAAGGGCAAGAATTAAATGAGAGTGCATGACACCTTTCTAAACCGACGGGAAAAAAAGAAAAAAATAATGTTAACGCAACAATCGCAATTATCTCACTAATCGAAAAAAAATCGGCATTACCGACTTGGCGAGTCAAAAAAATGGCACGATCGACGTTTTTTTTTTTTTTTCGAAGAAATAAATGTTCATCGCCTCATAGGCTTAACGTCTGCATCTGATGACATGCCTCGCTCATCTGATTAGGATCGTTACCGACAGAACCGGCGTTGTTCGCGTTGTTTCTGGGTGTCGCGGGTGGCGTAATAGGCAGTCTATTGGTAATATTAGAGCCCGTGGCGTCGCCGCCACCTCCCAAACAATTGTCGTCCTGTAGTTTACCAGCAGAACCGGACTGCATCAATCCGCCGTTTACCTTATTTTTGGATCTTCGCAAAATCTCACCGCTACCAGCCTGAGAACCAGTGGGCTTTCTGCCTGGGTTGATGGACTGTCCAAGCCCGGCGAAGCGCCGTTGACCGGACTGCTGCTGCTGCTGCTGTTGGGACTGATGATGGGACATTTGTGGCTGATGATAACGGGTCTGGGCTTGGGCTCCGGTCGCGTAAAACTGGACCTGGGAAACGGGCGGTGAAATATTGGGAATTGGACGTGTCATCGGTGAATAAGGAGCCGGTGGGGGGCTACAGTTATTGTTATTGTTAATAATGTGAGTTTTGTTGTTTCGGTCGGTAACCGCGATACTCGCAGTCGATACGCTCTTTTCCGCAGTTTCCTCCGCGAGTCTAGACTCATCAACAACAATTTCCGCGGTAGGCGCGGAACTTTTTACAGGCGTTAGGTTTGTCTCGAGATTATCCCGATTCCCTAAGCTCTTGGCGTTTCTACCGTGATTGGAGAAGTCTCTCCGTCGGGAATTCCCGTACCTCGTGGCTGCCGTATCGTAGGATTCTGACCACTGGTCGCTTAAATTCCGTCGAGGATTCAGGTAACTCTGGCCGTTATAAGCGGCGGTCGGATTTGCGCCAAAGTTTGCGAGAATATGGCTGGTGAAGATTCCGGGTCTTGGAGTTACGTAAGAGTATTGTTGAGATGTTAGGCTACCTTTATTCGCGTAATAACGACCTCTGTCTCCGGTATTAACTGTTCCCTGATAATTTCCGTATTTCCGAGTATATCCCTGATTCTTGGGATAGCTCTGTTGCTGAACGCCGCCGAGGATAGAGTAGCTGTTGGGGTTTCTGTGGTAGCCTAAATTGATGCCCAGAGAGTTGTTGATACCGACTCCGGGCTTACCGACGCACGACTGCGTGTTCTGATGGAGCTTGAGTGAAGATTCGTAATTCGTACCGGGCGTTGGTAGGAGACTCGTACCGACTGTCGGACCCGCCGTTGCGGAATAACTCCCTCCGTGAGGAACGAAGACCGTTGCGGGGTACAAGTACGCGTTTGTCGTAGCCACTTGCGAGCGGTGCATAGAGCTCGTACTTGTGGTTTCTTCGACTTCCGAGCGCTCGGAATTCAATGAATGACCACTCCCGCCATTTGCTGAGCTTTGAATTTGATGCTGAGTGAGGGTATGATGCGACTGCTGCTGAAGGCTACCAGGGTGCATCGCCAAGGGATGATAATTCGCGTAACGGGCTGACATTATGGGGTATTTTAGGGGCATCAGAGACATTAACGGAGTCGTTGATAGCTGCGATTGAGTTTGATGCGCTTGTTGGTGTTGTTGGTGCTGCTGCTGTTGCGAGTCGCTTTGCTGCTGCTTAGGCTGGTCCGAATGACTTGATGTCGAACGCGTGTCCTGCGAGTATCGTTTTTTTTTCATCGAGTTTTTGTTTTGCTTCAGCGAACGCGATGCCGTTTTAGAGGGGTTTCGTGATTTCTTAGTGTGTTCTGTTGTCGTATTTGTTCTCGATATATTTAGATTTTTAACCTCTCAAAAACTCAATACCGATGAAGCACCATAGAGATCCGCAAGTGTAAGAGAGATAAAGCTCTGTTTCTAACACGTTTTTATCGGAATCAGGTTTATTTAGAAATCTCGGGAGTGTGGGTCTCGCACCGTGTTACATTCACGCAGTGAGCTCGACTCTTCCGTCGTTTATCCGAAAATGAGGGTTCGAGAAAATGGTGTTGAAAGTTTTAAGGTAAAGTATCGGTATTGACCTTAATCTTCTCATGATGTGCTCGGCGAATCACGCATCCACGTATGTTTCAGGTACTCCAACACAAGTGCGTCTCACTTATTTCACACCGATACGTCTCGTGCGTTTCAATCATGAGAAGATTAAGGTAAATTGACCCATCCCCCAATCGCCTCAAGCCCGGTAGGCATGAAAATGTGTAATTCTGTTTTTTCACGAGTCCCAATTATTTCTCATAATAAAAACGAAATAGGATCTCACTGTGTTGCCATTTTCTTTTTACACCAGTTTAAGGTAGTCCTTTCATGAGAACGAGTATTAGATGGGTACCTGAATTTGTTATATGTTCAATATACAGAAATAAGGGGTATGTACAAAAAAACAAAAACAACACCGAACTACTGTCATAATATTTTTCGAACTAGCAAATAGTTAAATAAGATTCATTGATGCGTATAAAATAATATTTAAGATTTTTATAATTATTGGGATGTTGCAATATATTTATGTTCGTTTATCTTACGATTGGACTGTGATTTTATTAGGTGTTGCGGAAGGACTACCTTAATAAAAAAAATCGTGAAAATCATAAATCCAATTATCATTTCAATTTTCAATTTCAATTATTGCTCATTTTTCGGCAATTAAGACAAATTCTTAGTTGTTTTTTGTTGTTTTTTTTTTTTTACGGCGTTCGAGTGTTAAGAGGTTAAAAATCACTATCGTCTGTTCCCAACGAGTACATTCAGGGATATAGCCGTACGATGAGTACGATTCGCTACATCGATGCAACAGTTTAACTGCCTGGTTTTTTTTGTCCAGATCGATCTTTATTATCTAATTCGTTTACGTTGAAAGTGGAAAGTTTTATGTAGCATCGTCGGTCCGTCAGTCTAATTTTTATCTGCTTTATGGTCAAAATTGTTGCTTTCTTTACGATATCTTCGCAAACAATATCAGGAAATTATGTATTAATATCTCTTCCTATCAGAGATACGAGTAAGAGGAAAAATTGATGATTATTTATCACTGCTGAAACGTGCCCCGCACCTTCCCCTAAAGTGACCTACTGCGGAGATGGACAAGTTTACTTCCTTTAAAAACCGTACTTCGTCTAATTATTTTCGCAATATTTCAATTTATGATTTTCAATGCTTGTAATTTTTTCTTAACTCTTCAGCCCATGTCATAATTCTTTGCACTAAGGTGTTCCTGGCGAGGCTCTAAGGAAATGGCCAACGCGGAGTGTCGGGAGTAGATATCGATTGTTGTGATTTGCAACAAAGTATTGATGCGAGTGAGAGAGAGAACCCAAGAACGCATGAGTCACGGGAAGACGCACACCGAAAAAGTACATTTATTTTGTATCTGAAAAGCTAAAGCCGCAATTGATATTTAAAATTAGGACACGTATTTCCGAAAAAGATTATTTTTTCAACGTAATTTATTTGGCTTTTTCTTCATTTGTTCATTTTTATTTTCAAGCGTGGAAACTCTATCGCGTATATTAAACGAACATCTACGATAGTAAATATTTCGGAAACACGATGGTCGATCCGATTCAAATTCAACGGGAACTCTTAGATATCATTGACGAATAGACGTCTATAAAAATTTCAGATCAATAGCATTTAAAGTGCAGTAACCCCAAGAACACCTTAAGTGAAAAAAGATTATTTTCATTTTTCTAAAACATAAATAATTGTAGCATCTTAAGTAACTAAGAAATTTAAAAAAAAAAAAAAAAAAAAAAAAAAAAAAAAAAAAAATATAAGGCTAATTTTATCGCTCAATCACATTGGTTTTTATGATTTTAGAAACATTCTCTAAAATAAAAAAAAAAAACGAGCACAAAAGGAACATTAAATGAAGCGATGGTTTTTAAAATCAAAAGTAATCAAACGTGCCCATCTCTTGGTTACCGTAGCGATAAAGAATCGGTTATCAGTGAGTATTATTTACCTCTTGAGCTGTGGCCTGGCTGTCGGTAGCGGCGGTCAACTGTTGGCAACTGTTAGGATCGGTCGTATAGAGAAGCAGCGGCTGATCGCCGATGCCGATATTTTGGTGTTGAGACTGCGGCGGTACTGGTGGTGGCCCTGGGGCCGGAAACGAGTAGTAAAGATGATCAAGATGGGGCTGGGGCGGAGGAGGACCCGCGGCTACCGGTGGATGATGATGGTGATGAGCCGGAGGACCGGGAGGCGCCGGCGGTGCGTAAAAGTGCGTCGGTGGCAACGGCAAAGACCCGAGAGCCGGCGGACTCGAGGCTCCCGTTCCGTTTATTCCGCTACCGCCGACGCTACCTCCTGCTCCACTTCCGTTACCGACCGCGCTACCATTGTTCTGGCCATGTTGCGACTGCTGTTGCTGCTGTTGCTGCTGATTGCCCCCGCTCGATGCGTATAACGTGTATTGTGGCGAACCACCCCCTGCAGCTACTCCCGCATAATACGACTCGTACTGCGGACAAGAAACATCGACGTTTTGACATCGACGTACAATATCGTGTTTTTTTTTTCATTTTATTTAAAAACTCTAGGGAAGTGGTAATGAGCTTTATCGCACTTTGGTTGTATAAATTCTCAGAATCGATTCTTTCAAATATAACGTTTGCTCGAGAATTGTCGACAATTATTCAGACATGCAGATTTTTGTAAATATAGTAGATGTACCAGGTATTGCATGACCAAATAAACTGACGTTTTAAATGAAATTTTCATTAAAAGAATGTTTACACAGCTCTCAACGCAAGAGCCTTTTTTTAGTTTTAGGCTAACATTCTGATTTTTTTTTGTTTTTGTTCTTTATCGTGAATTTATTTTACATGGAGAATTGAAATTTATACCCGACTTCGTGCAAGTTTTCGGGGATTTCTTTGTCGCTGATTTTTAATTTAAAGCGAGACGAAACCTGTACCACGTGATTAAGTACAAGAAAGACAGCACCATAGGGATCGCTTAAGTGCAAGAAAGAGCACACCAAGCGTCACACCGTACATCGTGTGGGGTGAGTCTTTCGCCTCGCCTTAATACTGCATTTTGCGGTACGTCAAAATACTGAAATCAAAATGCCGGAAAATTTTTTAATAATTCGTAATACATGCAAAAAAAAAGCTGACAGTAAGCTAAAATAAAAAAAAAATAAAAAAGCCTCGATAAGCAACATTGATGCCCTATTTATTAAAAGTGAAGTTTATTATCACCAATTATTTGCTGGAGATTATTTTACGGGCAATCGATTATTGAAAAGCTACATTTTCACGTTCATAATACAGCGTATTTCACTTGAAATTGAAAAACTAAACATTATCTAAATTTTGGCTCTAAACCCATGAGTTTGAATATAACTTCTTTTAACGATTGCCAGTCGTCAATTAAAAAAAAAATGTTATATTTCAGTGACCAGATAATTATTTGAAATTCTAGGAAAAAGCTTCGAAGTCTTAACGTTAGGATAGTGTCACCAATGAATGAACGAACGGTTTTTTAGAGCTCATGATAATGTCTCATTCTTTAGATAATCATTGTTCGTTAAATTTATCCATTGTTTGGTGCTATTTGCGATGCTTAAGTGTACCACCGAAACCAAATTTTGATTAAACACGTAAGTTACATTGACCCGTTCATTCACCGTTGGTTTTCGAATTTTTACATAAAAATGTTTTCTTTTATCTACTTCGCAATGAAAATATGACATTTATTTAGTTGTTTCACATTTAAAGTTATACGGTTGCTTGTAATTTTTTTAAATAAGCAATACAAGTGTCCATCTCTGATTTGCAGGTCTTGTGTAAAAATGCTGTATTTTAATCTATTCCGTCAATTCAGCACAGAAATATGTGATGTCTCACGATCTGTGACTCTCTCTCTCTCTCTCTCTCTCTTTCATAGACATGACAATCGATTATAGAGTTCAGAACCTTTTTACATCGTTACACCACATACTGTACATCGAGCGAATTTCTTCCAGTATAAAGCGTGAAATATAATTTCGCTCAACTTAAATTCTATCGCATATTGCATGAAAAGTTGCGTAAAAATTTGTCGGTTAGTTGCAGAAAAGAATGAAATATTAATTAGACAAACAAGCGCAATGGAGAGTGAATTGTGCGAATCTTAACAAATTAACGATTAATTAACAATTAAACATGATCGAAAGTTATGAAATATATTTACGCTAAATCCGCAAGCCGCATGCAGCAGTCGCATTTCATAAGCATTAATAATTTATCGATTAAAATTGCGTATTCGCGTAGACTTGCAAACAATCACCGACGAACGACGCAAACGACAAGAAAGAAAAAAAACACGTAAATAATACAAGTTAAAACAATTTTTAGAAAGAAAATTCAAGTGAAGGCGGCATGCATGGACGCTTAGGAAAGACACCATCATGTACCTTTAGACCTCAATACTGTATTGCGTCGAGAAGTACGTAAGTAGGCATTTGTTGAGGGTTGGGCAGAAATGCCGGCGGTATGGCGGCATCCCCCATTAGACCGTTTGTCTGCCAAACACCGTAACCGACACATACATACACAAGTTTTTTTGATACGCTTATCGTTTACATGTTTAAAAAAAATTCATTAAAAACCCTAAAGCTACCCATACGCAATGTGATTATGAGGGGAAACAGGAAAATGCAAGGATCGTAAAACAATAAGACATTAAAAGAATAAATTTTAATGGAAAAAAAAAACTAATTAAAAACGAAATTTTTCTTTTTTTGAACAAAACGTCTTTAGTGAATATTAAAAAATACTTTTCATGATTGAGAAATAGCTTTATTGTTAACATTTTTTATGACTCGTATAAAAAAATGTTGAATCAGAAAAAAAATTGAAAACGTGTAATTAAGTTTAAGTGACACATTGACTGAGTGAGTTGCCAAAATTTCATTGACCTATGATTCGGATTACGATTGATTTTTTGAGGAAAGCAAATTAAGTTTGATTGCATTTATCGATTACACAGTTCGACCATATTTACTTCTGCCCTCAATATCTATTTCTAATCCTTTCTGACAAAAAAAAAGTACTGCGACGAAATACCGACTGAGTCACCACATGTACCTACTCCATCGGTATGTTACATCACTCGAAGGTGATGTGGAACATTTATGTATGCAAGAGGGACAGGACTATTCTTGCGATCCCGAATTTCCCCGACAGATCAAGCGTGACAAAGAAATTGAAATTATAGTTGTTGTACCACATCGCCTTAACGTAATATGCTTCAAATTTCTATCTGTCTCTCTCGTATCACCAAGTTTGCCAATCTTACTTGTACCGATGAGGGCTGAGTCAGTATAGCAGATCACTTAAGGTAAAATGACACATAATTTCGATTTGTATTTTCTCAAAGACGATCCATTGGCATTAAATGAATATTCAGACATTCATCATGACACTTGTGTAGAGAGTGAATGACGTTCTGCGTCGTTCGTAATTATGTATAAAAATGTATAGATTTACCATTATTTATAGCAGTGCTCGGTTAATCAAAGTGTAAGGTTCATTGAAAAATTAGGAAAACGTGGAGGGTTATCCATTTTGTGTACTTATTCTGCGTTGACGTGTAAAGTTTCAATTGATTCGGATAAAGCTTTATTGAAAAAATACAGATTGTTATTCAAGTGTACCAAGCGTGTATCATTTTACCATAAAATGGTGTGCTATCCTTCGGTCAGTAATGAAAACTGTAATGCAAATTTTTCCCGCCACGATTGATCTTTCGAATAAAAGAGAAGAAATATGAACTGCGTCTTAGTATTCTGCAGTTCACCGTTCTCATCTTTAATCCGGTAGATCAATTGTGACGGAAAATGTTGTGCTGAGAAAATTCTGCTATTGCCCTCGCACGTGAGGCGATCTAAAAGACACAGACAGCATGTAGCGTATCATCTTAAGACGATGTGATACAACTAAATCGATAACAAAAACTGAGATCTAAATTCCTCCACCTCGGTTGTTCTTTCGAATAATAGATGGGAACAGTGAACTGTATCGTAAAGCTTTGCAGTTTCCCTTTCCTGTCTTTTATCTAAAAAAATTAACCATGACCGAGAAATTTGTGACAGAAATATTCTATCTCTCTCGCACTTATGACAATCTGAGAGAAACAGACAACATGCATCACGTAACCTTAAGTCGACGGTCTACACGTTTGACTGTCGGACTCTCCCGTTCCACTGCGATCACCAGCGGCGCAGTCTCACTCATACTTATGGCGGTTTAAGCCCAAGACACAATGAAAAGGAACAGGGAATAGGAATAGGGAATAGCACAGGCAACAGGAATAACTAAATTCCAACTTACTAGAAACTGTGTATCAACGCACAATGGAATACGGAATAGGCAATAGGAACAGAATTTCCGACGCGTTGGATTTCTATTCCCTATCGCCTGTTCCTGACCAATCACAGTGAGACAGTTTTATGTTTTGGCGGGCACTTGGGTTCAAAAAGTATGGAGGTTATATTTATTCGTTTATGTTTTGAAGACGTGCATCATGTCACAATTTTTTAACTTAATTTTTATTGATTCAGAATATTGTACCCAAAGTGCAAAAGCGGGCGACGAATTCTTAATCGATTTGGTCAGATCTCGTCCGTTTCTGTATGATAAAAGTATGAGAATCGAATTTAACAGGTTAGTTCGTTCAACAGAAGCAGAGAAGCAGATGATTGGACGACACTCTTGTTCCAAAGGTCTCATTGTGCGTTAGCATTACATAGATTTCTATTCCCTATTCCTGTTCCCTATTCCTATTCACTATTCCTTTTCATTGTGTCTTGGGCTTTAGTCCGTGTAACACACTAACTCTTCGGTTAGGCTGAATCTCGACCGCGGCGCGTTGATAGAATGAGACAAAAGACTTTACAGATTTCACATCGCCTTAAAGTATGTGAAACATTTATAGGTGGAAAAGAGATAAAACTAATCTTACGATCCCGTATTTCTCGACCAATGTTGATCTGTCGGATCAAAGGCGAGAACGTCGTTCTTCGGAATATTTGTTACCGATCGATTAATATGATATCACTTTAAGATAACAGTGATGGTTGATTACGGTGTCGAAAAATGAAAATAAAAATTTAATCGTTTGCTCCATCAAACTGAAGTTTTTTTTACATTAAACTACGTAACGTAAAATGTCAAAACCAGCAAAAAAAACCTAAAAGGTACCTCAAACGATTTTTCTAACATTTAATTAACACGTAAAATCAGTTCACCCAATGTGCGTCGCATTTTTAAATATTATTTTTCAGACATCGCATGTATCTTTTAATTGATATTTGGCTAATTTTCAGAAGAAAAAATGCTTACAGATTTGATGCTAGGGTCAATAGTTTTCAAGTTACGATTTTATTTAAAATTGCACATTGTCGAAAATCGTTTTATTATTTGGTTTTTTTAAAAAGTTATCTGCTAACTGACAAAGTGACTTTTTATTTATTTCAATATTGCCTCCGTAACTTTATTGCCTTGCATTCATTATGATTTGTAAAATATAAAAGTGTTGGTTTGATCAGGTGGAAAATATATTATCCCAATACATTGCCTACAACTCGTTTAAAAAAAATTATTTATTTATATCGCGGTGCCTCAAAGGACAAAAAGTAGTTTTTCCACATGTTCTTTAAGCGAGAAATATAAAATTCGTTTCGGGTATCTCTTACGATTTCTGGCCAGTCCCGAAATCCTACGTGGCGTAGTTTGAGATCAAATGTTATAGTTTAATGAGGAAAAGGATTTTAAAAAAAAAGAAAAATTTATGTGGCACACTTCATTGTTGATATTCCGGGAAAAAGCAGAGAATGGTCAACTACGCCGAACAATTCCGAAGTTCACTGTACTAAGCTTTTCTCTAAATATCAACCGCGTCAAATTTTACGAATAACAAACATGATTTATTTATTACTGGGTTAATAAAGTTCAATACCTGCAATGTACTACAAATAGGGAAAAAAAAACGGAAAAAAATAAGTTAGTCATTTGACGTGTAGAACGTTAGGGGTGTTAGACTACGGGATGAATGCAGGATTCTCTCTCTACTGGAAGTAAACCGCAATGAAGAAGATCCCCGAAAAAAACGTGAAAATATTCGGCGCATAAAAAAAAAACGAGTAACAATATACTGAATATTCGAATTAATGATAATTCGAGGACTTGAGCGAAATCATTTTTTTTTTAAATGTAAAAAATGTGTTATAAGGAACGATTGATTGAGTAGCTTTCAGGAATTATTCCTAAACTGTAAAAATGTTATTAAATTATGAAACTAATGATTAAATACTAAAGATAATGTGTTGTTAATTTTATTATTCAATGAAAGTAAATATTTTATCGACTTTTTATGATTGGAAGTTTGCCGAAAGGGGAGAAAAATTGCACTCACCGGCATCGGGGAATACTGATACTGTTGAGGCATATACAGCGAGGGTGCTGGACATGAATACATCACTGGTGCGAAAGTCTGATGACCGGAAGTCGCTTGGGGACCTAAACAAGATGGAAAACTTAATAAATATCTCTTTTCCCTAATTTTCTTTATTATTTATGCACACTTTTGTATTTTGTCGCTCTTCAAGATTACAACAGTACCGCCCGCTTTCATTAAACTAGACGCTCCAAAAACGATATGAAAATGGCAGACCGTCCCGGAGAAAGGGTTAGCGCCGAAAATATTTCTCTAAAGACGTGGCTAAATCTAACAGAAGCGGACGGTACAATTGTATTGCCTCGGCAAAATAAAAATCAAATTTGCTTTTATCTACAATATTAACCGGCTTTGGGAAAATTGGATTAGAGTTTTTCTTACAGATAACAATTTCGAAAGGTGCGTACATGCCCTTAATTACAGGTAAAACCTACTCAATCTATGACAAGGGCTTTTCATGCAAATATCTTTAGAACACATTGAGGTTTCAAAAAAGAAATACACTGAGTTGACAGCATGATCCGCTAGGCATCAGCTAAAGCTTTGCACTCATTTGTAAAGTCACAACATCATTGAAATACTTGCACGGAAAGGTTTAATACCGACTGAGTAGGTGAAACAGGAGACAAATCATCGTGGAAAAATCCGCAATCGGAAAATTCTCATTTCTCTCTCACACATATGACGATCGCGAATTACTTCCCCACGATAGATCTTTCGAATAAAAGAAGAGATCGGTGATCTGTAGAATTGTGATATACATTTCACCGTTTTTTTTTTCTTTTGCATCACATCACCTTCTTTTATTTTGAAAAGAATGTTAAAGTTTGATTATTGGTACAGCCCTGCTATAAAAAATGATAATTAATTAAATTCAAGTTATCAAAATTGGATAAATCTTTTCAAATAACCTTAAAATTAGTTCACAGAGTGAAAAATCCTCCAAATTATTCCAGAATTTTGCAAAATAAGAATGAATAATTTATTATTTTTTACAGCAGAACTTGACGAATAATCAAACTGTACACTCCCTTCGTGTACTTATTCTTTCGTTAACGCATAGACTTTTAATCGATTCAAGTGGAACGAGTAACGATTACAACAACCAGGTGATTAGAAATACTGGAGTCAGCAACATAATATCGTAAGAAGCTGATAAATCCAGGTACACTCAATCTTGCGATAAAGGCAAAAGGAAAGAAAAACGGGATAACCAATTGGAAAGATATACGATAATGACTACCAACCGAATACACCGGCAGCTTGATAAATAGTGGCGGGATCAGTCGGCGGTGCTATGGGGGTGCCAGGCGCGGGAGCTCCCGTATTGTAGAAGGTAAGGCCATTCTGATACGTCAATCCCATTCCTGAAAGGAACATATGAACTTACATTATTTATTGATAACGTAAACTTTATTCACGCTTTTATATCTTAACCAAAATCGTACTAATATTTTGCCTCGTTACAGAATTTAAAGGGCGTTAGCAAAGATTGACTAAACTTACCGTTCGTGTAATAGTAGGTACTGGTAGGAACGGCGGGGGGCGAACCTGAACCACCATCGAATGATCGATTAAACGGTTGCTTTTTTATTGCTGGTGCTATATTGAGTTTCCTTTCCCTCAGTATTATACATTCGGACTAAAAAATATTAGGAAATTATGTTTTAAGTAAATATTACAAATACGAAAAAGCTGTCAATTACAACAACGAATTATAATTTACCTCTTGCTGAAGTCTTCTAGCTTCCTCGTCAGTCTCAAACGTAACGAATCCGTAACCCTTGGATACACCGGCTCTGTCGGATATGATTTTCGTGGCTTTGACGTTACCGTAGGCCGAAAAAAGTTGTGCAAGCTCGGCTTCGCTCGTGCTCGCTGATATTCCACCTACGAATATACGATTTGGTACCAGAGTGCCAAATTTTGGCGCTGCCATTGCGAGACTCGCCGCTGATGCAGGACTCGACGCTGGACTAGACCCCTCTGTACCCCCCGTTGATGCCGAACTCTGGCAAAATTAAAAAACACGAAATAAAGTTACAATCAAGAAATATGTTATTCTTCTCATTTTTCTACAACGTTTTTTTATCCCAAGATCCTGTTTCCAATAATCATACCACAAATATATTTTTATTAATTTCCAGAATAAACAAAACCAATATAATTTCCTTTGTCTATTATTATGCAGCTAGCGAGGAGGCGTTTTGCATCCACTAGAAAAGTTTACTTTATTTTTGTTTAATTTATCAAACGATTTGAATTATTAAAACTCTCTTGAAACAGTCAACTTACCGTAGAAAGGTTTTTAAGTATTTTTTTTATTATGTATTTGAATAAAGTAAGCTGACTATCAAGAATTTTTATAATTCACATTGTACAGGTAATGAAACTAAATCCAAGCATGAAGTAAATTAATCCAGGCATGAATTCGCTAGTATCATATTGAACATTTTTTCAATGTTTTCAATTAGTTCCTGAATTTTGTAAGATCTGTGTGCCAGTGAATAATATTTACTTAATGACTCTTTATTCATCTTATATTACATTTTTATTAAATGAATCACTTTAATTTAATATGACTGCGAATGGTAAAATAGGAAATATCCAGTGATATTAGAAACTAACTTTAAACCTTATCCCCCCAGTAGCAAAATATTTCAACATTATATTGAAATTAAAAAGAAGTATTTTCTATATTCTATATGGTTGTTGCAAGGATTTTTTTTCATGAATTTTCCTGTAAAACTGTTTGTTTTTTTCTTTTTAACTAAAATTAGGTATTTTACTGCCAATTGGATATTTAAAGAAAAAAAAATTAAATAATTGTTAGAATAACTAAATAAATAGAAAGAGTTGGAAAGCAACGAGAGGTTTGCAGCTTTGTGTTCAAGCTATCGCAATTACTTGGTACTACAAACAAGGTTCCACCTATCAATTTAAGGTACGACGCATATGCAAAACAGTTTGGCATAAATCCATATCAAGAACCTGGAAATTTGCATCACAATGTTAACCACAAAAATAACATTAAGAACGCTACTAATCGCATATTAGAAGAGTTAAAAGCAAATTATGCATCAATGGTTCATACAGCAAATGTTTTATTTATCCATGTTCGATAGAAAGTGTCCAGACCTTCACTCGCAACACGAGATAAATTGTACAATCGTTATGAGAAGAATTATAGGCGAAGCTTAACGATTTTGCTCATATTACTTTTGTACAGGACGATCGGATACCAAAAATTTTGCAAAAACAATTTTCGAATCAGAATAGCAATTTTCATAGTTAGAATCTTGTTAATAGGGAGTTGCAAAGAAAAAAAAAGATCGCACCAATGATCGTCATCTAAAAATGTCATATCGATGACGGAACACGTGAAAAAAAAAGTGCAGAAAAAATAACGTCACAATTCAGAAATGACAAAAATTTTGGAGGTTAGAAAATTCGCAGATCTCGTTACGTTTTTATTTGATGAGATTTATAGTGTGAAGAGAGACGACAAAAACAATAGCAATAATAATAATGACAAGAGAATGATGGAGAAAAAAAATTAAGAACGGGAAGACGTAAATTAGCTCACCAAGTGGAAAACTTTTGTACGCATATATGTGTACTTCGATTGACGATGTTTCTACCATTCTCGATTTTCTATGACATTTATTCTAATAGCGCAACGGGAAATCTTCGACAAAGTTGATTTACTCGGAAAACCCTTCTGTCTCTGGCTTTCCCCGTAGTGCACCAGCGAAGCAAAGTTGCGTTGTGTGAGTAAACCGAAGCAAACGACGAGCGTTGTCAACTCGGATGACAAGGACGGAGACATAAGATGAAAGAAAAACGAGGGAGGGGATAGATTGGATGAATGATTAGAAGAAAAAAACGAGGAAGCACGAGTCTATAACAAGACGAATGAGTCAATATCCATAGATCTATAAATTTGGAATATTGGTTTATATTGTAGGTTCTCTCTGTTTCTTTGCACTCAATCCTGTGGTATTTCGATGATAAATAACAGATTTTAAAAAATGTAAAAATAGTTGAAATACAGAACAACCATAGGCTGCAGATTTTCAAAGATTTTTCTAAAGATGAAAGATTAGACATTTTTTTTTTTTTTTCAAATTTTAAAGTTTTCCTTTTGAAATTAGATATGAAAAATAACGGTCACTGTAAGGACGTTAATTTTCGTCCGTACCTCGTCCTCTCAAATGAGGTGAATTTTAATTTACAACGAGTATATAGCGTCATAACGCTACATATTTTATTTGATAATGCATTATAAATTATAAATAAGAAGAAAAAAAATCAACATTCGTTGAAGAGAGATTTTTATGCTATTGTGAAATCTTATTTATTTGTTGATTTTTATGCCGACCAGTTCGAAATTTATGGCATTAACAAACAAAATTTGCATTACATTCATAAGATATTCATAATTACACTGTATATCGACGGTCATATGACCACCATATAACCAGTCATATTCCGCGAACTCTCGCTCGCTGGGAGAGACGGCGAGACGGATAAGACATTTTTTTTTAACCTAAGGGCTTATTATTCTGTAACTTCTATACAGCACAACCAATAGCTCAGATAACTGACAAAAAATTATACGACGTTGTCATCCATATCGCCAGTGTTGTAAAGTTACAAAATAACTACCCTATTTTCATGAACACTGTCGCCACTCATCTATTGTATGTAGGTAAGTGGCGCAAATAGTTTATCCTAAAAATATTGACGAGCTCGCTCGCGGGCATGTCGTGCGCGAATTTCATCGATGGAAAAGGGATTCCGATATACGCCCGATCCTACTATTCCAAGAAAATTCAATCCCCATTTACTTTCGTTGATTGTAAACATACTATAAACATAAACCGGAGGTTATGTTATGTTTACGTCAAGTAATGCGTAATTCATTCAAAATCCAATAAAAATAAATACATCCAAATTGACTTAAAAAAAAAAAAAAACTAGTTTATCGAAGCACGTGATGAAAACAATACACCCAAACAAAACAAAAATAGAAGCAAAGATCTTGAAGATAAGGTAATATCAATTAATCGTTCTGTACTCGATTTATATAGACAGGAGAGGGGGGTACGCCCGCTTGCGCGGAAGGTCTGGTTAGAACCACAAAAATGTATGCCTACAGGATCCGATTGTTTTTTAAGCTATTCCACCAGTAAACACATACTAGCATGACACTAATTTTTTTCTTTTTCATCGAGAGTACGTTTTTCTGCATAATTTGTGATAAATAAAACGAATCTTGACTGTACCGTTTTAAAGATAGTTGGACTCAAAGTTGGCGCTTCTTTACAGGCAAAGAGGTGTGAGAACACAAACAAACAGATTTTGCGTAAAAACTATCTATTCGAGGGCATAAAATAACAACATAGTCGATAAGAGAATATTTAACTAATTAACTATTGAACTGTATATTAAAATAAGATTGCAATTCACTGCATAATTTTTGCACAATTACAGCTAAAGTTAATTTTTTTTATCTTTTCTGTTTCTCTCGCTCTCGCTCGGTCTCCTATACTCGATAACATAACCCAACTTTTTAAAATACCAACCTAAATGTAAGCTAAACTAATACCGGGTGTCTTGCAGTGAACCATTGATAAACATTCATAAATTCTTGCCCTCTGTTATGATCGAATGTGCTGTAATTTCATGATTTTCATTAAGTGTATATCGTTAACCATTCTGTATAAAGTGGCTGATAGTTAACGTAATTCTATAAATTATTTTTAGATTACATGACTATTCATTTTTATCTCTCTACACACGACTGTGCAAATTATCCTCCATAAAAGGCTGTAAGACCACCAAAAATTGTATAAATGATTTTTAAAAGTTAGCAATGATTTCACTAGTGCGAAGTGTTCCAACCTCCTTATAATGATCCGAAACATATATGGGTGTGCGAGAGAGAAAACTTATCTTGCGATGCCGAATTTCTCCGCCATGATTGATCTGTCGAATAAAAGACAAGAACATTTCAGCCCTGAAGATTTCATAGATGGAAGGCAACCTTCTCGACTTTTATCCGACAGATTAAACGTGACAAATAAATTCGGATTACTATTTTTGGTAGCAATCAAGTAACATCGTGTTAATGGATTTTTTGCACTTTCAAGCGAATTCTAACGGTTTCAATTGGATTCTTTAAGGAAGGATTATTGTTATTGATTTTCCTGCATATGTTTTGCTTTTGTCATGGCAGCTCGGAATTTTAAGAATCGTAAGATGAAATGTTCTTACGTCGATACAACTATTAACATGTATAGGAGTATTGTTAACATTCTGGGTCGAATAAACCGAATACAGTATTAAGGTTAATGAGAGTTCACGAAGACAAAAGTTGTAAATAACATGGTAGCCTGGTAGCTCGTGATAACGAATGGAAAAGCTTCGAACCGCGACGTTTCGAAGAGAAGCGGGAAGGGAGGATGAGAAGGGCTGCATGGCAAGGTTTGCTTGGATAAAAAATGTGAGTATACGCGTATAAGGAATTTTCAAGTGACAATAATATCATTTTACAATAATGTACCAAGTGTAGTCTTATTCCATAAAAATTAAGCGTTTTCTACTCTGCCTCAACTGTAAATAACGATTAAATTAGAAGAAGCATAATAAATACAATTGAAAGTTGACATTCGGTCGATAAATTGTTAACCGATGCAACTAAAGACGATGTTGCAACAATAAAAATTGCCAAAATCGAAATCGAGGGAAATAAGTTGAAAATTATCAAAAGAGCTTTAAATAAGTTGGAAGAAGAGAAAATCGAGCTTGTCAAAATTGAATGTTCCGATATCGTGGTTTAAGCGTTAGTGATTGTCGGAATCGGCAAGGCTCACCATATTCGAGTCTGTCGTAGGTGTTGGCCGAGCCCGTTGGGCCGTTTAACGTTCACCACCTCCACCTCCGTGATCTCCCGCCCCCCTCCGCCTTCGCGATCAGCCGAGACACCAACAGCTTAAAGCACACGCGACGGAGCACTAGTCTGTCGGAAGGAAGTTGAGTTGGATGCTGGGTTCTTGGCTACGTTAGGCTTTGCGTATGCGTGGTTGTTGCTGGTGCCAGCTAGAGGAGTCTGGGACAGTGCCTGCAACCCACTTTTCCCTTTGTCCCAACTACCAAACACCGAAACGCTTTTTTCTTTTTCTCTTTGATACAAATTTATACTTTTCTCCTTTTCAGCGATATTTCTCGCGTTTTTTTCTTCTGTTTCTTTTTTTTTTTCACGGAGGATTTGTAGCTCAGTGATCAAAAAGCTTCCAAGCCTACCACCAGCTATCGCTATGTTCGCTGCTCTATTTCCGTCACTGTCACTCTTTTTCCATTTATCTTTCACACGACGTTCTCTTTCTTTGCGCCTGTTTAGCTCTTTTTCTAACACTCGACGTTTCGGTCTTTCTTTGGATTGGTTCTTTTCTTTTTTATTCGTTCTTTCTCTTGGTCACTTTGCCGAACCACCTAGGCAATAACATACACACCGCGACGCTTGCTTACGACGGCCTACGGCCTCACAGCTTTTGCAAGATGGCCGAACGCCATCCTCACGACGCGCGCGCATGACGGCTTTTCTGCGTTGGCCACCGCGCATCGACGAGAGTCTTGCTCGATTCGGCCTCGAACTTTCAAATACATTGACAAAATTTATACATTTAAGATTCGTCATTAATTTCAATGTATCGCCGCGGATTCATTAACTTTAGTTTCAGTTTTTAAGGTTATGCACCCAAAAAAATCTATCTTCAGTGGAATTACATTTTTTTTTGGGTTTAGATGATATCGAGGAGTGACAACGTGAATCACATCATCTTAATTAATGAAGAATTCCAGAGAAAAATACAAAACGTTAATTTTTATCACAATTCTTCAATGACCTTATGAGAAGAATCATTATCGACTGAGCGCCGGCATTAGAGTTCACGAGAGAGAGAGAGAGAGAGAGAGAGAGAGAGCGCTACGACGTTTCGTATTGGAAGCTTTGAATTTTAGTGTCAGTACTTAGAATTCCTTATGAAATTTCTTATGAAAGAATGTTCTTAATGAAATTCAAAAAGACGGATTTTCAATTTTTCTTTTTTTTCGTGGTAATAAAAAATAAAATAAAGTTGAATTAACGTTGATTCATCCCGTACAAGTACATTGAACGTAGTATCCGTATTGTTTGCTTCTAGGAAAGTTTGATTTTTTAAAAATTATCTTTGGCTAACTTGGTAGATTAAGACGATATGCTACATGTCGTCGTTCTCTCAGATCATGCATTAGATAGGGAGCCGAATTTTCCCATATTCAATTTTTTCACCACGAATGATGATTCGGATAAAAAATGAGAACATTGGGTAAGACGGAATTGACTGTTCTCTTTTATTCAAAAGATCAATCCTTACAGAGAAATCTCCATTACAGTTTTTGTTACCGACCGAGGGGTAGAATATCGCCTTAAAAATAATAGAATTACGAAGCCAAATTGCAAGAGACACAATCACGTTCATTTTAATATTGAAAAAAACAAGATTGGAATTTTTAGGAAAATTACAAAAAGAATAGATATGTGATCCTTGCAACAAAAACTATTAAAGACCTAAGACGCGCATTATTACATTTTGTAAATTGGTTAGCTCAAAATGACTACGAAATAATGTATAGTTTGACACGAATTTCCGATAGGATAAAAAAAAACACAAAAAAAAAAGATTTAAACTCCGTTACTTTTTTAGATTTGAACCGATAATATTGAAGTACTTGCAACGGTCCAAATAAAATATTTCCCGTTGTTTTATATTACTTCTGCGATAATGAAATTTGTACATTTGCAATTATGAATATATATGAAAATTAATTGGAGGTTAAACGAAAAATATCGATTTTCGTTACTTTTTCTCAGAACTACAATTGAGCCGATATTTAATGGACAATATGAAAATAGAATTGGACTGTTGTTAATTGTAACGTAACCGTAAAAAAATTATTTCATTGTAATGCAGTAGGTCGCCTACAATGTATGGATTTTTGATAAGTGCGCTTTTTGCGTGCCGCAGAGTTAAAACGAAATCGATTAAAAGTATGTAACCGGACGTGCTTTGTCCACGTCCGTGGTTGACGCTGGCGCGACGCGTCCTACAAAACATCAGCGTGGAACATACGTTTGTCCCTTTTATAGAAGCAAAGATGTCGTGCCGACTGATAAACGTTGACAGAAATAATAAAAAAAAAAAAAAAATGGCAGCAAACGATAAAATGTATGTAATATAAAACGGCGACATACATATGGCGCCCTTGACTCACCTAGTTGTTCTTTGAATACAGATGCATCGACACACGGGATTCCCCTTCAGTTCCAGTACAATCCGATTAATGATATTGTTCACGACGCAATTGCAACCGAGTGAATGCAAAAGGAAAAAAAAAACGACAACACCGAAATTGGAAAACTAGAAACTAGAAACTGACGAGAGAAAACACGCAAACACGTTCCCGTCCTCGCAACATAGCACATTGACTTGGCGAAGACAAAAGCCGGACGAACCGCACGATAGTCACTTGTCTACGTGGTGCGAGCGCGTCGATCGAGCAGCGATAAACGATTGAGTGACTACTCGTTAATTTTTTTCGCGAAATTAACCCTGAGTGCTGTTGGTAAATGCAATTGTCACAGTCCGACTAGATCTTGAGCGTTTGGCAATAGAGTACAGAAAGGTCTGGACTAGCAAACTCCCGCTGTCAAACGCAATAGATAGCGGCTGGACTGAACGTGATTGGTGAAATAATATTTTTGCATAATGCACCCCTGCCCTGATCAATTTGAGAAAATTACGATTAACGAAGTTTTCGATTGGTTTGGTATTTTATACAAATGATGTTTTATTTTTTCAATTTCATAATGTTATTAGTGAGATAGGAAACTTGGTTTAGGACGTGTTTTACCTATCGAGCCAGATTTCGTCAGATAACAAAATTCGCGATTGACTTTGGTCGTCTTCCTCTGTTAGCCCAACCGCAAATTTGATGAAAACTATTTTTTCCATTTAATAAAATAAGTCTATTTGCATAAAAATGTTATTTACACTTGTGTATTTTGCATAATTAATGGAATTACAGGCGTTTCCTTGAATTCCTGCGGTCGGATCGTCAATAATATATGTAACGGACATAAGAAGAATTGTGATTGACTCAATGTGCGCAAGCGCTGCAAATCAAGGATGCGCTTGGTGGAATTATCGCGCAAGCGCAAATCGAACGAATGTCAACGTAGTGCTCTCGATTTTTCATTCAACGGCATTTTTTTTTCAAACTTTTTTGACGATTACTTGGGAATTATACGTTCGATAAGCTTGAAATTTACGACAAATATTTATAATGCTATGACTGACGAAATATAGCAGAAGTATTTGAATTAAGTATAATTTTTTATTTGTAATAGGAAATGGAAAATTAAAAAAAACTTTTGTTGCACAAAAATTGATGAAATTATGACGGATGCGACGTTTTTTTACGTTTTTGTTCCATCTCTATATGATAGCATTATCCGTGAGATTCACTTTTTACTTGAATTCTGAATATTCATGACTTAAGACAATAACTTATATTTTTATAATTAAATATTATTTGTTTATTTATTTACAAAAATATACAGCAAAAAAGCATTACATGTTGTAATATGAAATTAAGCAAAATCAAATAGCGTTGATGTCGTAGAACGATGAACCGTTACCTGGAAGGATTATGAACGAAGAACCATCAGCTTTTTCGCAATCAGAAGTGAGCATCTGCGATGAGACATTTAAGTTCTGAAATAAATAATGAAAGAGTAATTTACAGCTTCGTCGGAACTTACAATTTGGAAAAATTAATGAGACGGTAATTGGAATGGTGGTGCAAACAATTATTCGATTCAAAGATTACGAATCTAAAAAAGAAGAATTAAAAAATAACAATTATAATGAAAAGATGGAAGTAAAAGTTTTTTAAACTTTCTGTGAAATGTAAAATTTAGTCTGATGAAATCAACATTTTTATTTGACGTAATCATTACGTAATATATTATTTATTTATAGAGAAGAAATATATTAAATATATATTTTGAAGCGATGCAGTTAAATTTCAATGAGGAAACTTCTGTAATGCCAAAAGTATAAAACGAAGAAAATAGAAGTGTTAAATATATGAATGCGGAAGTCGAGGCAGTGACTCACGTATTTCTTGTGCATAGCGAGGCAAAAAGTGCAGACTTGAGGCCTCGGCAGTTGCGACGTTTCTCCCCAACAGTTTTCGCGGTTTTGACGATAAGCGGCTACGTTGTTTTCCTCCAATCGCAAACAGGGCTGATCTACAGGTCCAGCGACGAGAATGGCATCCAAATGGTTTATGTAGCTACTCGCCAATCTCAAAGTTTCAATTTTCGATAACTTCCTATCCGCCGGCTCGGTCGGTATCAAAGTTCGTAGCGCGCTGTATGCCGTATTCACGCTGAACAGTGAAGAGTTCGTTTCTTGAAACGATGACCACCTGCATTTTTAAATTTTCCCTTGATGTAGCCAAGGGCTTTCTATTTTTTTTTCTTTCGTTTTTTTTTATTATCAACAAACGTATCTTCTTTGTATTTGTTAATTCCCATTTAGAATTTCAGAAAAGGCGATTATCAAATTTCGTTATAAAAATAATTAATATTAAAAATCGCATTTCATTTAAAACTATTTAAACTCGATTGAATTTTATTAAATTACTTTAAACGCGGAAAGTTATAATAATTTAATTGTTACTTTTTGTACTCTTTCCTAATCCTGCTTAAAAAATTCGTTTCTATTGTTCTATGGAATTTTATCTAAACTTTTAACCAGAAATATTTTTTTTTTTTAAATAATAATTGAGTCAAAATTCGATAACTGGATTAAGATTTCATCCGTTAACACGTTTTGTTAACACAATGTATCGTAAAATAACTATATTGAATACGAATATCGCAAAATTTTTATTCATAAGTCATAATGTGCCACGTGTGAAACTTATTTGTCAAATAGAACTTGCGAATAACTTTACCATTCTTTTTCTACAAACGACGTTTCCAATATTATGTAATAAAAAGGTAAAAAGGCAATCTTACAAACGAGATCTATTTGAAAAATAATTCTGTACTACCCCAAAAAAATATAAATTAAATCGGGAGAATAGAAAGATTGATAAAAAATTTTAAAAGAACTTTAATTAGATATCAATTTTTATCTTAACAATAATTTTCATAAAAATTCAAACACATTAAATCAATTGAATTGTAGAGATAAATGTACCTGTGAGTGCGATCCCTTTCACGAGCGTTTGCTTGATAACGTTGTTTTGCAGGTTCTTCTTGTCTTTTCGTTGCCATTGTTATATTTTCTATCGTTTATTTATTTTTTAACGCGTTACGTTAATGCAAAAGAAACAAAGAAGCGTTTAATCGTTGATTCCAATGAAACAATATCGGTATCCAGGGACAAAGTTAGAATACGACCATGTAGCACGACTGCTACTGCTCGACTGATTCGGTCATTTCAACCGTCTACTCGACGACAATCACTATGATCCGTTGACTACTGTCATTCCCCTGTGACTGAAACTTATCCCGTAGAACGGCAAAGCGTTCTCTGTCTCCATCGTCACCCCCGCTCTCCCCAAATTCACCAGAAGCACACGTGTACAAAGCACACGTGTCTTATGTCTTTGGTAACAGACTTTCATCCCTTAGTTATCTCAAGATTAGACAGAATTGACAATTTTTTACTGTTGATTAAACGCACGAGTATCAAAATTTACATTATTTAACAGTAATTTTGCATTTAATAAAAATATATTGTTTAAATCGTATTAAAAATATGTTTTAAAATATTTTTTACTTCATTTTACTTAATTGTATTGCATTACCTAAATGTTCTTAATTGATCGATTTATTTACTGTTATTTGTTGTTATATATAAGAGACACGTGTGTTTCGTATTTTAGAAAATGATTTAATTCCATTTGTTGTATTCACTTTGTACACAATAAAATGTAATAATTTCGTCTTTAACCCCTCGAGTGTCGATTTCTCGATATTAACGAATATATTTGTCGATATATGCGTCAGTCACACTCAAGACTTTAATATATTTGTGCTGTAATTTTTTATTTATTAAAAAATATTCCTTAAAGTGTTCTAAATATATGCAAAAAAAAAAAGCGTTTATAACTTCATTAATTTTATTCTTTAATGCTTTTATGACAATGACAGACCTTAACTTGATTTCTCGATAGAGGAATCTTTATTTTTATCAACAGTCTTCGAATTGCATGTCAGGATACTCAAAATGGTTTGTAATGTCAAGAAGCATGCTTTAAAAATAATGTCAGAGGCTGAATGTGTTGCGATACATGTTGTATCTTTGTAGGTCCGAGAAAAATGTCTCAGACATTTTTTATAATGTCTGACTCGCACTTAAGGATTTTCGGACTGTAGATCGTACGAATTGAACCTCCCTTTAAGGTGATATGATACACGATTCGAAAGAGAATAAATGTTTTTAAATTATCCTAATATTATTGCATCAAATAAATTATGCTCTGTGTTGTTCGAAAAATAGTTTTAAAAATGTAGATTTACTAATTTTGTTTTATATTAGGACACCCAATCGTCGATCAAACTGTAAAATTTTTTTGTAACATTCAGAAACACGCGAATTATTGAGAAAAAACTGATTGCATTTTTCGAGTGGAGTAAATGTATATTGTTTCACTGTATAATGATATGAATAGGCTTTAAGGGGACGCAGAACCTTCGTGCATACACAGATGTGTTGCTTCTCTCTCACTGCATCGTGAGTTCTCCATTATAGTTTTATCTTTTTCGCACTGACGAATCTTTCGTTAAAAAAAAAGAGGTTCACATGACGTGTGATCTAGGATCGGAGAACTTACAAATGCAAGAGAGACGGAGACAAAAATTTCTAACACTATTTTCACGGACCCCGATTATTTGATAATTATCAAATTTGTGGAGCTGACTCTGTGCTACATTCGCACAGTGAGCCTCACTCTTTTGACGTTCTTACAAAAATCTGAATTAAAAAAAAAATAGCGTTCAAAGTTACAAGATGAACTGTCGGTATCGTGCGTTATCTCTGATCCATTTGTTACATCAAATGAGTGCGAGTGATAAAGCGCAATTAACGGTGGAACAAGAGAAAACGACAAAAACGTGTGGCACATCGTCTCAAGATATTACCTCCGTAAATACTGTGCTAAAACATAACGTACATATAATTAAATGTATTATCTTAACGTCTGTGGAATTTAAACAAGATTTACCATTTTTAAGTGAAAATAATTACAATTGAAGTTGTCATGAAATACTCACAAGCGATACACATTTTTCATTATTCCGTTTCAACGAGATGAAGAATTAAATAAATAAAAAAACAAGAGTATGTTAAATCATTATACGAATATGCTAAAAAAAAAAAATGAGATTGGTTTACCGTTTAGTATTTGTCCCCCCGCACGCCACGAACCGTCGGATCTTTCTCCAGTGTTGAAAGCGCGAACGTATTATCTTGAGTAATTACTTCCACGAATTCAATTATTGAAGAATTTGTTAAAAGTTAGAGTACGTATAACTGAAAGTATTATCCTTATGTCTGTGCAATTTAAACAAGATTTACCGTCTCCAACTGGAGATAATAACAATTGAAGTTGACACAATTAACATGTATCTCCAAAAGCAAAATGTACAAACATTTTTTTGTCTCTATCGTCTGAACGAGATTCAACGATTAAACAGAAAACACGCGTATTTTATAGTTGAATAAAACAAATTTGATATTGGTGTATCAGTTTAGGGTTTGAGATATCGTTAGTTAAATATAAATGTGATATAGTGGCCATGAATGGCGCACGCATCTCTCATATACATAAACTCCCATGCACACCGTGCACCGCTGCATCGATCCTCTCTGCTGTCGTGCGGAGGTAATATCTTAAGGAGGGCACTTGACACTATAATCAAATCAGTGTTAAATTTTTTAAAGCATTTCTACCATTTTTTGTTATTTGATGTGTTTTGAAGGATAGCAGCATGTATTTCTAAGATCTAGAGCCATTCATAATCATGTAATTGAAAAGAAAAAAAAAAAAAGAAGAAAAAAAAAAAAAAAAAAAAATGCTGACAAGGTGTTTTTTCGTTCTGTTTATTAAAAAGAATAAACGATGATATTGGTTCTATTATGATAAATGATAACAGTTTATATTCTGTTGATTAGAAGCAACCGGTTCTAACTTTTTAAACGACAAATACTTTTTTTTTTTTTTAAATCTCTTCGGTTAATTTATAAAGCATCCAACAATAAACTAAATGATCGATTTATATCGCCATAATCGGATGTTATATTATACTTTGTTCTTTTTAAAAATTAGACGAAAAAAATTCGTTATTGTACACAGCCAATCGATTTTTAAAAAATACAAAAAATGCCAGTCAATGCATTTAAATATTAACGCTGCTGCGGGACCCTCGAGACAATTTTTAAAAAATTTTCCACTGATTTATTGACAAGTAGCTGAAGCTCTCTTCCACCTTCCTTAATCCCTTAATTGTCACTGACGCATATATCGACTGATATACGCGTGAATATGAATACTCCAAAGGGTTAATACGTAGGAATATTATGATGGTAAATTTTTTAATATGATTTACGTATTTTTCACAATTAAAAAGTGGCAAAGTCGTGTTTTTTTTTTCCACAAAAATTGATGGCAAATTAATAAACTCGACTATGCGATCAGATATCAATAATATTATAAATTACGAAATATTTATAAATTGATAGTGACGCATATATCAAATTGTTGAGATAAACATCAGTTTCTCGATAGTCTCCGTCGTCTGCCTCGATGTGAACCAGTGGCAAACCGACGACAGCATTATTGATGCGCATCTCCAGGCACAACAAGTGGACTTTCCTACGAATGATACTACGTCGCTGTCTGGGTTTCACATTACCAGCTAATAAAAACAGTGCACGGACTGGTGTAGGGAGAAAAAAAATGAAAGAGAAAACACAAAACCACGTCCATCTGGTAAACTAATTGGAGCACTTTCAGTCCCACTGTAATTTTCTATCGCTGACGCTTACATACATCCTAATTCAGCTTGTTTCACGAGGACAAATTTATAGGTAGTTTTGTTTTCCTCTTTTTTTTTCTTCCGTTCATTTGTGAGAGAGTTCAGGGTGTGCAGCAACCGGCATCCAGGAATAATATTTTACTAAATATAGTGGGCTGCAGTAAAACGAGTGCGGTTCGCATTCTTTTTACATAATTCCTGTTGCGATGGATCGTAAATCGTTATTGTTTTATTCTTTTGCAAAAGTAATGACAGTTTTCATTGAACATTAGATGATTTCCTCGCGGCATTAGTAATAGTCCTCTTCAGAAACTTTTTTTTTTAAATGTCACATGAAATGTTAAGCAAAATGAAGTCGTTCAAGATAATAAGCTCGAATCTATATTTTTCATCGTAAATATTATGAGAGATTATCATTGAAATCGTTTCTTCACGTTTGTGGAATTGAAGTTTTTCACAATTATGGTTTAACAAAAATTATTTTATGAAATTATTTGAGTAAAAAATATCGTTAATTGTATAGAACAAATTAATAGAAATAAGAAAATTTTGCTTAACCTAGTTTTCCGGCTGAAAGCTTAACATTTTTAATGTGCAATGAGATCAAGAGTAATTACCAACAATACCCAATACCAGGAGAAAATTACTATACAATGGCAGTTATAGTTGCCAATCGGTTTCTCCGATTGGTCTATCTAATAAAATGTCACTCATATTGTTAAACCAATTTTCTTCTAACATTAAGAATTATTGGTTATCACAAATTTGAACAAACGATTTCAAAGACAATCTCTCATAATATTACCGTTGAAAAATATATGGATTTGCGCTTATTATCTTGAGCGACTTTATTTCCTTTCACATTTCTTGTTACATTAAAGAGAGTTTTTTGAGCGGAACTTTGATAAGTGTCATAACGTAATAAAAAAAAATGATCTTTGATTATTCTCCTGACCGTCACCAATCCCGCAAAAGACTCGTCTAATAGTTATTGATTGTTATATGTAGACTTGTGACGATAACATTTCACTTGGTGAAATGTAATCAAATCAAATCAAATCAAATCAAATCGAATCAAAGTTCACACGCTATTCACACATTTGTTCCATAAATCATTTAATATTCATTTGGTTTTTTTTCCAATGCCCCTATCCCATAATCAACAAAATATTGAAACATCTTTCAATAAAAACAATTTATTCTGGTGGAAAATTCATTTTAAAAAATGCCACCAGAGAGAATTAACAAATATTGACTATTTTAAAAAGAAATTATATTCATTGTGTTATCCATTAATTTAATATTTATGGATTTTATAAATAACTTTGTTTGTTTTTTTACAATACTTCTTTAATTCAATAAAATGTTGAGATATATTACTGTCAGTATGGTACATTAAAAAATATAATTAACATCAAGTAATCTATGGAACAAATAAACAAATGGAGTGAGTTGAAAAGTAATGGAAAGTTTGCAACTCTGTCGTTCAGGTTCTTAACGAGGTTCAAATTTTGCATTTTTTTTTACATATTTACATTTTCATAAAAATACTGTTGAATTATTTTCATTCCTAATTCCTATGATTTTCTATTTTTATGCCTGGAGTTATGTTTCATTTACAATATCTTACGGGTTCCGACGGTCCGGATAATGAAAATAGATTTTTTTTGTTACATTTTTTTTTAAGTTACACGTTTTAAGAATAAGTTGCCGTTAAGATTTTTTTAATTAGTCAAATTATAGCATTTTAAGCGCGATTCAGATCTGGCCGAGGGATCGATGTTTTTTCAGCACAGTTACATGAATACAAAAGCTATTGTTAAAAAAGAATAAACAATTATTGAAATGTCATGATAACGAAAAGAAAATTGGAAGATTGTTCATTTATAACAGTTACTGGTACGTTTGATAAATAACTTTTAAATGAATGCTGGCGGGAAATAGTTCGTGTTTCTTCGTAAGAACTTTTGGTGCTATCGACGAATCTAATTTTTAAGTAATTACGAAGAAAGGCTACGTAATTTAAAGAAAGACTTTCAAAGATGGAGATCGTCGTTCGAGGCCATAGATTTTTTTTTTTTGGTAAACGACACACGTAGCTCAATTTCGAAATCTAGAAATCCTCTTATCCTCTTGTCTACGTGATTTCGAGTGGATGTTGTACTCCATACATGATATATTTCTCTATCTATCCTTTCGATATGTTGCTAATTCGATTAATCAGTTCGACATATCGATATATTCGATACATCGATTCGCGATATCCGATACATTTGTTCATTGTATCGATATACCTAATGAATTATCTCCATCGATATATTCAATGAAACTGTTCGATATATCAATATAATTATTCGGTATATCGATATATTCGAGACATTTGTGTGATATATCTACGTATTCGATAAATCGATGGATATACCCGCGCCATCCTAGAAGCGTTTACGCACCACGAAGATTCATGTTGTTTAAATAATACAAATAATTCCGATTCCCATTAAAATTAATTCCAAAGAATGTTTAAGAACGATATCTTGATAAATATAAGATAAAAATTTGAAATTTCATGAAATCACTCCTAAAATACCGCGTTCGTATACAACAATTTTAATCAAATTTTAACGCAGATAAATACTAAGGGTTATCAGCGGCTTCGAGTATTCTCAGTAACTCATATCACCACACACTCGGCATTAAATCTTTTATTACAACAATCACCGTGTAATAAATAAAATTCTATTTCACGTATTGTTTGTTTGTTTGTTTGTTTGTTTTTTTTTGTTTTTCATACGTACTATTATTATTGTGTATACACTAGATGAAAAATGGTCAGATTAGGTACGTTTGCTTTGCGTGTATTCGCACGATAAATTTACAATTATTTAAATGCAATTTCTTCATTCAATTACGAAGAAATGCGGAGAGCGTCGAACGCGCGATACACACACTATCGGTCATTTCGCTCACTTAGTTCTGTCTCATCCACTTCCACATTGCTATTTATCTCTACTTTACGCAGCGCAACATTCATCAAAAAATTTATCTACGTCATTCACGCGCACTTCTTACAATGTAAAAATAAGATACGACGATAACATTCCTAATTATTATCCATAATCGTTATTATCATATATATATATATATATATATGGACATATGTGTATATATACACACACACACACACATACACACATATGCGTATATATACTATATATATAAAATATGTGCTATTTAAACCAAGAACGCGGACGAGGCACTCCCGATCGATCGGAATATAATATGTATACACATATACATATATATACATATATATGTATACTAGAGTTTAATGGAAAGAACATATTTCACCAGGCACACGGACGCATTTGATAATAGTAATAATAATAATAATAATAATAATAAGCGGATAAAAAAACAAACAAATGTTGTGAAGCTTGTTTTTAATCCGCCGCGTTCCGCGCCTAGAGGGAAGAATTTCGTTCCGTGAGTAAAAAGAAAAAATAGCCACGCACTTTCCAATTAACCTTTGAGCGAGAGAAAGTTAAAAAAAAAAAAAATTACAGAAAATATATTTTCGAGCTTAAAATTGTGTAAAAATTTTGTTTTTTTTTTTATTAACGAAAAAAAATTGTTAAAAAATATGATTAGCAACAAAGTGGTTATTGCGGGAAATAGAAATTACTTTGGTTACAATTTTTCGTTTTTTTTTTCCTTCTTTTTTTTCATTTACTTATTCTTTAAAACATTGAGAAACACAAAACACGATTGGTGACGAGGGTGTCTCGAAAAATAAACAAAACGATGTTCCTTTGGTCACATTGATGATTCTCACAATTTTTTTTAAATATTATTCGTGTGACAATAGACGCGCGCAAATAAATTTCGTCGTCGTCCTCGTCGTCGTCGTCGTCCTCGTCGTCGCCACCACAAATGACGTTAAAAAATATACAAATATTTAGTTACGCGCCCACAAATCTTATGTCTCCATCTTTCTCTCTATCGTCGCCGATGCACTGAATATATATCGTTTAAAAAAATGCTCTGCTGCCACAAAATTAGATATATATTCTCATATATATTTATTTATGTATACTATATATATATATATTTTTTTTTAATATGTATATATTTATAGAAAATAAAACGACGGGAAAGAAAGATAGAGGATGAGGATGAGGTGATCTAACGAGTCAACTATGTTTTCCTTTGCGAAAGAGAAAACAAAAAACAAAAAACAAAACAAAAAAAAAAGTCTTCGCTTTTAACAGAAAAACAAAAATTTCTACTTTGGTCAATAAATAGAGTTACCTGATTAATTTTTAGCGCAGAAATACCGTCAATTCATTGAAATAATAATAATAATAATGACAATAGCAATAATTTCGTAGCTCGTCACAAAAAATTCTATTTACTTTTCATCGCAATTTACAAACGTTATTTCTCGCACATTAGTAAGAAAATCGTTAAGATAAACTTCTGTAGTAAAAAGTTGGTCATAATATTTGGAGAAATTCATTAAAACGGGATAAAGAAAAAATATTTGTAAAAGTTACGGGAGGATTGTGCGGGCTTATTGGATCGAGGGAGACAGAGAAACTATATATATATATATATATACACATATATATATATATAATTTTAAAAAAAAAAGGAGGCGGAAAAATAGAACCTAATCGGACGTGCCAGCTTTTGACTGGCCGTCTACGACAATCTGTCAATATAAATATAATAATAATAATTATTATAATAATCATAATTAATTCATTAACGCTTAAGGTCGGGACCCACGTGCCGCTTCTTCCAATGCGCGAACCTTAAGCTCGCGTTCGCGCTGTTGTCTAAAAAACAATTATTGTTAGTACAAAAATATGGAAAATAAAATTTTTTCTTTATCAAATAAATTTTTTCATCCAACGATTTAAAGGTTTGCTTCTTCCATACGATCTTGTAGCTATTTCGTTCATATTTAGCATATTGATGTGATTATAAATGGAAATTGAATATCGATCGAGTGAAACATGAAAATTTGTGAAAAGTAGAAGAAAAAAAAAATGAAATTAAGTGAAATTTTAGTTAAAGGATCCGTAAGAATGTAAAATCTACAATTGTTCACTCCTCTGATCCAATTTCGTAACAAATTTATCATATTAATATAATGGCAAACGTAAGTGATAAGACAAATCCAAAAAATTTTGACATCCAACGATGAAGAAATATTTTTATCGAATGAGAAAATTGGTATATTAAATAAAATGATATTCCAAGAACGAACCTCAGGTATTCCTCGTGTTGGGCGACTAGGGAAGGATGCGGCGGAAAGCGCTCGCGCTCCATCATCAAGTGACGCTGAAGCTGTTCGTGGTGGGCCGCCATATCGGCGTAAGGCCGTCCGAGAAGTTCCGCCGGATGCAGTGCGAGCGTAGGATCCCTAGGCATCATCCCCGGTCGAGGATAATTGGCTCCGGCTGCCGCTGTGCGATAAACAAAAATAGAAAGTTCCGTGAGGTCGGTATTTTCATTTCGCGACATCGGCGAGGCGACGACTCTTCCCCTGATTGATTTACTCTTCCTTTCAATCGAAACACCTCGATTCTTTCGCGTCGACAGAAATTAAAAAAAAAAAAAAAAAAAAAATCATCATTTTTCTATTTTCAACAATACAAACATTGTTTTTGTGAGGAAATAATAAAAAAAACTAAAAATCTTACGACACGACAAGATTTGCACGATTGAACAAATTTTAAAAATTTTTGCAGCTATCGATTATATTCAGAGTTACGATCCTCGCATTACCTTTCAACTGTTTCTATTTATTTAATTGTTGCACAAAATTATTGAGTATTCATTTTTTTTTCAATCGCTCTATCCCATTGGCGATAAGATATCTAAACATTTTCTCGGGAATGCAAAACAAATATTTTTTCATTTAAATCAACGACCCATCGTGACTTTCTCAATCAATTTCATTTTCATGGCATTTTTAAATTTAATTTTTGCAAAAGATATTTCTACTTTTGTTTTTATTAAAATGTTGAGATATTTTACTGACAATAGAAGGGTAGGGGGTATTTGAAAAGTTAATTGGTATAAACTAATTTATGGAACAAACGAGCAAACAGAGTAAGTATGAAAAATAATATGAGATTTGTAACTCTGATTATATTTCGATGTTCAAGGGGAGACTGTACAGACTTTTTTTTTTTTTTTTCTACATTTCTACGAGTCATTTGCAACAAAATTGCACCGTAAATTTCAGCGCCTTTCATTTATTCTTTGCTCAGATATGTATATACGAAGAAATAATAGAAAACAATTCAAATTGAAAAAAAAAAAAAGAAGAAATTTTTTTGTAAGTTCGTTATACGTTGGATCTTGATAAAATTTCTTACAGACATTCACAGGTTCAACATTAACGAATTGTATTGTCGGATTCCTCAAATTCACCAAGATGCACGAGATAATTTTCGATACAGTTGAATTATTAAGCAAACTTTTTTTTTTCTCACTTGACATATGTTTTTTTTTATCTGGAGAAAACATTGAAAAGTCAGTGATAAAATTTGTAAAGATTTCGATCGAAATTACGAAAAAAAAAAAAACCCCCCAACTCTTCAACTTGACAACCAATGTAATAGAAATGTCTACAAATTTGTATCATCTCTATCTAAATATCTCGACAAACGGTAGATAAAATGTTATGAAACTTGTACAGATTTGAAGTAAAACCAAGCTAAAAGTAGAGTAAAATTTTGTTGCAATAATTGACGAATCTCTAAAGTCTTCCCTGAATAACGTGATATTTAAAATCTGACCCAGTGTATTGTCTTCCTAGATCCTTGTACGCACACACCAGTCGCTTATCTCATGAATTTCAAAGTGTTTTGTTATTCTTTCTCGCACGTTTTCACACTTTTGGCTCGGGCACATAATCTGTTTGCTAACGTCCCCCCGCCGCGTTATTATTATTATTATTATTATATTTTTTTTTCTCGCTGTAAAGATTACGTATGGAATAAACACGCAATTTCATTCATAAACGAAAGTCAGGAGAAAAATACTCACAGCAGACACACGCACAGTCATACAGATTAGAGAGGGTCGAGGGCCCGGTGGAAGAACCTATGACCTACCAGGCAGGGAAAATCCAGCCGCAGCCGCAGCGGCTTCCTGCTGCTGCTGTTGCTGCTGAGCCTGTTGGTGGGCCTGCTGCTGTCCCGGATGTAGGTGCAAGTGGGTATGGGCGTGGGTATGGGCGTGTGTGTGAGCGTGATACTCGGGCGAGATGCCAGCCATCTGGAGACGGACCATCGGGTCAGCGGCTAGAGCCAACCGCTCGTCTAGCTGGCCGTGGCCGTGGTGATGAGCCGCCGCCAAATGATGGCCGGCTCCTCCACCCGCCGCCGCCGCTGCCACTGACACCCCGCCGGCTCCAATCGGTATCCCTAAACCCGACATCGACAACCGGTCAGTCATACTCAACTCAAACTGTTTCTTTTTTACTTAATTTTCTCTTCGATCTTGAGACTCATATTTTTTTAAAAATCATTTTCATTTCCTTTCACCCTCTCAGTTCTACGTTTCCGGAGTCTTTTAAACATAGATAGTTCTATTGTTTTCTCGATAATCCTTTTTCTCTCTACTACTCCGAGGAAAAAATTATTTTTTAGCTTTTTACATTTTAGATTCAATTTTCTGAAAATCAATTGTCAAGTAATTCGGATAGAAAAAATAATACATTTTGATATTTATTTACTTGAGACTTTCATACTTGAAACGATCAGAAAATGTACAAATTACTTATTTACCCCTTTTATCAATTCTTTAATATTTTTATTATTTTCAATGCACACCGCTTAATTTTTGATTCATTTTTTCGACTTGAATAGCATTTTTCCGAATTATCTGAATCGTCAGTCAGTATTGCTCCCTTCCCCCCCCCCCTTAGTATTGTTTAATTGTGGTTTTTGCTCTTTGTTTGTCGTCTTATATGTATTTTTAGCGTTTACCTAATTTTCCTATTGCCACCCTCGCAAATCTCTTCGCCGAGCAATATTCATTGATAAGTAGATTTCTAAACGAACCTATTCAACATTCACCTTGCCTCGTTCGCACCCCATTCGTTCAACCACACCGAATATTTCGCTGATAAACTGTTTGGCAATATATAAAACTTGAATAAACAAAAAAAAAAAAAACAAAAAAAAAAACAAACAACAACAACAAATAACTTCAATATTTTCGTTTTCCTGCTATGTAAGGAAATGATAAATAAATTGAAATATTAAAAAAATTTATTAAACTTTTGATACGTCACTTGCTACGTACGTCTGGTGGCTAGAAGTAGAGTTACTAAAAGTAGCGAAATCTCAGACGGCGTTATGGTGATGCGAAGTTACGGTGAGGTTCGATACCGACATTTCCCCTGAAAACTTTCGGCACATTTTTCTTCAACTGAGATTTTTGTAGAAACGTCAAAAGAGTGAGGCTCACAAATCCTACATTTATCAGAAAAGCTAAGTCCGAGAAAAATGCGTTAGTAATTTTTAGCTCTGCCTCTCTCCCATTTGTGGATTAACAGACCAAAAGTCACATAGTTTGAGCGTCTCCTTAAAGTAAGACGCGATCCCTCTCTCTCGCTCCTTCACGATCCCGTAAGCGTCAACGTGGTCGGTAACAAAACTTTCGGTGCAAATGTTTTCTAGAATATCGGGACTTTACAGATAAGAACAAAGTTTTAACCGATTAAGAGCAGCTCAGGTTATTAGGAAAAATTTATTTTGTTAATAAAAACTTAATGCATCCCTAATAAAATAGGTTTCACCTTCCTTAAGGGGAGGATCAAGACTCGTGATCCGAGTATCCGCAAGTGCGAGAGAGGGAGCTAAACATTTCTAACACGTACTTCTCGAACCTAGTATTTCCGATAGATTATCGGATTTGTGGGACTCTCACTTTGTACCACGTTCACGGGGTAAACCCCACTCTTTTGACGTTCCTACAAAAGCATGGCTTCTAGGTAAATGTGTTAAAACTTTTGAGATGAACTGTCGGTATCGAACTTTAAAGCGAGGTAAAAGACTCACTCCGCATTGAACCGCGTGACACCTATTGTGCTTTCTCACACTCTTACGATCCCTATGGTGTTGTATCTCCCATACACCGGTAGCGTGGAGTGACTCTTTCGCTTCGCCTTAAGGTGATATATTATACTGACTGAGTCCCCATGAGTGCGAGTAAGATAGCGCAATTTACGGTCGTGGTGAAGCGAGAGAAACCGATAGAAATATGTAGCACATTGTATTACGGGGTTGCTGGTGTAGATTTTTTTTACTCACTGTGATCGGATAAAATATGCTATTTCGTAGTATACATAATCGATATACTGCGGATATGCTTCATATTGCACATGACTGTAACATGAACATAAATAAAATTTCGGTTTAGCATGTGCAAAAAATGAAAACAAACGTTGTTTATACTTTACGTTGATTTCTCTTGTGTAATTGACTTTCTGATTATATTGAAATGTTCAGAGAACCTTAAAGAATCGACGTTCGGTCGAGTTTGACGTGTGTAAGTTCCAGAAACGTTTGTATCCCACAAAACAGATGCTGTTGACATTTTGAGCGTCCATATTCATTATCTAAATGATCAGTGATATATGATTTTTATTGTTTGCACGTTTTCAATCAAAATTCGACGGATCGAAGCGTTTATGTTCATATTACAGTCATGTATATCATGCATAGAATATCTTATTGAAACCAATTAAATCTCATTAAATGGACAGAAATCCCATTGAAAACTAATCGGTGCCAATCGGTTTCAATGTGATTTTTTGTCCGTTTAATCGGTTTCAATGAGATTTTTTAAGTAGAGCAATGTGAAGCATATCCGTACACTACGAAATAGCCTATTTATACCGACTAGAGTCAGTAAAAAAATCTCCTCTAGCATCCCCCTAAGGGGATGCGATACACCCCGCATCCATTCCAAGTCTAATCGGTAACAAAAACTGTTTACCTATTTTTTCAAAAGTGGAAGGTATTTCTGAACAAAAGCAAATTAAACCGTTTTAAATATCGCCTTCGGTATGTCACATAACCTTAAGACCGTATGCTACACGTTGTCTGTTTCTCTTAGATCGCCATACGTACGCGAGAGATACCAGAATTTTTCCGCCACCAATGTTTTTTCGGATAAAAGAGAAAAATGGTGAACTGCGTTCTAAAATTCTATAGTTCCGTAACCATTCTTGTCTTTCATCCGAGAGATCAATCGTGCTGAAGAAATTCACGACGAATAAAGCCTGCTAATTTCAATAGACCGAAAATAGTTTAATTGTCAACTGCCAGGCTTCACAGTGGCGTTGTTCACACCGGAATATCCTTTTTTTTTTAAGTTGTTACAAGAGGTCTTCTTCATGCCACCGTAGGCTTTTTTCTATATGTGTGGAAATCCTAGCTTTCTACTCGATCTGCCGAAAATTCCGATGGTTTCAAATTAGTTGAGATTCACAAACATTTTCTGACTCAGTCGGTATGTCATACCACCTTCACTACACACATTAAGAACCATCTACACTTCTACTACAAAAAAAAAAAAATAAAACAAAAACGTATTATACAATTATTTGATGTCGATAAAAAAATTTTTTTTAACTGAGCGACGTACCACGTAAAACTCTAATTTTTATCTAATTTATTACGTTTTATTCGCTTCGCAAAGTTGTGCACCAGCGACACTTTCGGTCCATCGATTCATCAATACACCTAACGGCTAACTCTGGCGCCGATTGTACTTCCATCCCGCTAGTGGTGAAACAACTCGTAATTGGGCCACCGTGTTTTGTAACCGTTAATGAAGAGTCCCTTTACCAATATTGCAGCGCTGCAATCAACTTTTAACAGGGTTAGGGGTCGTCCGACGACTGCCCGCTTCACCTACTCTATAGAAAAGGAAACCAAAAGAATCCAAGAGTTTAAATAGAAACGAAAAGCAATTAATAAAACCCACATAGATAGAATCTTATTTAAATATATGTGATTTCTAATTATGTCTATCTGTTATCTTTTTATTATTAAATTGCCCCTCGTCCCACGCCTCGCTCTGCTAACAATGTCTGACTGAATGCGATCGGAAATGGGCGTAAAACCGAATTTAACTCGCCTCGTTGAAAAGATTTGATAGAAATTTCTATCGAACCGCAAAAATGCTACAAAAAAAGCTATGCCGGCAGAGCCGATCTCGGTTTCACTCAAGCTGACCGAATAAGTACGCATTGTTCAATGTATCTAAACATTGTATCCAAAGTTGTAGGACATCTATCCAGAGCTGCGTCGCGTCACAATATTTTTTATTTTAGAGAAACTACGTCACTGAAAATCGAACCTTCAACCTGCCGATTATTTGATTTAGATGCGAGCAAAAAGCTAACCGATAGATCAAAACAATGCTCAACCGGATTCTAACGTTATCTTTTCAACAGGGTAGTTCGTGCAACCGAAGATGCACATGATCAAGGTCCCTCGATTAAGGTTAGAAGACGCGTGGGCAAAACTGATAAATATAGATTTTTCTAAGCAGACCGCACCTCTTGCGAAGACGACAAATTGCTCCAGGTATGATATAGTTCGAGAGGAGTCGCAAGTACCGCTGGTATACAACTTTGAACAGTGATGCGCGAACGAAAGCTCGAATAACGTGTATTGTTCAAAACTTGACTAGTGTTAACTCCCCTAAGATTGTGTGACAAATCGCAGAAATTGACTGATTTAAAAATATGACTTTTTCACAAACAACTTAATGAAACTGCTTTTCATTTCCGCAATCGTCTCCAAATGCTTTACCGAATATAATTTCATTGAATCGTCTCTGAAATCGATCGCTTTGAAAATAACCGGAAAACTTGCACCTTACCATGGGAGGACTTTAAATCCTCCATTAACAAATACAACCTCTGCCCCTCCCGGCCGTTTTTGTTGAGAGTAAAAAAGAAAAAAGTATGTCTGCAAAGTAGCCAAACATCAACCTATCAAACAACAATCAATCACACTAACAAACGAAATACTCGCAGAAGTACTCAAAAGACTTAGAAATATGTTTTTCCTTATGCATTAGCGTGATATGATTGTTACCTAGTCGCTCGAGGCGATCCCGGTCAAGTTGACTGGGTCCAGGTGGGGCTCCGTAGAGCCCAAACTGGTGGAGTCCCTGCGGCGGGCCGGAAGGTCCCGCCGCGAGGCTCGCGGCTGCGTATCGTCGATGAATCTCGAGCCAATGAGGATCGACGGGTGCTGGCATAGGTCTCGGCGTTCCCTTGAGCAGTTCCTCTTTTAGCCTATCGTTGAGTTCTCGTTCCCTCAGTTCCCTGATCTCCCGTTCTCTCTTCTCCCTCTCTAGGTGCTCGAGTTCGAGGCGTTCGCGTACCCCAGGTCCGTACATGTAATGAAGCATCGGATCGGGTGGCGCGGAATGTCGAGCCGGTGAAAATGCAGCGTGGGGTCTCGCGTATTCCGACAATTGTCGGAGTGCCGGCGTGTCGGCGTAAGCGCCGGGTCTTGCAGCCGCGTATCTGTCGTAAGGCGAAACAACGGGCTCCATAGGGCCTCTACTGGGCGGTTTACTTTCCGGTTGTTTCTCCGGGGTCGTCATTTTCCTTGCTTGCTGCGCAGCCGCGGCCGCCCGATCTCTCTCCTCCCTCTCCCGCTCCGCCTGTTTCCTCGAACGTTCCTCACGCTTCCTCGCTAACTTGGAGTCCGGTACAGGCTTGAAAGTGAGGTCCGTCCGCGTGCAAGAATTATTCTCGCCTCGGTTCCAGTGCCGGAGGAAAATAGCCGATTGTGACCGATGACACTCCGAGTCTTCGACTGTCGGTTCTGGCGACGGACCCCGCGGACTCGGGGGCTCTTCAAGCTCGGGTTCGATCATCTCCTGCTCCATTTTCGGCTCCGGTGCTTGAATCGCTTGCTGCTGCTGTACCTATTGCGAAATTAAAAGGAATTTAATAGTCGGTTTGTATTTTTATTTTCCGTCCCCAAATCCATTCTTTATTTATAAAGTATTACTTAGTTCTTTTTATTTGAAGAAAAAGAAAAATCCCGAAAGCAAAATTGTTATTGTTCGGAATGTGGTTTGATAAGTTTTGCTATCTTTCAAGCATTCTTAAAACGTCACCCTACGAAGAGTTACAAATCTTGCAATATTCTTGTCGGAAAATCACATATTTCGCTGATTCATTGAATTTAACGATTAAGTCTCTGATCACGTATTAAAAATTCTTAATCTCCCCACTAGATAGTCTTTTAACATCAGATATTACATTATATGTATTCTGACCTGTTGCTGTTGTTGCTGCTGCTGCGGGCGATGCTGATGATGATGAAGCACGGAGCTGGTAGACATCAAGCAAGAGGAAACCAACGACGGTTTTCTCTGCGAGCTGGAGTGCATGGAGGACGAATGCCCGTGAGAGCTGTGCGACGAGATAGTCATCATTTTATCGTGATGAAGCGTGGTCGCTTGATGCATGGACGACTGATGATGGCTCTGATGCGTGGCAATCAAATTTTCGCCCTCATCGCGAGATGTCGTGACACTGGAGGAACTGGTACTCGAGTGATGAGCGGACATCATTGTGGTGCTCTCTTGGCTCCGTTGGGGCGAGGGCGGAGGTATTGCGTGAGGCACTGGTCCGTAAGGGTAAGGTGAGAAGGATGGATAACCGGCGACGGGTGGATATCCAGGATAGGCGTGAGGATGATAAGCAGGATGCATGGCAGCGAATAGAGGATGATGCATGAGGGAGGCGTGATGAGGATGAAACGGATGAGTCATATGAGGACTGGGCTGTTGGGAAGGATGCATAACCGGTTGGGGAATAGACGTCGGTGGAGGCAAACCTGGTTGGGGGGATGCGGCTACAGACTGAATTTGGGCGACTTGTTGCTGTTGCTGCTGCTGCTGCTGATGTTGCTGCTGCTGCTGTTGGTGCTGCTGATGCTGCTGTTGTTGTTGATGCTGTTGCTGTTGATGCTGCAAACTCGAGTGAGAATGTTTGCTGGGCGTCGATGGTTTACTAGCGTCCGGATCTTTCTTAATGTTATCCAAACTCGGACCCGGAAATCCACCCTGAAATCCCGGAACTTTGACCTCCTTGAGACTCTGCAGAGGGTCGGGTTCCGGTGGCACGATTTCCTGTTTGATCTTTAAGTTTTGAGGCTCCATGGGTGGCGTACACGCAAGACTGTATAGAGGACCGATAGGTTTATCGGGGTTCATGTGACTCGGGATACCGGGGGGCGGTTGAATCGGTTGGAAGAGATTGCTCGGTGGCTCCGGACGCTCTGGACGATTATCGTCGGGATTGTTGTTCGCACAACCGTCAATCATGCGATCGGACATTATTCGCTCATTCTGCCGACTGTCGACCATCATTCGCGAGTCCCGCATCCTCTCAGCCGCCTGCTGCATTCTCACATCGTCCTCGCGAGCTCTTTCCGACATTCTGCTGTCTTGTTGCTGCTGTGGCATAACCGTCAGTCCGAGCGGTTGAGGCGACGCCGATGACAATTGCGACATCTGGGACATATTCGTCGCCAAATTTTGCGCTATATTGAGATTTAGAGCAGACACGGAAATTCCAGAGGTCAAATTCTGTCCGGTTACCATCGGATCACCGTGATTCGTGAGATTTTGAGGTGCCAAGAGTCCTCCCGTTAGATCGCGAACGGGGGGTCCGAGAATCGTGGGAGGTCCCAAAATTTGTCCCAAACCGCCGGAAATTTGCATACTTTGGGACAAATCTCTCGGTAAGTTCTGGGTGCTCAGTGAGGGAACGCCGGGATATTGCATGTTCAACGGATGAATCTGCGTGATTTGTTGCTGCGACATTTGCTGAGACATTTGTTGAGAGGGTGCATGGGATGTAGGTCCCAAGGGCTGTGATACGGCGACACCGCCGCAATTCGTGGGATTTGGTAATAGAGACTGCTGCGTCATGTTACGAGGCATGCTCTGGGAAAGATCATTGATCGCCAAGGACTGAGGAATCTGAACGCCCAAATTTTGCGGCTGTGTCTGTTGCAACAAAGGCATCGTTTGAGAGAGAGTTTGTTCCACGAGTTCCTTGGAATCCTCGTGACTCGGCGATAATTCCGGGTCAGCTGCAATTGGTTCGATTTTCATTTGGATCGGTTGCTGCTGTTCCCTCATTGGAATTATGATCGCAGAGGTCGCGGGGTCCTCCGGCTCGGTTTTAACTTCCGGCAATACCGCGGCCACGCTCGTTCCAATTTCCTCGAGACTCGGTTTTTTGTCGATCGGGTGGATAACCGGAACGTTTATGGGAAGGCTCTGAACAGCCGTTGGAGGTGGTGGAGGTGGAGGAATCGGCGTCGAAGCTGGCGTGGGTTCCGCGGGTTCTTCCTCAGTCGCCACAGCCGCCGGACTAGCCGGTTCTTCCACCGCAGAGGTTACAGTTGGAGCCACAGGGGTTCCAGCGTTAGCCACGAGATTCTCGCCGGTTTCGGGCTCGCCCTCGCGTTCCGGTTCATCCAGAAGTGAATTGCTGTCGGTAGTCAGCGATTCGGCTGGACTTTCCGGTCTTTCGGCGGATCCTGTGCCCGCAACGCCTCTTTTGCGCTTCTGACAATCCTTCTCCTCTTCTGGATCTTCGACCTGCGACCTCTTCTGTCCCTTCTTCGGTGTCTCGGGTTTTCCGGGGCCACCACCGGCCCCGGCCCCCGCACCGCTGCTCTTTGACTTCTTCGTCTTGTCCGCGTTACCCTGCGAATTTAAGGAATCCCGCGACGACTGCGAATCACGATTTTGCGATTCTCGCTGTTGCTGCTCGCTACCACCCCGGGATTTTTGCTCGTTTTCAGGCGTGTCGGTTCCGCCACCAGTGCGTCTCGGTCTCGAGGGCCTCGGTGACTCTTTCGCCTTGTTGTTGCGCGTTCTCATTCTACCGGGGCTATCAGGCGACTCCGCTGGCACCGGCCTGAACAGATAAGGCGGCGCTGGCGGCAATTCTCCGGTTTTCTTTGAGTGCGAACGGCATTCCGCGCACAACAACAGTCTATCCTTCCCGGAGACCTGATAGTCCTTGGAAATCGTTGAGAAACAGTGCTGACAGGACGACAGTGCCGAGCCGTTTGTATTTGTGTCCCGGGAATCGCTGTCCTCCTCCGAATTGTCGTCCTCCGTCACCGAACTTATCTCACCGCCAGGATTGATATTGCTGTTGCTGTTTGCGTTGTTGTTGCTGCTGTTGTTGTTGTTGTTATTGCTATTGGCAGTGTTGATAATGTTCCCCGTTGCCCCAGCGTTGTTGCCGCCTCCCGAGGCACTTCCTCCTCCACCGGAAGACGCCGTTTCGGACTCCGAGGCTGTCGCCTCCTTTGCCTCGCGATTGCTACCACGAGCTTCTCCGCTTCCGCCTCTAGCCTCCCCGTTTCCGACACCTCCCGATGCAGCGTCCTTCGTTGATGCTGTCGCCGGCTGCTGCTGGGGCTGAGTGGCCGCAACCTCCTCCTTTGGCGTGCCCGCTCGTGAATTACGCGTGTTACGGATACGCCGCAACGAGCCTTGACGGCGACGACGGTGCGGACGGTTGTTGTTCGCACCTGGTGTCTTCTTCCAAAGGTAGTAAAACTCGACGAGCTCCGGCTGATTGAAACGCAGATTTTATTATTATATTATTGGTAACAGAGATGGTAAACATTTTTTCTATCAAAAATGTATTAAAAATACTTAACGGATCGAATAATTGCGAATAATACTAACAAGAAAGCAATAATAACATTATTAAAGACCCATTATCTGAAATCACTTTTCTTCATCCAAGAAAATAATAATCAAACCAAAGTTTTGGGCATGTAACCTTCGAGTATAATGCTTTCGAAAAACTATTCATAATTATTCGAAACAAAAAGTAATTTACTTACATTTTTAATCAATATTGTCCATCTTTAATTGGAAAATGCGAAGTTTTTGAAAAAGGATACGTGAGGACGGATATGTCTTAGTCTAACTCTTAGCGTTGACTGGAAATTTTTATTATAAACATATTTTCTCTTTTATTTATTAGATAAATATGCTAGTTTAAAGCAAGACATAGAATGAATATTAATTTTGCTTAGCGCATCCTATTCTGATGGAGAAAATTGGAAATCTGAGCACCCAAGTTCTTCAAAATAATTGTATTAGGGTGGTATTCTCGTATGTCGGGGAATTTCTAAAAATAGAATGTAAATTCTCTTCTAACTTTAACATATACGAGGCGACATTTATTTGTTGTTGCATTGTTCGCAATTACCGATATTTTATATCCCCGCGTTTTGCAAGATTTGCCATTTGACTATCTGAGTAGCGATTCAATGTCACATTCTTTATTTTATTTTAACCACAATCCACCACAGAGAACCGCGTTCGCTCTCTTTAAGTATCAAGATAAATCTAGAGCTTAGAAACCTCGAAGTAAAAAATGACTAACTAAGTTCGGTAATGCCAGCAAAACGTGTCGGCCCACTGTCCGAGTCGCAAATGTCCTATTTGAAGGAACAACAATGTATCAACTGAGCATAGTTACCGTGTCTTTGTGCGGTAACAGATCCTTCCTGATACGGGAAAAGTTTTTGCCAAACTGACGGAGACCCTTGACGAATCGTTTCTTTGGAAAAATATACAAATTAACGATTGCTTAATATCATTTATAAATGAGTAAAATAAATACGTGTTTACAACTCACAGTCTCTTCCTCGGACCATTTCTTATCGATGCCTTTGGGCACGGGACACTTGACGAGGGCCTGCAACGCCCTACCTGGGTCATAGCCAGAGTCGTGGAGTATGTCGAGTGCGTTAATGGTAGTGTCGTCTCTGGAAGCCGCGACGCAACCATCGTCCGGCGAACCTCCATCACACATACCGGCGAACGCGGCCATAGAACGAGCCGCCCTCAGGTACATTAGTAGATCGCCGTCCAATGACATAGCCGGGACCCATCTTAGCTCTTCGCGCTCCTTGGAGAACTCGGGATCGGGCAGCAGATCGGCAGCCGGCACGCCCGGCCGGTAATCAGGCAAACGGGCCTGGCAAGAAACCAACCCCTGTATACCAGAATTTTGCGAATATCCACCCCGTTAACACCACCGCTCTATCGCACAAAAAAGCAACATTAATTTGTTGTTTTTTTTTCCAGACACTTTTCTTTACAATTCAAGTAGTTCATTGATAATCGAACCGTGATACAACTATTTCTGAAACAATCAATCAATTTTTTTTCAGATAAATTACACTTTCTATTCAGTTTTAAGACAATTTTTCGCCTCTTTAACGTCAAAATATTTCGTTAAATTACATTTTATTATCTTCCAACACGATTTTAGTTGAGGTTCGGTTAACAATAATGATGTTTCCAATTTGTGAAAGTAGGACATTCATGCACGCATAGGCACACACGAAAGTACCAAACAGTCAACGAGGGACTGTTGTTGCGTCGCCGTACTCGATCACTGCAATTAACTCTTTCTAAATAATTCATCGTCATTTCGAGAAAATTATATTTCGCATTTTTTGCTTACTCTAATTGTTACTGATGTGAAATTTCCACTTGGTATTTTCCTTTCTATCTCAACTGAGAAAAGTTATCAAGCGCAAATTGAATATTTTATCTTTTGTTTTTTCGCAGTGAACGAATCCGCGGCATTCAAGCATTTTATTTTAAGAACAATTTGTCGACTATTATGTATCTTTTAAAAAGACGATCGTTCAAGAAGATCGGAACGGAAGTGTTAGGAACAGTGCCAGTAGGATAACTACATAGAGCGAGACGCAGGATTAAAAAATCGCTCCTACGACATTATTTTGTCATGTAATTGAATTGTTTTCTTTTTTTACATCGACAGTCAAGTTACATTTTAAGATTTAGAATAAACAAACATTTTTTTTTGTCGAGAAACGATTTTTTTTTTTAAATCACTGTCGCACCCAACGAGAAGCTCACGACATTGTCAATGCGAGTTAGCTAATTACACGGACCTGAACTCCAGCTTTTAAAAATTATCGTTAGAAATCGTAAGATGAAAAAATATGAAATACCGAGAGAAAGGGTGTGCTGGGAAATTTAAGCTGAAATCGGTTGGGAGCCTATGCACAAATTATTTTGATCCTGCAATTGTAATTATACATAGAAATACGTCCCAAAAAAAAAAAAAAAAAGTGTCTTTCGTTTGAGCCGTTAAATGCAACAAGTCTAGCAAGTTATGTCATTTGTTTTTTGCCAAACAGAGAAAAAAATCATTTTATATTTCAGTGTTAAATATTATGAGAAAAAATTTAATTGCAAATTTTTAGATGATTCTTAAAAACAATTGTAAAACGAAACATTTTCAAAAAATTACGAAAAAAAAAAAAAATCTATCTTTAATGACGCTCACTGCCATTGAATGATTCAAGTAACCCCAACGTTACACTCGAGAGTAACTCACGAGAGATCCTGCAATATTACAACTCACATCTGAAAATACGTCTTGGACACAAAATCTTATGGTCGGCTGCTTGAGACGTTCGTAATTCGAGAGGTAAATGTCGTATTTAGTATTATTAATTTCTTTTTTTTTTACTTTTACAGTAAGCGAGAACCGCGGACGAGTTTTCACCGTGACTGGACAACCACTCTAGAGCCACTCGACGATAAGTCTTTATGTCTTGGTCCATACACATCTCTACCTATTTCATCGAAAATTAAACGTTTCTCATATTTTTACTTTTTTTATTTGTACAATTAAATGAACCTAATCAAGCCAAGTCAAGTGTTTCTTTTATTTTACTAGTTTCAAGCATCTATTAATCAATTAAAGTATTTTCTTTCTGGGTTTTATTGAATTATCAATGCAGCCCTTCCATTACTTCGCAACTCACTTTATTTCTTTATTTGTTCTATAAATTATTTCCTATTGAATACCTCTTTAAGTGCACCATCTTAATGTTCAGATAAATATTTGAATAGAAGCAAAAAAAAAAAAAAAAAAAAAAATAAGAAGAAGAATTTTTAGTAAAAATTTATGAAAAAACCATAAAAATTAATTAAACGGAGAAACTAATTGACGATTAGTCGTACCATTACTCATTATCCCTTTTCTTTCGTGATATTTTTTTCATGGATTATCGTGGGAGATCTTTTTTTCTTTCGTTTACAATAAAATTTTTATATACTTGGCTGTGAACGAGATGATAAGTCATTTGAAAAAACATATTAATATTTAATAAATAACTCGAGTGAGTTAAAAAGTAACGAGAGGGTTTTAATCCTGAATTATTAAAGGCAAATTCATCGCTTCCGGCGCAAATGTGTCGTTAATTGAACCATCCTTACAAAAATACGTTTTTATCGCACCGTGGCATTGTTTAAATTTTGACTGTTAATTCTTTAACGATCTGCCGTCGGAATACATTGCTTGAAATTTCAACTGAAGGCAAACGATACGTAAAAAAAAAAAAAAAGTTATGCCTTGAGTCAGGTACACCGTGCAATTTAGCTACGTGGCAGAGTATTCGTTCTTCATCCTCGTAAGCTATCTTTATTTACTGCTTTTTTTTGTCTTCTGTTTCAATGAATTTGGCAAACCTGGTGCGATGGACCGACCCGAATCTCGCCCTGGGTGCCGGCGGACATCTCCCCCTCCTCCGAAGCTCCGCCGTCTTTCTCCAGCGTATCGACAGGCTTCGATCTTGCGTTTTCAGTAAAATCCTATCATCCACCCCCTGAACCGTACAGTCATTCTATGAGTGCTCACATAATTTTAACGTTTTCATTCAATTATAATCATCATTAATCAACTTTCTTTGTGCATGCTCATGTGTAAATTAATTTAACAAAACTTTTTTAATCCTTTTTTTTTTTTTTTTAATGTCTGAAGAACGAAGACTTTTACTTCGCGTCGGCGAGCTTTTCGGCTCGATCGATTTTCTATATTTCGCTTTGATTAATTAAAAATTGAACTGTTATTCATATTTTTTTTTTTTTTTGGTTTAACAAATCACATTTTGATGTTTTTTTTCGTCCCGTTACCGCACTGTTTAGAATGAAATTATTGACAGCTCGTCGACGCTTTGCAAAAACCTTTATCGCCTCGGTATCTAACTCCGAAGTGGTCTCTAGTCACGGTGAAGGTCGCGCGCTTCGTCTAAACTCGAGACTCAGTGAACTCGAGGAAAAAATAATATTTCTTCTAATCGGTAACATTTCTGTGTCCGGTAACGGTGTCAACATTTCTTTTTTCCTTTGGAATATTCAAAATTGGGAAAGGAAAGGAGAGAAGAATTTATATAGTTAGTTGGATATAAGATAGCTAATAATACAATTTTCAAGCCATTGTACCTGTATTATAATTTTTTGTGTATATTAAATATACCGAGTAATTGCAAATATCAGCCCCGAAGAGTTGAAAAATTATAGGATCAAATGCATTTCAAGTGTCACGTTGTACTCAATAGCAGAATTTCAATTACAACGATTGTGTACAAAAGGTAAACAAAAAAACGCATCAATTCCAAGAACTTTGAAGCGACGAACGTCGTGAACTTTTATGCAATTGATAAAAATAATATCAACATTATAACAAAAAGAAATTCATAACTGGAACAATAGTTTTGTACTCCAGTTCGCTAATGACGTTTCAGTTCGACGAAGAGAGAGGTCGCCACATTGCATTGTGCAATTCGAAAATCTTTGCGCATGCGCCTGGTAAAATAGACGATAGCGGATTCGGTTTAATTCGCACTGGTAAGCGCTCGAGGAGCCAATCTAGTGAGATTCGGTGGAACTAAATCTTAAGGACGGAGGTTTGAATACTTCTCCTGCTATAATCTTATTATCTTAGCATTTAGCAATTTTTTTTTAAGAAAGACTTTAAGCCGAGATGAAACCTACCTACCTACCTACCTACCTACCTCTCTCTCTCTCTCTTTCGCATCGTCACATCTCCGTTAACGCCAGCCAGATTGGTAACAAACCTTTCTGTAAAAATTGTATCTAATTTGTCAAAACATTACAGATAAGAGCCAAACTTTAGCTGATGATGTACAGCAGATGAAGCTATCAGTTAAAACTCGTTTTTTTCTGTAAACTCAATGCATCCTAAAAGAAATTTGCACGCAAAGCTTTGTTACCGACTAAGTAGATTTCGTCATCCAATAAGATAATGTGATACTATGCGGTTGGTAAGCAAAACTGTAATCCGAACATTTCTGTTACTGTTAATATATCAGATATAAGTCAAAAACATTGCCGTCCGTCTAAGAATTGTGCAGTGACCTTCTCATATTTTATCCAACAGAGATCAACCGTGACGGAGAAATTCGGGATTGCAAGCTTTGTTCTATCTCTCTTGCACCATGTTACACATAATCTTGAAGCGAAGCGAACCCTCAACACTTACGTTAGCTGTTTGTTACTCGGCCGTGAAGCGTCATTATGTTCTAGCTCTCTCGCACCTATACATATTTTGCCTTCCCTTAAGGACCTTACCACGGGGGGAACGGCAGAGGGTTTCCGTTGGAATCATTAGCCATTGTGCGAGAGAAAAACTCACCCCGAGCGCCTGAACTAGAATGGCAACTCACGTAATATAAACAATTGCTATCGGCAAAAGCATTCTCCGTATACTTTTGTCAATATTGAGATAAAAATGTTCTGTGAAATTTTCGTTCGACAAAGATCGACTTGAAGTTGAATATAAAAAGCAACAAAAAAAAAAAAAACAGTTTTAATACTTTTGAATGAAAATTCGTAACTCAAATTGACATTGCATCAACACGCACTGCATCTAAGTCATATACCCTCGAACCAACTTAAGAAAGTCAACTTTTTCTGGCGCGTTTGAATAATAAATCAACCGTATTTAAAGCTAACCCTTCATAGACAACAGTGAGCTCTTTCTCCCAGAGACCTGCAAAGGGTTAAATTATTATAACTTTGTCGATAATTAAGGTTTTTATTTGCCTTAAAGTTTTTCATTAAATTCAAGTTCTACCATCGTTGGGTACATTTTGTTGATGTGGAAAAAAAACGATTATTCGACAAATGGTCTATTGACACTATCAGCCAATCGTTATAAATAATATCGATCAATTTGAATCTTGCTAGAAATTGTATCATTGATTTAAAAAAAGAACCAACAGTAATATGATGGATTATTTCTCTCATTCAACTTGAATTTTTTTATACAGTCGATATGATGTCTCAGTGATTATTAGATTTTGTGAAATACCTTCTTTGAAAATTCTTTTATTATCCTGGTGGTGTTAAAATGTATTTTATCAATTTCTTTTTCCAGCAATGGAAACAACTCTTTTTTTTTAATGAACAGAACAAAAATGGTTTGCAACGTAGCAGAAATATGAATAACACGAAATGGAAGTGGCAACGACTTACGAGTATCCGAAACAAGACATTTCCAACATTTATAAACGAAATAAAAAACAATAAATAGGAGTCTTTCTAAGATCCACTCAGAGGACAATTTGCAAAGTAAAAAAAAATTGAAGAATCTTAAATAAAATTTCATAGATAGAAAAATACTAATACATCGAAGCTCGGTTTAATTTTGAGCCAATAACCAGCTAAAGATTCACTGAACGAATATAAAAGTGATATTACTCAATTATGAAAGAAAAAAAAAAAAGAAATAATGTCAGACCTTGTCATTAAGGTTATGTGACATACCGTAGTCGGTATAAAAAACTGTTTACCTATTTTTTCATATATTCCAGACATTTCAATGGATAAAATCAAACCAAATTAATATAGGTAACAAATGGACGACGAGATACCTAATTTGCATTTATCCAAAAACCCCTGGGATCCTTGAAAAAATAGATCAACCGTTTTCGATACTGATTACGATATGTTGCATAATCTTAAGTGCAGACAGTTACCAATTGAAGCTACATTTACATTTAATCTGAAGTAAACAATAATAGTCAGCCCAGAGAAAAAACAATACATATCGAAGCTGGGCATGCATTAAGATATTCTGCAATGGAAACATTGTGCAAAGAATACTTAACGCATAAAATATCATAATGATATTTTTGACACTGAAGGCAGAGTTCTTAGATTCAACTTGAAACTAATTTGGTCTTACAAAGTGTTATTGTACTTGTTACGATCCTAATTTAGTTTCACTCGAAGAGAAGTTTTTTGGGACTCAAATTAGATGCGGAATAGCACTTTTTTTTTAAGTATAATGAAAAAGCCAATTGGCATGTAACTCTGAAAATAAAAAGTAATAATATTAATCCTTGGACTTGAACAAATGTAGAAATTATAACAAGTAAAATTAGACTTTGCGAAGTAGATGAAATTGAGAGCCGAGCGTGGAACGATGCACACAGTGTCAAAATGATTGCTATAGCATATTACCTGTGTAATATATACTTTACAGGAAATATCATTGCGGAAGTTTTCAGTGCACGACCGTCCAAGATGCTATGGATTAAATTGTAAAAATAATGCTTTGGTTCGTGGTTATCTTGTCTTCAAACGAGAATCGATCTCTCTGCCAAATGTAAAATTCTTCATCATGAAATAACTGTGTCAAGAGTACCGCACTGTAGAATAGCAAGATACAATTTTGTAAAACAAATATACCAAAGCGTGGTTAAGCCAACTAATGAAAACTACAATATTTCTTTATTTATGCAAGCTGCGCAGGATTAGAAGGCAAACCTCTAAATTTAGGTTCATTAGGCTGCTTGTCTACGTGCAAAGGATTATAGAACATCCTTTTCTGTTATTCAGATGTGCTTTAGAACCCATCAAAGATTATTGCGCATCAGGCTTGTACTTGTTTCAGTGTACTGAAAATAAATGTTGCTCGCCAGATAGAAAAAATCTCTAAAATGAGTCCCGATTCCCCAAGAAGGACTTCTCTAACCTGATAGTATGAGATAAGAAGCTGAAATCATCATGAGAAGTAAAATTCGTGCGTTATTCTAACGAAAAAATTGTGTTGTTTCGTTCACTGAAAGTCCTCTATCGCTTGCTATATATTTAAAAAAATGCAATTAAATAAAACGAAACGCATTCGACTCTTAAAAATTAGCGAATGTGTCCCAATTCCGCATTATGACTTTTCTAACCTCAAAAGTACGAGATAAAAAAAATGATCTCCATGAAAATTACAACTCGTGCGATATTCCAACGACAATATCGAAAAATAAGTGGAAAACTTTGGTCGCCCGGAGTCTCAAGATTCTCGACACTGAAGGACAATAAAAGAGGGAGACGGAGAATGGGAAAACAGTGGGAAGCCTGGAATCTCGCAATTTCGTGTAGAGTGTGAGCGGCGTTGGTGAAATCGTTCAATTATTGATGGTAAAAGCGTTGTAATTGGCGGTGAGTGAGTTATAATAGACAGAAAAACGTGGGAATAATGTTTAAAATCGTGAAATAAGAATCGCGTGCGTGGCGTCGCGACGCCGGGCGACGGGCCGAGGATGCGCACGTTGGCGGCGCGGCCGTCGTCATCGTCGGTCGTCTCTGATCTCTCGTCGTCCGCCAAGCGCCGTACTTAACGAGCGAGAAAAACAATCGAACCTCGTGAAAACGATCATAATCGCGGTACGCAAAATCACCTCTCACAACGCAAAAAAAGAAAGAATCCTATCGGAAAATGAAAAAAGGAAACAAAAAAACAACAATAGTAGTAATAATAATAACTTACCGGAGCTTCAATCTTAGTTCAGCGTTGTGGTCGACGCATTTTACAAGTGTTTTTGCCCTCGGCTCTCCCCCACCCTCGGCGTTAGTATTTCTCTCGTCTTTTGGGGCTTTCTTGTTTGGCCCGAAGCCCTCCGTCGTCCCAACGTAGAGACGTTCGTCGCCGTCTCGTCGCTTTACGCCGATTCGCGTCACCTTTTCTTTCTTTTTTCTTTCTGTCTTTCTTTCTTTCTTTCCTTCTTTCTCCCCTCCTTTACAACTCGTGTGTGTGATGTACTATCTCTCACGGTTCGCACGTAACCGCGAAATTAGTCCCAATTGCACTTGACCGTTAACCACGTTATTATGCACTCTTTGGAATTGCGCCTTATAAACGATAAACCACGCAGTTTTTGAGCTACGAGTTAACGCAGCGTGCACGCACTTTCTTTTCACTTGTAAACGACAAATTAACAGCAGCCACAACACCCATACGCAGCCATCTTGTAGTACTACTGCTGGCGTGCTGCTGCTGCTGTTCGTCACTGCTGCTCTGCTCCTGCTGCTGCTGCTGCTGCTGCTGCGTTTTGTTTCGTTTTTCTTTTGTGGGGGTGCGGTCCGTGTTCCGCGCGTTCCTGTGTTTCCGACGCCGTCGAGGTACACGGGATGTGAGACAGAGGAGCACAGCGTAATCCTGGGGGAAAGGGAAAACGAGTTTTCCTGGAATCACGCGTTTACCGCGCTTACACGTCTCACCGCAACAATTTATGACGTTCATTTAAACGCAGGAACGAGCTGAGACGAGTAACGCTAGGCTAATAATTACTTCTCCATTCTTGTTAGTTTTTTTTCCTTATTAGAAGTCTGGGTTTGCTTTTTCATAACAATACCTTCATATTTAAAAAAAATAATAAAATATGTTAATTGATTTTTAAGCAGTTTCAGTCGGTAAGAGCATCACTTTTACGTAATGGGTACTAAATACAGATTACCCATTACATGAAATATTTTAACCTTAGAAATAGACAGTCTTTGTTTATTTATCTCACGATTTTTCAAATATTAATTATATTTTGTTTAATAAACTTACAGTGTTATATGTACTACACGTTTCGTTATCGTTCTCTTTTACTCTACCGCGATCGCCAATGGCGCTATCTCACCGGCACTTAATGACGGCTCAGTATATTTTAAGACTATGTTAAACAATGTATGTGTGCGAGGGAGATAGAAATAGATAGCATTCCAAAACAGTGGGCGACACACAATATGGGACGTGCACTACACAATTTTCTACGACAAAGATTGCATTTTTCCCTGTTTTTAATTTCTATGCCTTAAGGCGAGGCGAAACCTCCATATTTACACGGATATGCTGCTTCTCTTTCACTCCGCCGTGAGCGCCATGCTAGCCTATCTCTTTCGCACTCATAGATGAAGTACATTAGTTTCGCCTCGCCTCATGAGCCGTTCCTCAGTCAGTAACGAAAATTATAATGCAAATTTCTCTGCCATTAATATTTCGAATTAACGAGAAAAATGGTGAACTGCGTCTTACAAGTATACAGTTGAGCGTTTTTAAAAATTTTTATCCGAAAGACCAATCGTGAAAGTTTAATTCCCACCACGAATTTATCCGCCACGATTGACATTTCGGATAAAAAATTAAAACTAAAAACTGTCAACTGTAGAATTGTAAGACACAATTCACCGTTCTCTCTTTTTATTCGGAAGATCAATCATGGCAGAGAGGAATTTGCATTATAGTGTTTGTTACCGACCGAGGGATAGCAAATCACCTTGACACTGATAGATTTTATATTTGTACAAAAAATGATGTACTTCTTGAAAGCCGCTTTACATTAACAATGAGAAACGGTTGTTACATATAAATATTAATTCTTTGTATAGTTATCTCACTATTTTTAATATTAGTTATTTTATATTATTTACCTGTAGAGTAATAATTTGTTTTATTATACCGCGTTGGTCTGGGATTGGCGCGGAAGAGGGTTTATCACATTCCCGTAAAGTTATGTGACATACCGGGGTCAGTATCAAAAACGGTTTACCTATTTTTTCAAGGGTGTTGGACGTTTTTCATTGATAAAATTAGGTAGGTATGGAGCAAATTAAGTATCTTTTCGTATATTCGTTACACATATTAACCTAATTTGCTTTTATCCAGTAACGTCCTGCACAACCTTGAACAAATAAATAAACAGTTTTTGATACCGACTGGGACTGGATCGGGAGGTTTTTTACATCGCAGTGAGGCATTTGATGAGGCTCGATACCGGTAATTCACCTTAAGGGGAGATGAAACATACTCAGTTGGGAACAAACCTTTCTGTGCGCCATGTTTTCTTAGAATGCATTGATCTTTAAAAAAAAACGACCTGTAACCGATAGTCTGCTGTACTTTGCTCTTATTTGTAAAATCTTCACATATACTAGTATGTGTGCCTATAAAAATTTGCATGAAAAATTTTGTTACCGACTGAGTTGGAGTTTACGAGTACGCGAACGAATGAAACGAGTGATAACGGAATTGCCTTATCTCAAATTTCTTCACCACGATTGATCTATAGAAGTGTGAGACTCACAAGGAAGGATAGTTTGGTGTCCCCCTCCGATTTTGATGAAACTTAGGTATGTTGTAGAGCATCGAAAACTAAAAGACACGTATTTTTTTTTATCGGCGGAAAAACATTTCTAAGGGGTGAAATCGCCCTTCAAAGTTAGGCATGTCGAGGGGTGATTATGCAGTTTCACCCAGAAGGCGTCAACCGATTTTAATGAAACAAAAACCAAAATACTCCTCATTGAAGACAATAAAAATTCCACGTCAAGTTGAAGAAAAAAAATTCATTTGCAGGGGTGAAACTGCATAATCACCCCTAACTTTGAAAGGCGATTTCACCCCTTAGAAATGTTTTTCCGCCGATAAAAAAAAATACGTGTCTTTTGGTTTTCGATGCTCTACAACATACGTGAGTTTTATCAAAATCAGAGGGGGGCACCGAACTATGCTTCCTTGTCAGTTCTCCTGTTTGATGGAGTTTCTTTTACCGACCGAGAAGTGTAAGGTAGTGTGATATTGCTCAGTCATTTACAAAAACTGTAATCGAAACTTTTCTTAATATTCTCCATGTGACTAAAAAGCTGTAAATCTTTTAGGTATATCATCAGCTTTTGCTGTATTCAAGGACAAAGTTCGCCGTAAACGGCTGAACAAAACTTGATAAAGGACAAATAAGACTGGAAGAACAGCTAAGGCATTTCGCGCAGGCTCAGTAACCGCTATTCGCTTTATATGTATCGCATTTCGTCGACTCAATGTCGTAAGTCGTATATCACGTACAACATTGAAATTTTAAAGATAAACGGCCATTATACGCATGTCCTGCGCTGTTGCCATTCTTTCGGCTCGTTCCATAATCGCACATTTGTTGTTATCATTTCGCGTAGCCCCTCGTCCCTTCCAATCTCTGAGAAAATCTAATTCTCTATTATCCGCGGCAATGTCGAAGAAAAGTGGAATTTTATTGTTGGCAGACGGTGCTGAGGAGATGGAAGCCGTTATTACCATCGACGTTCTGCGTCGGGCCGGGGCAAGTCAATAAATTATTTTTCTACATATTTACATCTCACTCTGACAATGGCATAACCTCGAATGAATAACGAATTTACATTTTACGTGAAATAAAAGCGGGACATTTGAACGTATCGTCGTTGATCCTTTAACTAAGCAAAATAGTATTATTTGACGGTGTCACCGAAAAAATTGCAATTTGCCTATACATTTGTTAGAGACATTTCTAAATGAATATGCGAAATTCCGCCAAAAATGTGTTGATTGGTTGTAACTCCATCCATCATCTCTTTGCACACTTGCACTCTTAAAGCAATGCTCCGTCGGTAATGAAACTACCCCTACAGCAATGCGAAAGATATACCGACGGAGCAGACACAAGTGTAAGAGGGATAGTTACAATGTCTGATGTCCTGAAATTCTCTGGCACAGATTATGCATATTCGTTAAAAGCTGAGAAGAGTTGACAGATAACTTTAACAGAAGTGTCGACGTCGTAATGGCAAGAGGGAATTTATGGTACTCTGCTTTATTCCGTAATATTGACCACCTCTTATAGAAATTCGGGAGTAATATTGCTACTGACCGTTTCCGGTCTAACATCGCGTGCCTAAATACCGACGACTCTGTCGGTATTAAACCTCTTAAGGAAAATGCTACAGAATGATCGGAGGATTCAATTCGGATTTCAGATTGACGTAACGGTTGCCAGTATTACTGGAAATGACACCATAAAGTGCAGCCGAGATGTTAAAATATTAGCCGACGCGAAACTGGCCGATGCGATTAAAGATCATAAATATGACGTCGTTATCCTCCCAGGTGGCCTCGGTGGATCGAAAGCCCTTGCATCAGTAAGTTTCAATTTTATTTATTAATTATTATTATAAAATCGAATCGAAAATCTACCTAATCGATAAAAAATATTAGTTCAATAATGTTATACGGAAAAATATTGTACGACGGAAAAACTTTTCGTTTTCAAGTCACAGGAAGTAGGAGCTCTTCTTAAAGTACAGGAAAGCGAGAATCGAGTCATCGCCGCGATCTGTGCAGCTCCGACTGCCTTGAAAGCTCATGGAATCTCCAAGGGAAAAAAAATAACGTCTTATCCTTCCATGAAGGACCAGTTGACCGACGATTACAAGTATATAAGCCAGAAAGTTGTAACCGACGGTGAGATTCCACAATTTCGTTAAACTTAAAAATAATATTAATATATGCCAGCACAAAACTCATTTTCTTTTCATTTTTATTCTCACAGGCAATTTAATAACTAGCCAAGGTCCGGCTACAGCATATGCATTCGGACTGGCAATCGTCGAGAAATTATTGAACAAGGAAGCAGCGCTGACAGTGGCTAAAGGTCTCTTGTACGAAGACTACAAATAAAATGTATCATTTTTAAAATCGTTAAAAATTATGTATTTAAAGATTTACCAATAAAATTCAATACCGTTTTCAAAAAGGCCTTGTAACACGTTCGCTCATTTCGACAAACTATGAATTTTCAAATTTGGTCTACATAAATTAAGTTTGTTCACGACGTTAGTTGACCTAATGCAACTACGTTGGTGAAGTAATTGGTTGTTTGGTATCTCGCTAGATATATTATAAAAATATTATAAAAATATCAGTGGCAAGTTATTTTTATGATGCGTAATGTACATTCCCTTGAGGAGGATGGAGCGATGGATCATTTTTAATATTTCAATGTGAATGTGAAGTATGACTTAGTTAAAAATAAAATACACAACTTTTTTTTTTCAATTGACCGTATAATTGCAGAGTTATAAGTTATTGAATAACCAATCTATTGAGTGTTTGATAGAGCTTCTTGAATCAACTAATTCATTATTATTAACCAGATTTAGCTACAAAAAAAACTTCCCCATGATAGTTCCAGCATTGAACTGAACTTATAAATGTTTATTTCAATGAAAAACTTCGTAAATATACAATAGAATATGTTAATTTTCGTAGGCATTTCGAAGTTTTTTTTTTTTCATCTACCTTTGTAATAGATAGAATGATGAAGATTTTGGTAAAATAAAAAAGTCGGATACCGATCTAATAGCTAAAATAATCCAAGTCAAAGTTATTCCCATTCAGAGAAAACGCATAAAGCGATATTAGCGGGTCGTACATGTGATAACATCGCTAAACTCCACAATGGACCGTATGGACGGTGGACTGAATACAGCGGCCTGCTGGGCGCAACATAACCTCATTAATCGCAAAAACTGTGTTCACTATCTATCTCAGGAAGACAAGGAGCACAAATACTGAAATTCGTCCGTGAAATGGTATTAAATTTTATTTCGAAATGAAGTCGTTAGTAGCGCTGTTGTCAAAATCGCCTGGTGTAAAGTGCACGGCAAAAAGTTTGTACGGAGCAAATTGTCATGACGGGAGTCGTGATCTGACTAGTGCAAAATTTCAGGAAAAAGTTTCTCAATGTTTTGGCACTTTTTAAATACTCTGGCATCATACAATTTTTTTAAAATGAAAACAAAGCGTCCTCTATGAGGAAACACAAAATGGAATGCAGAACTTTGTACGTTGCTTCCTTATTTGTGTAGTACATACAATTTCATCGATAGCTAAGAGCTCACCTTCGGCTTCCTCATGAAGGGATTACCCGGATTACCTACACGCCGCAACGGAAGGGATCGTTGCAGCAGTGTGCAGGGGGATCTTTTGTAGTAGATACATTGGCTAATCTCGCGCTATCAAATATCGTATTTAAATCACTATACTCAAAAACAAACGGTAAATCAATTTTTATTTCTTTTAGCATCTTCGTCCTATGATCTTCTAAAACACTAATTTTTTTGTTCAATTTTTGAATCTCGTTCAGACGTTAGAATGAAAAACGTGTCGACTGTGCGTGTATGCTATAGGAGATGCATGCTAATATAATGCCAACTTTAATTGTAATTATCTCGACTTGAAAACGGTAAAGTTTCTTTCAATTCCACAGACGTTCAGATAATACATACAATAATATGTACGCTTCGTTTTAACAAATTTAAAGCCTTATTATTCTATAGAAGTAAAACCTTAAGAAAGCAGAGAAATTAAGTCTGAAAAACAACAACGATAATGTTATTTCAATTCCCAGTGTTCAAACACCAGTCCCACTGCAGAAAATTGTTAGCTTCGCATCATTGTTATACCCACAGTCTTGACGGTCTATTTCGGTTGTTACGCCATCTACCGAAACTTTTTGAAAATAAAACGGTATACGGTTTTACAGAATTATCTCTTTTGTACTTATATAGGTGAAGTATCTTTCGCACTCGTAGATATTAGACAGTCATATCGTAAGTCGTAGACCTTAAGAAGGGAAACCTACTCAGTAAGTAACTAAAACTGTAAACATTAGCATTTCACTTTACTGGAGTGTGACAGAGACATTTATATCAAGTACTACCAGCGCCTCTAGCGGAATTCAGGTGAGTAAAAACTATACTGGATCTACCGCTTTCGTACTCGTGGATATTTGGTCATAGAGACCCGTTTCATAGAGACGGGCTATCGGTCATGGCTCGCCGATTTATTTTCCAGAATATCGACAATAGTTTCCGTACATAGTTTAAGTGCTTTTTCGTTTCTAAATTGCAATCCGAATCGATGTGCCGCGTTTGTTTTTGTGGTGGCTTCCGGATGACAATCGGCGTTTTTTAATTTCGTTCCCTAAATCATCGTAAGAAATTATTTTTTCATTACAGATAAATGCGGATAATTAATCTGTAATTTTTAAAATCATTTTAATAATCATATGTTTGTCACCCGAATGCCAGCACAAAAACGCACACCGTACACCCATTCCGATTTAGAAATGAAAAAGGTACCTAGGCTGTGCACGGCATCCATTGTTGATAATCTCGAAAAAAAAATCCGGGAAACATTGCCGATAGCTCAGCTTTATAAACAGGAGAAGAAATATCCATGAGTACGAAAGAGATAGAACCAGTATAGTTTTGCGTCACCTGAATTCTGCGAAAAGCGCTGATAGTAATTCATATAGTTATCTCTCTCACACACCAGTAGAGTGAAATGCTGATATTTACAGTTTTCGTTACCCACCGAGTAGATTTCGCATCCCCTTAAGGGGGGGGGGGGGGCGAAACAGCTAACTCCAGCCATGAACGAGAAAGATAGGCTAGTGTGGCGTTCACGGCGGAGTGAAAGAGAAGCAGCGCATCTAAGTAAGTATGGAGCCTTAAGGAGAGGCGAAACCTCCATACTTACACAGATGTGTTGCTTCTCTTTCACTCCGCCGTGTCTACCTACTAATTCTACCTCTTTCGCACTCTTGGATGTTTTGCCTCGCGTCACCTTTGTACTTCACCTATGATTGCGAAAGACAGACTAGTTCTACCTCTTTCGCATTCATGGGTGTTTCGCGGTTTCGCCTCCGCTTGAAACGACATGATTCATCCTCCTCGCCACGCCCTGTCGTTATCAAAAACTGTTAACCTATTTTTAAATAAACGCAAATTAAGTTAAGTAATGTGCGTAACGAGAAGATACCTAATTTGCTTCTATGTAGATATCCCCGGCGCTCTTAAAAAAAATCGGCAGATTTTGATACCGACTGCGATATGTCAGATACTACTTCTGGGTTAGTAACAAAAACTGTAATCCGAAATACTTCGATCTGTTGGATGAAAGTCGAAAATGTCCCTCTACGTATAAAAATTCTGCAGAGTGGCATTTTATCTTCTATCCGACAAACTATCTGTGGAAGAAAAACTCGGGGTCGGAAAATTACATTCATTCTTATAGACGTTTTTCATAATTTTACCGTTGTCGAAATTTATGGAGTTGTAAAATTACAGATGCCTTATTTTCACAAAAACTTTATCTATTCGAGAGCAAGTCAAATTCAGATGCGTTTAGCCATACCGAACGTTATTCTAATTTTATGTTATCGGATATATCAACCAGTTCTAAAAAAATAGGGAAGAAATGTATAAACGTAGCATCAAATATCGTAGGTCGGTTGGCATATCACATCGCCTTAATGTAATATCATTTATAACCAAGAAATATTGTTCAAAGTTAGCCACATCACTCAAATTCCGATATAATAGACCAGTGCGCGCCAAAGATAGTTATCTTTATCTTTCACAAACAGCGGCATGCAAAAAATAATATGTTCCGACTCGAATAATATTTTTCCTTTTCTCTTTTGAAAATAGGTCATATATTTTACAATAGACATAGATAATATGCAATCCGTGTGACAGGGTTCGCGAGGATTACGGAGAGCAGATGTCAGCGTCGCTGGAAGATGCCAAATTAAGAAGGCAAGCCAGCTACACGAGAAAAATAATAAACTAATGAAGTATCTGTAGTAATTAATTCACAATTTGTTCCTACGGCAATCAATAACCGTTTTCACGTTTAGTTTTATCGTTCACTAGTGTACATGTACACTCAACCTTGTACAACAGTGAAACCTCTCATAGCTCGCATCCTCATCATATGCTACGCGACAGCGTCGTTGGAGGCGATATACATTTTCTATCCGCTGTAACAACGCATGGATACGAAAGAAGGGCAACTCCGTTCCGCATACGTAATTGACCCTTCATTTAACTTACTTGTCTCAGCATTAAATAAGCTGTCAGAGGTTACACTGTACGTAGGTGGTAGATTGTGTATAGTCCACAGTGATAACATAATTGCTATCGAACTGTTGGCTGATTAATCTGAAATGGGAGTGTCGCCGCATCCACTTCATTTTTGCAATATTTCCTCAGATTTGTCATAATTTGCAAAAATATACGAGTGTACATTGATCTATGTATTTATAGTGTATATAGAGTATGTGGGAGGACGTTTAACCCGCTTATCGTGTCGACTGATCGGTAACTCGGAACTCATTGTTAATCTTCCGGATCACTCTGAATGCTCTCACCATTGGTAATAAGTAAAGCGTCATCCTCCGTTTCGTTATAATCAATCGACAGGATGCTTTCGCGTCGTTTTTTTTTGTGCGGGCGGCGTTCGTCGTCACTATCCGCTGCACATTTGTCCCTCTTGGCTGTCCTATCTCGAAGAAGACGTCGCGTAGACGTTCTCGAGGTGTTTCTTTCGTCACCGTTACTCTTACCAACTACACTCTCATTTTTCGTCGTCGCCGTCGTCGAGCTTTTGTCTTTAGTCCTCATCGAGAGCCTCTGTGGGCGACGCGTTTCACACGAGTCAATGACGAATGTTGGCGCTGGTGCTGGTGTAGGTGGCGGTGGAGGTGGCGGTGGTGGCGGTGGTGCCGGTGCTGGTGGACCTGCCACCTCTTCTTCCTCTTCTTCTTCGCGATCACTAAGTTCCTCGTTCTCCACTTTGATTATCAGAGCTGCCGAGTCGTTGGAACTCTCGTCAGGTTCGTCTAACCGGCGTTGTACCCTCGTCGGGGAATTAGATTCGACGTCCTTCAAAATCTCCGGCACCGTTGTTGCCGAAATCGATGATGACGAGAGGGGGGAACGGGAGTGTAGAGACGGCAAGGGCGTGACAGGTGGAGGCGTTCGGCCACTGATATTACGATAATCCGATGCGGTGTCGATTTGGTTGTTGGTGACGAGCGACTTGACATTCTCCGTTACATCGTTGTTCGGTTCTTCTTTTTTTATCGAAACCGTGTGCGGCAACGATAATCCGTTTGAGAGACTGTTGTCGCCGAGCGGGGGTGGCGGAGGTAGGGCCAGTTGCGGTAGCGGTGGTGGTGGAGTATGCGGTGGTTGGGGCATTTGCGGAACTCCCGGAGGGCACGTCGATGACGATGTTGATGTCGATACCGATGCCGAAGTAGACTTGAAAGAATTGTTCTCTTGTTGCAACAGACTCACAGATTCGCGAGCCTTTCTCAGCTCCTGTTGTAGAAAGTATATCGTGCTCTGCATCCCCTCTACATCCTCGTCGAGATCCTGTAAAAATTCGTCGAGTTCTGACGGACAAGGTCCAGTCAGTACCATAACGGATAATGCAGTAAGTATTTATATGTTGGCAATGAGTTTAATTTTATTTGGATAAAAACATTGGACAGAGAGAAAAGGACCAAGTACGTATATCAGCCTCACCGGATTGCGACTTTTTCACTTCCTCGCTGAAGCTTTTTTGAAGAGCAAGTTCACCCTCCAACTTGGCTATTCTACCACTGGCTATCATCCGACCAAGTTCCTCATTTTCTTGATAAAGTAGTCTACATTTAGCCATGAGTCTCTTTCCAGTGTTGCTGGAATATACAATCGATATGATTAGTATTATTATTTACTGTAGATACGCAGAAAAGTTTTCAACTGGATGACTCCTACCTGTCGGGTGTAAATTTCCAGGCGCTAAGCTCATTCTGCGTGTCCTCGAGTTTCGCTTTGGTACTCAGCAATTCTTGACGCAATTTTTTAATAAGAATGTTGACCGCTGGATCGAGTAGAGCAGACCTGAGTGCCGATGCCGAGGGTGCTTGAACCGCTCTCATTTCCGTTAATTGATTCTGAAATAAAAAAAATGCAATGACAATAAATTTTATAGTTAATTCAATGACACTTGAAAACTAACTAACTGAATCTAGCGTACAACGTATCCCAGTAGCTGTTGCTCTTTCGAGGCGAGTCTCCTCACGAGAATCCTCTCTCTGTGTGAAATCTCGCAGCACTGCTGTCTGTATTTCTCTTCGGAATCCCTCAGGCACGCTAGTTCACCTAAAAGAAAAAAACGAGTATGCCGGAATATCCAATTGGTACAGCAGAGAAGAATATTTATTAAATATCAATTATTTCTACTCGAAACTAACTAGTTGAAATAGCGAAAGCGCCACTCTTCCCGGCCCTTTTCAGACGTTACGAATTTCTTGTTCTTTCTTTTTTCAGTTAAACATTTTTTTTTATCTCACACGTCTCCTCAGCTTAGTGACTTTTACTCAATTTAATGAAAAAAAAAAGCCAAATAAATCTGAATTGAATTACGAGGACGATTCGTACCGGTTGTATACCGGACGGAAATTTAATTTTGAATAGTCTTCGTATCGCGACATTTCGCAATAATAATCGTTTATCACTTGCATCTTCCCTCTGGTCAATTCTCAATTATCTTGGTGTGACAATTGCCGCATACTTTTCATTTTGAAGAATCGATGTTTCTGTATTTCTCTTATTCTCTCCCTCTCTGTCTGTCTGTCTGCCTGTCTCTGAATCTCTTATGTCTCGTTGTAGCTGGTTCTCTTCTATCTCCACACGGATTGGCATTTCATATTTCTTGTACACTGGATTGCCCAAATTTGTTAAACCATTTGTCCTCGTACTTTCTTTCCCTCCCTCTGAGTATATTATCTTCCCACGGCTCATGCTAGCGTTCCATCAACGTAACCGTCAAGAAATATTATTACATTTCTTTTCCCAACGGCGAATTAAAAAAAAAAAAACTTTTTTTCGCGTCACAGCGACAAATTGCAATCGAATAAATTTTTTTAAAAAATGATAGAGAAACGAAATCAAACCATAAATCACAACACTTCACTGACACCACTCAACCGACATGGAGAAATATCACAAATTTCTCTCACTCACAAAAGACATTGCATCGATAGAATGGAAGCACTTAATCACAGACCATCGGCATTGCCACTGAATTATTAATCTACCACAGTACTACCGGTATCACAAGATTATTCACATGATAACGGGAGAAAGAGATTTATCTTTTGATCGAAACTCAAACCCAATTTACAAACGTTATTGAGCGATACAGAGCGCACTTACCGCCGGAAAGAACCCCGCGTGACACTGATTATCCTCTGTACAATCTTACCCCGATAGAGATTATAACAACTAACGTTAAATTGTCATTCTACTCTCTACAGTAAGGTTTATTCACATAATTTTTGTTCTTTTTTCTTTCTTTCGGAGCTTAAACCAAGGCTTGACCATTGAAACACTAATAACTTTACCATTGGCTTCTATAAAACGAATACATTTGAATTGACGCATGTATTTCAACAATGTCTCTCTACTGTTATATCCTCAATATTTATCAGTGCTTTTTTTATCATACGCTCTCCATGATATTAGATATAATTACACAATAAAAAAAAAATGCATGCATTTTGTTATGTACCTTGAGCCAAAATATTTCTGTTTATTACAAATATCGACAGTCAAATATCTAAATTTAATTTTTCAAAAAATTTCTTTCTCTTCAATAACATCCGTCGAGAGTTTGACAGATTTTGTGAGGCGAAAAATTAAGGCTCATGGATATATGATTAACTATTTTGTTTTTTTGTTCTTATTGATGCAACTATGCGGCATACAGAAAAATGCACTTGAGGGTTTGTAATATAAACATGTTGTTCGACAAGCCCATCTCAATGCACATTCGAGCCACTGCAAATGTTGTATGAAATTTTATGAAACTCTGTTAAACAATTTGCAGAGTAGCTATTTATACTTTTCATAAAATATATAAATTTTTTAATTTCTTGTATTTCATTATATAAACTATTCAAAAAGAAACAATTGAATCGCTCGAGTATGTCGTCAGAGGGCACTTTAAAAAATGATTTTCTGGCAGTCTCGGCCTTTCCTTAATTAATAACACTGGAGAATGGTATTTGTCACATATAGACTTTAAAGTTAGGATAGTATACGCAAGTGGACAGGAAGGGCTTACGATCTTAGCGTCTCTACGAGCTTGTCGATTGGCATTAAAACCCTTTAAGATATTTTGTAGAGCGAGGGATCTGTGCCTCTCTCGTCTGATCTCAGTACCTTCCTGGGCTGCGACCTGCGCCTCTAGACACTCGACATACAAGTCCTGATCACGCCACTTGGCTGCCAATTCGTCCCTCGAAGCCGATTCCAATTGTTGCTCCGTGAGTTTGATTCTGAGTCTGCGTGGATGTTTTGGCGACCGGGGGCTGCTATTTCCATTGTTCTTTGCATTGTCTTTGTCTTTAGTCACAGCAGCGGACGATCCTCCGACGACGAACGCGTTGCCACCTCCCCCGTCGACCGCGCCGCACCCGAGTACTCCTGTGGCGATCATTGGTGCGGAGATCCCGAATCCCGTTGTTGCCGGAGTCGTTGCCAACGACGGTGTTACAACGCTCGCTATTACGCTCCTTAAAGTTTCACCAGGGACAGCGGCGAGGCTCAAACTCATCGGAGCTCCACCACCGCCACTGACATTATTATCGTTCGGATTGTTGACGCCGACGACACCCGCGCTGCCACTACCGCTGGCACCGTTTCGTGGGCTTCTTCCTTCCGGAGGTGAAGACGGAGCACCACCACCCACCAACTTGACTTCCGGGCTCACCTCAGCCATCGTAGCCGGCACTGCACCGTTTTATCCGATAACTCGCTGTCCTTTGCGCGGGCCCGCGACAGCCACCCACGTCGCAACCGTCTCCCGCGAATTCCCAGCGGGATTGGTGACTTTCAATTACTCAATTTTTTTTCTCAACCCACGAGACTTTGTTCCGAGCGTCAAGCTCCTCTCGCCCTGACTCACCCCTCACTTGACACGGATATCTGTAATTACAAGAGAAAAAAAAACCGTATGTCAGCACCGACACCTTTCATTTTGTGAACGAAATGTAAAATAGCTAGGGGGCGTCAGCACAGTAGCGACATTGCTGTCCGAGCATCGACATACGAGTAAAAACAAATAAAGTGCATACGATTGCATGTATAACGCGTATAACATTGTTATTCCGATTCTTAAGATTTTTCTCGAACGAAAAAAACTATAAGAGAAAGAAAATAATTGACTGTCGCATAGATAAAATGTAAAGAAAATAAGAAATAGATAAACAACATAAATTTGTCCAAACAAATGTATGTAGCTTGGTCGAAGCAGTGGGCGCCATTTTTTTTAAATGGCCGATCGAGCCGCCGCCACAGCGGGCTCCCATGGACATAGGCGACAACAGATACGCGCATCAATCTTATAATTTACCAATTAATTTTTCAGTTTAATGCACAGATACGTTCCGAATATTTCATTAAACACTTGATGACTGTGTCTCTCGTATTGATTCACGAAGGTGTACAGTAAATGCAGAAAAAGAAATATTTTATAATAAGCTAGTTTTGCAATTACTACCTCAATTCACAGATTTAACTTATTGAGAAGGTGCTCGACGACTGCATTTGCTGCTACTGTCGCTGTTCCTATATCGTGGTATCCAGTACGTAACGCGACATGCTCCAACTTTAGAGATTCGGTCGTCGAAATATGTCGGTAACTCGGCACTTTTACGTTTGTCGAGCATTATTTATCGCGTAAAACATTGTAAACCGGGAGTAGCGGCCATGGGCCCGCTGCTGCACATGCATTCGCAACTCATAGCGCATATCGCATATATGTATTATATTAAACACACACGCACACTAAGTTCCGTATTTTTGTTCTCTCTCTCGAGGACTAAAGAATATTCAACAACCCCTAAGCCCGATACGTATTACGAATCGTTGAGTCAATAAAATGTTTGTTGTTCCGAGCTGTCGGTACTCAAGGATATTGGAGTAACTTGCAATTACATACGCGAGTCTTTGCGAACCACGAACGTTCTCGCGATCACTTGAGAACGCCTCTGCTGAAGGAGATCATGAAATACGAAATCCTACGGAAATACTGCTTACGAGATTCATTCGGAAACGCTCGGCTTTATTCGAACTGCAACTTTAGCGTAAATCTCAATTATCGCATGTGAAGCGCCGCTTACGGGCAAAATATTCATTAAATTGCTCTGTAAGTCGGAATTAGGGCTACGCGACACACCCTCGCCGTGAACGGCCTCACCTATCCCGGGTCGTGTCGGTATAACCAACTGTTTATCTATTTTTTCAAGGATGCAGAATATATTTTTGAACAAATGCACATTAGGTTAATGTTCGTAAAAAATAAACGAAGGAATACCGAATTTTCTTGTATTCAAAAACTCTTGACACCCTTGAAAAAATAGGTAAAGAGTTTTTGATACCGACTACGGTATGTGGTAAACCTTAACATGATCTGCTACCCCTCGGTAAACAAAAACTGTAATGCGAATTTCTCTGTCACGATTGAACTTTCGAATAATGAGGAGAACAGTAAACAGCGTCTTGCAATTCTATAGCTCACCGTTCTCATTCTCTATTCGAAAAATTAATCATAGCGGATAACTTCACGATGGGAAAATCTTGCTATTTCTCTCGTACATATGGCGATTTGAAAAAGAGAGAAGAAACGTAGCACTTCGTCTTAAGGCGAGGCGAAATCTTTATTCTTACACAGATGTGCTGCTTCTCTTTCACTCCACCGTGTCTGCCATACTAGTTCTACCTCTTTCGTACTCATGGCTGATTGAGTTACAGGTTTCGCCTCGCCTTAACTGTAAAATGCCAAAACGCTAGAAAAAACGTGCACGGAAAGATTTGTTACCGACCGAGTTGACGTTTTTATGTATTGGAAAGGAATGCGTTAGGGGCTTTCACCTCGCCATAAATCATGAAATCTGTAGATTACAAATACGAAGAGTACGACTCACCGTATATAATTGGTACCTAATTCTGACCCAGTGTAGTATCCCATAAGTAAAAACTAAAGAAGAACGAGTGTGCAATAGAACCAGAGACGAGTAGTTCTGATAGAACTGTGTAGAACTAAAACGTGCATGTAGAACTGACCAGATGCTAGGCGTTTATTACTTCACAATCAAATTATAGTATTTTAAATAAGAATCTTAATAGAGCTAGAGCTGCTTACAAATTCCGTCTAAGTTGATGTGGAACACGTATGAATGCAAGATAGAGATGAAACTAATTTTCCGATCAGGAATTTATCTGCGACGGTTGATCCATCGGAAAAAAATATGAGAAAGACGCTATGCAGAATTGTTAGCGGCGGAGAGCAACGTTCTCGGTTTTTTCCGCCGGATCAACCGTGACAAGTAAATTCAAATTACAGTTTTTCTTACCGACCGAGTGGAACCACATCTTTAACTAATGCTACAGAACCCATAAACCTCCGTTCAATCGGTGTCAATTTGTTTTAGTAGGAATCAATAGAATTTTCTAAGCAAGACAGTTTTAGATCAACCATCAGTAAATTTTCTCTACAGCAGATGACAGTACTATCAGAAATCTAAAGGAAATAATAGAACAGGCTTTCTGCATTAAATACAAATTGTATATAGGAATATAGGTGATATTGACTAAGTTTTTTATCTACAACCAATGATAAAGCGCCAAATACGTGATTTCCTTCCCGTACCATTTGTTTCGTTCGTTTAACTTCGTGTATGTGGTACATCGTTCGTGTATTGCGTGTCCGCACACTCAATTGTACACACACACACACACACACACACACACGAGACCGTTATATAAACAGTCGAGAGCATCTCGAGTGCTTGATGGTGCTCGAGAGCTTGTCCCGTCGGCTGTTTAACGTATTAGGTGATACCACGTATAAATTTGGTCGGTAGTGGGGTTGCAACTTTCAACATATAATCTATAATATGCAAACACGAGTATACGAGTGAATACGTGGCGTGAACCAGTAAAAATAAATAAATCAAGTATCAAGACGTCGACCATCAAAACGCGTGTCTTCTAAGATATATTCCTTGTCGTTTTGTTGCTGCCGTTGTTCTTGTGTTGTTACACATTGTATATATCTAGTGTCTCTTACAATCCATCATTAAACCAATGTCATCGACAGCTACACACTAAGAAATAATTGTGGAACGTATTATGTCAAGTTATAGATATACACTTACGCATTTAAATCTCTAAATGGACCTTTAGCACATTTAAAAAAAAGAAAAAGTACAACGTGAAATTGCCAGTTGAAGGAAATGCGCGTCAAGTGACCGTGAAAGTGTGTGATATAATGTGATAAAGACGAATGGTTAGTGTCGGATTGGTCACGCCAACGATTCAGTCAACTCATCTTCATTTTCGTGTTTTGTCGCGATACTATTACTATTTTTTTTTCATCGTTAGAAAAATTCGATAATACCGGCGCATTTCTATAATAATTGTATCGTCCTCGAGAAAGAAATCTCGATTTTCTTACATACAATGATCAAGTTGAATGGCACGAGAACCCTGATGTGAATAATTCTGAATTGAGGAAGATCAACACTTATTTGTTCGTCGTTGGCTGACCGAGAGTGGGAAAGTGTTACAGGGATTTAAAGAACTCGCCCCATACCTACATTCTGTGTACGTCGGACTCGTTTTGTTACTTCTTAGTAGTGCGTTTGCGTTACACGTGAGTGCTCGAGCGTGTGTTTAAGCGACTACACAACGCGGCGGCGGTGGCTACTTTTTAATAATTGTACTGAAAACGCGTGAGAGGAAGCGAATTCGTTGCTCGTTACCGCTAGAGCGAAGAGGCCTGCTGCTTGTTTCCTGCTGCCAATCCTCAAGATCAGGAATGGATTCCACGGAGGTTCAAGACAACGAGACTCACGTCAGGTTACTCGTCAAAGCACCCGATCAACACATCGACGATCAGATAGTGCAATGCAAACTTGACTGGAATGTAGGAATGCTGAAGGATCATCTTGCCCGAGTCTATCCTAGCAAACCAGTGAGAATAATTATTATTCATTTTAACTCATAACATCTTGGTTTTGATTATTAAACTGTCGATCCGTCGAGAATTTCACTTAGTCGTTCGGTGGATTTATCTACATTGCCAAATGGGACAAGGCGTTGAATTTATTGTAGCGTCCGGCGATGTTTGGCACGAGCTATTGTGAAATTCTTTATAAATTATACAAATGATTTTGTTAGAATAATGTTTTCAATGATTTTTTCATTCTGATTTGAATTTGTAAGAGAAGAGGCAAATTCATTTTAAAACTGGCTTATAATACGAATAATCTATCTTCCATTGGCAATTGTGCTTTTTACCTCTAAGCTATTTGTTTGACTTAACACATTCAGAGTCAATGCATCGACATTGATGGTTAAATTTGTTGATATATGCGTCGTCGATACTCAAAGGGTTAAGATGCATGCAGTGGACATGGATGCTGTAAACCGATTTGATTAAACAAAAGATATCTTATCCCTTGACAAAGTGTTTACCTCATAGTGGATAATACATTTTTCATGCTGCGCTTGAAGAATAATTAATAAATGAAAATGTGAAAAATATATATTTAAATGAAAGAATTTTGTTGCAGAAAAAAGCAGACCAAAAGATAATATTTTCCGGACAATTGTTGACCGATTCGATGATATTGAAGGATGTACTCCAGCAATACTATAATAAAGACGATCGATCGTTCATCGTTCATTTGGTTTGCGGTGGACAATCCAAATCATCGTCAACTGCCAAAACAAAGACAAACAGCGGCATGGGAAACATTGTCAATGTTCCTAGTACCCCGACCGCTGCGACTGTACCCTCGCCTTCACAGCCATCGCCGGTTGAACAATACTACAGTCAGTTGAACAATCAGCAAATGGCTTGGATGCAGCAGGCTTACACTCATTATCTCACCCAGTATACGCAATTGTAAGCACTCTCCGTTACAACAAATATCACAATATTTTTATTTTTATTTGTCAATTTATGGTAAGATAATCAGAAGAAAGGATGCAAAGTAGAGCTTTGTACAATGCTTCCTCATTATTATCCATTTTTCACAAAGCCACCTATAAGAATGTATCTTGGCATCCTCGTAGAGCAAGCTTTGAGAAAAATATTTTTAAATGAGAAATCACTGCAATCTTGTAATTTGCATTCTTGTTTAGAAAAATTGTAGAAGTTTAACAAAAATTGAGTGATATAAAAATTTAAAAATTCAAAGTGTCACAATCTGTCAGAGACACACGATGTAGTACAAAAAACTCAAACAAATATAAAAAAGAATTTGATTTTAACTCATCAAAGTTTAGGTGAGTTGGGAAGACGTCAATTTTTCAAAAGATTCAAAGTCCCATAAAATCCGATTCCTTTTAGAGACTTTTCACAAATGCAATCTCAAATGTTCTTACACATTAATTTTCTTATGAAGACCTATGTAGCTCGATAGCTTTAAGATTTACGGCATCTAGAACATTTGCAGACCTCTTACACAAAATTTTAAACGTCAATCTGTGCATTAATTTGAAAAATGATACTGGACAAAGGAATGTTTTTGCTTTAACTTGGATACCACATTTCAGTTTGATCGGCCGAGTAATTCTTAAAATACAAAGGTTTGACTATTTCGAGGTCTTAACATACACACACACACACACACACACACACACGCGCGCGCGCGCGCGCTAGAACATACTTTCTAAACTACTTTTCTTGATACCTTAGCTGATATATAGCATTTTGAGTATGACATGAAAATTTCGAATAAACATTTTAATTTATGAAAACAAACTTTCCTCGAAGATAGAAATATCTCATGAAAGATGGAGGTTGTAAATAAAAAATATTTGCAAGTAGTTTGTAAAAATAAATAAACGATAAACTTTAACATCGTTTATCGAATTTGCCTCGTTTATATATTTATTTATAAAAAAAAAATCTAATTCTCAGGACAGTGTAAAAAATATCCATGATAATATGATCGGTTTAATATATTAATTGATTGATACTTAATGGTGTTTTAGTATGGCCACTCAAGGAATTCAATTGCAAAGTATATCGTCGCCTTATATGCGGCCTTTAAACGCGGCAACTACAAGAGCGATCGACGCCGCAAATAACAATAACGCGATTACAAACAACAATAACGCAGAGGGGAACGATGATACCGAGGTTCGAGGAGCTCGAGATGACCGAGTTCCTGCGTACGCAGGAGCAGTAGCTGCCAGAGACGCAAACCCCGTTAACAACAACAACAATGTACCGGCCGACGATGCACCTGCAGCTTTAAATCGCGACTGGCTCGATATATTCGATATGCTCTCGAGGATTGTCGTATTCTCAAGCATCGTATACTTCTACTCTTCTCCGTCGAGATTTCTCATTGTTACTTTCCTTGGATTTGCTATTTATGTGTAAGCCATTTATTGATTTATTTATTTATATTTATTTCAATAATCAAAATATAGACGTTTTATAAATAATATATTTTTTTGATTCGAAGAATTCAAGGAGGATTCTTCAGGGGACAACCCGCGTTTCTTGCTGAGAATAATAACGCACGGCTGGAAAATAACAATCAGATAGGTCAGAATGAAGCCGGAGGACAGGCTCCAGCAGCAGCAGCAGCAGCAGCAGCAGCTCCAGCGCCGACTCTAGCTCCCACTCAACAAGTCCCGAGAAATGCCTCGGCAGTACCTGCGGGAGAACACGGAGAACCAGCGAGAACGGATGACAACGAAGAAAATGAAAGGCCGGGTGCCCTCGCCTGCACCTGGACATTTTTCAGTTCATTCTTCGCTTCTCTCATTCCCGACCAACCGAATGTTATTTAATTAATCGTTTTAACCTAAAATATTTTTCTTTCTGTTCGTCCCCCACACTCTTTATCTCGCTTCTTCTAATTCTTAATCGCGAAAGGATATTCTCGATAAAATATTATGATTAGAGACAAAAAAAACATTAACCAACATTCATTGTTGGAATGTCGCAATCGTTCCTCACTTTTTCCTACACATTATGTCCACTACCTTATATACATATAAATTCAACTATTGTACGTATTGTCCAAATAATTATCTATTTATATATACATATACATATACATATATATATATATAAACACACACATATATATATATATATGTTACCGTAAGTGTAATTGTTATTGATTAATTTGATAAAATAGAATGCAATTGTAGAGGTGAACGGGATATAACCGCACTCATCAACTAGTACGAGTTGATTTAAAAATAAAAATGAGACTTAGACTATATTTATAGAGTCAGTAAACAATTGTATGATATTATAAATACTCCACAAGTATACACAATTCCATATTGGTTTCTTTGAGATGTTAATTGATTGACACAATGAATAATGTAATTGTATATAACATAAAGGTGCAAATGAGCGAATGATATGTAGATATGATATATGGATAATAATATATGTAGGAGCACCTACATTATACTTGAGTCATTTCTTACGATACAATACCTTTCACGATATACTCGTCGCAGTGTCCCGTGACGTTACAACAAAAGATTATAAATCTATAATAAAGATAAAAGTTGCATTGTTGTGATAATATTACTTATTGCGCATAAGTGAGGATAAATGTACAGATATGAATTGACGATAAGCCGTGTATATAAAATGAATTCTACATGTTAACCACTAAAGTGCATTGTGTATTACAAACAATAAAAATTGCTAATAAAGCGTTGGCAAAAGATAAGTGAATTAACCGTTTCAATTAACCGAGAACAATATAAATTAGGATTTGTAGATGTATTATTATGTTATTGTGCATATCGATGCATCATCGCAACTTGATTAGCCGCGAGAGCCGCGTCGAATGTCGTTCCAAGAAGAGCCACAACAGCACGTTTTACTGTAGTTATATCCTCTTATCGCATCTTATCTCTCTCTCTTTCTCCGATTAAGGTAAACGACCCAATTCGTGACTTTCTAATCTCAATCTAAACGGATGAGTTCATAGGGATAAGCAAGGATGTATAAGTGGAGCAATTACTGACACGGATATCCATTGGAATTGTTGGTTGAATCTCATTAAGGAGAGGGAGTCAGATTAAAAAATACTGATAATTTTACAGGAATATGTTTTACTTGTTTGGCCGCTGGTATTATAAGAAAAAATATGTACTCTTGACCCCTAAAACAAATCGTCTTTTGCCATATGGCAAAAGCATTTTACTTTTCTAGGTAGTTTAAAGTAAAATTGTTTTTTTTTACATTCTGCACACTTTCACAAGAGAATCGGTAGTCAAACATTTTCAAGAAATTCTAATTTGTGCGTGACATATATCCTTGAAAAATACGTGGAACTTTATATCAATTTAAAACAAAATAATTTTAAATTTATAGATTCTATGTTTCATTTCGGTTGGTTCTCACCCCATCAAGATCGCAAATGACACTATCGTACTTGCACTCATAGCATAGTCAGTACAGCGCATGATCTTAAGGTGATGTATGGTTTGTCTCTCCCAAATCGCCATACGTGCGAGAGAGATAGCAGAATTTAACAATTTTAATTATTTCCAACACGATTAAGCGTTTGAATAAAAAAAAATATGAGAACGGTGAACTGTAGAATACGAGACGCAATTCACAACTCTTTTCTACCTAAAAAATCAATCGTAGAGAGAAAAATTTGTATTACAGTTTTTGTTACCGACTGAGGGGCAGAGTCACGAAATTACATATTTCTTCACTTCTCAGAGACGTTTAATATTTCAGACAAAAACAAATTAAGTTTGGATGCAACTAAACATCCTGTATATAAACTGAAATTGTTTTTCCCCGAAATATAAAACGCTTCTAAAAAAAATAGTGATGACAGATGTATAACGACGTAGCCTCTTATACGCCAGTTCTGTCGATATGTTACATCGCCTTAAAATTCATGTTTTTACATATCAGACACTGACTGGTCCGTTTACCTTGCATCGCGAAATTCTTAACATGTATTCAGGGCGCGGTCTTCTCCTGTTATCTTTTTTCCACGCTTTTTTTTCGATGCGTTGCGCCATGCTGATTGGGAACTATCGCATGCGAAGACGAAGGTAATAATGAACTGCATACGAAACTACGTTATCGGCATGTTTTGTACATGGAAACGAAAACTTATACGGCATTAATATATAATCAACAGTGCAATCGTATACATCTGACGTATTATAATTTTTTATGAAGCAATCCTCTAAAGCCATGATCACGTTAAAAAAGTATTTATTAAGGTATGTGAGGTGTCCATGAATTTTCAAATTTACTAGCTACGCACTTGCTAGCTGTGAATATGAATCCGGAGTTCTTATAGCACCTATACATACGTCACATCTACTGTACCTCTAGAACTGATTGCAAAGATATCCAGAAATCCCGACACATTGATAAGAGGAATAAAATTATTTTAAATAAAATGATCTAGCACGATGAGGTTAGCGAAAGGAAAATACGGTTTTTAAATAGCACATGCGCATGTAGCAGGCCTTTCTCTCACTAGCGCTATGCGGCAGAAACTTGAAATATCGAGCCCCCCCCCCGTGCCTAATCTTGAACAGAAGACCATGGTTTAGGGCACGATCTTACCTTTAAGCCTATGGGCCTTACACGCGGTCTTCGTAGAACACCATGGTTATGCATGACCGTGGTTCAGGGTGGCCCAGATTCAGCAGAGATAAGGCCAATGAGGTTTGAGTTTCGCTTTGACTGACTACCTGAGGGCGCTGCTGTGCATACATTGTTGCACTCGCGCACTCTTCCTATTTTATTTGCACTCATTGCCATTTCCCCCACCAGCAGTTTTATTAGTTTTGCGCACGGACTGTGCGTAAGATCGTGGTTTTGCAGTTTTGTACGTCTCAACCATTGTTCGACTTCAGTTGTTTTGAGTTGTGAATTGCGATTGCCGCAAGTAGACGGCACGTGCGTTATCTTAATTATTTTCTTACTCTACGAAAAAATAGAAGGACAATAAAAAAATATCAATCTTCTCCAAGCGTATTATTATAATCAGACGTAAGTAATTTTACTAACATTATATTCGATTAATGCAGCGATTATATTTAATAAATTATATTGTATTGTCGCATAACCTCTTACCTGTCTTTAATTTTCAGTTACTTTATGTTTTTATTCTTATTTTCAATTGTTAATTTCATTATCATAAATATTGTAGGTAAACAATGTCCTCACGAGGATATATAATGTGTAATAAATAAATAAATAAATAAATAAATGAATAAAGAACATTTTTTAAAGATGTGAGAATGATGTAATCACGATTGTCGTTGCAGATGGGTGAAGATAAATTGCCTGTAGAGACTGCCGGCGAGGGGTATGTATCGTCCCATGTTGTCTCACATTTCTCTATCCTGTTTGTTCTTTAATCTTATATAACAAATATTACCTTACGGATATAAGTCATGGGTTGTCAATCCAATTTCTATATCGCATGTTGTTAATATGTTGGAATTGAAATTAATTTATGTATAGGCAATCAAGTTTCTTTTCGTGCTTTCATTACTCAAACTGTTGTAAACACCATATAGGATGAATATAGGAAAGTTTGAATGGTATTGAGTCAATGAGTAATTTAACTTATTTAACCAGGACTCGACTCTGTTAGAAAGCACACATTGTACATCGGACATTGGTCTGTATTTCAAATGGATATTAATTTCCATTGTTATTAAAATTTAGTAAATGTAACGTAGTTGAAGTACAGTGGATGATTATGAAAAAAATAGGAAAGGAATCTGTGGTTTCATACAACATTGATTAATAATAATAAAGTTTTTGTACATTTTGGTCTTAAAAAATGTAAAACAAGATTAAAAAATCAAACCTTGCGCATTGTTTCCTCATTATTTTTTTTTCTTTTTACAAAGTTATCTCTATGGGGAAGCTTTGTCGGAAAGTTGGACACAATTTGAATGATAAAGAAATTTTTAAATGTACAATGCTCTAACTCCTCTTTCTTTTAATAAATTTTAACGAAAATTGTAGCCAATAACGACAGCTTATTGTGTCGCAATTGCGATAAATTTAGATCCATCGCACAAGTGATTCTCAAAGTTTAGCCCTTTTGTTATGCGAGCTATAGTAATCTTGAATTAACAAATGCAACGTTCTATCAAATTTGAACACTTCCATAGATTTGTATCAAGTTTTACATCAAACATCCCTAAATATTCTTACATATGTGGACAAAGTTTTAGCTTGATTTCTTAAATTTATTCAACCTTATGACAAAAAAAGTTCTTTATAGCATAGCTTCCTCTATGAAGAAGTAAAATTAATTATTATTAAGGTCATACAAAAGAGCAACTTCCTTCTAGAAAAAAATATATATTATCCCATTTATGTTAAAGCATAGGTACGTCGGGTACGTGTTCTTGGTTAGTGATTAGGACGTTTACTTTATATATTTCTATGTAAATCAAAAGCCAGCTGCAGTGAAGAATAAAAAATTATTTATCAGAAAATTGTTGAAAATATATTAATTCACTGCCCAATAGATACCATTCATCTTTAAATTATAGATGAGTTTAGTAGCAATTGTATCTTCATTCACTGTAGAGAAGAGCAAAATAAATTTTTTAGATAAATAATTTTAAAAACCGAATAACGCGTTTATGTTAATCGACATGATTTATCTGCTGTTAGGGCCGAGCCCTCGAAGAAAGCTCTCAAGAAGCAGCAAAAAGAGGCAGAGAAAGCTGCAAAGAAGGCTGAGAGAAAGGCACAAACGGTAATAAATAGAATATAGTCGTTGGGGATCGGTGATTTGTTCTCTAGCGTCTGATAAAATGAAGAAACGTGCGAGTGCAATCTCGTAGTAGGATTAATAGTGAAAATGATAATGAAAATGTATGTATGTATATATGAGGCATTCCAGGCTAAGTCGACGAGTCGGTGACCCTCCACAACTGGCAATTGGTCAAGCATTTAAAACCGTATCCCATAAGGATAACCGATTTGTCAATTTCGCCTGAAATGACCAATATATTTTCAATATCATTTCAAAATTTGAAATGGTAAATCATGCGAGGATACATTTTCTAATGACATAGATGTGATTGCAGCAGCAGCAGCAGCAACAAGATGACGACAATATCGACGAAGACGTTTCCGCCGGAAAATATGGGCAAAATCCGTTGATCCAGAGTTCCGAGAGCCACAAAGATCGAAAATTCATTCACGTTCGAGATCTCGAGGCAAAATTGACGAATAAAGTCGTCTGGCTGCGCGGTCGTCTACATACCAGTAGATCGAAAGGCAAGGAAACGAGACGATAGTTAGTTGTAAAATCTTATGTTGATTATGATGAAGATAATAATGATTTTTTTTTTAACTTACAGGAAAACAATGCTTCTTTGTATTACGGGAACAAGCTTACACTGTGCAGGGCTTGATTGCCGTAAACGAGAGTACGAGCAAGCAAATGATAAAATTTGTTGCGGGCATAACGAAAGAATCGATAATCGACGTGAAGGCAACTATTAAATGCGTTCCAGTGAGAATAGAGGGTTGTACGCAAAAAGACGTCGAGTTGCATGTCGAAAATATTTACGTGGTGAGCGCATCGAAGGGACAATTGCCGTTGCAGATCGAGGATGCTTCAAGGCCGATTAACGAGAGCGAAGATTCCGCCCTGAATATCAAAGTAAATCAGGACACGCGTCTCGACAATAGAATTCTCGATCTTCGCACGTCCGCGAATCAAGCTATTTTTCGCGTCGAGGCTGCGATTTGCAAACTATATCGTGATATTCTTACGGAGCAGGTGAGTATCGAATTGTGTATTACGCGTTAATCAAGCACCAGAAGAAAAAAAACACGAATAGCGTATCAACTTTGAGAAATAATTTTTTTTTTCATTTCACAGGGTTTCGTGGAAATTCACACGCCCAAAATAATTTCAGCTGCGAGTGAAGGCGGTGCTAACGTTTTTACTGTCTCGTACTTTAAAAATTCGGCTTATCTCGCGCAATCACCACAGCTATACAAACAGATGGCGATTGCCGCGGATTTCGACAAAGTTTTCACCATAGGAGCTGGTACGTCGCAATATTATTAAATAATTGTGCATACTAATTCCATAGATTTACAATATTTTTTTCTGCTTTGCTGTTGTCAGTTTTCAGAGCCGAAGATTCTAATACGCACAGACACTTGACGGAATACGTGGGATTTGATCTTGAGATGGCCTTCAAGTACCATTATCACGAGGTCCTGGACACTATTGGACAAATGTTTACAGAGATGTTCCGGCGACTTGCTGATTTGTTAGTCCATCGTCAATTTTTTTTCATGAGCAAGATATTTATTTTTCAAATATCGATATTTGTATTGATAATAAAACGATGCGTTCGTTTCTTTTGTCCTATATGTCAGATACGCGAACGATATCGCAGCTGTAAGTCAACAATATCCGGTCGAACCTTTCAAATTTTTGGATCCACCGCTCCGACTAGAATTTCCTCAGGCAATTAAATTGCTTGCCGAGGCCGGAGTAACTCTTGGCGAGGAAGATGATTTGTCCACACCGGACGAGAAACTTCTTGGAAAAATTGTCAAGGCTAAAGTAATTTTTTTTTTCATTTATTTTACTTCGTCATAGAAAAAGTTTTATGGTGGTGATCTTTTTTTTTGCATTTTTAATGTCTCTGTTATCAAAATGTGCAAAAAACGTCGAGAAATATCATAGTTAACAAATTTTGGATATTGAATTCAGCTGGAATCGCGCTAAATAAGTTCAGATTATATAAAAATCGTTGTTATTGAAAAAAAAAAATTGTCGCTCTAACTTCATTAAATTTTTAGATACCGCGATAAAAATTCTTTCATAAATTTAATGTCATGGACGCATTGTTGATATCGAATTTCTCAAGTATCGACAAAGTTGTTGAGATTTTATAAAGTTTACTAATTTTCAAAAAAGAATTATTCATATCTGATTGCTCTTACTCTCGCAAATGTGGAATTGTGAGTGTGACTGATGTACACAGTGTAGTGCAAAGTAGAACACTGCAAATATTTCCCTCGTTGTTTCACACTGTTCTTGATTCGATTTTTTCATTCGAGTTCCTTTGTGAACGATGTAAAATAACGAGGAAAACAAATTACAGGCTTCTTTGTTCTCTGTCAAGCTCGAATAAATATTATTTTCTATTTAATTTTAGTACGATACCGACTTTTACATACTGGATAAGTATCCGCTGGCTGTAAGACCGTTTTACACGATGCCCGACGCAAATAATCCGGTATGTTGCTAGTCTGTAAAATTTCGCTCCATATATTTATCAACGGATAATTGTAATTTTGAATTTTTCAAAGAAATCATCCAACTCGTACGACATGTTTATGAGAGGCGAAGAGATAATTTCCGGTGCTCAGCGTATTCATGATCCCGATTTCTTGACCGAACGGGCCAAACATCACGGAATTGGTATGATAAATATTTCGCTCTATCCACCGGAAAAATATTAACATATATGTTGTTTATTTTTTTTTCAGATATCGAGAAAATCAAGTCCTACATCGACTCTTTCAGATACGGTTGCCCGCCTCACGCTGGCGGTGGAATCGGTATGGAACGCGTTGTAATGCTCTATCTGGGTCTCGACAACATCAGAAAAGTTTCCATGTTTCCCCGCGATCCAAAGCGATTGACACCATAATTTTTCGCCCTTAGATTGACAATAAAAACAACAACAAAAATGTTATACTACATGTACATATGCTTAATTAAATTGCAAAGTTGAATGTATAATCTACATTACTGCAGCCAATACAAGCCAATGTACCACATTGTCAATGATTAAATCAATTTGATAATTCTTGAAGATTAATGATTCGCCAGACAAATTCTCACATTCCTCTTTTGTTTTAATGTATCAAAGTCAGCAGGCCATTTCCTTGCAAACCAAATCAAACAAAGGAAATTTACTTGTTTCGTATTAACTTTACCTAAAAATAAAAATATCTGACTCGCTTGAAACTTTTTTTACCCAGATACCAACCTCTCAGAATATAAGTTTTATCTGCAGTTATTGAATAAATTGATTAGCCCTTTGCTCTCGAGATGTGACTCTCTCACTAATAAGTGGTGAGCGAGAGTCACCTCTAGAGAGCAAAGGGTTAGTGAATAATTAATATGATTATAGGGATGTCTTAATAAATAAAAACAATTGTTCTTAAAATCGAAAAATATGGAAATAATTCTTTATCATATTCTTCACAGTTAGTAAAATGGTTCCCACTCTTCTTTCCTTTTCAAATGTGGAGCAGTCGCAGCTCGTTGACTCTCAAACCAGCAGTGCGTCTACCTGGCTAAGCCTACTCCAAACTCTTTTGTAAAAGCTATAAACGGGCTTTAAGTTTTATAAATATTCCCATTTTTAGTTTGTAACTGTCGGATATAACGCCAAGAAAAGAATTCCCTCATCATAAAAAGTATTTATAGAAAGAATTCGGTAGATGGGCACCTGGGTACACTGTGTACAGTACAACGTTGTACATTTTAATTATTGACATAAGGGTTAAAGTAATTTGCTATTTCGACTGACCCACCATAAGTATCAGTAAGATTAAGACATTAAATGTAATGAATTATTTAAACAAATTAAAATAATTAATTTTCTATCTATGGTGAATAAATATTGCGTTATATCTATCAAATTTATGAATAAAACTTTGCACTTTGAAAGATTATTTATAGAGAAAATCTTGTACTGCATACGCGAATCGAGTGTTCAATATTTTTCACGCGTTCGGGTGCACGCATAATGGATTTCGGGGATTCTCGGATTCAGTCGTCACTCGTGAATTTCGTATTGTCACATGTACACTACATACATACAGTATACAGTTTGAGCAGGCCGACCCACTTGCGCTATTTGTTACAGAACTTCTCATTCAACAGCTGGGAGCTGCTGGCGAACAACGGTAAATCGACAATTGCATTACGATAAAAATTTCTTAAATATTATTCTCGTTAATGGTCAATAAATAACCTACAACTACTCAGAAATTAATCGATTCTTCCTCTCGTTGGTATATTATAATTTTTCATATGATATAACCTCAAAAGTTGATTATCTATCGCCGGCTCTAAAAACCCAATTTATCTACGTATTTTCCGTATGTCAATTGAAATAATTTTTTTCTCTAAAATTTCTTCTTTTTTTCTATTTATATTACAATGAATTTGTATTAACCGTTATATAGTTGAAGAATATCAATCAATTTTGACAACTAGCACGTGTTGACTTGTGCGCATGCGCGGTGCTTTTTCAAAATTAAATTTTTACGGAAAATTCGATTTTTTTTCTCGTTTAATCGCTATCGTATAGATCAAAGTATTGTTGTACTATTCGCTCTAAGAATATGCTAAACGCCTTGATATGTCAGATTAAATAGTAGAATGATGAACTATTTTTTATAATTTTACAGTTCACAGTTGTCGTCTTTTATCCGAAAGAAAGACGCGATTGAAATATTCTGCTCTCTCTAACACGTCCTCTAGCGTATCGGCTTAAGGTTTATTGTGTTTCAGAGACGATTATGGTTGAATTAACTGGAGAAGAAAAGTATCGTTTGGTGACAAGAAACCTGGCCGAGTGGCTCGGTGACGAGAAGCTCAAATCGATACTCGAGGAGCGAGACTTGAAGCTTTACTGGGGCACAGCTACAACGGGAAAGCCTCACATTGGTTATTTCACTCCAATATCGAAGATCGGTGATTTTCTTAAAGCCGGTGCTCACGTTACCATTTTATTTGCCGATCTACACGCCTATCTCGATAATATGAAGGCGCCATGGGAGCTGCTCTCACTGAGAGTTCAATATTATGAGGCTGTTATTAAATCCATGTTGAAATCCATAGGCGTTCCACTTGAGAAACTTAAGTTTGTCAAGGGCACGGACTATCAGTTGTCCAAGTGAGTCGAAGATGGATCTTTTGGTCGATCAGTGAAGAGCAATCTATTTTTCTATTCATTTTTTATTTCTCTTCTAGGGAGTACACCCTCGATGTATATCGGTTGTGCTCGACCGTCACCGAGCACGACGCGAAAAAAGCAGGTGCCGAAGTTGTGAAACAAGTCGCCAGTCCTTTGCTCTCGGGTCTTCTCTATCCGGGTCTCCAGATTCTTGACGAGCAGTACCTCGACGTAGACGCTCAATTCGGTGGCGTGGATCAGCGGAAGATATTTACTTTCGCTGAAAAGTATCTGCCTATTCTCGGTTACGAGAAACGCGTACATCTAATGAATCCCATGAGTGAGTTTTTACTCATTAGGAAATGTTTTCGAAATATCTTATTACGTTGTACATATGTTGGCTCAGTTCCAGGATTGGCCGGTGCAAAAATGTCCTCGTCCGAGGAAGATTCTAAGATCGATCTTCTCGACAATGCAGCGGCAATAAAGAAAAAGCTGAAAAAAGCTTTTTGCGAACCCGGTAATATCGTTGATAATGGGATTCTCGCATTCTCCAAACACGTTATCTTTCCACTTATGAAAGAGGGCGAAAAATATCTCGTCCCGAGGACCGCCGATTTCGGTAATTTACTAAATTCACATTAAAACATGTCGAGGAAAAAATAAAATTGAGTAAACAATGATAGCGCGATTTTACAGGCGGAGACGTAAAATTCGAGACATACGAGGATCTCGAGATGGCGTTCGCTAAACAAGAGATTCATCCTGGCGATCTAAAAGCAGCTGCCGAATTGTATATAAACAAATTGCTCGATCCAATTCGCAAGGAATTTGAGTCGGATTCAAAGCTCAAGAGTTTAAGCAGCAAGGCTTATCCTCCGCCACAAAAAGGTATAATTCGATGGGTTTTCCGCGGTTTGTTTGTCAATGTTACCCTTGTATTATCTTAATAATTCTCCGTTAAAGTGAAACAACAACAAACTCCGGCGAACACCGAAATCGAACCATCGAGATTGGACATTCGTGTTGGAAAAATTGTCGAGGTGTCGAAACATCCGGACGCGGATTCTCTGTACATTGAGAAAATAGATTTGGCCGAGGAGGGTGGTCCTCGTACGATCGTCAGCGGTTTGGTGAATTTCGTACCGATCGAGGAAATGAAAGATCGAATGGTCGTGGTCCTCGCAAACTTGAAACCTGCTAATTTGCGAGGAGTCGCGTCTCACGGAATGGTTCTATGTGCCTCGGTGTAAGTCTATCGATAAACATTTTAAACTTTTTACTCATTCTGTAAAAGTATAAAGGAAGGAAAAAGTATAAAAGCTTTAACGCTTCTAGCGAGGCGCCCGAGAAGAAGGTGGAACCTCTGAGACCACCGGAGGACAGTGTACCTGGGGAGCGTGTTTTCGTCGAGGGATACGAAACAGGTTCACCCGATTCAGTTCTCAATCCAAAGAAGAAAATCTGGGAGAAATTGGCGCTCGATTTAGTTGTCAACGCAAATGGCGAGGCTTCCTGGAGCGGCAACATTTTGCTCACTAAATCCAACGGCAAATTAACCGCGGACACTCTCAAGAATGTTCCAATCAAGTAGCATTTCATTATTTATGAATTTTTATTTTTTATCAAACAAAACTGTATTCCCCCAACTTGTCTATCACATGAGACGATTAAAAGATGAAAATATAAAAAAATAAATAAAACCTTTTTCTTTTGTTATCTGCCGTGTCATCAATGATCAATGATAATCAATTCGTCGATTCCCCAGTCCTCGTAACTGTTGTCCGGAAGATAGCGACGTATGACGATAGGAATTTTTCTCTGTTTGAGTTCTTTCATCGCAATCTGCAGGGGATCCGTTTCTCCTTCAAGCTCTACCATAACTGGTGCACACATCGCTATCTGTAGCGCTCTAGTGCCTAGTACTCTGGCTCTTTCGTATCTGTAATAAAACCATTATTACCAACCTTCTCATTGCTTCCTAATATTTATGTTCGAAACTTGGAGTAGCTGTATCGTATGTCGTATACTTGGTCATGTATCTTGTGGTGATTCTCTTGGATTTTTGTACACCCCCCGAGACTTCACCCGGAGCCAAAAGTTCGATATTCTCCACATCCTCCTCCTGCGCGTCTAATTCGATGTTGTCATCGTCGTCGGCGTCGTCAAATTCGTCTGCAACCCTTTTTTTTCACAACACTCATCGATTAAAATTTGTATCTTTTCGATCCATGCTAACAATTCAGTAATCATAGGTTATTCATTGACTCAATAATACTCACTCGTCTCCGTCAAAATCGTCGTCCGCCATTATTACTGTTCAACTTTTCAGTTGTTCCTTAGAATTAATCGGCAATCAGAGAAAACGATCTTTGTTATTATCGGGATTGTGCTTCTTTTGTCCCGACAGACAAGATAAATGCGAAACGCTGAGAACCAACTTTAACGATAACATAAAGGTTAATTAGACTCGTTGAAACCTCGGGGACTCGAGGTTTTTCGGAGCGCCATCCGGTGGCCAAACTTGGCAAAAAAAAAAAAATTACCAAAAAACGTAGAACATAAACGTATCAATTAATTTATTCAGTACGCGACTTTAATAACTATTAAAATAAATAGGTTATCTCTTTCTTCGCCCATTAGACCTTAATAATAATATAATTTTAAAAAAATAACAACCTGTAACGAGAACAACACGATTTCGTTCGACAAATCGATGGTCCCGATTAGTGATGCGAAATGTCGAAAATGCTCGTAAAATTGAGAACAAGTTAGGATGTTATTGATCCTAAATAGAATAACCGGATACTCTGGCGCTCTTAAAATTAGTAGATTTGCGGGTGATTGAAGTTGGTGCGTGTCGTTACCATACTGTTTTAAAATCCCGTTGAGCGTCCCCGCGTATCAACGCTGCATTCGACACAAGAAGAAAACTTGAACGAATGAAAAGAGAACGAAACGAAACAGTATTTGTTGCAAAGGCAAGCAAAAGCAACAGGGCGTGAAATGGCAAAAAACAACGGCAGCGGTATTGACTAGGAAAGGAGTCGTCCGAATTAATTCGGAGAGTCGATTCGCTCAATCGGACTGTTGGTGAAGGATTACAGAGGAATTAGGTGTTGCAGCTGAGACTGCGGCTGATACGAGTTGCTGTTCCTCGTCTTCAATTTCCTCCATCTCCTCCAACTCGTCGACCTCCTCGGTAATGAGATAATCCTCGGCTTCGGCGACTTCCTCCTCGCGTGCCGGTTCCGGTGCCGCGAGAGCATCCTGTACAGCGTGAACCTTGAGATGATCTTTGAGAGCAAAAGCTCGACCGTACGACGCTCCGCATATGTAACAGCTGAACTTGAAATTATTGTCCTTTTTGTGAGTCTGAATGTGAGCTCGCGCCGCGTACAGCGATGCAAATGGTCGGGAACACTCTGTACAACGAAAAGGCTTGGTGTGGCTGTTCTTGTGTCCGGCCAATTGAACGCGTGTCTTGAAAGTCTTTGGACAATAGGGGCAGGTGTACGCGCGCTCATCGCCGTGCGTCAATAAATGATGATTGTACACGGACGATGCCTTGAATCTTTTGCCGCAGTGCTGACAAGCGTACGGACGTACTCCAGTGTGCGTTCTCATGTGAAGAGTCAGACAATAAGAAACTCGAAATGTCTTTCCGCATACCTGGGATGCGATAACAACGAAAAATATCATTTTTCTTGTTACAATAATTTGAAAAATCCATTAAATTACTCGTTATATTTTCTGTACTGACCTCGCAAGCGTGAGGCTTCTCTCCCGTGTGTATCCTTTCGTGTTTCACCTTCTCGTGAGGTCTTGTGAATCTTCTACCGCAGTGCTGGCACTGATAAGGCTTTTGCGAATCCTGTACGCCCTCTCCAGCACTTTCTCCTGTGCCTACTGCCGCTTGACTCGAATCTTCTTGACCCTGTTGCGTCGACATTTGTATTAATTGTTGCTGCTGTTGATGATGAGTAATAGGCGGCTGTTGAGATTGACCGGTCTCAATATGCACCGCAGCGTGCATCGCGAGACTATCGGAAGAATCAAATTTACGATTGCAAATGGAACAGGTTACCGAGTCACCTTTGTGAAGTGCCATGTGCGCTTTTCTGTACGATTCTGAGAGCGTTTTACCTGCAGGAAATCAAGAGAAGATAACACTTGTTATTTGTTTGTTTTTTTTTTTTTTTCATTACATTTTAAATAATAAAATAGCTTTGATAGTCGTTAAAATAAATAAATATGATAAAATTACCACACTCGAGGCAAGTGAAATTGCCGTGTGCAGTTCCCTCGGGTGCGTCGACGTGTCTCGCTCTGACTGGCGCGTGCATTCTCGAGTGCAGTCTAAGGCTCTTGTGAGAAGAAAATTGAGTTGCGCAAGTTGGACAAACAAAACTTTTGTTACTCTCCCCGGTTTCGGTTTCGCCATCGTGAATTCGCGTGTGCAACTGCAGCGCTTTCGCGCTCGCGAATGCTTGATCGCAGAGATCGCATTGATTATTACCATCGGGACAGGCGTGAACGCGAAAATCTCCGAGTTTCGAAAATTGTTCGAGGCACTTGTTGCATCTGTACATTCGTTGAGGAATGATCGAAGAGTTTATTCGACTCGGAGGACTCTTGGCCCGAACTTTCACGCCCTCAACGTTCGAGAAAAATTTTTCAATCATTGGCCCGCTTTTGGCAGCCTGCTGATGTTGCTGCAATTGTAACTGTGACACAGCCACGGTGCCCCGATCCCAAAATCTCTCAATTTGTACAACTTTTCTTGTATAAAGACGTCCTTCACTGTCGACGCACTCCTCGGTCCTCAGAGTGTTCATCATTTGACGTTGCCGCGGGAGGAGGCTCGAGGCCCCCGAGTCATCCAAACGATCCGTGGTAATGGTACCACCAGAATTTTCCTCCGCCGCATTCACAGTACACGATGACTCTTCTTGCGGTAAGTCCTCCATCTGTTGCTCCGCCATTTCGAGCACCACTTCCTGACCGTCGTGATACTCTTTAATGTGTTCGAGTACACTATTGAAACTCATACCACAGCTGCTACAACTGTACAGTGCCTCTGATTCTTCCTAAAATAATAACGACAAGCAAAACTGGATTCTTATACTTGACACGCTTTGAGCACGGCGGTCAAGTGAACTACTTAAAACCTTCATTAACGACATGCTTGCACTTTACCTCGCATATCTCCTGTTTTACATGAAAAAGACCAGCATCCTCGAGTTCCTCAACTTGATCCTCTATTCGGTCGATTTCCACCATCAGACTCGAGTCCCTGATGTCGTCCGGTGCATCTTCTGACTCGAGATGTTCCTCCGTTTCATCCTCCAGCATCGCAATTACGTTTATCTCATTTTTGATGCCCGTTTGATCCTCATTGGCTCGATCGTCAATTCCATGCGGTATCGTTTCATTACTTTTTTCCCTCTCAGAATCTAGCGAATTTTCGACATTTTCTAAACCCTCGGGACCCTCGCGAGTATTTTCTTTGGCCTCAATTTCAACTACAACTCGAATATCACGACGATTAACGAAAATTTCAAATTAGAGATGCAACAATTAAAAATAAGTTTTCTATATGACAAATATGAATGTATTGATTATATTTTTATTTCAATAGCTCATTTAACAATGAGTTAAACTTGAATTTATTAGTCAGGGATGAAAAAAAACATTTAGAACCGGTTGCAGACTTTTACAATTTTATAATTTGATGTAAAATAAATATTTTAATTGCGCTTGTACCGATAAAGAAATAAAATAGAAATTGATGAAAGAGTCCTTCTCCGATTATAGAGAGCTAAATTATTACCATGTTCATCTATTTCTATAGATCGTGGATCTCCTACAATGACAATACCATCTTCGTTGACAGTTGCCAGGAACCGATGCTGCAAATTATCTGTTTCACTTTTCTGTTGGCAAAAGAGAAACTTCAAATTTAAATAAACAAGTTAATTCGTAGAGAATACAGCAGGGTTTAAGAGAGAACAAGAAGCTTACCGCTAAGGTATCACAGTGCGTTTTCTTCTCATCTGTATGCGAATCATTCTTTTTTTCAACGCTTTCTCCGCAATGATCGAGATGCTGAATCAATGCGGCAACAGAGTCAAAGCGTTCCGCACAGTTTGGGCAGTAGAGGTTGTCGGTCATGCTCAGCAAATGATACTTCAGAGACTGAGAGTCGTCGAATGTCTCGCCGCAACACATGGGACATATCAGGCTCAGAGAACCCATATTTCACTGGAATATCCAAGGACACTTGTTCTACGAAAGAAAATACTCCTTGATATGGTACAACTATACGAGTTTATCTACAATTCACTATTATTTTCCCAATAATGCATTTATTTTCTTTCCAGGAAATTGTGGTTTGTGTTGTAAATGAGAATTTCTAGCCTGATCTGATAGAAAGAAATGAAGAGAGATCACCCGGCGAGGCGGCGGCGGTGGCTCTCTCGTATGTAGAACGAGACCTAACCTATGATGGATCGTGAAAAATATGTAGCGGTCGTATATTGAAAATTAGTCCGTAGTATTGTAGATGAAAACATTATTCGCATTTAGTGGATCCTCGGTTATAATTTTATCGCGTACAATTGTTTGACAAAAAAAAAAAGAAAAACTGATTGGAAAAAACAACGAGGAAAACTCGTCCCTTTCGTCGCACGTCGAAGCATCACACGCACACTTATAAAGGTGGAAACAACAATCGTGAAAATAAGGTTAAAGGTAGGGTTAGGTGTCGTACCTTAATGTACACATAACACACACACACGCAAACAACAATGTCGCCATCATATTTTGGATTTCAAATGTGTGATGTATTTTAAAGCTGCAAAAAAATAGTATTGTTAAAGAAGGTTGAATGATAAACTGTAAGTTAAGACTGAGGAATCAAAATAAATATTTATTTAAACAAGAACGGAACGTAAATTACTTTGCATCTTATGTTAATCAATTTTGACTTTCTAATATAAAAAGCTATGTGAAAATTTTCAAAAAGCCTAAGGAAGCAATGTGCAAGGTTCTGCATTTTTGTTTTTAAAAATTAGTAGAAAATTCAGTTTAAGTCGAACTATACCGACTGCAGAGTTTTCTCATCGGCAATTCCACTTCCACGGTGATTTTTTAATTAAAAGACGAGAATGGAGAACTGTAGAAAAAGATATGCGGTTTATCGTTCTTTTTTATCCGAAACATCATTTCGTAACGAAGAAATTACCATTACATTCGTAGTTACCGACCGAAGTGCTCTCTCTCTCTAAAATCACACAGGTGATCTGCTGTATTAACTGAGCTCTTATCAGTGCGAGTGAGATCGCATGATTGGCAATTGCAGGAGGGAGCGAGAGAGACCGACAAAAATATGTTGCACACCATGTTAAACATACTTTAACGAAAATTGTAATCAATAACGAGAACATACTGCACAAATGATATTACAAATTTCAGATCAATTGCTCAAGTAATTTACGAGTTGGAAACTTTTTATTTTTGTAAGTCTCTGCAATCGTTAATATAAAAATTAAATGTTCTACAAAATTCAAACGCCATTATCAAATTTAATGAAATTTGATACCAAATATTCCTAAATAATGTTATTCATGTGTCAGAAACCTTAGCCTATATAGAAACCAATATATAGAAACCATTGACTATGACATTTTTATTTTTCAACGTCTCGAGACACACACATTCATCAGGATATTTTTTTCATACCATTTTTCTCGACATTTTAATCCATTTAAAGTATCGTGACATAAAAAATAGAAAAAAAAAAATTCGACGGCTGTTTTTATTAAATAATTAATTATTATTTACAAACGTTTTCGCTTCTTCATGTGAATATAATCAAAAGAAGCAATTCAATAATAATTCTAATCAACATGCTCGTGCTGTGCATTGCTCTCGCGCCATGTGTTTTGAACAAGCTCAACAAATTGTCGCCACCAGGAGCTTTGAAAGGTAAAATAAATGGCGCAAGCTGCAATGAAAATCCATGACACAACAAGACAGTAATCTGTTTCGTTGGAAGGAGTACTTTGCACAGGTCCTCCAAAATCAGCGGAAGTCACGTAGAGCGAAGTATTTGGCTCTAGAGCGGTGTAAGTAGTAACAAAGCGAGCAAACATTTCCAGGGTGTACGAAGTGTCGTTAAACTTGACGAGGGGTTTGCCATTGTAGATGAACATCAGTGTAGGAACGCCAACTATACCAAATTGCGTATTGAAACTGCAATGCAAATAAAAAAAGCAAGTGTCAGACAAATAATTATCCTGAATCGTAGAGATTTTGTTTTTTCCTTTGTATTCAAAACAACTTTACTTTTGATACTTGGAAGCATCTATAGCGACTGCTTTGATGTGAGGGAAGAATCTTGGCAGGGCATTGAAGTGCGGAGCAGCTTGGCTGCTAAAGACGCACCATCTGGCATAGAAAAGTACGAGCAAACAAGTCCTGGGTGGAGTCTTTTCATCTGTGCTCTTGACCTCTGACCGATTGGTAGGTGCAGCCAGTTTGAGAAGGTCCATAAGTCTGCTAGCGTTCACTACCTGTCGACGATGTTTTTATTTACTTTTCTTCTTGGCATAATAGCCCAATAACCGAATAGCATATTTCGTAAATAGCGGTACCTCGACAGTGCCATACGTTTCATCCTTCAAGCAATTGCTGTAAATCTTGAGATTGGCATTAGGCAAACTTATTTCCGAGAGTGTTACATTTCCTTTTGTTGCAGGATTTTCGATTGACCTCTCGGGATAAATCTTTTCCAGGCTTCTATGAGAATTTTTTATTACCCTCAGCCCTGACGGTACAACCGGGATTTCATTTTTGGTGATCTCTGTGACATTGTCTTTGGCAGGTTTCTCTTCCTCGTGCGCATTTGAAACAAACGAAACTAAAAATTGATGAGTTAAACATTCTGTCTCATCTATTCGATCATCCGTCATTTAAAATAATTCGGCATTCTTACCTAAAGCTAGAATTAATAAATTTGTTATTATTTCTATCTTGTGACAGTTCATTTTTACTCTCTATCCTATAACCTAGAAATTATTGTATGGGCCGAAGTGAGCCGAGGTAGCTGCCGTAATCCGAAAAAAGCCGAGACGCGATAACACTTAAATCACAGATTGTTATTATCCCTTTTTGAAAAAAAATTATATTCAATCTCGAGGTACGACCTCATCTCTGATGCAATATATAAATAAAGCCGCTTACTTCTCGTTCTCACTGAATTTCACTGTCGTACTAGAAGTTTATTATGCGTTCACTTCAGGTCGCATATGAGTAATTTAGTCTAATTGGCAAAACAACAACACTAATGCCAAAAAGAGATTGTATAATAAAACTAGCTTTTGCCCGCAACTTCGCCTGTGTGGGCTCTATATCTGTCCCAAATCTTATTCAAATACATTCAGTTGTTTCGACGTGATTCGGTATCACTACATCTAAACCATTCATCGATATATATATATAGAAAGATTGTTATTAGAATAGAAGGCAATGACTAATGTGATGACTAGACAATATTCAAAATAGTATTAAAGTTAACTTTTTAAAAATTGTCAATTCAATATTAGGTCATTTATATATACCGAAAAATTTGAAATCAATCAAATAAAACGTAATATAGAATGTATTGGAGGAATATTTAGCATCATACGAAACTTGAATTTTGGGAAATGCTGAAATATGTGTTTCAATATTTGTATTGTAGAGTATTTATGCAGCAAGTTTCAAATAAATCCGACCAAAAAGAATTTTGAGAAATGCTGAAGTACGTATTTTATTATTCCTATTCTAGAATAAATATTCTAACTTTCAAGTAAATCTGACAAACACAATATGTTTTCTCGTACAAACTTTTACACCCCCCCTAGGGGTTCAATTTCGAAGAATCCTTTCTTAGTCGGTACTTACGTCATAAAACGCAACTAATGTCCAAATTTTATGGTTTGACCTGGGTGTTGATAATCTGCCAGGACAAGTCTGCTTATACATATAAATAGATAGATAGATAGATAAATAATAATATTGAAAAAAGGGATGCAACTACATCACGCATAGAATGTGCGGTATATTGTTGCTGATGTTCTTTGAAATTTTCATTTGAAAAATTAAAATTCCAAAAAGAGAAATTTCTTGTAGCTCAAAATGTGAAGCGTCCAGGAGAGTGGTTTAGAAAAAAATGTCCAGGTGGATGTGTGTTCAAGGGATGGCTCAACGCGAACTGCATCTCACGCACGCATGCAGTTATTGTCGTAATGAGACCCCCTTAAACGTGATGTTACGAATTTGGCGGCTTCTCTTGTTTTTCATTGTAATCGCCAATAGCGGTATCTCACTTGTACCCATACCGGCTCAATCGGTATATCGCATCACAGGTGAATAGCGAAACCTATTAGTCGGTAGCAAATCATTATAAACAACATTTTTCAGGGTTCATTAAGATCTGAGAAAAAAAAGCGAGTTTCACATAATAGCTCGATAGGCTGTACATTATGTAAAGTTTTGCTCTTACTTGTAAAGTTCCGACACATTAGAAGACATTTGGTTGAAAAGGTTTGTTACCGACTGGTCCTCTTACAATTAATGGAAGGATCAAGTCACGTCGTGACTCATGGTCGGAGACTTCGAAAGTGCGCAACAAGGTTTATCAACACATGGCAAGGCTTGCTAAATATAAGGTCGCGGACTCGTGAATTAGACCAGGGGTCTCCAAACTTTCCAGCCTTAGGGCCAAAACCATATGATCATTGTTGCCGGTGCTAAAAAGTGAAATAGTCCAAAATCTGTCCGCGGGCCGAATGTGGCCCTCGGGCCGTAGTTTGGAGACCCCTGAATTAGACGAATTTATCTAAAAGTTATCACACCGCTTATGTAGTAAGTTGTCATTGCTGGCTAATAAACACATTAAGCAAATGATATTTCAGAGTACTTGAAACTTTTCGACCACTCAAATTACGTCAACTTGTTTCTACAATTTTTCTTAAACAAGAATGCAAGTTTCTTCTTTGTATTTATTATGTTATAATGTATGGATTGCTATTTTAGAAACTGGTAACTCGCGATAGTGACGGTTCTAGACTGCGATATACCATTTTAAACAAGTCTGCAAAATAGAACCTTGCACTTTGCTTCCTCATTATTCTCCACCCTTTGCAAAGTCACCTCTGAGAAAATAGATTTCAATCGATTTGGAAAAAAAATTAGAAAATAACGAGGAATCAATATGTAAGATTGTACTTTGAACACTGTATAGTAATTTTTTTTTAAATTTGATAATACGAGATTTGCATTTGATAATAATTTATCGTAAAATTAGAAAATCTCGACATGCGAATGGTTCGATCGACTCTCGCCAAACTGAATATCGATGATATGCTGTCCATATCAGCATATTTGTACAAAACTATTAAACTCGATAACTCAGAAATTGTAAAAGCGGACTTACAATTGATTTTGACGAACTTTGAAAGTACGTAAAATTTGAGTCTAATACACAGATAAAAAATGTAATTTTTTTCAGTAATGTTAGGTGTTTTAGAATATTTTGAAAACAAGAAGACATAGAAGAAAAAAATTCTGTATAAAACATTCTCTGCGAGGAATCAAAAATGATAAATAAATGTTTGAAACGTAAAGGATAGTTTTAAACTGTTTTCTTTAAATTTGATACAATAAGAATCGGTGGCGGCGAATACGTATTGTTTACTTCTTGGCCTTTTTCGATTCTTTAGCGGCAGCGACCTTAGTCACATCATCGGGATTCTCAGCCGCGTCCTTGACTCTCTTGGCTCGGATTCCGACGAGTCTCGCGTCCGCTCGCGCCTTTCTCAGGGTGATGTAGGCCGAAAACTTCTTTTCGTCCTCGGTGATAACGCGGGCCTTTGCCTTTGCTGGAGCCTGGTGACGGATGGGCATCACTTCTCCCTTTATCTGAGTTGCAACCTTGCGTTCCTCCTCGGTCGCGTCACCCTTCTTTGGCTGTATATAAAAATGGTTTATTAAATATAATCTCGACTATAGGATGAAATTAATCCCTCGAGCGTCACTGATGCATGTATCGACAAATAAATTCGTCAATATCGATATATCGACACTCAGGGGTTTAAATCTTAATGTCTAAAGTAGGTAAGAGAAATAGTTGTTTGTGAAAAATGTTTTATATAATTTTGTTAAAACTACAAGGAAATTGAAATATTGTGCAAGCATACCTTCTTCTCATTGATCGGGAAGAGAATCAACTTGGCTCTGTACTCCTTGAGACGTTGAGCATTTGTCTGAAGAGCTTCAACAGACTTGTTGCGCCTTCTGGAGTCAACGGCAATTCCGATAGTCTTTGCGAACCTTTTGTTGAGACCACCAGCCTTGAGCTCCTCCAAAGTAAATCCTCTGCCTGCCCGTACTTTGGTATGATAACGGAATGTGGGACAGTGAACTATAGGCCTCAGAAGATGAACAGGCCTGTAACGAAGAATCAGAGTCAGTTAACTTTCTATGGAAAATTCTTTTAATTGTTTACCCAATATTTTTATTGTTAGATGTTCACCTGGGTGCTACAGAGCGTGCCTTCTTAACACGATTGGTCTTACGGCGATACCTACGGGCAGGCTGGTTAAACCAGGTCTTTACAAAGCGTTGCCAATCTTTGTGAAAGTGCCCATTCGGGATCATGTTGTTGCGCTTACCCATCTTGGAGCTAAAAAATTAAGTGTCACCGAATCAACGAACAATTCACAAACACCAAAACAAGCACAGGCACTACAGAAATCAAACGAATTAACTTATACGATTCTCGTTCTTCAGTCAGTAGAATTAACCAAAAAAAAATGAAGTAACATTGATGAAAGTTCGTTAAAGGTTACAAAGTAAAATTAGATTCATCACTTGGTTGAACGAACTTGTAGTTATCGACAACCCTTTTTGTATCGTTCTTATACTTTTAGCTGTAGGCCTTGAAAAATTAATTGATAATCCGGTACAACAGACGAGATTCAAGTCTCGGTCTAACCTCTCTTAAATCGCGTCACGTCAACTTCCTTGTCAATTTATTTGTATTATTAAAACAATAATATATAAATTGAAGTAATATGAGAATCGTAAGATTAATACGTTTACTGGTTTGTATAAGGAAAATAAATGGCGATTACGAAGATTCGCAAAGATTAAAATTCGGGATAAATCCCTCACCAGCTTGTTTATTCGATGCACACCGGAAAAAGAGCTTTTATGGAACAACGGAAGTCTCTTATTTGATTACACTTCTGCCATCACGTTAACCGGTTAACCCCTGTCGGCGAGAGCTTAAAAACTGACAAACCAAACCATTTTTCCATTGGAACTTGAAACGTCTATGAATAATCCGAAAATAGTCAACAATAAATACAATTTCATTGTCGTAGTTCATTTGATAAATTTTCTGATAATTTAACAATTTTAAAAGCATTCGCTTGATCAGAGTATTCTGTAAGTATGGCGGCGCCCAGGGTTGTGGGTTTATTATTATAAAATATTTGTTAGTACCAGGATGAAAAACCGGCTTTTTTTTTTTGATACAATGAAATACAGTTCTATTAGAAGCTCGTTAAAGCTATCAAAAGGATTGATAAGTCAACATTTTAGCAATTGCAACTTTGCGAGATACGCGTCAACGGGTTTAGGATTATGGGTACAGTTTATCTTTAATTGACGTTTTTTCTATGTTTTCTTTTTTCTTAATTGTTTAATTGGAATGATTAATGTTTATCAAATTAATTAAAAATCATGTTATGTATGAATTTCTTGAAACAAAGGTTAATAATAAATGTATTCTAGGAGGATGATATAAACAACGACATCAGACACAAAATAGAGAATTATTGGAAGGACAAGGTGTGTCGATGGTCCACCACTAAAGAATCTGCTAACAATGGAAATGATAAATTTTATGTTCTCTCGATGTTTCCTTATCCATCGGGATCTCTTCACATGGGACACGTGAGGGTATATGCTATAAGCGATTCGGTAGCTCGGTTTTACAGAATGAAGGGTGAGCGAATGACGTGCTTTCTCACATTGAGATTTACAATTAAACATTTTTCATTGAATGGCAGGAAAATATGTTATTCATCCAATGGGCTGGGACTCATTTGGCTTACCTGCGGAGAATGCTGCTTACGAGAGAAAAGTAGATCCCCATGAATGGACAAAAAAGAATATAAGTAACATGCGAGATCAGCTCGATAGAATGGGTTGTTTGTTTGATTGGGAGCGTGAGATTGCCACCTGCGATTCCGACTATTACAGATGGACGCAACAATTGTTCTTAATGTTGTACGAGCGAGGTCTTGCCTACAGACGAGAAGCTACCGTAAATTGGGATCCTGTCGATTGTACGGTTCTTGCGGATGAGCAGGTCGACGATGACAATAGATCATGGCGATCCGGCGCTAAAGTTGAGAAAAAATTATTGAATCAGTGGTTCCTGAGAACAACGACGTTTGCAGAGTGAGTAGCCAATAACCGGCTATCAGTTGGCAATGTTTAACCCGTTATTCAAGTTAAAAAAAATTAAATAAAACGGAATTGCAGATCTTTGTTCCACGGTCTCGACGATCCGAGCCTCAAAAATTGGCGCGACATAATAAAAATACAGAAGCACTGGATAGGAGAATGTACAGGAACGAATATAGAGTTCGACGTCATCAGTGATCACCCCGAAAGTCCGAAGAGTCTTTCCCTATGGACTGACAGACCAGAATTAATCGAAAGCGCCAAATTCGTCGCTGTTTCTCGCGATAGTTTTATTGGCAAATTGACATCGGAAAATAATGGTGAAAATTCACGGACGATGCTCCTCGATGCCAAAGCCCGGAATCCTTTGACCGGCCAGGAGTTGCCAATCTATTCAACGGATTTGATGAAATTCTCTCGTTTTCGTGACAATCATCTGGGTATACCGGGTATTTGTCCGACGGACGCGGAATTTTGCGACACACTGGGTCTCGCCTATGATATTTTGATGCCACTGTCGGCTGAGGAGACTGCGAGAAAACGAGAGAAAATAATGAGGGAAGCAAGGGATCGGAATATCGGTGGATACCCGGTGAGTTCCAAGATACGCGACTGGTTGATATCGAGACAAAGATATTGGGGCACACCGATTCCCATAGTGCACTGCGAGAAATGCGGTCCACGACCGGTTCCCTTGCAACAACTTCCAGTAATATTGCCAAAGGCCTTGCCAAAAGTAGACGACAAATTAAGGACTCTTCGCGACGCGACCTCTTGGCTCGAAACTCATTGTCCGGATTGCGGTGGAAGAGCCACGCGAGATCCGGACACGATGGACACCTTTGTCGATAGTTGTTGGTACTTTTTGAGATTTTTGGATCCGAAAAATAATCAAGCCATGTTTTCCAAGGAGTTAGCTATGAAAATGATGCCGGTCGATATTTACATCGGGGGAAAGGAGCATGGTAAGCAAAAACTTGTCATTTCTTTTATTTTGCCAGTAATAATGATAATTATCGACATTCCAGCGGTACTACACTTGTACTATGCGCGTTTCCTCTCTCATTTTCTTTACTCGGAGGGCCTCGTGCCGACAAGAGAGCCCTTTCAGCAGCTTCTCGTGCAGGGAATGGTAATGGGAAAGACCTACAGGGTGAAAGGTAGCGGAAAGTATTTGCGCGAGAGCGAAATCGAGAAAATCGAGGGAAAGCTCATCGAGAAGGAAACTGGCAATGCGGTTGCAGAATCGTGGGATAAAATGTCTAAATCCAAGTACAACGGGGTGGATCCTATGGAAATGTTTGGCAAGTACGGGGCGGACACGACGAGACTGATAATCTTGGCAGATGTTGCTCCAACTTCCAACAGAAATTGGTCTACCGAAAGTATAAACTTTAAAAAGCCTCTCATATTTAAACGATGTTTCACACCTTCATAAACTCTAATCAAATCTAGTCGGAGACGATTGATGTTTCAGAAAAAAACAAAATTCGGTTCCACTGCAGAGTAGACAAACAAAGTAAAACCATGTTTGGTTTAGCCTAAAATATTAACAGGAGTAAATTGGGTTATAGTTCGTAACTGATTACAGTGTCTGAAGGTTTGTCACTTTACCTAATGTAGTGTGCTGACTAAACCGCCATGACTGCGAGTGAGAATGCGCTTTTGCCGATCGAGGTGTAGCGAGAGTCTCACTGAAATTTGTAGCATACCACGTTAAGATGATGTGCCATGTATGTGCTCTCAGATTGCGAGCTTTCTTCGCCACGGTTGATCTTCCGAATAAAAGAGAACGGTTATCAGCATCTCAAAATTCTATAGATCACCGTACTCGTCTTTTATTCAAGAGATCAATTGGATTTGAAAAATTCGCGATAGGAAAATCTGCTTTATCGCACATATGGCGATCTTAGAGAGACATGCAACGCGTGAGCTTCAGGGGACATGCACACTTGTCGGTCTACCTTGCTCCTCCGCAATCGCCAATGATCTATGTCACTTACTTTAATAGCGGTTCAGTTGGTATAGCTCATCACCTTAATTGCAATGTCCCATGTGCAATGACCCATGAATAATGTCGAGGTTCGAATTGTTTAACAAATTACACGTCTTCGCAGCATTTCCAGGCATTTTTAAGTGGCAATCGAGACTCTGGATTACAATTAGAGAATTTTTAAAACGTCGATCGGATATCGCTGCGACGGATGAGCGTTCGGTGCGACCGGAGAACGAAAAATTTATTCAAGACGACAATTACATGTTCGACAGTCGAAATTATTACATCAAAGGAGTAACGTTCAATCTGACACAGTCTCAGCAGCTGAGTGTTGCAATCTCAAAGATGCAAGGCCTGACAAACAGGTCAGTGATTAACGTAATTTGAATAATTTATTTGATCAGTCGAGTGTTAATAACGCAAGAGTAAATGATTTGTTAAAATGTTTTTCTGAAATCGCAGCATAAGAAAAATATCCAAAGAGTGTTTGACGCACAGTCGCGAATACGAGAGAGCACTGGCAACCCAGATCATAATGCTAGCACCTCTAGCACCGCAATTAGCTTCGGAACTGTGGTCAGGATTTTGCTCGGCGCCTTACCATCTAGCTGATGATGATCCAAGTATACGAAAAAATCGCGACGTTCTTGAGCAAGACTGGCCGCAGATCGATATGGATTACAATATGAATCTAGACGTTTTCGTGCGTTTCGTAAATTATGATTTATTAACTCGTACAAAGAACTGTAGATTTACTTTCCAGACTTTTAACTATTTGTCCAGGTGAACAACATAGAAATATTATCACTGAAGGTACCACGTCGAGTCTTGGACTCGATGATCGCCGAGGAAGCTGCAACACTGGCGACTCAATCGATCGAGTACAAAAAGTACGTCGAGGATTTTCCAGTCTACGGTTTCAGATTTCATTCAGAGCCAGGCTGTGATGCGCACATCAAATTCGGTGTACAGATGTCGAGGAAAACGGCCAATGCGAAGATGGCGAATAAAAGTAAATAGAACAAAGAACAACGATTATTAATCGAGTCAACTTGAAATTTGTTTTTTAACTGAAAGGAAAAAAATTAATAAAACAAAGTACACGCTTTGTATGTATCGCATCACGCTTCATTTAATATAAAACCTAGGTATTTTATATCTAGTGACTCACCCAATATCGACTTCCCCGGTATAACCGTTGTGCGATATACTCTTAAGAAATTCAATGTATTCTTTCGGCAATTCGTTCTCCACAGCTCCTTTTATCATAGTTTTCCTATATAAAAAAAATGAAAATACAAATATGAATCAACGCGGCGTATAGCGAGCAGTGTTAACTATGTTCGTAAGACTTTTTCACTTACAAATATACATGCGAGGGTCTGCGATCTTTCGGTAAATTCGAAAGTGGTGAAAATTCGTTGGGACTGTTGCACTGTTGATAAACTCGACATTGAAATACATCACCGCGAAGATTTTCTATCTCGACGTTCATCGGAAAATATATTTTGTCCGTTACACCCTCTTGTCTATCCAAATCCGATAAATTTTCATTGTCTATCTCCCAGATAACTCCCCATACTTGCTGAGAATTGTCCGCTATTGGTACTATAGTCGCAGATGCACCTCTCCATCTTTTTGAGAATGTTACGAAGTCCAAACGGAAATTCTATAGCGATAAGATCTTTTTTTTAACGGCTATTTTCTTTCACGATAAAAAAAGTTGTACTTTCGTAAAAATTAATTTTTTTTGTATGTCCTTGTACCTTTAATCTTCCAATGTCCCTTCTCACCGCACTTGGATTATTTATGTGAATTCGCTTGGCTAGCAAATTGCTGCCGTACGCAAAGTACAAAAACGTTCGTGACATCTTCTGCTATAAAAATGTTTTGAGAAGTAAGCGGCCGTGTGATATATGCAAAAAAAAAAAAAGAAATGATATAAAAGCATATATGTATGGTATAAAAAAATAACCAGTCTTTTTGCGGGTTGATCTTCTGCTCCAATTCACTCTCCGATCATTTCTTAAAGATATAATTAGAAACACACTCCAGAGTTTAATTACAATCAGATATACGAGCTATACGCTGAACGTACTACTACGGCGCGAAACCTTAAAATCCTAAATCTGAATTATAAATAATCTGTTGCTCGTTCCAATGACGTTTCCCGTTATCACTAAGGTAAACGATCTAGTTACTGACCGTATATCAATTAGTGACTACTGAGCGTTGGATATATATTATGACAAGGTTAACTTCTCCCACCATTCACCAAACCAAAGCCAATGAGCAGCCTTATCAGTAATTGGTGCTTGTTTGCACCCATGTTTATCTATATGGAATCACAATGTTAAAGTGATTTTTCATATATATAGATCATTAACTGGATCGTTTACTTTATAAACTGTCAACAGACTCCGTCTGAAAGAGTTACGTCTGAAGGTTAATGATTATACCGGCTTATAGTCATTCCCCGCAAGAATTTATCTTGCATGTTTAACCATTTTTTCATGATAATTTTATGCTTTTGAATATTAATATAATGAAAATAGCTTCATTACCGACAGGGTTTCGTAGATCCCTTTGTTCAAATAGTTGTGACAATCCTCCAAGGCTTTTGTCGTGCGTTAGTCTTTCGATAATCGTCAGTTTGTTTTCAAGCACTTCGCGTCCAACTGGTGACGATATACATGTTTGAAGCTTGAAAAAAAAAACAAGCAAATTCCGTCGTAGGTTATCCTACACTCGAGAGATAATCGAAGCGTGCGACAAAAGAATTCTTCGCAGGCGCAGTATCTTCAGCTCTTTGGCTACATCAATTATAACAATCCTGACAGGTCTGCAATAACTAACAATCGGAGCTGCTTAGCTCTATGCCTAAGTGTACTTTGTTGCATTTTTTTCAATACTCAGTATTTTGTTCTTTTTTTATAACTTGTTAAACAATGTATTCTGACCCGCAGCTACGACAGTAGGTGCAATTGAAATTTGCACTCGATATGTTATTCCACTGAACACGGAGAACGATGACTTGGTGAGTCTGTTCAACCGATAGAACTCATTGCAGTCACGTAGAACTTTTATAAGGAGGGCGGTTGCTGTCATTCTGATAGGAAAGTGCATGGATTGGTCAAGAGGCGCGCGGGTTGTTGGGTGGGCAGTGTGCGAGTGAGAGGCCCGTGTCAAGGTCCGTTAAATTAGCAAACCGAAAATTACTAAACGGTATTTACGGCACACCATAATTAAGTGCTCTTCTACTTTTGCGAAAAAAATAAGAATTTTACGCGGGCCGCTAGTTTCACGCCAAGTTAGCGATCCGTGTAAAATTGTTATTTTTTCGCGAAAGTAGAAGAGCAACTAACGCGATCCTAGCACCTAATTAGCATCTAATTATGGTGAGTCCTAAATATCATTTTCGTAATGTTCGGTTTGCTAGCTTAACGGATCTTCCGTGTCACGAGATCTCTAGCTTACTATATTGTGTACAATTCGAATTATTTTATTTTTTATGTTTTATCGATGATTACGTAGACAAACAATTTCGGTTTTCGTAAAAGTTATTTTCAAAGATGTAAAGAATTATAACGATCAATTTTCATTTATTTCTTAACATTTTTACTATTATTTTTCAGAGTTGCGTTAGATATCGCAATATTTTTTCTATGTCGCCTGTGAATAAAAATAAATCTTGAATAATTAATTGTTGGACAACCATGTAGACGATAGATTTGAAAATTTGCAAATAAACTTTATTCCCATAGACGAATATCCTCCATAAATTCTAATAAAATGCTTAACATTATGAGTTGAGTATCCATCCTTTGTAAACCAGGAAAATTACGAAAAGTAAATAAAATGTTATCTCTGTCGCGTTGTCCAGGAATCCACTTCGGAAAAATCCCTTGAGCCAGACGCCATCATCAGCTCAACCTTTGTTAACTCAGACGGAGGATCGAGATTTAGACATAGTGGTTCAACGACTTATCCGGTACGTCCTATTTGTTTTTTTTTTACGGTATTATTACCAATTGTCGAAAATGCTATAAATATCTAGAAGCATTCAAAGTCGTTGAGATAATTTCTCAAGACACATTTGGTTAATCCCTTGAGAGTCTTTAACGTATATATTGTCAAATATATGCGTCAATATCGATATATTGACGCTTGGAGATGTGTTTAATGAAAAAGCTAGGCGAGCTTGGACAGGAGATACTCGAGTCCTGTGTACAATAAAAGATATTGCTAAGATTGAGACATCTTTTTTCAGTGTACAGGAGACTATTAAAAAATTGACTAAAGAGACGAAACGTTATCTCGACGAAATAACGAATTTGGATCGAGCGGACCAGCGATTGAGTACGAATCTGAGTACGTGCGACCTTGCGCACACGAGCGATGAATTTCGTAGTATAGTCGAGAATTATCATTCGATAACGACTCAAGTTGGAAAAACAGTTCAAGAATTAACAATTCTCTTGCACAAGACGTTCGTCGAACCTTTGAAAAAATTGTTCGACGAATTTGCGTTCGTGGCCATCGCGATAAGGCGACGCGAGGAATTAGTCACTGATTGGAGAAACTCGTATAATCGAGTTAAAAAACTTCAGGAGAAACGAGACAAGAGCGCGAGTGATGTGGCCAAGTTGGAGCGTGAAAAGAGAACCGAAGAATCAGCGGGAAAAGAATTACGAGCTATGCACTCGCGACTCCTTGTTGAATTACCTTGGTTTCTCGAGAAGAGGCTCGAATATATAAAACCGAGCGTTCACGCGCTCATCATGATACAAGTCGATTATTATGGGAAAGCTATGCAACTATTTAGACAATTGATGCAAGATAACGGCAATACCGCCTCTCCGAGCTGCGCTATTATGCCGGAAGAAGAATTTCAGACACTCATCGGTGGACAAATTAATCGCATTAAGGGCCTTACGATCGTCAAGGACCACTGACCTCATCAAAATTACTTAATTACCAAATTATAAACACATCTTTATTATTGGATAAACAGGAATAGCTTCGATTGTATTTTTTTTCTTCTACAAAATGGTTCTTGTTTTGCGGTGCAATCTTCCGATTCAACCTATCGCATATACTATAAAAGTTTATATATTATATTATATATATATATATATATATATATGAATATTTTAATAATTAAAGGACAAGAAAACTGATTCAGTCCATGATACGGTGAATACTGTTACTCTACTTTTTTTTTTAGATGGTCGTTTCATTTTTATCTCTACGACGGTACCATTCCCTGTCGTCGTTTGTGCTCGGCGCCGCTAGCGCGATTGTGATTCGCCCTGGACGCCTTGTGCGTATTTTTCTTGTCCCTGTTGTTTAGCACACTTTTTGAGTTGCCCTTTCCTTTCGGTTTTCCTAGAATATAATCATTCAATCCGACACATATGTTATTGCAATCATTATGATAAAAAAAAATTTAGCAAGTTGTCATTAAATTTAACTGACCAACGAGATCCACTTGAGGCCAAGTACCACCATTACCGCGAGTCCCACCACTTCCGCCAGCACCGTATTTTGACATTCTTCTTTGTTCGGCGCGAGCCCTGAGTTCCGCTGGATCTTGGATGAAGTTTTCTCGAGTTCTTTGGAATTTGCTCGAGCCCTCGTTCACCTCAGCACTGTCTTCTTCGTCTTCCTCTTCGGCTCCGGGTTCGCGTTTCTCATAAGAGCGAAGTACCTGCGGTTTAGTAAAAAACATTCTTGTACTGTTTGGAATTTTAATCAAGTATCATGTAAATTTAAGTTGAAAAGATTTTTTTATTACGCACTCGAGGCGTTGTGAACATCTTTCCGTCCATCTCCACAGGCTCGTCGACACCCCGCAGTCCAACGCTGTGACTGTCATAAGTATCGTCGTATTCGTCCTCGTAATCGTCCTGAATAATGCTGAATTTTTCGTATATATGTCCCACGTCTTTTATGTGAGACTTGTCGTCGAGTAACTGACCCATATTTTTGTATATGTCTTTCCTAAAATCGGTAATACCATCGTCAGTATGTACAAGTGTATGATACAAGCAGAAATTTCCAGAAGATCTTGCTTACCGCTTTCCCTTGTGTACACGCGTCGTGTCGATACTGTCTCTCGTCATAACATCAAATTCATCATTATCAAAGACGCACAGTCTCTCGGCGCCCAATGCTTGATCTACCGCTGCTGAGGATGCCTGCGTCGAAAAAGCAACGAAGGGGATTTAATAATTTTTGTATTAACGGTGGGTGAGTTAATGCAAATTAATTATAATCTACCATAGGATCCGGCGGAATGTACGGAAGTTGTTTGTCAATCGAGTTAAGATGTTCTGGCAGGGAATGCTCAAGGACGGCGTTCACTACTAAACTCGGGTCGTAATTGTAGTGTTTGAGGCACATCTGAAATCATTATTACTCAATGAATTATTTTTCATTTAGTATGTCATAGATTTTGAGAGCGTGATCGGTACCTCGATAAATCCTTCACCCAAATCACCAAAAATATCCTTGACATTGGTTATCAACGAATCCAACTCGATTATGGGGTTGGGGGTGGTGTGGCTCTTAGCTTGGGCATTTTGTCTCTCGTTCGTTCCGACAGGAGCAGTTTGTTGCGTTAATCCGCTCGTACCGGCTACAGCTGACTAATTTATTCGAATTTTTCTTAATTAACTACATTATTTTTAAAAAATAATTCTTCTAATCGCTGAATTAATTACTCACGGTTGTTGCATTATTCGTTGACCGAAGATCCGAATTCATTCTTTTATTCGGCTCCACAAATTCGGCGTACACAGATCGCTTGATGAAATTGAATTTCACGGGATCACTGTTGGGTATCTGCTTGGTCAATAGATTTATACAGATGACAAACTTTGGTACTAACTTTAACACAATATTCTATGTGTACTTTGTTTCTCACGGATTATTGTACATACGAGGAAGATAACGGAATTTTCCCATCGCAGATTTCTCCGCCATGATTGGTTCATCGAATAAACGATGCGAAGGGTGATCTTACAATTCTACAGTTCACTGTTCTTATTTTCTATCCGAAAAATCAATCGCGACGAAAAACGCGATGAGACAATATTTTATCTTTCTTACATGCTACATTCACGCAGTGAGCCACATTATTTCGACGTCTTTACAAAATCTAGATTCGAAAAAACATGTGTTCAATGTTGCGAGGATTGTGTCGGTATCGAGTGTCATTTTACTCGAAAATAAATATGAATTTAAGAAATAATTCATCTCGAAATTGAAAGAGGATACACATCATGGCAGATCCCGGTAACGAGTTCCAGATCGATCTCGACCGGATAACTTGCGTGATAGTCGAGCATAAATTCTTTCTCGGTCACCGCTTTGTCTAGAAAATTAATAAACTGATCAACGTGTTCCGAAGCTTCGGGAACTTCGGAGGGATTGCTGAAAAAAACATGTAAAAAAATGATAACAATAGTTTAAGTGAAATGCTGGTAATGTTAATATCGCGTGCGTACTTACGGTTGCTCCAGTATCATCGAAATATTGTGATAAATGAGAGTACGAAATATTTTGAGCAATTCAATTCTCGTGACGTCGAGAAAATGTTTGAGCTCAGTGTATTTCACCACTGTTTCATCCTTGAAAGCTAGAGTATCGAGACGTTTGTACATTTTGGGAATGGTGTCACCGTAAATGTGAATAATCCTACGAAAAAATGTGGAGGTATAAGCGAGAGAAATGTATCTCAAAGATTGTTGAAAGCCGGAGATAATTACTCGTTTATCAGCTCGTCGGTGCAGAAAAGATCGCTTGCGGGCGGATAGACGTCCAAAAAGACTGAAATATTTGAGGACACGTCGAGCAAATGAACAACAACGTCCTCGAGGTTCTCGAGGGTAATATTTTGGCCCGCAGATACGAGGCTCGACAGTGGAACCGCACCTGTGGAAGAAGGTATCGTCCGATCGTCGAATCTCCTTTCGACGTTTTTAAAAATCTAAAGAGATGATGATAATTATAGAAACAGAAAAGACTTTGAATCGAATTGAATCCACACAGGCGGTGCCTCACCTCGATTAAAAATTCGACAGTGGCCTTGAGATCATCCTTGTATTCAGGCTGGAGTTTAATCACAGTTGATATTATTGTTTCGACCACTTTGCGATTCTCACGACCGTACAGCTGACAAATATCGAGTATCATTGGGACAGTGAACAAAAATTCATCGTACAAGAAAGATCCGTGTTTCTCACAGGATATGAATTCCTCTTTTGAGGCTTTGCTTATGACAAGACGACCAAAAACGATGAGTACAACATGAGCGAGTCTCTCATAAAGATCACGCATTGCACTGTAATTTGGAAATCTCTCAAGATTGTAGAAAGTCGGCGACTCTTGAAGAAACGCCACTAGCGATTCCACGATCGAATGGTCATGAAGAATGTTTGACCAGAATTTGTAGAACGGCAGATGCAAAAGCCATTCAAAATCTTTGGTTATGTAAGTAACTAGCTCTAGCCACCGATCTTTTGCCCCCATTATCTCATCTCCTTTCTGGTCATATATGCAAGGCGCCTCGTAACGCATAAACTGTCTTTTTTCTGTCCATTCGATGCTCTAAAGTAAAATTTATTTAATGAATTTCTCAATTTTTCTAACAAAAGCTATACAGCTGTATAGAAAAGATTTGAAGTTACTAACCAGTGCGGCTACCTTCCGGCAGTGTCCATCCTTCTGGACCATCAGTTCCAGCTTCTCCAAAGGTTTTCTATCAGGATTCTATGGCATAATTGCAAAATTATAACAAGTATAGTCAAAATATTATTTTTCTTTACATATCCATCCAGATTCTCTAAACAAGTTTTACAGCAAGCATGTGAATTAAGAAGACTTGGGGTTCAATAAAATTATATTATAAACTTTTTTTATTAATTAGCAAAGAAGATGCTTGTGGGATACTGTTTGAATTGATTTGAAGCAACTGCCACACTCACTTTAAACGGATTCGTCCGAATGCCGTTGACATTAGCCATCGTCATTATTGACAATGTTTATCTGTGATAAACTCGTGGTTATAATTAAACAAAATAAAATGTAATCCGGGAGTTACAAAAATTATTTGATAATGCCAGTTTTCAGGTTAGTTCTTTTTAAAAGCCGTTCTGATTGGCCGTTGGGTTTCCGAATGGAAGGAATCAACGAATGCGTAATTAGGTGGCTTCTTAGTGTGGACTGCGAGACTTCACCTAAAGAGGGTGTGCATCTCCGCAATATCATCGCATTTGTGTTATGCCGACTGAGCCACCATAGTGCCGAGTAAGATTACGGCCATTGGCAATCGCGGTGGAGCGTGAGAGACCGATAGACATTTGTAGCACATAACATTAACAATTAAAAAATGTAAATGAACTAAAAAAATGCGAAAACTAAATATGAGATTTATACCAAGATAACTAAATAAAAAGTTTTTCCATTTAAAAAAATGTAATACGGCGTACTGACCCTTGATCGGTGACAAAAACTGTAATTCCTCCGCCAAAAGTAATTTTTCTCGAATAAAAGAGGAGAACGGTGAAATACGTCTCATAATTTTACAGTTCACGGTACTTGTCTTTTACCAGAAAGATTGATCTTTGCGAAGCAATTTGCTTTAAAAATTTTGTTACCGACCGATGGATAGCACGTATCTTCATAAGGCGCGTTTTAGGCACCGTTTTTTCGTCTTTCACTCGAAAGAACAATTATCGTAAAGAAACTTGCAATAGGAAAACTTTACTGTTGCTTTCACACGTATGACGACCTAAGAGAGACAAGAGCGAAATATGTGTGGCAAAGACGATGTCCCGGAATAAAATTTACGACGCGAAACAGCTTCCGGAAGTTCCGGAAGCGGCTAGGCTCCAAGTAAGGAAAAAAACCGTCACGCAGGTCGCGTCACAGAAATCACCCGAGCAGCGTATACCTCAAAATACAAATGACTGCAACAGAAAGAACGGCAGACAATAGAAAAATAGAATTCCCTCTTTCAAATTAGAACCATCCTTCAGGGGAATATAACTCCAACAGAGTGAAAGTTGTCGGGGAATATCACAAAACGCGAATACACCAAACGGCTGTAATTGGCGAAGGACTTTCATCCACTCGATGACAGAACACCCAATATCCGTTTTCTATAAATATCATATACACTAAAGTTCATTACAAAATAACAAAATATCTATACTATAATTCTTAAAGTGTGGATTTCCGTCCCTTAAACCCCTCCTAGACGGAGCGTGTTAGGAAGGTGATCTTGGACATTTTGGAAAGGTCTCCTGATTTCTAGGTCAATGCAACTATTTTCAGCTATTCAAGTTGAATCCTTAAGGAGTTACGGACATTTAAATTTTCTAAGAGTATTATTGAATTTTGACGTTTAATTTTAATTTTTAAAGAAGCAAAGTTATTCTTCGTAGTAGGTGAAGCTTGCGCTTTTTAAAAAAAGAAAAGGTTACTATGATACGGTGAACGGAAATGTTTGTATTTGTTTGATTTAGTTTTATTTAAGGTAACGATACTAAAAATAATTCTGGGCGAAGCCGGGTACGATACTAGTGAAGACATAAGAAATAAGAAATAAGGAATCAGGAACATTAATAACGTTTCTCATTTCTCATGACTTATTTTGTTCATTGTGTAATGGACTTAAATAATCTCGAACCGATTACATTTTGTTATAATATGCAAGAGATCGTAGCGGTAAAAACGAAAGTGCTTAGCCAATCATAAATCCAGAAGAATATAATCCGTGCTCTGATTCGTGTTGTCTTCTTTTCCGGAAGTCAATCAAAGCATTCGAAATATAAATCTTAGTATTTTGCATCTGTAAGCAGCGTGCGCATCACTTTGTTAATAACGACTTTTTAGAGTCGTTGAGACAATCGAATTCGTGCAAACTAAAAGTGATGTCCATACTTGATATATAGTTGTCAATAGGAAAAAAGTGTGTTTAATTGCATAGTGTTGATTGTGTTGTATATCTTAAGGTAATATGTTTGAAATAAAGGTTTAGATTATTAGTTTGTTAAATAACGACGGTGTTGTTCGGTCGTTATCTTTCTTGGTATCACCGTGTACTTCGGCAACGAATTCAAAGATTCATACTCGGCGTCTCAATTCAATGACATAGGATTGATGATCTGATTTTCCTGTACGTACCAAGAAACACAGGTTGGTGAAAAACTTTTGAATTTTACGTCTCATATAGATAATCGTGTTATCAATAAGTTATTTTTAATTAAAATTCAGAAATGTCACTTGGTGTATCTTCCATGGGTTATGAATAAGAAGAAATCATTTAGTTTAAATAGACAAAGTAGCCTTTGGGGAACTATGGTTCATAGTATACGCTTATAGTCTTAAGCATGCTTTTAGGATCTTAACTAAATGCCTGAGCTCCTGTATTATTGGGGATTAACTTTATGGGAGGTGGATTCTGCAATACAATCCCTTGAGCTCCGTTCAGGTATTGTGGTCTGTCTGTATATTATAGAATTTTAGGAATAAATTGTAAAAAATATATGAAAATGCATAGACAGGATTTAAAACCATAATGTATTTTGTATAATATAACTATTATCCTTACTGATTTGCTATATCATTCTGTTGGACAGGTTATTGCCTCGTTTATTATAATCTATGATAGTACACTGCTTACGTTTTAAATCGGTCGTTGGCAATTACGAAGTGAGCTTGTATGTAGCTGAATATTAAATAACGTATTTACAAATCAAAGTCCTGCTGCTGATTCGATTTTGTAGGCTCTGGTATATTTATTAATATAACAGACCATTAATTAAATTAGCAACATCAACGCTGTCAAAAACTGCTTAAAATAACATTACAACGATAATAGTAATATTGTGTCAATACAAAACATGGAAATAACGATAAATTCAACGTGCAGAGAAAAATTAACAATTTTAATATGATAATTTATAATAATAAAGCTGGTGAAATGGAGGGCTTAAACGTAAAACTAAAACAATTTACAATCGTAAGTTCAATATTATTTTAGACTGTAACGAGTTAAAAATGGCAAATTCTTTGACACATTTTTTTTTCATTCACATAACACGCAATAGAATCCGCAGGGGCACTGTACCGATTCCAGATCACGCTTGTTCCAATCATGAGAAGATAATTTTTTATTATCCTCACAATCGTAAATGTATTTACATGCAATTAATATTTCTATACCAAGATAATAGAATTTTTTTTAAACTGTCATTCCAACACATGTGCTTACATTTTGTGTCGTCATCCCGTTATAATAAATAGCCCGATAGTTCAAAATCATCTGAAATATTTCTTTTAATAATTATCGATCTTATGAATAGAATAACCGCAAACAAATATCGGGTTAATATCTTGAATATCATAATTATTATTATTTCCCTATTATTATATCACGAAGATAACGAGTTCCATTATTTCCCATAATTAGCTCAACAAAACGCTTACACCTAAAAATAAAAACTTAACTTCTTAGACAAAATTGTACTTATTGGATTAATTCGTAAATTATTTGTATGTCGAATATCTTTTTACGAATCAAGCCAACATTTAAGCACAGTTGGATCCCGATTATGTTCCTGCTGAGAGAGGCTGTAATTGGCAACTTGAAATATCGTTTAAGGCGGTGTTAATACAAGCGAATATTGCCACAGTACACCGGATCATAAACATAGATGTGACAGACATTTTTGTGACGACTGTTACTCTGAATTTCATAAAACGTGAAAAATATGTTTGATTCCTTTGCAGGAATATCGCTGTAAGATTGCTTCATGATTCAGGTATATTTGGAATCTCTTTAAAAAAGCACATTTCTGGTTAAAATTGCTTCATGTCCATTATTTGGAATACATGAAAAAATTATACATGTTTCAAAGAAATTAAAGAATATCAGAAAAAAATGATTATTGGACCGTTATTATTCCAAGTTGTCGAGAAATTTGAGCGTAATTCAAGTTATTTACATCCCTAATTGTTAATATTATTTACATTACAAAAGTTTACAATAATGAGCAATAATTGGGATCCCATTGTAAACTCGATTAATTAAATTAGCGTGAATCGAAAGAGTAGTATTGCCTTTCAATCAGCAGCAACACTGTCATTAGTGCTTCTATCTAATCAGGAGACGTTTTTATCTTCCATAGTACACGGCACAGCGATTGGTTCTTTCTTTGCGTTTAATATATCGAAGCACCGTTCGTGTTTCGACTCGAGATCGCTGGACTGATCGACGTGGCCATCCACGTTGACATCTTCGTCCTCCAGACTGTTCGCAATTTCCTCTTTCACAGTAACAGTTTCCAAACGATGCTGATTGTCGTTGTCCTTAATTCTGGTACGATTATCCGTAGCTTTTGCTCGGTTTTCAGCCGCGGTCTCCTGTCTTATGTCTACGGGAGGCGAAGATGTCTCGATTCTACGATGTAACATCACCGTATGGTGGTCCAATTCGATACGGAAAAAGAATTTGAGGTTGCATTGACTGCAGTCGTAGGGGCGAGCACCAAGTCCATGCTGTTGTAGCATGTGATTCTGTTAAGTAAAAAAAAAAACAAACAAAAATTAAATTGTATCAGAGGAGAGAAATGATTTACTAGAAAATTCGATTAACCCTTTGGCCTATAACCACGAGTCTGACTCGTGGTAAAGAATTTGTGTCATAAGCGAAAACCACGAGTCTGACTCGTGGTAAAGAATTTGTATACATTTTGCGCCAGTTCGGGTACACGGCTGAACAGTTGAATGGCACGGCGCGCGACCGACTTTCTTGTTTACTATAGCTCGAGCAATTGGCAGATATCGTGTAGACCAAGGGGTTAAAAAAACAGTCAATAGTTGAGACATTAGTATAATATAACTTGTATAGTTACCTGCAGTGCGATAGGAGTAGTAAAAAGTGCCTGGCATATGTAGCAAGTAAGACCAGCGCATCCAGCGAATGTATGCTCTATCAAGTGTCCCTGAAGTTGAAGAGGACTGTTAGCTTCGAAGAGACAGAGGTGGCAGCGCAATGCCTCTATCGATGCTTTGTTTGGTGATTCTAAGTGTTCTTTCCTCACGTGCTGTTGAATTTTATCCTCAGTTGGGAAGGACATCTGTGATATAAATATTTTTTAATTTATTTAAGAGCCTCGGTAAGTGTGAATCTCTAAAGGTTCGCGGTTATTTAGGATTCGTAAGTTCCCAGTAATAAAATCGTGCCGTGACAGCTGTCGGCAGAATGCCGTAATATACATCCGCGCCAGGGCGACATTGTGACAGCACAACTTTTTAACAGCACAACGTGCCAATACCGTGCCTGTACGGTTTCAGGAAACTGTGAGGCCCTGCAACCTGCAGACACGGTGTTGGTACGCCGTGCTGTCGGAACGTCGTGGCGGCACGGAAGCAATCATATGCGGACGTGTATGACACCACTGTACCGTCACGTCGGGCCGCTCCGTGCCGCCACCGTGTAGTCCCCGTGCCGTCACATTTCTATCTGGTTTGTGATTGTTGACAGAAAGTTGGTTGCCATCGTTGGTTCTGATAAGAGGCTTTCAAGAATGCGACGAATCAAACACGAGTTGAATAATAATCACCTGGCACTGTATGCAGGTATATATGTTGGCATTTCCGCAATTAGTCTCGTGTTCCTTGATCCTGTGGCTCTCGGCTTCCTCAGAATTTTCAAATTTAATGCCGCACTCCTCGCACCTAGTGTCATCGGGTGCGTCCTTCACTCCCGTCTTAATAATTCCGCGCTCATCAGCTTTGTAACATCTGTCGTTGTCCCACGGATCTCTGGAGCTCTCCCAATTAGCCTGATCTTTAGCAGCGGGCCATAGCATCGTTTCACTCTTGGACGGCCTTACGTGTTCATAAGGTGAATTAAGAATGGGCAGTCCTTGGGAATGTCTGACGTAACAAGTTTTGCAGACTCTCAAAGGAGGCCCCCCAGTGCCGGAGGGATTCGATGAAAGACTGACGAAATCATCGGCGTTAAATTCTCTTAGACAGAGACAACAGCTCAAAGCTGGTTGTTGGAGCGGTTGCTGCTGTTGGCTCTTGGTTTGAATTGGACTGGGACTGGAAGTTGAACTACTCTGTAAACTATTGGAAGCTCGCAAATGATGTCTCGCGTGCAGTTGACACTCGAGATCGCTGATGAGAGTTTGTCGGCATACAACGCAACCTGCCGGAAGGTGGGGTAACGCGTTGTCCAATCTTTGCTGAGAGTCGGCATTTTCTAGGCTGTGACGTTGCACGTGTTCCATGAATTGAGCCTCGCTCGTGAGCGTGGCACGGCAGACGATGCAGTTGTCGCTCAATTGAATCTTACAATGTTTCTGGAGTTTGTGCTCAGCCAATATTCCACCCGACGGACAGACTTCGTCACAAATATTGCACTTGTGACGTCCACCGGGTTCATTCGAAGCATGTTGAATTCTCGTGTGGGACTCGAGCTCGCTTCTGGAGCGACAAATTTCACCGCAATATGCGCATGTCATGCTAACCGATGATAGAGACTTGGCTTGAAGCTTCATCGGCGTGTGGACTAATTTTTTGTGGGCTTGCAGTTCCGCTTCCGTCGCGAATTCCCCATGCTCGCAGAGTTCGCATCGTTGCCCACCGCGCACCATAGTTGTGCCGTAATTTAGTCTCTTATTGTTGTTGTCATGCTGGTTTAAGGAATTGTTGTTGCTGGAAGCTGGCGATCTTCCTCGCTTCTGAGGTCTGGTCTGTAATTGCAAATTCATTGATTTACTTTAAGGGGCGCGGGACTGTACAGAAAATCGAAAGTATACGAAAGTTTTAGTGAAATGGCTCAGTTGGGACAACTATAATAACGAATGATTTAACATTGATAACAGATTGAACCGTAATTTTGAAACTTTAAGCATTGTTGCGAAGTCAGATCGCGTACTAAACAAGTTTTCCCTCACCATTTCCTCCCCTAATCGCGATGCTCTTTGCGTCCTTCCATTTTCCCTTACATCACTTCTCTCGCTATTGGTATGATGTGCTTGCGCTATATGTCTGTCAAGCAAAAATTCCACGGGAAATCCCTCTCTACATATTGGGCACCGATACAAGCTGGTCGAATGACTCGCCAGATGCAGTTGCAGCTCCAAATCTGTGTTGCAACTGATGCCACAAAAAACGCATCTAGGACTCGTGGCTTTAAGACCAGGTGTGGACGCTCGACTTATCGGCAAAGGACTTTCATTGACGAGCGTTGGTGGGGCGTGAACCGTTCTAACGTGATTTGCCATTTCCGCTTCGCTTCGAAAGTAGCTTCTACCTTCGCCGGAAGTGTTACCCGGTGAATTTTCATTGTTCGAGCCACTGCAAGTGCTGCACCGATATATGCGACACTCTTGGCTGTGTTTCACAGCGAAATGAACCTGTATCGCGACTCTCGAGTCAAAAGTGTCTCGACAGAGGGCGCACCTGTACAGATGATGAGCGTGCGTGTCAAGAAGGTGTCGCTGAAGAAGATCCGGATGAGGATAAAACTTTTTGCAAGCACCGCAGGCATATTCCTTGGTCATCTGGCCAAGATAGTGCTTCGTCAGATGGGATAACATGTCCTCTCGTTCGGGAAAATTGGCCTCGCACTTTGGACATGGATTTCTCGGTACAACTTCACTATTCTGTTGATCAGCTTGCAGATGTCTCGCCAGATGTTCACGAAATGATTCAAAGTCTTTCAAGGCAGCTCCGCATTGACCACAGAGCAAAGTTCCAGCCGAGTAACTCGAGTCTCCGGGTCTCGTGGGCTTTTTCGTCAAATCCGCAGGTTCCGACGAGCCAACCTCCAATCTGCTTATAAATCCCTGAGCCTTTGAAGTCGGTTGGCTGTCTTCGTGTATTCCGTTTGACGTAGTGTCCTCCCAATCACGACGAGTCATATCTTTCGAAGCTGCATGACGATTCTCGCAATGTCGAAGCAGATAGTGTTCGGCATATGCGGCGGCTGAAGCGCATGGTATTCCGCACAGAGGACACATCATCATGGTCGAACCGAATCCCTCGTTTCGATGTATCGTTACTAGATGATCGCGGAGCAAGCCAACATTTGAGAACTTCATTGTACATTGACCGCAGCAAAATCCCGTTTCCAACGAATCTCCTTTCTCTCGTTCCAGTGACTTTTCTGGCTCTTCAAGGCGACTCGCTATTTCGTAATCTTTCCTACCATTTCTTTCGGCTTTTTCGTGTTCCTGGGATTTTGAGTAATTGTTGACAGCCGGTTGATTCTGAGTCGGTGAAGCCATCGCCAAACTTTCGCCGTTTAGGATCGCCTGGTGCATCGCGTGCACGTGCATCTGCAACTGTTGCATACTCGTGAACGAGTCCCTGGTGCAATACATGCACGCGAGTTTCAATGGTGAATGTACAACTGGCATGTTGGGTGTACTGTTGCAATTGAGGTAACTTGACTTTAATGAGCTTTTTGGACGTAGGTTTAGGTTCAAACTGGGCGATGGAGACTTTTCGATTGGTGGTGATGACGTGCTGTGCGACGATACGCTTTGACGACCATAATCCATCTCAAGTTTTGTATTTCGCCCTGGACTCTGATGCTTCTTGTGTGACTGCATGTGCGATGTCAAGGCCGCCGCGGTGTTGTAACCACGTGAACACGCTGTGCATTGATAAGGCTTCTGGTTGTCGTGAGTTTTCATGTGGATCTTCAAATGATCGCTGAAACAATCAACAGCATTCTTCATACTTGATTTCGCAATTATTTCTCAAAGATATAACAGACCAAGTAGTCGAATGGCTTTTAACTCTCGATTACCCACCAAAGTCGTGCTTTTCATTGCGATCAACTAAATAGAAATCTCCTCAACTTCTACAAAGTCGCTAAATATCTTTTAACAAAAATTCCTACACGAATTCTATGAGTTACGGGCTTTGTTATATTTTTCATAAATCGTCAAGATAAATGTGCCAACTCAAACGGAACAAGATATTTTGTAAAAAGTTGCCGGTAAGCCGATTTGTGTACATGGCTTAAGTGCTATAAAAATTAATATTGCTACAATTTTATAGCATTAAAACTTTTCTTTTCGTTTATTCTAGTGAACACCGTTGATAGATTTTGTCGTTCCAAAATGAATTCTCGTCTGTGAATATATTAGCTCGAATTTGGACAGTTATTGTTTGTATAATACTGATTGAGAGTCACTGAGATTTCAACCCTTTTGTTGGATCACTTGAGTTCTCTGTCACGAACGCGACTTTACTAAGGGACGAATAGAGACGTAGCTAAAAGATGTAAAGATTGTAATAGCGGCTGACAGATTGAGATTAGGTCGTTGTTACAACCCCCAATTTTCATTTAATCTCTTTAATATTTTCTAACCAAGTTGAGAACTACGGTAACAAAAATATTGACAGAATCTTTTAAGATTACAAAACGAGCTATCGCAAATTCTTTATTTTCTAATACATTTATATATATTTTTTTTTGCTTTCTCAACGAGGAAGTTTTGTTGACGAGATATATATATTTTTTTCGAGTTTTCATGTCAGGATACTCAAAATGGTTGAAAACATTCAGAAAAGTGGTTTAGAAAAAATGACGGCACACGGGCGTGCGTGCGCGTGACACATAAGTAGGGCATCATATCCTCTAAATGACTGTTTAATGCAATATTTGCAAAAGTTTCTCCAAAATTTACGATTTTATGGAATTTTGAATGTTTGGAAAAAATTCCATTTAGGCTATAACTTCCGTTAATAGTCAGGTATCGAGTCAAATAATAATTCATAATTGCAGATACGTTCAACTTGGTTTTCTATTATACTTAGTCGAAATTGTAAAGGAGATTCGGATTTAACGAGATTTTTTATTTATCGAAAGATTGACGTTATCGGACTGACTTTCGCATAACTTTGTTTATACACAAATAAAATAATATACAGCGATGTTTCGTAAAAAATATCGTCAAAATCTGTAAAATACTTCAAATAATGAATTTATTTATTTGTCACTGTTCCAATTTTCGAAAATATCGAGAAACTATATTTTTTGCGCATACGTTAAATTGGTTGTTTGGTGTAAAATTTGACCAAAATCGATCAGGGAGTTCGATTGTTATGCAAAACTGAATTTTTTCTTCTGATATCGTTTTTCTGTTAAAAAGTGTAATATCTGACGATTGAGAATTGCTCGAGCGATAAAGCTAAGTCCGGTACGCAAATAAAGCAGTTTGAGCTCTCTATTGCAATTTGCGATTCCCATAAAAATATATTTCAGTTTTCAGTTTTTACGAGACTTTGAATTTTTTAAGTTGATACATATGAACTGCTCCTTTAAATGTAAAAAAAAATGTACAAAGTAGAACCTTGCTTCCTCACGGAGTTCCCAGGGTGTTAAGCTAGGGTTAAAACATATTAAAAAAGCCATTTGGTGAAATTAAAAAGGCTACTTAAGGTATTAGGATTTTTATAATTCTTTAATAGTTGTAAAATAATAATGAGAGAATAATTTTGTTAAAATGTTAACAATGAAAGGGTTCGAAGCGCAGCTTAAGCTGCCGCAAGACGGACGAAGAAGCCGGGGGCGCACGCTTGTTGGCAACGAGACACTTGACTAATGTTCTACCTGTTGTCCCGCAACACCTATGCGCCTACCTGTATATGCTCCCTCGTAGATACGCGCTGTTTGTGCCCCCCCCCTCCCCCCTGCCTTAGTACCATTCGCTTCTCTGGTTTTGAGCTCCGAGTGTATATACTCGAGTTGTAAGCGCGGCGCAATGTCCCCCGCCTATGGGTCCCCGGGACCCATAGGCTTTAGCATTTCAATGCACACACGCGACTCAATGCCGACGAAGACGAGATACGTGAGAGCAGCAGCCAGGCACCTCGTAAGAAGTAAGCTTGACTAATGTCCGTAGCCCCGTGGTCGCCGTGTGATCATTAGTCATTTGTCGCCCCGTACCTCCTCAGATTGGTCGTCCGGAACCCTGGGGCCCCTGTGTCTTCGAGTTTCATCTTCTACTCTTTGCGTTGCGTCTCCTTTGCACCCGCGGAATTATGCCAAGACATATACTAGTTGATTTTTTTTCTTCTTTTCAAGTCTAAGCCCCCTATCCCCCTAATGCCTACAGAAACACAACTTCCTTGCGTAACCTCATTTTACATTTTATATTTTTTTTATATATGCGGTTACACATGTATTGCAACATTTAACACAAAAATCTTTTTACCCCTGATATCTGTGCATTTTACTGTTTTCCTTGTTAATCCTTAAATGTACTTTTTCTGTACAACTCTTAACGGTTATGTACTTGAAGGAATCTTACCTTCTGGAGAAGGCAGCCTCGCAATGAGAGCATCGATATCTTCTGTCCCCGGTGTGCAGCTTGACGTGGCGATCTCTGCTGCGTTTATGCTTGAAAAGCCTCGCGCACCAGTTGCAACGATACGGCATCTGGTCACCGTGACTCTATGGGCAATAAATAAATTGATATTCCAAAGTTAGACTGAAATAAAAATAATGAAAGAAGAAAATATTCCGTTGCATATCTTTATAAAATACCTAGAAGATAAGAAACCTTGGAAATAACTTCCGAGGCTATGTCAAATTTGACACTGATTTGGACTTATTTATAGTCAATTTCCTGACAACCGATCAGGGCTCGAATAGTTTCCCAACAATAAGCAGATTCCCATTTCTATATTTCGATATATACATCACACAAGCTGAACTTTTTTAGGAAAGGTAAGAATAAAATTAGAAATACGTGACGGTGAGATTAAGTCATGATTCATGAAAGTAACGAAAGGGCAGACGAAATAAATGAAGATAGAAGAAAAATTTGGAAGATGAAAGAATGAAACAGTCAGAATAAAGAAATTTCGGTGGTTCCGGGGATTTGTCTAGTGTCACCCATCCAAAGTGCTAGAGATCGGTGTGACCGATATGCGAGGGGGCCATATGGTCACTCGAGCCCTTTGTAACCTCGAGACCCCATGCTCCATAGTGGACATGAAACACGCGTCACGACGCAGCATATTCTCGTACCTCGAGAAAGAGTTCAAAGTCCGTTGCGTGGCTACGTCGCGTTGTCGCACGTAATAGATTGAGCTAAAAATGGATGGTAAAGTGAACCCCCTATGGCTTACCCGGCAAGCGGCTTCTTCTTTGAGATTATACAATGTTGCAAGGGGACGTACATTTTCCTGTTCACGCCAAGTTTTTTAGCTTTCATTTATTTTTTCTTTTCAAGTACACCGTGTATTACCAATTACTAAATATATTTAATTTTCGTGTTAGACAATCGTTTCGAAATTAAAAAAAAAAAACGTAGAAAGAAAAAAGTCGTTGAAAGACACAACAAACAAGAGATTGGCTGTCATAAAAATATTTATCACATTTTTCGACGTGCATTATATGACTTTTCGTAGCGAGATATGCTCATCCATACATCTTTTCAAGTGGACGATGTACAAATGAAGAATCTAGAGTTTCCGGAAGCGCGGTGGCTCATCGAGTGATTCCAGTCGCGTACGACGGTGGCTCTCTTATCGAGTCGTGAACCGGAATGAGCTCGTACCCACCTGGACATGAGATATACAAGCAGCCGGTACAACCTGTTACGAGACGCAACAGATCACGACCCAAAGATGACCCCACGACTTAACGTCTCTTTCGTGTTGTCCCCTCCCTTTTGCTCTTGTGGGGTTACGTTATATATACACTAGGGTTTCGTAAGTCTCGGGCGCGACGCGCCCTTGCAATTTATCGTTAAACCTCCCGCGTCCATGTCATTGACACTTTACCCACGACCCATTGAACCCCCCTATAAAATAATAAAATAAGAAAAATTCAGGTCTGATAGGGCTCCAAGGGAAACTTGGAATAATCAGGGCCTGGGGAAAGGGGGTTCTTAGGGAAGACTTCGAATAGTAAGGGCCTGAGGCCGTGGGAGGGCTTCACGGGAGACTGAGATTGGCTCTGTAAATGTCTATGAGTGTACACAGAGGTGGCGGCCATATCTTTTTATAATATAGAGAGATACACATACGCAAAAGTGCAAATTGACAGCACTTCGACGGTGTCAATTAGTTGAAAGAAAAAAGGCATCGGAAGGGTGGCTGCACATTCCAAGTCTAATTACCCAGTACAGAATGTAGAAACGGAAAAAGATCACTTACGATCTTTAAAACTGTTGGCTAAACTGGCATTGGACAATTTTTATCGCGAGGTCTAAAGGATGGTGGAAGTGATGATGATACAATATAAATCATATGGGATCCTACTTCCTTGATTGTTTTCGTTAACTTAGTGCGAAATTAAGAAGATTAATTGCGGACAGTGAGGCCCTACAAATGGCAAAGTTGCTGCAAGAACGGTTGAAAAATTCGTGTCAACTTGACGACATCTGAGAAGCCACGGAAAAATAGTATTACTTGTTCATGTTTCTTCAAGTAGCTAAGTCTGGGAAACGTTCTGTCGCAAAATTGACACGGATACGGTGCCGTAGGATTGTTCCCGTCGGCGTTGATGCCAATTTCAGTATCAACCTCGGGTTCTGATGGAAAACTTGCGGATGTTGGAGTTGCACAGGACGATGGTGTTTCCCCACCCCGGCGCGAATTCGTTCCACCATCCTCGCTGTGCCAAGAGGAACTACCCGTGCCCAGTGCATCTGCAATTTAAAAAGACACACAAATTCATCATTAGTTTTTGTCACAGCTCTGAGGCATCGAAGTTACAAGCATAAAAATCCATTAGCAATACATTTTAATGCCATTACACATTATGTGGTAAATACCCAGAGGCTAGACTCAACTATTCACACTTTGGCAAACTGAAATAAAATTAAAACACCGACTGAGATATATAATGGCCACGGCTATGAATATGAAGAATTCGTGACCAAGAGAGTCCGTGAAAAAGAAGCCGATGGCCACGACTGGCACTCAAAAGACAATGGAGTCAATAAGTCAGCAGATTTCCACATGATCTCGTTGTGCTGCATATTCTTGTGTCTCAGGGAGAGTTCTTTGTGTCGATATTGGGGTTGAGGTGTAGTAAAAGCAATTCATAAATAGGCCTGCGGCAATTACGTCAGTGCATAACGGGTTAAAGTTGGTATAACAATATTGATACCTCTTTCATGGGGGCTAGCGACAATGAACGCGCTCCTCACACGGTAAAGAAATATATTCAAAAGTATATACGAGTATACTTTGAGTATACTTTATTTCCACGGAAGTAATTTCTCTATCCGTGCAGCTAATTTCTATATTTCAAGGCAACATCTTGAAATGTTTAAGTATTTTTTAAACATCATCGTAATCGGTGTAACGTTGAACAAGAACATCAACATCTGTGACGATAGCAATTATGACATACCATAAATGACACAGACTAGAATAATAATAATAATAATAAATTTCGTGATTGAAGGTCAAGGGGTTTCTCGCACCGCCGCGTTCCTCGGATGTCTTACAGGCGACTGGTTTATATCCTTGCGTTAATGCTCACGCAGGACCAGTTTCGTTGACCTTACGAACCCGTGGTTCCGTCACTTGAGTTTTACCGCTGTCCAAATGGTCAGGTTGCATGCTACACGCCAACTAGCACACCTAATCTTGCTCCTGTTGTCTCTGCTCATTGTTTTCGTAACGAGCGGTAGCGCGCGATTCAGAGCCGGTATGGTGAAACTCGTGCCATTAACTGGTCACTTTACCGGATGGAGAAGCTGATCTCGGGTTAACTGTCAGCTTCTTTTACACGCCAACGAAGTGAGAAATGGGAGAAAAAAGGGATCTGCATTGCGATAGTTTTCGTTGTAGCTTGTTACTTTATGCAGTTTTGACCCAAAGGAAAGAGAGCGCTACTTATATAGGTACACGTCGAGTAGAATAATGAAAAAGGCAGTTAAGCGGATGACGAAACGTTCGCACGAAGCGCACAACGCACAAGGAAAGATCGAGGGTTATCGACGGTCTTGAGGGTCGCGTGAAACGCGAGCCACCGAGGGATATTGCCAGTCCGTGCCAACAGATGACAACAAGATCGACTCGTGACTCTGTCTTTCAACGAGAGAACCCCTTGAAACCCAGCCAAACGAATACCTGATGAATCTCTTAGTCTGAATACCGAAGTTACACCCGTCATCGACGATTACGCTTATTTCTTGGAAATTATTTTGGTGCCGTGCAATATAGGTTGCTAGTCTTATCAAAAACAAGTATTCGTTTGGCAATACTTAACTGATACAAGCTTTTCCTCGTTATTCTCGTCCAGCGAAAAATTCTCCTCTATGGGTAATGGGTATCTCAATTCTGGTTTTATCATAGAGAACATTTTCAATAGAATTGAAAATTGGGTAATATTGTCAATTTCATAAAGATTAAACTCCTTTACGGATTCTAACCGAATTCAAAATCCAGTATCCTTGTACCCTAGCAAATTTGTATGCCAAGTTTCGATTCGGTAAGTAAAAATCTAGAATGGATTAAAGCCATTTTTCTAGAAAGTTTTAGTAGAGAATTTACGAAAGTTAGAGAGATCAAACTCTTTTTTTTTTTAAATTCAATCATTACATGAGACATCCGGGAATTGCGACCCTACACACAAACGCATGCACCGTACACGCATTTTTTCTAAATATTGTGTCTGGGAAAAAGTTCGTGGCGTTTTTCCCAATAGGTGGCATCAATTGCAAATAAGTCAGGAAACACAGATCGCAGCGACACCACTAAACGCTCGTTGGAAAGGTGACACTTCGAGCGTTACTTTGAGTGTATAAACATCGAAATTGATGTAGTAGTTGGAAAGTTGTTTGCGTTTGAAAATGGAGAATAGCAATGAAAAATTGCGCTATATTTTGCAATGTTATTACGACAAAGGGACGAACGCTCCGCAGGCTTGTGAAAAAATTTGTGCTGTGTACGTTGAAGGTACTTTATCAAAATCTGCTGCGTGGAAATGGTTCGCTCGCTTTCGTTCTGGTAATTTTGATGTGAAAGATGAGTCACGCTCTGGTCGTCCAATCACTGAAAAAGCTGATGAAATTCTTGAAAAAGTCCAGCAAGATAAGCATATCAGCAGTGTTGATATTGGTATGGAGCTAGGCATTGACCACAAAATTGTTTTGAACCATTTACACAAAGCTGGCTACAAAAAGAAGCTCGATGTATGGGTTCCTCATGAATTGAGCGCGAAAAACATGATAGACCGAATTAACATTTGCGATGCACTGCTGAAACGAAATGAAAAATGGATCACGTACGACAATCGGAAGTGTCAAAGATCGTGGACAAGGGATGGTGAGCCGTCACAAGCGTTCGCGAAGCCAGAATTGACGGCGGAAATGGTGATGCTGTGTGTGTGGTGGGACTGGAAGGGAATCGTCCACCATGAGCTACTTCCAATTGGTCAGACGATTGATTCTCAATTCTACTGTGGACAACTAGAGAGATTTCGCCAAGCAATTGAAAGAAAACGGCCCGAGTTGATTAATAGGAAAGGTGTGTCATCCATCATGACAACGCCCGACCGCACGCTTCTTTGATGACCCGTCGAAAATTGCGAGAGCTCGGTTGGGAAGTTTTGATGCATCCACCGTATAGTTCAGACATAGCACCCTCTGACTATCACTTATTCCGATCTATGCAGAACTCTCTCAATGGAATTAAGCTGCTTTCAAAAGAAGCCTGTGAAAACCACGTGATTCAGTTTTTCAACCAGAAACCACAAAAGTTCTTCACCGATGGCATCATGGCTCTACCCGAAAAATGGCGAAACATTGTCGATAATAATGGAGCATATTTCGTTTAAATAAATTCATTTTCACACTTTAAGAAAACCAGTTGAATTTTACTAAAAAAAAAACGCCACGAACTTTTTCCCAGACCCAATATGTTTTCTCGTCGTTTTGGAACTTTTGAAGTAAAATTCGGCTAGTCCTATTTTTCATGATATCGTTGGAATCCTTACAATCTTATGTACAAGAAATATTAAGCGGTCTTTTTTTTTATGATTGCGTTGGATTTCTTAAAATCTGATGTACAAGTAGTGACTTAGTTATCTACAATATCTAATGGCAAATGGTATTAATCGTCTGTTTGAAGTGTCAAGAAAGCCGTTTTCACATAAGACGCCCTATTACATTTTTTATTCGTGCGTATAGATTTATTTGAAAAAAAGGTTGGTACGCACGTTAAAAATTTAACAATAGCAACGTTTGGCACTCAGTTTATGACCTATTTAAAGTGTAAAGTGTTCTATCTAATACTAGTTACAGCCTTAGTCGACCATCTTAATAAAAAAAATGTTTTATTAACCTTTCCATCATCAATTGACAAGGAGCTACGAGTATTATCTTAAATATTAAATATTAAAAAATTGATTCAATGATGTTGAAGCTGCAATAACGTCGAAGGAAGTACACTTAACGATCAGATAACACAAAGCTAAAGACTCGAAATGCCGAAGCCCGAGCACGTAGTATATAGTTCTCGTCAATGGTGGAAATGAGTTGGCTAGTTGGCCATTTCCTCATTTACGAAGCGTCGTAGCTCGAGAGACACCCACGAGTCAATTTGCGAGATTTTACGGAATCCCGACAACGCAAGCGTTACGGTCAGTCAAGAGGTCGAAGGGAGGGCTGAGGGGAGAACGCACCGAGTAAGTAAAGTCTAACGCACAACCGACGCAAGCCACCCAACGCAATCGCGCGGTCACGCTTAAATCGCTCGCATCCTCCACCCACGTTAGAGGTTAGACCGCTCTTCTTCCACCCTCGTTCATTCTAATTCTTCTACATTGTATACGCGTTGTATGTGTGTCTTCGAACCAACTTAACCTCGTGGCCAATTCGCTAGGCGCCACTATTACTGTCTACTTCCTTAGATACATTTTTTTTCAGCGATCTGATTTACTTTTTAATTAATTAGAAACTATGTATGCTGACTCAAAAGAGTATCACATATTTTCGTCTGTGATTCGAATGTATGGTTACAGCCGATAGAGTTATAAAATGTCTGGACATACGGAAAATTCAATGCTAACTCGACAAACGTTTGTTTCATCCAAGTTCAAAGAAGTCAAAGTAATTGTAATTTCTCGCAAGTTAAATGCTCGTGTGTTGTTATGTTGCATCTACAAAAATAAGGAGAAGTACTTGTTCGTCTTGAACTGCTATTTAACATGGATATATCGTGAAAAAAAATTAACGTCAATTTTTAGTTTCAACTGTTCTTCTAGTTATTTAATATTTATTTTTGCAATTATTAACTATAGAACAAATATGACAACAGATATGGATTCCTCTCATACCGATAATCAGATTATCCATTAATCAGAGTAGCTAGAAGAGTCGAGCAAGCGTATACGACATTAAGAAATGAGATATATAGTAAACAGTGATCGAGATGTGTACGTTTATAATTAGTTATTCGCCTCCGCCTTCCGGCACTTGTTTCGCGACTAACTCTTCCGATGGGCCTGATTGTCGTCTTGGTCACTCGTCGTGTTACATGCGCCTAGCACTCACGCACTCGGCCGCACGCGCTCCACAGCAGTGACTCACTTCACCATTTGTCGCTTTCTTGTAACGCTTTTTTTTTACGAATATTTGATGCAACTGTACTGGATGATAAAAAAAATTGAAATTGAGAGATAACATTCTCCTGCCAATAATATACAAGATTCGATAATAATTTATAACGTGAATTAAATGTAAAGCGGAGAAGCATGCGACACGATTTCAGTTCGTAGCTTCTCGCTAATTGGTGACACGAAGATGTGTAAAAAATGATCTAATAGCGTGAGATCTAAGTTTTTGCTAAATATTGCGTTTTTATAACGATAGATCGATTCCCATATGAGTCATTATCATTCGCTTTTAGTCGTCCATCAATCTCTCATTTTGTTTGGAGGGTCAAGTGTAATGCACCCTTTAAAAAACTATTCAGAGGGCGACCGTTTTTTATAAGAGGTACCTACAAAGTGGGAAAGAAATTCCACTTGGAACAAATAGATTTTTCAAAATGTAACATTAAGATAGTTAATTTTGTACTAAATTTCTTTTTCTTTCGACTTCCATCTGAAAAATCGGTGACAAATACGTTCGCACGATTCTTTTAAAACATGAGTGCGTAAGAAAAATATTTAAATATTGCAACGGAATGTTAAAGAAAAATAATAAAATCAATTTTCATCATAATGATTTTTTTAAATAAAAACTTTTTTTTCTCGTACCTCAAGTTACGCTGAGAAATTACTCGGAATAAAATTCTGCTAAAGCATAAGCGTTGGAGAAATATTTAAAGGTCGCTACCGAGTTTTGGCTTCTTTTATAAAAATTCTGCGACTTAAAAATAATGATTTTATCGCGACTTTTATTTTAACGCAACAAACGAAAAATTCAAAAGGTATATAAACCAACCTAGACGAGACATAATATCAGGAGTACAAATTGAAAATGCGGGATTTTTTTCTATTTTTGAACGTTTATTCTGAAAAAATGGTAACAAATGAATTATTCAAAGTATTGTCCATCGCTAGCCACAACTTTTTCCCATCTTTCTGGCAATTTACGGATACCGTCGCGAAAAAATTCGGCCGGCTTGGCTGCTATCCAGTCATCGACCCATTTTTGGGCTTCTTCGTAAGAATGGAAGCGCTGGTCAGCTAGGCCATGTGTCATCGATCGGAAAAGGTGGTAATCGGAAGGAGCAATATCTGGGCTATACGGCGGGTGGGGTAAGACTTGCCATTTCAGCGTTTGTAGGTATGTTTTGACCGGCGCTGCAACATGTGGCCGAGCGTTGTCATGTTGCAAAATTACTTTGTCGTGTCTTTGCTCGTATTGTGGCCGTTTTTCTTTGAGTGCGCGGCTCAAACGCATCAATTGAGTTCGGTATAGTGCTCCTGTGATGGTTTCGTTCGATTTCAATAGCTCATAATACACCACACCCAGCTGGTCCCACCAAATACAGAGCATGAGCTTGGCGCCGTGAATATTTGGTTTGGCCGTCGATGATGATGCATGGCCGGGGTAACCATATGATTTTTTGCGCTTCGGGTTATCGTAATGGATCCACTTTTCATCACCAGTGACAATGCGATGCAAAAAACCCTTCCGTTTTTGCCGTTCGAGCAGCAGTTCGCATGCAAAAAAACGGCGCTCGACGTCTCTCGGCTTCAGCTCATACGGCACCCAATGTCCTTGCTTTTGGATCATTCCGAGGGCTTTTATACGATGGGAAATGGCTTGTTGTGTCACTCCCAATGAATCTGCGAGCTCTTGTTGAGTTTGACACGAGTCTTCATTGAGTATTGCCTCCAATTCAGCATTCTCAAACTTTTTCACTTGGCCCGGCCGCTCTTTGTCCTCAACGTCAAAATCACCACTTCTAAACCGCACAAACCATCTCTCGCACGTTGAAACCGATGGAACATGACTCGGATAAGCCTCGGAGACCAATCGATGTGCTTCAGCAGCACTTTTCTTCAAATTAAAGAAGTAAATTAAAACTTCCCGCAAATGCTGTTTTGTTGGCACGAAACTCGACATATTGAGAGCTCAAAAAAACTATGAATTTGACACTGCGACAAATTGACACATACTGAAAATTAAAGCTATAAGACGTAGCTTTGACATGAACATAGTCACAGTACTGCCTGATGCGTATAGCGTTAGTAACGCCATCTGTTATCAAACCCGCATTTTCAATTTGTACCCCTGATACATAAGTGACGAAACACTTTTTTTAAAACTATTTTTCTGCAAAAATTCGGTACTAAACTCTATATATTTCCATTATATGTATCGATGCTTTTGGATAATTTTATTTGGAGTGTTTGTCACCGTTCTTTTGGTGGGATATAAAAAATAAATAAAAATTTCAAACAAGTCACTTAACGGAAATGTATTTAATATATTTTCTTTAAAACTCGGTAACATTCTCTAATTATCTTTCGTATGCATTAATGTTTAAGGAGGTTTTTTTAATCCATAATTGTCATTGATTTTTCATGTGCGAGACGACAAAAAGACATGAAGTTTAACGCAATCCACCCTAGTGCAGCATTTTAATGTACATGTTCAACAAACATCGAAAGTTGTCGTTAAAAAATTGGAAAATAAATTTAAAAAAAAAGAACGAAGGATTTAGAAAGATGAATTTGATTTTTTTTTCCGCCAAAGGAAAAAAAATAAAGGCGCGATGATGAGGAGTATGAGACGGGAGGGTGAATTGCGATACCGCGGGTAAGAGTTTCTGTTTTATTTAGCGAGCGATTCAATCCAATCAGGCTCACGATGTGTCATCGTGGTAAGAATAGTCGCACTTAACACTGTGGGACAGACTCTCTTTTTTCGCGCGCGACTTGTCGATGCAAGTTGCCGCGGCCCGAGTGTTGTCACCGTCTTCTGCACCAACTCTCTACCGCTCGGTATTCTATTTATAAAGCGCTTGTTCGCCGACGCTTATTAATAGGGGCCGATTTAACGCCTTGGTTAATTGTGAGTTATGCGATGATAATGCGGGGGGTGGGCACGTGCCCTCGGAACACTGAAAGAGCCACAGATTTACAAGCGCTACAGCCACGAGACGAAGCAGCTGCTTCTTTCGGCATTTGAACAAACGTTGACTTTCCAATCTGATGAACCGCGAAGATGACATTTGTTTTTATACCGAACGAAAATGATAATGTACCTTGTTAATCCAATATTTTTCACAAAATATTTTTATTCCTGAATATAATTGAGAGATATTATAATATTAGATAGCAGCGTATAACCACAAATCCTTTTGCAATATTTTTAAAATTGTGTGTTCATGTTGTTCTCGAGTAATATATATTTCGCCTGATAATATTTACAGCACAATTATGCAGCTACATAATTAATTCTTACGAATATCATTATAAAAGCAGCCAGAAACAAAAACAACAACAACAATAATAATAATAACAATATCAATGAATTATCGCTGTCCCTGTGGTTGTTATAATAATGAGAAACGAAGCGTCGGAAACTCGTGTGTTAGTTAACGATAAATTCCTCGCACCCTGTGCTCCCGCAAACCAGAGACTCATAACTTTCGCCTCGCACTACCGCACTCTGGCTTGTTCAAGCAATATGTTGTTATTTATCAGTCCTATACAATCAAACGTTAACACGACAGCGTTTACAAGGTATCTTAAGAAAAGACATTATTCACAAGGCACTATAGAGTGTCATACTTAATCTTAGCCGGATGATAACTGTTTGCTCTATAATGACTAATGGCTCGATATGCTTCTTACGAGCAAGTCGAAGGTTGAGTAAATTTAGGTGATTACCGAAGATTATGCGTCCCTCGAAATTCTCTCATTATTATAATATTCACAAATTACCACCGAATCAACAGCCGGTGCTAGTAAAAAAAATGTCGGAACTGCAGGATTTGTTGTAAGTAAAAAAAAATGATTTTATTATGAAAATAATAGTTTTAATTGTTTTGTATAATATCGAACCTTTGGCTCTGGGACTGCACTTCTCGCCCCTGGGTGGCGATGGTGATTCCTTGTGTGCCTGGATCTTTCCAATCAGCAATTCCAACCGCGAACTGTTGCCTTTGAACAACATGTTATATTTCTAGTTTTTTAGCCACCCTCCCCCCTTGCCCAATATACGGGTAATTCAATTAGTCAGTTGGTCAAAAACATTCCACGCACTTGATGGTACTTCTCTATGGTAATTTGACAGACGTTTTGTGAGTATCCTTTTGATCACACATTTGTCCACAACATCACCACAAGATTGATCAAAGTAATCTTACTTCATCGTCGGAATGATGATCAAGAGTTTGTAGCACTCGTTCGAAACACTCTTGAGTCTGTATCGTGAGTCTGTGCCGTGATCACAGGCTAACAATTGTTTTAATTTCCTTCTTAATTCGTCAATTAAAAACACGATAGAAATGTTAAACCCGTAAGACCGCGTTAATGTCTTGAAAACTTAAAAACTTTCACCAACGTAATTAATAAGACACTTTTTGAAAATATAGTTTTTTTTTTCTACAACGAATTTTGTACTCTGTACACGCTAAGGATGAGATGTACTTCCTTGTTACTGACAAGCCATCGATTGACGAATTATTCGAACAAGATTTTGACTTTTTGCTTGAATGACCTTATGGAAGTGGATACCACAGTGATTCAGATACGTGCGTAGCCCAAAGACTCGCGGGCGGTACTGGCTCACTGCTGAGCCAAAAGGTAGGCCAGTTAGGCTTGTTGGTGCAGTCCTTGTGTTTCGTCGTGGCTGAGCCGTAGTGCCTCTCGGTGGTCCGGTGTTCCGAGTCTGCTGGGAGAGTCTATAGCGGGTACTAAGGGGGCCCCGGGACTATTATCGCCGCTAGGAGCCCGGAGGTACCGCGCGCGGAGTAATAACAGCGCGGTGGAGTTGGCGGAGAAGGGACCCCGAAGGAGAGGCCAGGGAGCCCCCTTGGGAAACCGACGAGCGCATTGGACGGTAGGCGTGCACGATTACACCCACTACCCGCACAACGACACACACACCTTACATATCAGGACTTTTCGTTAGCTTCTACTCGAATAGTATACTTGGAAGCTCATCCGATCTAGGCTGTGTGATAACACGGACCGGTTACCGAGCATTCGTTGCACCCAGATTATTTTCTCTTGTTACATTGTTATCAGAATTACACGACAGACGACACCCGGAAGATGCTATTTATTGGTGACCCTGGTTGATATTCGAAGACTGCGCACTCTGTGTTTTAAACGTCAATTTTTTTCACCGTGTTCGATACAATAGGAAGACGTACCCCGAAATCATATTTAATGTAAATTATTGTCGCGTGGGATCTTCCGCCGACTGCCATTCGATACCGCAATCCTATATTTTTCTTCAGAATCTTTGGTAATCAAGTTTTCACTACTTATTTTCTTCAATTTCATCCTTTTTGTTCTGACAAAATTGTAACGTGACATTTATGTTAAATGCGTTTTTGTTTATAACGAATGATACACGAAACCTCATTGTGAAGCAGGTGAATGTATGTAATGGCGGTGATCTTCTTGCTCACTTTTCGTTATATATACAAATAATTTTTTCATAAAACTCCTTGTGTCTTTAAAATTCTGTTGAAGCTACATCTTTAGCAATTTGAGAGTATATAAAATGGTCTAAGAACTAAAACGTACTAACTCCCTTTCGGAAGTTAAAAAATCAACAATTTTCCAAAACTTATTTACCTGATAGAGTAAACAAAGTTTTAAAAATGTGCGATACCTATATGTGATGATTCATATAAATAAATGATGAAGTACCACACTACACCGCGAGAAAATAATGAAAACAAAAGAAAAAAAGAGAATAAAATCTCTGCTGATCTTGATGCTTTATCGAGTCTCGATCTACCGATCTAATGGACATTTTTACCGATTGCCAGCAGGAAGAAGGTCAACGAAGAAGGTCAACGAAGAAGGTTAATCTTATTGTCACTCGAGTTAATATAAGGCGTACCTCCTCGCATCGTCGAATGGTCGTAGCTCGGTATTCAACGAGACTGTATACTGGAACCGGTTGGAAAATGGACCGAGGTCAGGGACCTCGGGAGGGTTGCTCTTGTTGCTAGTACGGTGGAAACCTGCTGCTATATAGCTAATGGTATATTGCGCGCGCGCGCGCGATCTCTTAGCCTGGCCTCTGAGATTGTCGTTGGTCATATTAATTCATTTTTATACGGTTTCTGGAACAAGGCTGACCGTTAAAACCTGTCGAGAATAACGTTAAACAACGGATAATGTAGAAACGTGCGAAATTAGTCGGGGATGAACTATTTCCAAAGTGCGAACTCCATGGTTTTAATATCTCTGTTGTCGACTTGAACATTCCTGATTTGTCTCAAAGTCCCGCCGGTCAAAAAAATGCTTCGATGTTATTCCCTTTCCGATCCCAACTTTTCGTCGAGGCTCAATGACGACGAACAAAAAATCGGTAGCTTCTGTTGCTTCGTTTGTACACCTAACTGACTACGAAGGCGTTGAACCGTATCAACAAAGAAGATTCCGTTACCCATGACCTTTCTGATTGAGAATAACACGAGAACTGCACGGTAGGCGCCGTTCTGACGATTTATCGATCTCTGTTATATATTTCCCGCTCCTATATCAACTATTTCATCATCATTAACAATGAGCAATACATCTTTCTATAAAATAATGTAAATAGTAATCGATGGGCCGATTATTATAATTGTCGGTAGGCTAGGAATAACTACAGTCCCTAAATAGAGGATCGATGGAAGACACGCGGGGTTTCTCGTTGCGAGTACGCGGGAACGACATCCGCGACAACAGAGTTCGCGTAAAGGTTCTACGCGGGAGTTTGACGTTTCGAATGAATGGAGCCAGGAGCTACGTCCGGGACCCCCTGGCATCTCTGTGAAATCGTGCGGAATGGATTCTCACACACGGCTGGAGCTCAGTGCCACCTTGTTCGCGTGGACCCCGGGCGCCACGAACCCCCGTTGATTCCACCAGTTACCTCGAGCAACCTCGCGACTTATCGAGATCTCTACTCGGCTCTCGACCACCTATCGCTCTACCTTTGCATGCCCTCGTATTCCACCCAACATACTCGTAATACATTCGCGATTTCTACGTGCTTTTACACCGTAAGGGCCCACCCATTGGGCCTATTCATATCAGTGCCCGCGGACACGTCAGAGGCGCTCACCTCACAACCGACCCATCTGCCTCAACCCATTTGTTGTCAACTTTTAGTATTGATATTTTGACATAAAGACATCTTTGTCACATACAGTGAAAATGGCTTATTTTCATTACGAAAGATGACTATGAATTCATCTTGGTCTTACGATACCGACTTCTCAAGAAGCACTTAACATTTTGACAAAAGCAAACATCTGTAGACGTCTGTAGCTGTAAATTTGGTTTCGACCTCAGTATGTTAACCGTGTCCCAAGAATATAGGGAACAGCTTCTTCTGATTCACCCCTTAATATCCTTTTTTTCGTTAATTTCGTACGATGATTGTTGAAAAATTACGAAAAATGGCGATGGACATTGTTCTGGCGGAGAATGTTTACAAGTTTAAGAATCTTATTGAAATCTACCAACTGTGGATGAATCGTGCAACAAGTAGATAGTTTCCACCCGTTGCTGCGAAGCAAACAGAGCCTCACCTTCTATATCGATAGCTCTACCAGCGTTGAAAAAAACTGTCTCAGAAGCGAATCTTGAAACGCATCTCGGAAAAGCACTCTGAAAGTATCGGTTAGCTATAGTTGAAGAGTCGTGCATAGAATTCGATTCGAAGCTATCTCTTCGTGACTCTTTACAACATTATTGTTGTACATTGGTGGCAGTTACGACGAATCTCTTCGAGTCTGTTAATCCGAGAATTTTTTCGACATTCTCATTGACAACGAATCTCTTCAAGAATCTTTTTAAGATAAATTACCATTATTTAACTAATTAATTTACTCAGTGACCCACCGCAAGTGCCTCAATGTGTCCCACTGGTGAGGCACAGTGAACCGAATAGTTTTATTTTTTTTTTACCCAGTGACGAACATGCATCTATATGTATAAACAATGCCGACACTATCTGTATATTAAATTGACTATGAAAAAAAAACCTCGACTTTATACAGTGATATTTAAACCGGAAGGACGATTTTAAAAAAAATAGATATCATTTACGGATGAAATGCATTTGAAAGTACAATTGGAATTACATTGGAATCATGTAACCCGTTCAATTATTAAAAGCCTCTGTCAAAGTTTTTTTAACATTATAACACAAGAAATATATTTTGAGTGGCCCATGGTGTCACACGGTGAAAATATTTATCACGTAGTTTCAAAAATTCCATAAGTTTTAATGCATAAAACTATTTTACAACATTACAAACTCTTTATCATGATCAAAATTTTGACGGAGAAACTAAATAATATTTAGAAACGAAACATTTAATGAAATTAACAATATCTTTTGTTTCTGACCGAAATCACAAGAAGCTTTCATATATTTTCATTTTATTATCAATTAAACTATAAGTTTTTACAAAGGTTATAAATTCTCGATGGATAACTATTATTTAATTTAACAATCAGTAATTTAGACCAAAATCGTTATGGCTGACTATGATTTTCCACGGATCATTGTACCTCACTCTACCCAGGGGACAACGGTCTTCAGAGCCACCGTCATTCATGGCCTTTTGATGTGTCACTCCAGATGAGTAAAAGTTCGTGGCACCGACATAAACAATTCTGAATCACGATGAATTCAACTTGGGTTTTGAATGCTCGTTATACAGGAAATTATAACATTATTTATTTATTTTATAACATACACGAATTTATAAGCGAAATTACTAAATAAGCTCATTTTTTTTCAAAGTTAACATTTGAAATAAATTATTATGTAATATTTAAAGTTACATGAAGCGTTTGGTGTTCAATTCAGAATATTTATTATAGTAGCACCTTGGAAAATTATTTTTCGTGTGGTAAAAAGTTATCTTTTTATTTGAATCAACGCACACTCTTAAAAATACGGTGTCCGCACTGACGACTGGTGTCACCATTTGCATTATAACCTCAAAACTTTCAACGCATTTTACTTGAAAATAGGTGAATGAAATTCAATAACATTTTAAAATTATATTCGTGGGATAATTCTGTATTGGTTGCTGATAATTTATTGATTTTCATCTAATCGACGGTAACTATCGGTAAAAATTGTTTAAATTAACACTGAATAGGTCAACACTGGTGAAAAGTCCACATAAATTATCTTTAGCACCTTCGATTTTTAACTGTGCGTAACCTCGATGACATTTTTTCCGCTCTGTTTTTTTTTGTCAAGTTTACTGCACCTTTACAAGTTTTATCTGCAGCTTAACGTTTTAATCTATAGCTTAAAACCGCAATGTCAGTCACTAAGAATAACAAACAAGGATAAATAATAGTAATGATACGCCATTAGAAATTTTCCAGTTCGTTTCATTTACATGCTTTTTGATAATCGGCGTGTTGCACCAGCGTACTGTGAATTTTCCGTTCTCAAATGACGTTTTAAGATTGTCATTCATCCTTTGCGTACTACATTGTATTCCTGAGATACTGATTAAATAGTTCAAACAGTGTAGAAAATACTTGTAAGTTATCGTTGTGGTTATTAGATATCCAAGTGCTGACTCAAAGACGAAAGTATCTCGATGACTATACACGGAATCGCTGGAAAAAGGATGGAAATTCAAACTTCCGGTACATAAAAATTAATTTTACAAGGTCTTAAAATAATAATAAATATTCTGAACTGAACAGTGAATGCTCTATGTGACCTTAAATATTACATAATAATTTATTTTTAATATTAACTCCGAAACATGACCTCATTCATCAATTTAATTTATAAAATCGGGTTGGAAAACAAAGATGAAATTCCATTATTTCTTTCATTATGATAATAAATCCCAAGTTGATATTATCGTAATTCGACTTGGTTCAATGTCTATGCCTCGGACTTTACCCATCTAGAGTGACTTATCGAAAGGCCATGAATCATAATAGTTTCGAATACAATTGTCGGTATACAAATTCCACAATGAAGATTTTCAAAAAAAAAAAAAAAAAAACAAAAAACATAATAATTATTGTACAAATGAAAAAGTTGATCCACATGACACTGACACATACATTGCACATACATTGCACATAGGATCTCGACACAACTGAATATAACATAAGTTAAGTAAAAATCCAGAAATAAAAATAATTTTGTTACGATTGAAACGAATCTCGTACAGAAATCCTAAAATATATTATTCGCCACGATGAAAAATTGTCTAGATTTGTCGCAATTGTTGTCTGTAAAAAATATCGGAGAGACAGTCAAGCAGATATCCATCGTATTTATAATCGAGAAGCGTGAAAAGCGTCTCAGTGAGACAGCTTAGAGTACATTATCAAAACTATCTAAATATCAATAAGAATTTCGAAAGGAATATCATATCGGAGCCTAATGCGCGACTCTTTTTCTAGCTGACAATGATACTGAGACTCTTTTTGAGATTCTTACCGATACTCGCTTCCAAGATTATTTTTTACGCGCGGGATAACGAGTTTACAAACGAAATCCGTGTAATTCAGAATCATTTAATCGGTTTAACGTGTGACGGGTTTTAGTTGCGGGTAAGTAGAAGAGTCAAGAGCCGGATCGATGCTCTTGTCCCACGGCCATTCGATTGTTTTTGCCTACAGTACAGTTCTGCGACGCTTCCACGATAAAGGAAACGGTATTTCGATGCCACCTAACATCGCTTCCTCATTACTTCCTTTGTCCGTTTAGAGTTACCCCAGTGGATTCTCAACGATTTGTAACGTATACCCTACCAGTTTCGCTGGGTCAACGTTTTGCCCTTCCTACTTACTTCACTTTAGAGGCTATTAGGGACACATTGAATGCCATACGAAGTACCTCAATTTCCTAGCTAAACTCGCGATCAAACTATGCTAAACTTTCTACATTTAAGACATCTCAACGCTCTGCAGCGCTCTGTGACTTAATCGGAACAATGCCTTACGTATCTACAATCTATTTCAACCCAGGAAAACTTGTAGGTTTCTATTATACAATAATGTAATAATATATGCATTAACCCTTTGGTGACTAGTAATATAGAAAAAAAATTGTTATATTATTTAATTATTTAATAGAAACAGTTATCTCGACTTAATGAAATTCGCAGGCGGAGTTTGCAGAGCGAGCACGTGGAAAAGTTACGTGTGTATCTGCGACGCACACTTTGTAGGTGGCTCCCACGATCAAGCGCATGTGCGACTGGGAGTTCATTCTGATCGACTCCGCCTACGTTACCTCTCTGGTTATTCTCTGTTGCTACTGCATTTTCTATTTAGCTTGAAAATTTTATTTTATCGCAATATAAGAAATATCAAAAGCGTATATTTAAAAAACCTGAATCAACGAACGCCACATCGTCTTATTCTATATTTAAAAAATACTTTCACTGCGTAGTAAATGGTCGATGTTTTCTTATTCCATTGTTCAACACGGTATCCTGGAATTTAGCATGGAACAAGGTAACTAGTTTTCTTTCCACAGTGTGAAAAGACGTTGGAGTGAACCGAACCAAAAGCCCTCTCCAACTTGGGTGAGTCAATGAAGTTATAAAAGGCGTAACGAATGCAGTTGACAAGTAGAAGACTGCTGCTGCTGCTGGTATATTGTTAAAGAAAGTTGTTCCGGGGTTGTGATGCTGTATAGATATTGAGACCGTGGCGCGCCATCATTGCCCGGAACAATGGATACCGCGATAATTCGTTACACTGCTTCTTGAGCTTCTCGTGAATCAAGCAAACGCCAGCCGTTAAGACGATCCACTGGATCTCTCTCGTGAGAGACTATCTTATCGTCCTGTCACGACAAAATAGCAAATTTATCGGCCACGACATCAACTTTCCTCATTCCATACCGCACATTCGTGTAATATTCCAGTAATTGATGTTTTTTTTTCAAATTAGATACATTTTTTCATCACCAAGAAAGTTTGCTTTTCATTAATTATTTTAAATAAAATATATTTAAATGCTCCTCGTCGATAAATTTTAATTAATTTATGCTACTTCAAATAAAATGAATAAGAAGATTTTTCTTAATGTCATTTTCCAATTAAAAATAGTATGCGCAAGGTAAGATGAATAACCAATAGAAATGTGGCAAATAATCAGGAAGCAATGTGCAATAATATTTTATTTTGGAGTTTTATTTAAAACAAAATTTACTTATCTACCCGATTGGTAAAAGTTAGCGAAACAACCATGGTCGTAACTACACTTGGGTAGAAATTTTGAGTTTGATAGCTTAACATTTGCAAACAGAATTAAAATTTTAGTTATAAACACAGAAAGGGAAGAGAGAGGCGGATGCATCAGGCATTTTTGCTAAACTACTTTTCAGTTCGTTTCAGATTATTTGAAATATTCTGTCAATAATCTAGAATAAAAAATGTTTCTTAAAAACAAAGTTTTCTCTAAGAGCATTCCTTGTGTAAAAAATTCTTGACATTACGTGATTAACGTTACGATATTGTCCTGTCGAAAGCTAAAAAGATGCAAGACAGAAATTTATCAAGGAACGGCATCAGTCATTACCCGTTAGTACATTGACCATTAATTCAGTACCCAAACTCTTGCCCATTACTGACGGTTTCTTCTCTGTCGAGTTTCTAATTAACGTCCTCGGAAAAGTACTTAACCAAGGTTAGTCGGGGGCAGGATTTTCGGTTACTGATGGCGGACAACGATACACAACGAGGGTGAAGGCAGCCAAGGGTGCTTCGGTTTCTAAGAGCATAGCCACTTCCGGCCAGAACAGTTTCCGGTTTCGCCCAACGTCTTAAGCCCCAGACCAAGACCGTTTAGATCCTTCATTCTCTACCTTCGTCCGCTTCTATTTCTTCGTCGTGCTTACCACTTCAGTGCAATACACACCTATTCCAACTCACCCGGAAACTTGCGCGCGATTCTACAACCGTGACCAAGTCCAGTAGAGAAGCGCGTTCACCTTGAAAGTTGGCCCATTCGCATTCAAATTATTCTATTGTCTTAGCCAGCTCCTCTTGCTAAATCTCTGAGTCCGTCATCTATTTTCATAAGGACGATGCATTTTTTAAAAAGTTTCTTACTGCCGAGTTCTCCATTTGGAAAAAAATAGCCTCTTTGACTTATCTTTGTAAATATTTTTATAAATTAACAAATAATTTACTTACTTCCTGACAGAAGAAGTTCTGTTAATTCATGTGCGGAATTTGAAAAAAAAAAATTCAATAAGCTTCTAATAGCGCACGAACCCTCCCCTATCCCATTTGAATACATCTCACGCGATTCTCAATCTCAAAACTCAGTGTTGGAAGGTGGTCGACCGCCGAAAGAGCTGATAAGGTCCAAGATGCCTGGGGACCTCCTGCTGCGTGACACGGTGGACAGTGTCGCGCCCAGCTGGCGCGTTCCCGACACCTACACTATAGCGAATGAGTGTAGGCGAGCGCGCGAGAACAAATAAGAAATGAGATTGGTAGATCATGAATATGAATAAGATGCAGAAACGTGTCTGGTGTGTTGGAGGTACGTGGCTGTAATCTTTTTGTTCCAGACCGATGAAAAACTCATATACCCACTTACGACCACACGAGCTCCCAACACTGACAATACTTAATAACCTTTTCTACATTTCTTTAGATATTTCTTACGGTTATGCTTATCTATTATCTACCAATATAAAAATATATTTTGAGAAAATAATGTTAATAATGTCGATAATTCAATTATCGTTGCTCAAGTACGTTTTGTATTTTTTATTTATTTTCGTATTTAATTCCGGCTCACAATGAAATTTAAAACTGTTATAAGGAAAACAAAAGAAAAACGTTGAAAGTATAACTTAAAAAATAAATCATACGATTTATAAGATTATCATACGAGCCATTTGTGCTCAAGATATAGAGAAATCGGGAGTGAGACTTTTTGCTTACAGCTTCTGACCAGCTGGAATCCGAGTTCCCGAGAGCTTTACAACAGAGAAAGAGGGTACGAGGAGCCAGGACAGTTCACTCGCAGCAAGTTCTTTGCGTTCCCCCTTCCGTACGATCCTTCGTATATACCAACACGTGCACACGTGGTGCAGAACCACCGGTGGTTCGTGCACTTCTGCCCCTCGCCGCGCCTGCGCGATATACACGTGACATGTTAATCTTCCGACGCGCGCGAGCCAACCGCCGAGTGGGCTCTTAATCTTGGCTCGAGGAGCACGATTCCACTGCGAGATCGTAATCTGAGATTTAGGTAGGAACCGGTGCGTCACCCTGGGCAAGCTGTCCAGCGAGATATTCATATATATATTTCATATAGTGCAGGACCCAAAGCAAAAAAGCCACCATTTGTGCTAAACTTTACTGCCTGGTCATTGATCCTAAGTTTTTTCTAGGATTCATGATATTTTACAGTAAGATTTATTCATGAATAGCGAAGAAGCGATTTAAATGATCAATATTTAACATTATTATCATGTCGATGTAACTCATATTGAAAATATAGAAAATCGAACTGTTTTCAAAATTGCCACAGACATATGTCAAAGTATCCGTTCGGAAGTATTCTTTTCAAACAACAATTTTCAATACTCTGACATTGAAATGTAAAAATAAATAATAAATGTATATAATTTATCTTTGTACCACGCAAGCTTGTGACAATTTCTATAACTGGTAATTAAATTCAATAACGTACGATATTGATTTATCGATGTGGTCGATTGTAGCTTGACTCGGATCATAATCACGAAAGAAATTAAAGATTGCAGTAAAAAAAAGATTGGCTGTCAAAAGGATAGGGTTAGGAGTCCATTGCGAGGCACGTGCCAGGGAGTCACGCTCCGCTTCAAGATCATTCGGCTATGTCGAGTGATCGTCTGGCGGCTTATTCCCCTTTTCCATTTCAACCAGAGTCAGTGAAATCTTGGTTTGAGGGTTCACCTGAATCACCTGTCTTCTCGGTTCAAGTACTCTCAAGACGGACCCTTGGTTTCGCTACTTAAATCCTTTGAGGTTTGAGAAAAAGCTAAACAAGTGGCATCGATGCGAACGCCAGCACGCTTCTCCTACTCTATCTACCACCTGCGTAGGTCGATCTTACGAAGCAACCAAGCAAAACTTCAATGTTTCTTTGTTTTTCTTACAACAACTTCTCAAGACTGGTTTATACCTACGTCGTAAGACTATTGAGAATGTATAATAAGTAGTATCTACGCTTCTTGTAGTTAAAGATTTTCCACGAGGTTTTTCGATGTCAAACATTTGTCAAAAATTTTAACACGCACTCGGCTCCTATCGCCACCTCGAGTTTTTGCTGGAACCTATGGTCAAATCATAGTTCAATTATCTTCGGCTATGAGGCGCTCTCCGTGAGTTTAAGCATCTTTTTCGGACATTTGTATAATAGATATTGCTAATAATCGGCCATATTTCAGTACCATTCGAAAGTACTCTCTGTGGATTTTTAAAAATTGTAAAATCTTTATAGGAGATGCATTATTTTTATTTTATTTATATGACGTTCAAGTGGCAAGTTAGACAACGAAAATGAACAAACAACAAAAACTACAGTAAAATGGTAAAACGTCCCATTGAGACATTTTAGAAGACACTGACAAGATTGATGAGAAAAATGTACGCCACACGAATGAAAGGCAAATAATTAATAACGAAACAAGAACAAAAATACAGAGGGAGAAAAAAGAAGAAAAAAATGAATATCAGTTACAGTATAATACAAATTTTAAAAAACCGTGCAAATTTGAAATTTGCACATCGCTTCCTCGTGATTCTCGTTAATCCACGGATTCTTCTCTATGGGAAATGGTTTTTTTTAAATTCTGGTTTCCTCATAGAGGAAGTGGTATTAGAATTATCAATTGAGTCGAAGGTTTAGTAAAATTGCAAATTTCATAAAGTTTAAACCTCTCGATCGATTCTTACCAAATTCAAGATTAAGTATCCTTGTACCATAGCTAATTTGTATACCAAGTTTCGGTTCGTTCGATGAAAATTTACGAAAGTTCGAGCGAAAATACAATAGTTATTTTTTTTTAATTATGAAAACTCAAAATTTTATAATATCTGAAAGTCTTGATCGATTCTTGCCAAACTCAATACCAAACAACATTGTCACCGGGCCTATTCCTGTAGAAAGTTTTAGCTCGATAGCTCAAAATTTACATAAGCTAGAGAGATCATACTCTTTTTCCCAAAAATTCAAACAATCATAAATGAGACACCCAATAGTGATTTGGGCGATAACACGTGGGAGCGCACGCGCGTTCGTGCTGTCATTTTTTCTAAATATGATTTCTCAACGATTTTGAACATTTTAAGTAACTCTGACGTCAAAATATTGATAATTTTTTTTTTCACAAAAACAAAGCGTCTTCTATGAGAAAGGAATAAGAGATGTCCGATTGAGTAAAAAAAAATCGATGGTCTAACGCCAGAAAGGCGTATAATCATAACTTATACACATCCGATACGACCTTTAATTTTCGACCATTGAAATATAATTTTCATTATAACTATTGGATTAAAAAATTTAGTAAAAAACTTTTTCTTTTGTATTTACACGTTGAAGTGCCCGACTTACACCTATCAAAAAAATATAAATAAAAATAAAAATAATACACCTTCTAAAAAGATTAATTAAACATTTTTAAAAAATGCGTGGAGAGTCCAAGGGATAAAAAAAAATATGATAAATAAAACTATGAGCAATCTGAAAGGGTCTGAAAAACATGGCTAAACTGAAGGAGAATGCCTCCTATAAGCCGTCATATAGACCACTGATTGTTGTAAACACCTATCTCAAAATCGACACTCTGAATACTTTAACTGTTTTTGCACGGGTTCAGAATTCATTTGTGCAGGACGGAGTTTTGAGCACAATGGCCATGTTTGCATCGATGATTTTAGTCTCTAAAAGTGTATAAAAACAAGTTCTCAAGTTCAGAACTTATTTGACTAGTACGTAGTACTCTAACCTTCTTAATGGGAGGATGTTTCGTCGTTACGTTTCGATTGTTACAGACGAAAAAGTCTGACAAGCGGTTACTTTGATATTGAGCGACTCCCGTTCCCCTTATCCTCGAGAAGAATTAGGGGTCTCACCTGCCTGACCTCCGTGGTTTGGCCCCCAGCCCCCTGACGACTATTCCGTACGACTATCATCCTTTGCACCAGTGTGGTACCCGGTATAAAAACTCATTTGGTGTAGCTAAAGTGGAAAGAAACGATCTTTATTCTTTTTGCTCGCCCGAGTAAACACGTGCTCTTCTTCCACTCTTAAACGTCTCTAGATAGGCACAGCAACGGGAGCGATCACAAAAAATAAATGAGTTTGCATTTCAGTGGATCTTTAAGCCGTATTGTTTATAAACATGTTAAAAATTTGAACAAATTTTACATCTGTGCGAAGTGTAATACTTAAATATTCTAAGTGAAATACTTAAATATTGGCAAACGAGGCGAGTGGTATATTGTGTACAACGAAGTCCGTCAAAATAACAATGTGCAAATAAATATGAAAGTAGGTACTCCCGGTCCCGTGGACACGTGAGTCTGTCTAGCCAAAAATGGATGCCTCTGGTCAGTTATTTAGGTCTTAGAGGAGTCACGATATTGAAAAACTCGGGGAAATTCAATGAGTCGACGATAGGGTGAACCCCCGTTGGTGCCCCAGGGCTCTCTCATAATTGCTCTTGCACTGTCACGTGTCTGCAACCATTACAGGAAGTTTAGTCATTTTATTGCCGTCGTGAAAATGCTTTTGTTTCTTGATACATTGGTTCACGGTCTGTTAAGTAAGCTGGGTCACGATTGCAATGCAAAGGTTATACAGTATGCTGAAGGCAAAAGCTTTTAGCGAATACAATAGAAGCGGCCATTGCTTCAAACCAACACTATGAGTTTCAGTAATGATTTAACATTGAAATTGGAAAACTTGTCATTTCTTCAATTCTATATTTATTTTTATTTTTATATTTATATTTATATTTGTTGTGGGTCTATTGAAAAAATACAGAAACAATCGGTTCATATAAAGTTTTGGTACTTTTATAGTACAAGGTGACTTGCACATTTGGATTCTTAAAAAACTTACAAGGACCGCGCCCACCATGACAAACCGAATTCACCCGAATTCCCCATGACTAAATGGTCGGCGTCTTTAGTCGGCCCGATGAGACGCTTATCCTGTTCCGATATCCGTTTTTTTTTGTTTCTAAATTGTGGAACGACTGAAAAAATCTACGCTACTTTTCTCTTCGGCAAAGTTCTAGGACCCACCACGATATACTTTCTCCGACGTTTCATTTCTTCGTTTTATCTACGCGTTCAAAATTTCAACCAATTAAACATTTTTCAACACCTGCCTTGGATTCCTCAACTGTCGATTTTTCAGAAAAATTCAATTTCCTGTTGTTCATGCTTGCGCTTTAAATTACAATCCATCACGTTGGTCCCATAAAAATTTTTATTTTTATTTTTTAGAAAAGCACACCTTTACTGATCGAATAATATTATTATTTATTTAAGAAAAAGGCAAAGAATGTTGTATCACGATATAATTTGTATAAATTACTATAAAAATGGTAATATTAAATATTCAAATAATTTATGTAAATATTATAGTAATCATACTGAATGCATACTCTGAGATTACGCACTGAATAAATCCGCACATTATTTATGGAAGATAGGTTAGAATTTAGGTGTTGAAATGATAATCGACAGTGACTGAACTCTGTAAATATTGGCTTAATATCCAGAAAGTTATTACGACTCTGTAAACCAGAACAAAACTGTATGCACCTATTCGCTATAAACAAGTATGAGAAAAGTGTGAGTGTTGAAAGTAGAAATATTGAAATTTATCTATATAAGGTATTACACAAGATTTTTAAAAGATCCCTCACAATTTTTAAACATTCTGTAACTTTAGAAGCATGAAACTTTAGTAACCATTAGCGTCTGCAATTTTTTAAAGATATTTTTATCAAGCTGAATTCTCCATTTAACAATTTGAAGAACGGGGCTTTTACCGCATCACAAACTAATATATTTGAAAAACTATGAGACTGACAAAAAACGTTAAATCCATAAAAGTTGGAGTTTTGAAGGAATTTTTGACTGAAAAAGATGTTGAATTTTAAAAAATACTATAAATCTTATTGATATAAGCAAATTTTATCCTTTGGCATGTTTGTCACCTTCGATTTTTTTTTTTTTTCAAATGCTTATAGAATGTCCTTTTATACATGTAGACTTACGGAAAAAACTGGCTTCGTGAACTGTCAATTTTTTAAGGTGTTATACATTTTTTTCAGTTACCTTAATTCTGTTATATCAATTATTTCCAAAACTCCGAATTGTATATAGAAAATTATGAATACAAAAGTTATTCAGCATAACGGAGTTTTGTTTACTGAATTTTTGTCGTCCTTCTTCAAGGTGCGTAAGTGCATAAATTATAAAATCGATCTATCGAGTACAGCGGTCTATTCAGAGCACCTTAATGATATGGTAGAATGGTTTGACACTTAAGTTTTAAATATGTTTTCGTCTTTGACCCCTAACGGACATACACCGAATTAAAATAGAATTTAGCCCGCTTGGACGTGACATAAGCAATTTAATATTTCAACGATTGAAGCATCTTAATGGCCCTTTTATCGCTCTTAAAAAATTACGAAAAAAATTAACACGGTACATTTCAATATGCTGAAGAAAGTTTCTCATCATGGTTTTTATATAGAATTCGTAGTTTTGGAAATAATTAATATAACACAATTAATGTAGCTGCTAAAAAAAATGTACATCTTCTAAAAAAAATTATAGGCCGATGATGCCAATTTGTTTCGTACATGCATAAAAGAATATTCGAAAAAAGATCGAAGGTGACACACATTTCGATAAGTAACAATTCATCGTTTTAGTAAACAGAGAGAATTTTATAGTAATATTACCGAAAATAGTTTAAGAATAATCTCTAGACAGCACAATAAACGTCGGACAAGTTGGAAATTTGAAAAAGTTTCCTATACCGTTTGAGAAAACTGAATGATACACAGTTTAGGATTCATTCCCAGACTGTTTGGTGTAAGAATAAAGATAAAATATATAAAAGAATAATAATAAAGATGCCCATTTTAAATTCTAAAGTATTTGAAATTTACTAATCTGATAGTTTTCTTATTTGCACAAGCATTAAATCCAACAGTCGTTACTGTAATAAAAATCATCACTCGCTTTATTAATGAAAGTAATCGTTGAGGAAACCAAATCACCATAAAAGATCACGTGAATAATGTAAATAAAATAATCATTTCCATCCGAAAATATCAAAGCTGAACACGATAAAACACGGACGAAGCTCACTGCATGGATGCACTTGTACGACTAACGGACTTTCGTTCTTCTTCGGAAGTCGCATGTCCTTGGTATGATGCCGATTGATAAGTACAACACGATATCGATCAGCTTGGGAGTTCCCACGAAAGCGTTTGGAAATCATCGCGCAACTGTTATTTCATCGAGAAGTATGGGTATAATCAATATACGTCGTAAATGGTACAGTGGTCTATGCATATTAACAGCATAGATGCGTCTGGTAAAAAACGCCATTTTTTTGGTCCTCCAATCGTCATACGGATCTGGTAATCATTATCATATTTTTCTCTCCGTGTAGAATTTATAGGACATCATAGAATTCTAGAATCATTACAATAAAAAATTGTTTGAAAACCCTAACTTTTATGTATTAAACTTTTTATGGTTCCCATAGTTTTCCAAACATATTGAATTGATACGACAAAGCCCTCAGTGTTCAAATTTTCAAATCAAGAATTCAGCTTAATAAGAATATCTTTGAAAAAAATTACAGTATACTCTTAGTTATTAAATAATTCATTTTGTAAAATGTCTTATGTACATATCAATGACCACAAGACAGGATCATCATGTTTGTTAGAAAAAAAAAAAGTTTCTCACAAGAAGTAGCAGAGTCTAACTATGTTATCTATTATAAGTGTAACGAGGCGCGAAATTTAAACTATCGCAATTTCTGATCTGCAAAGATCATTGGCAGCGCGTTAGTCGTGAAAGCTGAGTGCGCGCCGCCATCAGTCACGTTTTTCTCATGGTAGCCGCCAGGGAGCATGACGAATCGTATGACCGTTGAGCCGAGATACTCAAGGTGACAAAACAAAAGGATGTAGCTCGAGCACACTGCTGAACTGTGGGAAGCACCTGACAGCACCTTCGTTTACCTTTTACGTGGCGATTATTCGCTCGACATTCGGCCAACACGTTGCCTTTTTCATTATAATTCGCCATGTACTCAAACCGTCTTTACGGGGACTATCAATAATCCGAGACTGAATTTTCTTTCATCGCGATGTACAATATACCTCACAAGCTGTAACGAAATACTTGATCCGAAGCGCTGTTCGGCCATAGAACCTTGAGAGGGCTGAGTAACCTAAAAATCATGAAAATTAAATTTGTTCCGCAATTGCACGTATGAAATGTTGCAACTTGATAAAAATTACTTTTAGACAGGCACAAAAACAAAATGAAATGATTTTTTTTGTAGCTCTGCTCATCGTTGCAAGTATTTTTTCCATTCTTATCTTGTTGTGAGGTTCAGGATGCATCGATTGGCTCCAAATTAGCATCGCAAGGTCTGATTCTCATTGCAATTTTTTGCCACGCAGTAATTTTTTCCAAATTTTTTGTTAAACTTCTGTGTGTAAGATTTAAATAAAAATTCTTGTAACTCGGAATAAACAGAGTCTTTTTACATAGAGAATGCTACTTTGAGATACCAATTTGGTACATCAGTGCATCGTGAACCTTACGACAAGTAGAAAATGGAAGAAAAAAAAAAATGTCTACCGATGAATTGGGTTAAAAAAATTTAATTATACATAAGTTTAATTTTTTTTGTACTTGTCGAGTGGTATGGTTTATCAAATTGTATGATTTCATGTGTGCAATTAAAACTGCACTACCAATTTCATTATTTTTAAGTGGTTCGGCCTTTTTAAAGCAATAAAATCCGAAATTTTATGGCGTTTGCATTGATTGTAATTAATTGCTATTAGTAAAATGGTAATTTCAAAGTCAAATTAAAAAATGAATATAAAACAATTCTTCTGTCACTCCCAGTAATCATTAAAAAATATATATTGTAATTAATAAACAAAAGTATTTTTTATAACGTTTGGCGACGAACGTTACTATGATTTCATATTGAAGTAATAAAGTATCAGTGAATCAAGAACCCGTACAACTAGTTAGGACGATAATATGTATGCAGACGTGTAACTGATACATAAGTTTCATTTCTATTGTTCAAAATCAGTATAGCCGAGTGGGTTAAGGTTGTGGACTACTAATCGCAAGGGTTGGAATGTTAAAATCGCAAAGGTTAGAATCCCAATGTCCGAACAAAATAATTATTTCGATATTTCTAGCGTATAAGGGTGAAAAAAACAACAATAAAGTTACCCAAAATGATAAAACACTATCAGCATTTATGCAGATCGTTAGAAATATTATATTTTATTGTGAGCAGTTGTGATGATTTTAGTATCGAATCAATACTTATTCCGCATTCAATGTATGCTTGTCAGATCTACTGGCACTAATACTAGGTCAGGACAGTGCCATTCTGCTATTCGTATGTATAAAATGTCACGTCGTCTTGAAACCCATTGCAAAATTCTTCTGATGCACAGCGTGAATGAATACAAAAGCTTTATGCCCGTTACTGGCAGTGTGTTGGATACAACTTGACGTAGTCGTCATGTTGTTATTACTAACATTGCTATTATCATAACTGCAAAAAAAAAAAAGAAAAGAAAATCGATGAGTTCAGCGACTGTTGTCTCCTGGGATACGCAGTGTGAGGGCGGTTCTGGGTGAAAAGGGGCGGCTGCGTATCGACGATGGCAAGAATTCTGAGGCGCATATCATCTTAAAGTTTAATTGAGTCCTTGTCCCCATGGAGAAGAGCGCGGAGCCAATCATACTAGGTTTCTTGCGGCTCTTGAAAGCTCCTGGGACTGTCCCAGCCACCATCGGGTTCACCACCAGCTCCGCGACAGCCCGTCCCGGCCCATCGCACCCGCAACCGTATTTTCTCTGCTTTCAAGGAGTAGGAACGTCGAGCTCTACCCGCGAGGCATCTATTTGTGCTAAATCAACTTCAATTACTATAATATCGTACATTTTTTTTTCAATTTAAGGAATCAGTGGATTATAGAAAAGAAGTTATTCCAAACACCGTACGGGGGTTAAATGTGAAGATATTCATTTTTTGCTTGGCGAGGACAGCAAACTGTCGTGGAAATTGATGATCAAGTTAATCGCCCAAAAGGAAGATATTACGCCATGAACAGCGTTTCAAATCGATGATTTTGCCGGATGTTCTCATGTTACGGTCAAAGAATGGATGCATCACAGACTTGATATATAAGACTTGTAATATCCTCTGGATGACGCGTGTCCGTATACTATTGTTGAGGTTGCGAAGGGGACGGTACTCGGTTAGGCTATCGCGGTCTCTATCGTCAATCGTCCTTAACATTACGCTCCATTTCATCAAAACAGAAGGAGAGTACAAATGCCTGTTCGACATAATAATTTTAGAAAAATGAACTCAAAGCAGCATAAGAAAGTAAGCAAATTATTAAATATTTTGTAAAAAGTCATTCAATTAAAACAAAAGAAAATTAAATAAAATTATATTTTATAAAATTGTAATTATACGTTTAAGAATTTATGAAATATAATCATTCATCGATAAACACCGGAAGATTAACAACGCTAATGACAATAATATAAACGACAAAGGCTCCTTTTCATTTCAACGAAAGGAGAAATAATCAGGGAGCCGCCCTTTCTTCGTGCCCTAAGATCCGGTTAACCCTCTACTATAGCTTTCGCTCGATGTCCCGACGTTGTCCCGAAATATTTTTCCAACTACCTTGCGCCACAAAAAAATCTTGTGGCTCACGTGCTGAGCGCCTATACTGTACTCGGAGTGTAATATAGAATGGATATCCTGTCGGACCTTGTGCCCAGCCGATAGAAATAGCGTTGCTGCTGCTCGTATCTCAATTCCTTTGGTCCCCTTTACAATAATACCATCCGTATAGGTGGTGTGTGCCAACCCGTAATACGATATCGCGGAGGGAGGGCCGCCCCGGAGTGTAAAACAAAGTATGCTCGGCACATAATCGAGTTTCGAGCTCTCAGTATTCTGGGGTTTGTTTTTTTTTTGTCTCTTGACGGTGTTACCGGAAGGGCGCGATCACGATCTCAATCGGATTTCATCCTCGATTGCTTTTATCCATTCCAACAAACCTCCTAAAACGTTTATCATCTCAAAGCTAAGCAAGCCGCATTAATACGATTTTATTTTTATTTTCTTTTTAACAAAATTTAACGAGAAATCAATGTTTTATGTCAAATCTGTCTGAAACGTCGTTAATCACAGTCCTGCAACTATGTCGAGATTATGATTTATGTAATGAAATATTTAATTATTATGTTCTCCGATAAGTTTAAAGGTAGAGGGGCACAATGGTCAAACTCTTTGAAATATCCGAGTCCATTGAAATCATTCGATGCTCATGAGGCGGTCGATTAGGATGAGAAGGAGTACGCGCGGCGGTCCTGTGGTCTTTTGACTCTGATGCGGATTACTCGGGTCCCCTTTCTCTCATTTGTGTGCTTCTACTTGTGCTTGCCCGTGGGTTCTCGGGATCCTGGTGTCCTACGGGGGCGGTTTATTGTCGAACACAGCCATTGTACCCGCTTCTATAAGTCGTGACAAGATGATTGGGGCTTCTGGTTTCTCTTTTCGCAGGTGAATATATTCCTTACCCGTTCGCGATAATATATATGAAGCACCAGGGTTATTGGTTGAAAAAGAAAACTTTCTGGCGGCTGTAATTGCGCGTCGATCATTGTTTTGCTTAACGAAGACGTTTCAAACGTACTTTGCTTATTATTTTCTATTTAAAAAATTGTTTCAACTTTTAACTCTATTTTGTTTTAACTTGATACTTCCGCGTATACCATCTCCCACTTGCTACGTATTTTACCTACACAGTTAAAAATTCAAGGTGTTAAAGGCGATTGGTGAAGACTTTTGATCAATGTTGACGCATTTCGTGTAAATTTTAACAATTTTTACAGTGTGATAAATTCACACAAAAGATTGTGTTATAATAATTATGCTCCACCTCAAAATTTACAACATATTTATGTTCGAAATGAGTAATGAAAATCAATAAATTATCAGTAATCAATACAGAATTATGCCACGAATATAATTAAAAAATATCATTTAATTTCATTCATCTATTTTCAAGTAAGACGCGTTGAAATTTTTGAAGTTATAATGCAAATCGACACCAGCTATTGATCATCCGCCGTTGACACCAGTCGTCAGTGTGGACTCATATGATCACCGTGGGAGGGTTACTTTTAACATCGTATTTTTAACAGTGTATATATATTATAGGAAATTAAATTTGAGCGAGAAATTAAGTTTGACAAACATTCAAATACCTTGTTGGTACACTGAGAGAAGAATCCGATTAAAATGATCACATAACCTGAGAACTAAATACTAATAATCAGCGGCAAGTATTGATAATGATGTCACCTGTCAACAAGTGTGAGTATTTTACGATATCTTTTGCTCTATTTACGGGAACTTTTCCTGACATACACGGAAAAAATTACATGATTGGGACACCCAAAAAAATAGTTACTCCGACCAATTATCTTGGTATATGCTCCGGGCAATTTCCCGGTTACATGAACTAATGGTACATGGTTTCCATACTATTAATTTCTGCAATTAAATCAAGAGTGGGGCCAACCATAAGTACAAATTTCAAATCAACCATTAATATGGTCGACGTATTCAATGTATTTTGTTGATTCAAGTAATAATTTTATCGTTCAAATACAGTCCCGTGTCGTTTATCCAAATCAAATTGGTTGCGGTACCAAATTTTTGTTTTGTTCCATATTACCAATACTTTCGGTTGATGTAACCAACCGTCAAAAGGTGAATCGTTGGATTATGTGAGCCAGATTGTTAATAGGCGCGATTTTAATAGCATGAAATTCATAGAACGACACCGAGAGAAAAAGTGTCATTGAATCAAAGAGATTTCATTAATTATCTTGGCCCATAAAACTTTTATTTGCCATTAATAAAAAAATATATTTAAGTTAATACTATCTTTCGTTTAATTGATCACGAATTATATTAAAAACCTACTAATCGCTTTTATTTACTTCAATGAAACTTTAATTTGTTGTTCATCCTCATAACGATAGTAGAATGCATTTCGGTCAAATCCTACATTTTAAATCTCTCGAGCGAATATCATTAAATTATTTAGTGCCTGGCGTGTCATATTGGGCAGGCTCACTTTGGTTCCTTGTTCTTACTTTATTTTACTTTAAAGGAATTAAGGTTAAGGTGTAGTAACAGAAACATTACAATGAACCAATTGTTATTGTAAAAAACGGTGTTTTATTGCGTTTTTGGCTTGGATATCGCGTGCATGATGCATGCAACACACACATAAACAAACAAACAAATACTATAATGGTATTTTGGCGTCAGAGGAACATGCCTTTAGCATATCATGGCACTTTTTTGATATATATGTGTATTAATAGGTCGTGATGTTCATCTATAATTACATTATAGGTTATGTTTTATTTTTGTATGCTTGCCGTACTAACTGAGGAAAGGTTCGAGGATCCGTTTAATGTTCATTTATTATTACGTACCTTTGAATGTAGTAACGTATGTAATAACGCGGATACCAGCCTCCTTAAAAAATCTCTCCATTTGGGTAACAATCTAACAATCGGCGTTTAGCCGGTTTCGCGTTCTTGATACAACACTATTAGAAAAATAAACAAATTGCGTCTCCTGTCAAGCGGCGGCGTGCACGATGCTATAAGTACTGTCAAATAAATGTTTACTTGAATGCAATGAAATATCCTCATCGTGATTTAAATGCATCACATCATTGGAATGAAGTAATTATTTTCATTGACTCAAATAAATATTTATTTATTAATTTTCATGTGCCGATTTATTCGAATCATTGAAATCTTTTTTCTCGGTGCATGTTATAATACATCGTATATATCATTTAATTGTACAAATGTAACAAAACATACTTTCAAATCAAGAAACGAGGCCTGCTCGTGTCTCCATGAGTTCAAAAGTTTGGCGACTGCTCTTCTCTTATATGAATTAATAATGGCAGCGAGTTTTTATGTTTTATATAATATTCCTATGTTAGTCCTATTTAAAACGTCATTGAAATTAAATTATGTGATATGCAAATAGCATGAAACTGACGTGAGGATCGTATACATTAATGATATAGCGGTTTGCTTATTACTTGTGTCTTCTCCTCCGCGAATAACGGATGTGGTAGCGCTAACCGCTGTCCAGTTACAGTGATAATGTCCAGTTCTACCGTATTCGCCATAAATTTGGTTATACTAGCAACTGTCATTAATCGTGATAACCAATTGTCACGATTGGTTCTTAATGACAAATTTGAATAAAATTACTTGGTTACATCGACCAATCGCGTTAGTTGTACGTAACATCCTTCCAACAAAGTTTGATTTCCCGAGAGAACTAATAGTATACGAGGTTACAACAATATAAACACAATAGTCACCACAACCAATGTGTACCTAACCAATAAAAATGTTGGTAACGCTAACTAAACCTTTTTCCGTGTATGTGGTAAAAGTTATCATTAAATTTCGCACTTATTGACACTTGATGACATAGTCCTATACTATCAGATTGCTATAGAAGTTTTTTTTAGATATACGGTAATTTTTACTTGATCCTTATCTCCGTGTAATAAATATACAGTTTTGTTAGCACTATTGAAAATAGCAGAGTCGTTTATTTAGTTTATGAGCGATGCTACCTGGATCGTTTGTTTTCTCGTGGTAGAACCACCAAGCTCGGTTACCCAACGGCCGTAGCCTAAGCCGGTTGAAGCTCTGTTGGATATTGCGGGTCGGGGAAGGCTCTGGAGCGAAGTGGTAAGGCAGCAAAGTAGAAAGGAGGCGAGGGTGTGTTAGTCCACGCGCTCGTCCGGGCAACCAGGAGCTATCCGGAAGGTGGTGGTGGTTCTCGAGGGAGAGATGGAGACCATAGCTGGACCGGGGAAGCCTGTCCAATTGGCGCCCGGGGTGCATTTGCGTCTAATTCAATGCATTACCCTACCCCCTGCCCCTTGTACTACATCGATCTCTGTCTTTCAACCCACCGTTTCCTTCTCGCATGGAGCTTTCGACCAACTATTTCTTGTTTAAGTGAACGAGACTATTCGGCGGTACACGAGTGCATTTGTCCGCCTTTTACTTACTGAACAATCCGACTATCGACTTTTTTACGGTTCGATAAAATGGGTTTTGTTAAATCTTCTTATTGTCCACAAGTGAAAATGTCATTTCTAACAATTTTTATATTGCGTTCCTATAGTATCATTCCTCAGATATTTTTTTCAAGGGAACCAATAAATTAAAAAAAATCAGCATCAATGAACGTTAATTTTTTCTAGAGACACATTGACAACTTAATTAGATTTGGAAACCATATATGCGCTTTACGATTAATTTTCAATTTTGAGGAGAAAAGTCGGCATTGAATAAATTATGTGGACATCGAAGGTGGCGAAGGTGACGAAGGTGACGAAGGTGTTATACTCGTAGTTTTCAATATTACTGACGCGAGTCTGTGGTATGTTTGGGTGGCACGTCCTGTAACACAATGACGAAGCTGGCTGGTACTGCTTACTCACTAACTCAGTCTTGGACGAAGTATAAGTTTACGGGAAAAGAAGCATTCTCGAAGGAGTGAAGTAGGGTCGAGGGATCGGCGAAGAGCGATAAGAAGACACCCGCAGGTGTAATTATGATTACCGCGTTGTAGAGGACCAGTGGGTAGACGAAGCCAACAGCCACGGAAAGCAGAAGCTCGGGAGTTGAAGTGAGGAAGGGATGAAGAGGAAGGGTGATACCGCGCACCGTCGGTATTGTGGGGCTCGTATGGCAGTCGAGGGATTGTGGGAAATAGGAATCCTCGAACGGCACTTTCGCGTCCCACCTCTTGCCTTTCCTCCCCCTGTCTACCTCACCCACTCGCTTCTTCTCTGTGCCATCACAGACTTGTCTTCTCACTTGTACCAACAAACTCATGTTTTCCGATTGTTGGTTCCACGATGCCCTATCTCGGTTGAGCTCGTTATTGGGCTGCTACGCACAGAACTTTCCCATATATACTTGTTATCATCTTCTTTGAGTAACGTATTGCGTTTTATTTAACTTACTCACTAAAAATGTAACAAATACGACGAAAATACACAAAACCTTATCTAACCTTTGATGTACAACGTAACAGCGGACTATCGAAAAATAAGCGAGATAAAAAAAAAAGATGTAACGAAGAGAAGGATGGAAATATCATAGAGCTGTTCGATCCCCAAGGATACGCTGGTATAACAAATAAAATAAAAATAAAAAATGGGCTAAGGTAAAGCGAGAAAGAGCACATTCTCGTACGTGTGAAACGAGTCCCGTGGGATAGACGGACGTGAATTTCGCAGGACCCAGCCCCCATCGAGCGAAACTGCCTTTAATTTAAATCGCTTCCCATAGATCCCTGGCCTGGCATTATCGCGTATACACGGCACGCGTGTACATATACACGAGTTTACATAGTGTGAATCGAAAAAAAAACGAATGGAACAAAGCGTAAGAATAGAATAAAGGCAAAACCGGGCTCACTTGTACCGTTCGAGTTATCTCGTATATCGACTATCAATCGAATAGAACATTCAAACCCTCCACAAATGGTATTTCCATACTTAACATTTCATCATCAATATAAAAATAGTTTTTACCCCTTAAATACCGTCGATGCTCAACATTTCGAGCCGTCACGTTTTATTTAACAACAACGGATAAAGATCCTAATTGCTTCTTAAATAACAACAACAACAGTAATAATAAATATTATAATAAATATAATAATAAATATAATGAGCGTAAATAATAATAAGCGGGCCAAAGAAATTTTACGCGCAAATAGATAAAAAGAGTTCGTACGAGTCCGAGGTCTCTTTTACAAGCTGATTCACATGGTCACGGCGTTTCGCATTACGCGAATACATGTGTGTCACATATACATATAAACATAAATCTACAGTGTGTCCAATATAACAAGATTTGTAATTTTTTTGCTTCCTCATTAAAAAAACTTTGTTTTTGTAAAAAAAAAAAAAAAAAAAAAAAATGTTCTTTAGATTTTCATATCAACATGTTCAGGATGTTCCAAAAAATCATATTTAGAAAAAATGTCTGGTGTACGTGTGTGCATAAGTATATGCGAGCGAGCACGAGCATGCGCACGTGTAAGCGTGCGTGTGTGTGTGTGTGTGTGCCCCTACTTGCGAAAAAGGACGTTCAGACGACAACTGTTGCAAATTTTGAGCGATCGAAATGAAACTTGACACACAAGTCGAGTTACCACTAAAGGTGGTCGGTATTGAATTTGTCTTGAATCGACAAAGAAATTAAAAAGTTATGATTATTTTTGTTTTTGATAACTTTGGCTTGTCGTTCACGCAATTTTTGGGATATCGAGCTAAAACTTTATAGTTAAGTGGAACTACTATCAAGGGTCGTAAAACTTAGCAAGAATCCATGTGGTAGTTCAAATTTGATTGAATTTTTCGATTATTTGAAAAATGACTGTCGTAGCTTTAACTTGAGCCAACGTTTATCTAACGAGCTAACATCTGCTCAATTCAAATAAAAATAAGTAAAACGTTTATCAATATAAAAAAAAGCCCATGCATGGTATGAACGCGGTATGAGATTTAAAATTTTTTCGAGACATGTCTAATTGATCCAAATTGTGCTTCTACAGTACTTAAATAAGTCTGCAAAGTAAATCTTGCAAATTGTTTCCTCATTATTTTACATCTTTTACATGGCTTCCCAATGTGAAAACTAAAGTAGATCAACTTTCTCATAGAGGTTGCTTTGTAAAGGGTGTAAAGTAATGAAGAAGCAATTTGCTAGATTCTACATTGAAGGTTTGCTTTCTTTTTCGCAAAGCACTTAGTAAAATCATTACCTCAAATAAAAAAAAATGTACCCAGAGATAATCTATATTATGATGCAAACTGTGGTTATTTTCCTGAACACCCAGTATAACAAAACACTTACATCTTCGTGTGAAATTTTGCAATGTACGTATATTCGTTGTCTGTATGTGTAACATACAGTTGTGTACGACGTCACTCACATACGGGAGGATCTGAGCAGCGCTGCAGGAGCAGTTAACAGCTGAGTTTTTCCAACATAGACCCCATGGGTCCTCGTCACGGCACCCCGAGGTCTCGTTTCAGCCTATGCTTTATATGTAACCGAGGAGGAGTGGTGCGCATCGCCCCCCATACTATTTTGTTGCCCTTTGCTTTTGGTACAGCGCCACGCGGCGCATGGGACATGCGAGTCCCGTGCGCCCACCTTGTGTCCATTGTCTTCTACTATTCACGCTACCAAACAAATTCAAAATTAATAGTAAAAAAAAGAGTCCCGTGCGCCCACCTTGAGCCCATTGTCTTCTACTATTCACGCTACCAAACAAATTCAACATTAATAGTAAAAAAATCTTTTTAACAAGATGTCCTTGGGCAAATTTATAAGATTTCTATAAGATTCGAGAACATTTATTTAAGGAAACAAATTAAAAATCTTAACGTTATATACATGTTCAATATCTTAATGATTCAAAATGCATATATAGCGTTAGACGTACAAGGGTCGTGTAAACTTATAATAAATCAGCTGGTTTTTTAAATTTGTTTAACACTCTCACGTGGCTACTTGTGCGTAGACGTGCAGCTTACAACTTTGTACCAGTACCTTGCTCTGCTAATTTCGTTTTTTTTTCCCAGGCAAAACCTTTTTTCACTGTTCATGAACCATGGGAGTTGGTCTATATAGTAGTCTCTTATATGCAGGGAACCCCTTCTCGTTACAATTTTTTTTCTCGATGTGGCAAGTGTACCGCGAATTTTAATAAATGGCAACCGTTTCCTACTTCCTTGGTATGTAGTTATATATAGCGACGTTCGTTTCTCTATTATAGCGAATTCTAATGTTAGTTGGTAACTTCCATACGCCATGGAGCAAGTGGTGCGCCGCACTTTACGACCGAATAATTATAGGACGTCAGGCGTGTTCATGTTAATATACGAAGAAACATTGTAATTCACGAGCTGCCACGATCACGGTGCGCGCGTTCGTTTTATCGTTATTATTTTTTTTTTTTCGCGCTTTTCTATCCATTATTAATATACGCGGTATACTAATGGGCTGTTTAAATTTCTGTCATCCGGATTCTATTTGACGGATTTAAAAATCACAAGATAATATGTTCCTTTTAATCCCTGTTGCATTGGTTTTTGAATTACAGAGGGTGCCGAGAAAGAGCGAGAGCGAGAGACCAGTAACATCACTAATTCCTCATGCGACGCACCGCACGGACGGGTTCCGTTTCATTGCCCAACGACGCCAAGAGTGAGAGATGATATGCGGAAACCGCAAAGTATCCTCGTCGTTAAAAGTGAGAGAGGGGGTTTGGTCCTGGGCTAGATGTCCCGGTGGTCATTGTGAACGTGGTTAAAGCTTGGCATGCGGCGAGAGAGTCGGGTCATATATGCAATAAAAGGGGAAGAGTGGGTCGGGGGCGTAGGGCGGTTTGTGAAAACGGAGACACGCCGTCAAAGGGACTCAAGCAACTAACCTAACCTCGTAGCTAAGGTTCAGGATGACTCCAAGTGCCACTGCTATAGTTTGTCCTCGGCGATCCTCCAGCACTGTCCCTTGCGTATCTATATACTTTCCTTCGGCTGCTGTAACACGTTCTACGACGAGGACGACGGAGACGTCGACAACGACGACGAGGCCCAGCCTGGTACGTAAACTGAATTCAATTAGCCGTAAGCGGCATTGCTGTGGTCGACGCGTGGGCGAGGTCGATGCTGCAAACTTCGCAGCGTACTTTCTGCGTTTCTATATGCATGTATACGTCTGTAGCTTGGTCTCGTTGGCTTACTATGTATTTTTACGTCTCCGCGTTTGTTTCACTCCGTACATCACGATGCATTCTACTGCAACACCGCGTTGCGGAGGAAACTCGAGAGTAGTTGTATACCGTGCTCGGGAAGCGAACAAATGCCCGAGCGGTAACTGGCGACACTGGCGATCTTGAGGTCGCACTTTTTTTCCCAGGGGCAAATTACCCCGATCGTATCTTATTGCTCTTTCGAAGTACAATTGCCCAGACTACCACTACATTGCCACATATACCGCCAGGTTACTACCACCGTTTAATATTTTTAGTACGTTGGTTTTACATATGTGATATCAGGTTATTTAGATTACGACATTCGACTAAATCTAGGTACAATCTTGGAGGTGTTAAAAACGGAATATTACCTAGCATCTCATGCCGAATAATTACAACACGGAACAACAAGTAAACTGAGAAAAGTCATCGACATTTTTGCTCACCTCAAACATGCGTTGGTCTGCTAAACTGAATGACTGTTGAATAAACAAAAAACGATGTTGATCTGATTAAACATTTATCAGACAGTCCATGTCCGTCGGGTTTAGTCGAACCAACGAATCTCTTTTCTCAGCGTAGGATCTCATGGAATGTTATTTCCAATTCCTATATAATCCTAGTACGTACGTACAGTACTCTACACGTTAGTAATATTTCATAAATAATTTTTAATAAGTGCAATAGATAGGATGAACGGTATAATTGTTGACCTCCACTTCCCCCCCCCCCCTCATTTCAGGTGATTGGCATCGCTCTACATAATCGGAAATATTACCGTTTTATGCAAATTTGGTTAGTGCGTAACAACGCAATATTATAACTCTGATACCCCGCACGGAAATTTATATATTGTCGTATAATATGTTACATTTATTTTCTGTCATCTTATGTATTTAATATATTATATATATTTCACATATGAAAATAAAAATTTTTTTGCATATGTTATATTTGATATGTGGAATATATCTGAAATATATAGAAAATATATGCAACATATATTAAACTACAGAATCTTTTATATTTCACATATATTTTCTACGTATATTTCCTATAAATAAATATCCATGTGGGATTGTCACACTGTATCATATCGAAACTGCCACGCAGCGTCCATAGATCACGTGCGAAACTTAAACTAATTCTTTGAAATCACGAACTGTAATGGATGAGGAAAAGAGTGATAATATATATATTTCGTGTTAACTGCAGTTTCTTTGAGATTCAGTGTCAATATCTTATGCAGTCACGGATCAGATTTTGAAGTTCTTTAACCGTTTCAGGCATACGTCATTAATCAGATAGAATGATGAGAAATAAAATAGTGATTGACAGTCATGGGTAACGACTGTAATATGAGATATAGATTAATTTTTAAAAATGTCACGGGATCAAATAAATTGCTAAGCAATACTTTAAAGCATGTCAACATCTGTGTTTCGAGCTGTCGTGTAATAAAACTATTATGTTCTTGCTAAGTTTCCGAGGTATAAAGTTAATCAATTGTATATTATTGAGACAGTTTGCGATTATCTGGTACCGATTTCATTGGTCTGTGGGTATTACCTTAAGAATTATACCATTTATCGTGACTGCGGAGGGGAGAGTTGGGTCCAATGAGTCACTTTTTTCGTAAGCGTTTACTACTTTCAACTGGAAGAGACATTTAAATAGTTTATAATACCCATGCACTGTGAGTCGTCAAAAAGATTTTTAATTATTTACGCTGTGACAAACACATCTTTACAAATATTACCGACACAATCACTTAGTCTGTAGAGTGATATCAAAGCCAGAAGAACGAGTAAAAAATATATACATTTTTTACAAACGAAATCTAACTTAACTATGGGAATAAAAATGTCGATATTTCTTGATTGGAAGAGTACAATTGGCGTTACAATGCAAGCATGCAAGCCTTTCAACTATTAAAAGTCACGACAACGATTTCTGAACATTAAAAGATATTTAAAAAATTAATAATTTTAAAACTCCCGACTGCAAATAAATATAATAAACAGAATTTTAGTTTTAAAAAGTTTTCGTATGAAAATAAAGCTAAAAAGGGGTCAAACAACTTCCGATGTTATTTTCTTTATATTTAAATTACAATAATTTATTTACTGCTGTCACTACACTCGGGAGACTTCTTCTGCGTTAGAAAACGTCCATATCGTATACAGGGTGGGCCATTTTAATCTATGCACCCAATTTCTTTGTACCTAAGACAGATACGGAAAAATGGTTCAGACAAAAGGATGGAATGTGACAACAACCTCAACAATGTTGACCTTGACGTCATTTTTCAAGGTCAACGATTTTGATGGTCTACAGATCGATGCCAGTGAGGATTCTCGTCTGACCAATAATGGCAATGGTTGTTGTTACATTCGGGTTCGATCTTTCTTATAAAGGTACCTTCACAATGTTTATTCCGCCAGAAAATGTAAACAGCTAAATAAACAGCTACCAGGCAGTTATTTAGCATTTGACCTTAAATTGACCTTCGCAAGGTCACGAAAAAAAACTTAAAAATATCATTTCAGACGTAAGATTTTCCGCTTTTTTCGAATCCGGTGTCAAAAATAGGGATTCTCAATTTAAAAAAAACCACTCTGACCTTCAAATAACCTTGACAAGTAGTCTCAAGGTCAAAGATAGTTACACAGATAGGTGAGCCCCATTATCTTGAACAACTTTTGTCTGAACCATTTTTCCGTATCTGTCTTAGGTACAAAGAAATTTGGGTGCATAGATTAAAATGGCCCACCCTGTATACCAATTTTTCTTTTAAATTAGAGTCCAGACGCCAGCATGCTTCTTGATATGTAAAAGACGGTTGTAATGTTCAGGAGACGTCTCCCGACTGGAGTGACAGCGGTAAATGAAATATTATGATTAAAATATGAAGTTATCTGAAACGGAATCGAAAGTTATTTCGTCCTTTTTAGATTTATTTTCATATGAAAACTTTTTAAAACTAAAATCCTGTTTATTATAGTTATTTGCAGCTGGGAGTTTTTTAAATAATTTTTTATTTATTTTATACCTTTGAAAGCTAGTTCAATGTAACTTTCTACAGCATTTCTATAATTGTTATATATTTCTATAGTTATCAGGAGTACAAATTGAAAATGCGGGATTTTTTTCTATTTTTGAACGTTTATTCTGAAAAAATGGTAACAAATGAATTATTCAAAGTATTGTCCATCGCTAGCCACAACTTTTTCCCATCTTTCTGGCAATTTACGGATACCGTCGCGAAAAAATTCGGCCGGCTTGGCTGCTATCCAGTCATCGACCCATTTTTGGGCTTCTTCGTAAGAATGGAAGCGCTGGTCAGCTAGGCCATGTGTCATCGATCGGAAAAGGTGGTAATCGGAAGGAGCAATATCTGGGCTATACGGCGGGTGGGGTAAGACTTCCCATTTCAGCGTTTGTAGGTATGTTTTGACCGGCGCTGCAACATGTGGCCGAGCGTTGTCATGTTGCAAAATTACTTTGTCGTGTCTTTGCTCGTATTGTGGCCGTTTTTCTTTGAGTGCGCGGCTCAAACGCATCAATTGAGTTCGGTATAGTGCTCCTGTGATGGTTTCGTTCGATTTCAATAGCTCATAATACACCACACCCAGCTGGTCCCACCAAATACAGAGCATGAGCTTGGCGCCGTGAATATTTGGTTTGGCCGTCGATGATGATGCATGGCCGGGGTAACCATATGATTTTTTGCGCTTCGGGTTATCGTAATGGATCCACTTTTCATCACCAGTGACAATGCGATGCAAAAAACCCTTCCGTTTTTGCCGTTCGAGCAGCAGTTCGCATGCAAAAAAACGGCGCTCGACGTCTCTCGGCTTCAGCTCATACGGCACCCAATGTCCTTGCTTTTGGATCATTCCGAGGGCTTTTATACGATGGGAAATGGCTTGTTGTGTCACTCCCAATGAATCTGCGAGCTCTTGTTGAGTTTGACACGAGTCTTCATTGAGTATTGCCTCCAATTCAGCATTCTCAAACTTTTTCACTTGGCCCGGCCGCTCTTTGTCCTCAACGTCAAAATCACCACTTCTAAACCGCACAAACCATCTCTCGCACGTTGAAACCGATGGAACATGACTCGGATAAGCCTCGGAGACCAATCGATGTGCTTCAGCAGCACTTTTCTTCAAATTAAAGAAGTAAATTAAAACTTCCCGCAAATGCTGTTTTGTTGGCACGAAACTCGACATATTGAGAGCTCAAAAAAACTATGAATTTGACACTGCGACAAATTGACACATACTGAAAATTAAAGCTATAAGACGTAGCTTTGACATGAACATAGTCACAGTACTGCCTGATGCGTATAGCGTTAGTAACGCCATCTGTTATCAAACCCGCATTTTCAATTTGTACCCCTGATAGTATATTTTTCAAAACTAAAACAGCTAAGTAATTTTTAATAACTCAATTTACTTTTAATCTGTCAATCATTTTTCACTCCTGTATTTAGGATTAAAGCAACAAAATTAATCAAAAAAGTAGTAAGTGGTCTTCATTTTTAATAATCTGTCTTATTTTGTTTCCCAATCACTTTTACACTCGTGTATTTAGAATTCAATGAACAAACTCAATTGGAAAATTGCGTTGCGTTTTTATTAATTTCTAGTTGCTAACAGTATCTTTGATGTACTTATTAAAATTTACATGCTGGTGAAAAAATATACATAGAAATGTTGACTGAATCCTACGGGCTCTCTCACTCCACCGTGAGCGTTCCGAAATTAGATACAGATGAACGATCATAGTGGGAATGACGGCCATTTTGTGGCATTTCGATATATACAAATGTGATTCTCATACATTTCTTTTAAACGCTTTTGCCCCTTTGAAATCTCACCTAATATACATAATCTAGGACAAAAATGGAGGTTCCGATGCACACAATCTGTGTAGCCAGTTCTGTTAAGTCATCTTTAGCCGATTCGGAGAACATCGGACACATAGGAACTGGCATATTCGCGCCTAGCTAGTGAAACGCATACTGCCTTCATTTTGCCCTACGGGCAGTCGGGATCTAGAAAATATATTGGATAATGATTTACGATAGATCTACGATGAATGGTTCGCACAGTGTTCCGCAAACGAGTAGCTTATTGTGCCCCACGATACACTGACAATATTCATTACGAAATTTAAACAACTGCATAAGTTTCAAAACTTTGCTTTATGTTTCAAAAGATTGCACAAAAACTTGCATAACTATTTCACAATATTATAAACTTTGTGTGAGGAACAATACTTTGCCGGAAAGCGGAAAATAACATTTAAAAACAAGATATTGAAGAAAATGAACAATATTCTTTGTTTAAGGTAAAAATCACAGAATTCTCTATTATATTTTTATTTTATTATCAAGAAGGCCCAAAGTTTGTAAAAAGGTTCAACACGATATAAACTATACTATTGATCATTGTTTCGTAATTTAATGATCAGTAATATAACACAAAAAATTACAGAAGTTATTGTGCGCCCCACTTTTTGAATATACATTTTAGTCTAAGAGCGGTAAATTTTTATGCAATTGCTCAAAAATAACTCGTTTCATATATCGCTTCAGATATTTTAGAGCTTAGCTCTTTTAAGGGGTTGATGAATATCAGTTGCAAGATAATAACAGAAGACTTTTATATACATCGTCTAATTAGGAAAAGGCTATTGCATAGACTGTACAAATGTTATTTATGAAAATTAATATATTTAAATAGGAAGGATTTATTTATAAACATTTATTTAGCTTTGATTTACAAGTATAATGAAAAATTAATTAACGGTATAAAAAAGTACGTTATAAATATTGTATTTAATATACAAAAGTATACGTAAATATTGCTTTACAATTGTTTATTAAATTTTACATATCGATTTATGCATAAATGCTTCCTATACAAGTTTATTAATTTATAAACATTTTTTGACAGTGTACGTGCCATTTATCATGGTAGTTAGAATTTGCATCGTAAATTTCTCTTATCTTTTGGTAACTAGAAAATTAAGATAGCACAAGTTCTTCGGTACATTAGCATTTATTTATAAACATTTATTTAGATATAATATACAAGTATGATTTAAAATTAATTACCGGTATACTAAGTACGTTAAAAGGATTGTATTTAATATACAAAAGTATACTTGAAAATTGTTTTATCGTTGTTTATCACGTAACGATGCCTGCTTTGTTTATAAGTAGACGATTCGAATGAGAGGAATATATAGGTGACATCGGTACAGTGGCTAGCACTTTTACTGAGTACCTGAACAATCCGGGTTCGTTCCCCGGTGATCATCATATATTTTCTCTCTTCGATATTTCCATAGGATATCGTCACTACCATTCCACCCACTTCCCCAAATTCTCTATCCGGTCATCACAATCAAATTTCATATTCCGGTTTATGCATTAATGCTTCCTCTACAAGTTTATTAATTTATTAAATATTTTTAACAGTGTACGTGCCATTTATCATAGTAGATAGAATTTGCACCGTAAATTTCTCTTATCTTTTGGTAACTAGAAAATTAAGATAGCACAAGTTCTTCGGTACATTAGCATTTATTTATAAACATTTATTTAGATATAATATACAAGTATGATTTAAAATTAATTACCGGTATACTAAGTACGTTAAAAGGATTGTATTTAATATACAAAAGTATACTTGAATATTGTTTTATCGTTGTTTATCACGTAACGATGCCTGCTTTGTTTATAAGTAGACGATTCGAATGAGAGGAATATATAGGTGACATCGGTACAGTGGTTAGCACTTTTACTGAGTACCTGAACAATCCGGGTTCGTTTCCCGGTGATCATCATATATTTTCTCTCTTCGATACTTCGGTAGGACATCGTCACTACCATTCCACCCACTTCTCCAAATTCTCTATCCGGACATCACAATCAAATTTCATATCCCGGTTTATGCATTAATGCTTCCTATACAAGTTTATTAATTTATTAAATATTTTTAACAGTGTACGTGCCGTTTTTCATGGTAGATAGAATCTGCATCGTTAATTGCTCTTGTGTTTTATAAACTAGAAAGCCAAGATAGCACAAGCTCTTCGGTATATTAGCATTTATTCATGAACATTCATTTAAATGTAATATACAAGTATGATATAAAATTAATTACCGGTATACTAATTACGTTTAAAAGATTTTATTTAATATACTAAAGTATACTTAAATATTACTTAATAATTGGTTATTAAATTTCACATACCGGTTTGTGCATAAATGTTTCCTATACAAGTTCACTAATTTAAATTCTTTTTAACAGTGTACGTGCCATTTTTCATGATAGATAGAATCTGTATCGTTAATTGCTTTTGTATTTTATAAACTAGAAAGCCGAGATAGCACAAGCTCTTCGGTATATTTCCGCTTGGCCTCAAAGAATCTCCAAGAACATTCAACATTGTATGCGCGCTGTAGCGTTAACTTTAGAGCAAAACTGGATTTAAGCAATTTTCTTCTAGACCAGTTAGGATGTGATCTGTTGTCCTACTATATGAATAATACATTTATCACAACTTTACGTAACTCATCTTTGAGATTCTATGCATCGAGTTCGGATTCGCGGAATATTTCAAATATATTTTTTTATAAGTTAAAAAAAACGAGTCGTTACAGAAGGCCAAGAATATTTCGTAAATAAAAAATACGCTATATTCGTCCTATTTAGGATTCAAGACAACCCGTTAACATTTGGACGATATAGCTACACCAGTTACTTGGAAGGTGAGCAGTTCTACACGCTCGCACGAATAAGAAATATGTTCTGCTTAAATTATTTTTTGACAAAAAATATTGTCATTTTATTTAAAAAACCGTCAGACGTTATTCATCTTTTTAAGATTCAATTTGTCGAAACTGTCTGGAGGACGAAATATTTGTTATACTTGTTTTCTCTAGAAATATTACAAATCGAAATAGTTTTTACGTTTCCTTATAATAATTAAAAAAATGGCAACATAAGTGAATCGAAATATCAAAGAAATTGAATATAGTTACAACGATCAATATTCATTATGAAAGGTCTGTGCTAGTTAGATGAAGAATTCTTTTCACCACCTCGTGATCGATCATATCTGGAGTACAGAGTACAGTTCTATCAGCAGTCATAGCTTTTAAGTTTGTCGTTTTGTTAAAAAAACATTAACAAAATACAAAAACAAAAAGGGAAGTAAAGCGGGCAACAAGGAGTGATGGGCTCGAGTGAAAGGACGTGGCTCGAGGTAAAAGGATTTTCACGAGTGGCGGCTTTGCGAAAGAACTCGAAGTCCGTCGAGCTCTCGCGAGGTGTAGGTCGGTAGATTTTATCACACAGGAATTCCTTTACGTGCGTACGTCCATTCGTCCGTCAGTCTGTACGTCGGTCGCCCGGTTTCATCCGTACTCCGTCCGTCTCTATCTCCCATGTCTCTTCATTTTTTGTTTATCACTTTTCATTAAAAATTCTATGTAGTACACCCTCGTTCGAGACCTCGGAGATAGATACTTTTTGTGTAATTCTCAATGTTACATATCTGCCAATGTGAAAATAAGCCTAAAAAAAGTTGAAGAGCACATTTATTTTTATTCTTTTTTTTCCTATGTAAATAAATCATCGGTAAGACTTTCTATTTGTTTTTTTTTATTGTGCTTATATTTAGGTTTCTTTGTAACGTGCTACTTTGCTTCTATATTTCGAGATTGTGGTCGTCGTCATCGCGTTACGTGTTGCTCAGGTTGAAGATTAGATTACAAATGAAAATATAGAAAAAAATATTCTAAAAGTTTTTGGTATTTTATAAATCATTTACTGATACACTTGAACGTATCAACTGAATCGAGATTCCAAATTAGCTTATGTATAAAAATTAAATAAGTTTCGTTGCTGATTTAAGTCACTCGCTGATTTAGCGACTTTTGCAAAGATTCGCCATTCTCTTGTGTCGTTCGGTAAACGGACCAGTTTCCGACGGGGGTATCTCTAGCATTGTCGGGTACTACTGCACTATTCGACAAATAGCAAATCGGTAAAGTCAGAAACTTGTGTCAGAATCTGGTACATTCGTCCTTTTTCATTTCTATGATTTTGTACGAATAGAGAGAGATATATATTTATATACGTTTGCCTTATATTGACAAAAACTGGAACGTTTACCTGACGTCGAAATTTCCAGTCAAATTGTTCGGTAAGCCATACTTTTATTGTTTTGTCTTGATCCTTATCTCCTCATGAAATTATTTGCTGAATTAGTCGGTAAAGGAGCGTATAATTTTGTCAGCTTAAAGCTGTACGCTCATTGAAGAATATATGTTAGATATAACCGTTTATCTCATATCTGCTGGAACAAGATGGCCATCTGAAGCTAACGGGTGCTGAGTTTAAACGTAGTTGCAATTTGAAGCGTGTGGTAGGCAATCTGCAATAATTGACATACTCCGGGAATCAGCTGAGTGCGTCGAAAGCGTAATAATATCCGGTAGGCTCGGTAATGATGATGATTACCGAGCACTTATCTTCACTAGGTTTTATTTCAGGTTCCTGTACCCATTGGTTATTTTTGTGTCTATGTGCATTTCGGGTGGGGATCACCCACCATTGACGAAAATTAACATTATATTTGCACTTTTAATCGTTCTCAAAGGTCGCTCCAAGGAATGTACAAATGTACAATGTACAAATATTACACATGCACCCTTATTACAAATGATATTAATTGGCGTTGAAAAACGAATAAATTAATTAAAGAAATTCAATGGACCGGGGATAATGTTAATTCTTGATAACTCGAGTCTATCTCGAGTTATCGACTCGAGTATCTAATAATCGATAAGTAGGTAAGTGACACAGAAAAAATGTAAAAAAAATGTTCTACCTCTTTGCCTTTCTCATGAGTGATAGTTGAGTAAAAAATTGAAGAATCCCAATCATAAATATCTCATTTCAGGAATCATTTTACCCTAAAATCTAGAACAATGCAAAATATTACGGAATTTCTTTAAAGAAAACCATACGAGTTACGGAGAGTGTTCTTTTTTCTTTTTGCAAAGTCACTCTGTATGTTTTTACACAACGAGAATGACTCTTTAATGCAGAATTATTAAAGCATTAATATCATTCTTGACTCATTATTCTATGTATTGTTATTTCGTGGATATTTGAAAGCCTAAAGTCAGTGGTGAGGAATTTTGACACCGTTAGTGTTAATGTCTATAACACCGCACTTGAACCGAAAATGAGTGGTCGAATGTATTTGGGTGAAAACACGTCGAGGAGCAGCCCGTCCGTCGGTTTCGATAATAGCGTAGAATAGTTCGCTGGACGAAGCATTGCTCAACGTTAAAGTTTACTAGTCTCGAGGATTTCTTCTTGCTGGATTGGCTAAAGTTCTGCCCTGGAATCCCTCAGGTGCCGTGGAACGCTTCGAGTGTTCCACAACGAAACTTACATACTCACAGTACCCACCCCATGCTACGACGTAACATTGCTTAGACGCTGTCTTAAGTTCAGCGTCAACGACATAACCTAAGGATTTTTTGGTGTAAACGTACTTCACCGATAATTAAAAAAAAAATATAATAACTCATTTAGTTTTGTAATGAGTTAAAAAATAACATTTGCGTCCAATTTGTACTAAATCATCGTTCAGCAATTGTAGACATTGTCTTTTCATCCAAGTATTAGCTGCGAAATTGATATTCTTCATAGAAATAAAAAATAAATATATATTTTTGAAGAAAATGGAATATTTTCACAGTCTTCGCTTCTACCTTGACTTGTCCGAACTTACGTTTTCATACGAGTCAGAGTCTATAGGGGCGGCTCGGCTAATAAAATAATAAATAAAGTGAAAGAGGAAGGAGTTGGATGTTTCGCACCTGCTTCGGTGGATATATCGGGGGCTTGCCAATTCCGCAAGGTGGCGGTGGTGAAACGCTAGCTGAGCTAGCTCAAGGTCCCTCCTGCGCCAACGACCTAGCTCCCGTGTGCTTCTGCCCTGTCCAACGTCTTTTACACCCCTTACAATGCCTTCGCGCGTACATTACATACAACACGCGGTTATTTCTCCAGGGAGTTTTCTCTCACGTGAATGCTTGGCCCGGCGCTTCGGTGTACGCGAGATGTTCACACCACTGTCTCTCTTTCCCTTCGCCCTTTAGATTCCTCGCGCTCAAGCTTTTATCCATACCACTGGAAGAATAGTTATGCTAGCGATCTACATATATAACATATACAATCACTAGAACCCTTTCAGTCTTTTCTGTACTTTAAACTATTTTCACAAGTAACCCCATGATCTTTTTTTTTTTCTCTTTTAATGATATAATTCATTGGTTTTTATTAGTTTTCGATATGAGGAGAATTGCGTAGTAAAGTAGAAAACATCTCCGAATACTTGGACATTCTGCGGTTGATGGCGCAAGTCACCGGTGTAGCTATGCAGCTAGAATGGTTAGCATCGGTCGGTTATACAGAAAGTTCCGGTTCTGTCGAGATGTTTACACTTTACAGACTTACTTACCGGGATAAAATAAACTCTAGACAAATAAATATATAAATGGATGTATTTTTATCATTTAAATCTTAAGATTTGCATTTTTTTTCTTTAATAATCATTTTTTAAATTAAAGTAGTGGTATTTCTACTTAAAAAAAAGTTATTAAGAATTAGTCGAGCAATTCACAGGCTCATTTAAAAAATAGTCAAGCCCGTTACGCGCGTCTTTAATATTTTAACGTCATGTTTATTTTATTGCTAGACAGGTTGTCGGTCAGACCGGTAAACTATTTTCTCTGTCATCCGTTTCAAAATTGAGCACAGGTGAGTGTTCGACCGAATCGTGTTGACGAATGACGTGTAGGGGGGGTTGTGAAATAATAAGCGAGTTCGCGATGCGCGAGATATGTCTGGCGGACATTTAAAGTGCTGGCCCGTGTCCACGTCCGTCGACGTTAATTATCTCATGGTTTGCCCACTGAGCGTCTCTATTTTCAACGTGTACAAACTCACGTATGGAATCCGATATAATGGATTTTCATGTTTTATCTTCCCGACCGGGTATTCGCAGCATTTTACTGATAAACTTTGATATTTTTCAAGTTAATTCGAGCGTGTGACGATAATCTTCAGAAAAATACAATTATTTTTTCGGTTAACTACAGTTCCAATGAATAGCATTGCATTAAAAAACTTTTAGGCTGGGTTACCAAACTTTTAATAATTAATTATTAGTTTAATAAATGAAATACTTGTACAAGGTTATATAGAAAAAATGATCCCAGTTGCATTTCAATCGCAGATTTCGCATGTTAATCATCTTGAGTTCTGAAATATAAAATATATGCAAATTTAAGACGTTAAGTATCACACTCAAATATGTTACATCACCGGAGATTTGCATAAAAAAATATTAATGAAAGATGCGAGAATTAGTTCGATCTCATATTCGAATATTGGCGGTTTCGGCGTCGTGAAACAAGACAATGTCAGCTGTGCTGTCATCGTTGTCGATGACTCGTAATAAATTAACTGACTTTCTGTGAGCTTAAATCTGATACTTTTCTTGCTAATACGAACCCGATAGGAGCTTTGCACGGTAAATATCCGGTGCTATGTGCGATATTTTTTAGGTTAGTTTGTATTTATTTTCGTATCAATCGCAGGGTCCTAAGATGTCGAGTCTTTGAAAATTGTAAACAAATTACATATTTTATGCATCACAAAACTTTGCGACAGTACAACTTTAGCGAGTATATTAGAAACCTCATTTAGGGACCCACAAAAAACTTTGCACTCAGAATACCATAAGGCATTCAGTTGGAGATAGGAAGTTGAGGAAAATTCCATTTTTTATACTAATTACCTTTACCTTTAAGGAGATTAATCGTAATGGATGAGATTGCGTAAGATTAAAAGTTGAGGCGTTATATTCTAAGCACGTAATTGACATAGAATATTGAGAGGCCATTGGTGACTCGACACAGCTTTACAAATATATATATAGATCTTCGATCGTTGCTGAATACGTCTTGCTAATAATAAATGACGAGATATGGGAGAGGGAAGGAGAGAGAGAGAGAGAGAGAGAGAGAGAGAGAGAGAGAGAGAGAGAGAGAGAGAGAGAGAGAGAGAGAGAGAGAGAGAGAGAGAGAGAGAGAGAGAGAGAGAGAGAGAGAGAGAGAGAGAGAGAGAGAGAAAGAAATGCAGAGATAAAGAGTTTTTGTATTTCACGATAGCCAAAGACGGAGCACAGTTAAATTTTCAACGTGTCAACCTCCGTCTGTCTGTTCGTAAACGTAACGAGCCTGATGCACTCTGCTTTGGAGTGTGAGACTCCCGAGGCAGTTTGTCTGTTACGACAACTGACGGACTCTGTCGTCTGAGTTTATGTGATTCTTGTATTGTTTGCTGCTCTCTCTCTCTCTCTCTCTCTCTCATATATATAATTATATAAATTTCACAAATTGTATTATGCAATACAATTCTATTCGTAGCATCTCGTGATCCTACGTAACATAAGAATAATTTTCTAATTCTCTTAATGTTGACAATTTATGAAACAAGAGGCCGCATACTAACGCGTTATAAAATTGGGTACAAGGTTTGCGGCAATTTTAGTAAAGATTTAGTGAAAATCGTTACGTCATCTCAAGTGAAATGCACATTGGCAAATATTATATTAGATATATAAACTTATAAATTGAGTTGTGTTGAGCGATCGTTTACACGAGGTTTCAAAATGCATGAGAAGCTTATTTACTCCCCAGTTGTAAGTCACTAGACTTTGGCCAAAGGGGACGGAATTGTATGTCCGACTGTCCTGTGAGCTCAGCCGTAACACTGAGATTTAACGTAGGGAGGTTGCGAAACATTCAGGCGTTCCAAGAAACACCAGTGGTTTGACTACATAGACGTGTAGTCTCTGGTCGCTCTCGGGGCAGCAAACACTTAATTAACCCTTCAAGCACGCAGAGTGAAATAGTAGCTCCGTCGTGTCGGTTGTGCGTTGGCCTTCTTCCCTTTCATACCCTTTCGGATCTTCTCTTGCACGATACCCAATGTTTACTTGGCTTACGTTTAGCTTATTGTGCAATGTTTTCCTACAAGAGACTCCAATCTTATAGTCACTTTTCTATGGATACTATCGGTAAGCCACCGTTTGGTGGTGTTTCGCCCTCTCCTAATATTCAAATTACTATTGACCGTACATGTTGTATGGCTGTTGAATTTAAGACTGACCACACGCAGGCTGATTCCCTAGATTTTCCATCGATTGAAGCTCCCATCTGCCGGCACAGTGAATACCGAATTCCCTTTGTCGAAATGCTACAAAGCCAATAGCGCATACTTTACCAGCAGAGAATGATTTATGTCAAGCTCAGACATTTTTTAGTACAATTCGTTGTGACTTTATCTCGATATTTTTCAACTTTGATATTGTATTATTGACGTACGGTTTATATATTATTACAAGTCTATTTATGGCAGTTAGGATTACATCAACGGACAAGAAACGGCTATGCCGAAAGATGAGTCCAACCGCTCACAATGTTAGATGACAAGCGAACGAAAAAATTACTTTTTATAATTTTTCAATAATTTCATCGATACGATTTTTCAATTGTGCGTCTGATATACACCAAACGGTTAATTGAGTTAAAATAATAGTGAGTTACGATCCATCTGGGATAACTTACCGCTGTCAAGGCTGTTTTGATTTTCAAGATCAGGATCTTGAACCAATGAGGGTCCTCCGTCTTGCAAATAATCTGAAAAATGAAAGAGAAAATATAGAACAATTGACAGAATATATAGATTAAGCTCGTTAATAGTGGAAAATAATTAAATTCTCGATAAAATGTGTGCACGTTATGACGAAGATTTTTTTTTGTTGCTCAACTGTTTTTATGCTGAATCGAAATTGCGTGGTATCAAGAATATACGAAGTAGCGCAGCGCTCTATGCGATCCAGCGTAACCAGAGGAATATCTACTGGATGCTGGTAGCTGCTTTTGCGCGCAATAACGCTGCTGGGAGCCAATATCACCGGCGTATTGTCCCTGTGGGATTCTCAGTGCTGTCCCAACTCCCTTCGCTGGCCACCCGCCTATACGCTAGCCCACCTGCCCACTGTCTTTTAAGCGGTGACGGCACTGGCCATGTACACGCATGATGTATAAACTCTAAGCCACCAAAATACCATCAGAGTAAAATATAGCAAAAGTCGAATTAAAATTAAATATCTTCTTATGTCAATTTTTCGAAATATTTAAAGCTCATTTGAATGTAAAAACTCGAAAAAGTTAAGGAAATATGGCTTAGCCTAAAACGACAAACGGTGCGAAACACACCGAGCAGTTAAAATATTCTCTCTTGAACATTCAAACTAATTGAATTTGATCCTCCTAATCAGTTGATCCCAGTGTAATGCATAACTCTGATTGTTTACAACTGAAGCTGGTATTGTAGGATAACTCTATACAAAATGAGTTACTCTCTATATACGATCAATAAAAAAGTTATGGTTTTATAAAACGCTTTCTCATGTTTTCTATCGAGTCAATGGCAAGAATACTCTTTGAACTTTGTGCAGCCAGATAAATTTTTGAAATTATCAAGCAAGGCCGGATCCCCGGTGATGGTGGTGGCGGTAGTAGCAGTAGTAGTGGTTGCGACGCTCGTCGTAGTCGTCCGACACCGTTGGGAACCAGTTTGGTTTTGTATTAGCATGTAACTCCTGTAGGAGTCGAAGTTGCGATGGCTTGTGGGTGGTTGGGTGGTAAAAGGAACGTGGCGGAATAGCCGGCGAGTGAACGAGAGGGATAGAGTGAGTAGAAAGCGAGCAGAGGGAGAGGGTAATTACCTCCTTGGGGAATCTACCTCTCCGCCGGACGCGCTCGCGCGGGCGCGTGTACGTACACCACGGGTATGGTATAGCCCCAGCAGCACGAGCACCGAGGCTTCCCACTGCTCCCAGTGGTCCCATGGGACAGCAGCGCAGTGGTTCGCACGGTGGTTCTCATTTTCCGCAAATTAGATTTTATACTCTAGCCGCCGCACTACTTCCTCTACTACCGCATCACTGTATTGGACGCCATTCCTATATATGCTACGTTATGTCCAAAACTATCGAAAGCACTGCTAAGTGGCGAAACGGGATGCGGAATGTTCTTCACCGTAAGCAGTGTCAAAAGCTCAACCGACAGCTTCAAATGTGTTACAAAATATTTGATATTGTTGTCAGATATTGTAATATTATTGCATTAATACGTACATTTGCCATTTTGAGCTATCGTAAAATTGCTGATATTATTAAAGACGAAATAGTGAAATTGAGCTCCGAATCTCACGAAGAATTCATATGTTTCTATCGAGCGAAGGACCTAATACTCACGGCCCTTCATTCAAGTAGCAACGTAAACAAGAGCCTTCTCTCAGAGCTACGAATTTCTTATGGGTGCATTAGAAAAAGCATACGGTCGTCTTTTATGCACGATCGATTCTAATTCGAATCTCAGCAAAGTCAAGATCGCGTAAAAACGATGAGATCTATTGTATTTTACTAGAGCGAGCGAAGTTTGGGTGGCACACCCGGTATGGTGTCATCGGCACATGCCACTGTTAAGGGTAGCCCTCTGAGTTCCCTGGGGAATCGCACAAACAATAGCAATAGCAATATACGGTGGAGCACGAGGCCTCGGGCAGCTTCCACCACCAGCGCACATAACAGAGTCTCTGGTACGGCAGACGAACACCGGAGAGTAGAGCACCGAACAGAGAATAGTGATACAGCACAGTACACAGCCGGCGGAGCTGCGGACTGTCTGCCCACCCTAACGCGACTATACCTTCGGGAAAACTTTAATTTCTTTCTTAGAATGATGGCTACGTATCCTCTTGTCTGTACTGTCGTTGATTCTCATGTGTCTCTACTTGACCGTTAGGTCCTCGCTGAACTAAAGTAAGATCGTCATTCGTGCCCTCGTTCTCACAGGAATTCATCCCGAACATATTTCCCGATTGAGATGCATTTGCTCCTTAGAAACAGGGCAATTAATGAAACTACCAGCAGGGACTTATAGTTCCGTCTTTAATTTCTTTCTCAGATACATGACCGGCTGGGCTGTTGAAAAGAACTCGTTGGGATTAATCGACCAATTGGGATCTACAGAGCCTATCGATTTGTTTTCTCATTCCCTTTGATAATAACTTTGCTATCGTCTTCCACTTCGCTTACCGCTATCCGATAGGCTTGAAATAGAAGTAGTTTTTAGACTCTGAGGTGTTTTACGAAGATGCTAAGGTTTTCAGGACCGAAGAGACCGACATCATCTTTTTTACCCTCAATTATGGCTCTAAATGTTTCCGAAAGAGAAAAAAACAAACAACAAAAATATTGTCGATGTGGGCATGAGTTGAGCGGTGAAAACTTTTCAACAAATCTTTCTGAATGAGCGCGGTGCGGTGTTTCGGTAAGGAAGTTACGTGCTTTTGAGCTGCCTTAGCCGAAGGCAAGTTCTCCTGCTGGCGACGAAGATGAGACCGAGTAGATACCGTCTGTGCGATCTAGGCGGATTCGCTTCGCGTTACGTGGCCTCGGGTTCTGCTCTCATGGTCTTCATACCTCTGCTCCCCCACGTCTGTATTCTATCTTTCTGCTTTCTCATTTTGCTCTCCTCACTCTGTCTCACTGTGTCTTTATCTCCTCGAGTTACCAAGTTTTACCGCGGAGACTAAAGCGTTCTGACAACGAGCTACTCCAAAGTTATTAGCCGACCTCGCCGCACAACCGCCCTTCAAGCGGCTTTTTCTTAGCCTCAGTCACCTCGCGCACCCAACCACCCTTCAATCTTACTTGTTCTTCTTTCTCGATCTCGTTCGTCAGGTAAAACAAACTGTGTGTTTCGCATTTTATTTCACCTAGTCTTGAAATCGTTTTTTTTTATCGATTGTTAAACATTTCTTTTTATTTATCAAAAGCAAGCTTTTCTTACAAAGGGAACCGTCAGTGGTTAGTGGGTCGTTAGGTTAGCTGCTTCAAAACAAAAAAGAATAATGTTAAGGGAAAATTCAATTACATAAAAATCGTTGCCCCTTAGGCAACCGTTTGGCCTTGAGGCACAAACCTAGATAAGATTATAGGCGGGAATAATAATCCTAGGAACCTGTAATGATATGTCTTCATTTTCCGCACATTCCTTTGGCTCTTCGTTACGTTTTATTACGTTTTATATCCATGTCAGCACGTAGGTAAGGTGCATACACTGATCCGCAGCCGTTGGTTCACGGAGTACGAGGCTATCGCTCCTACAGAACTAAGAAACGTATACCCTTTGTATATGGTACGAAGAAAAGTAGTGGCTGTACATAACATTCGGATGCGGATTCTACAGGAAGTGGTGGTTGTCCCGGAGGGTAGAAAGTAAAGGTACGCGTGCAGTAGCCCCGCACTTTCCACGTTAGTGTGCTGGCGCGGGTTCCAGGCGTCAGTCCGACAGCGCACACCAGAGGTTTACGGGGAAGGTACTCGAGCTGTGGATGGAGACTCACTGAGTTGGGTGAGGGGTCGGGAGGGGGTTGTATGTGGCGTTAAGGGGAGTACTACGAAGCAACGGAACGAGCTTGACGGTGCGGGAAGAAACGAAGGGGGGCAAGCGAGCCGGAGAGTCGGTCCCAAGGGAAACGTAGCGCGCTGTGCCACGGCCCGAGGCAGCTCGTCACCTGGGACACCCTTATATCGCCAAGTACAGTCGGGCCGAGAAAACGTTTTCAAAGTCATGCCGGAGTATTGCAATTTTTCCTCAACGTTACTTAGCAATTGTAGCAAATTGCTTTTTAGCTTCTAACTTATTATTCAATTTTTTCAACTATATATAGACGCGCGGATCTTCCAAACATTCGATCAATTACGTACTCAGAATTTCGTGGAATATAAGTCACCAGGTTTGAAAAATTACCTCGAGCACATTGCATTGAAAATTTAACTTGAAAGTTCAATTGTCAATAAGTTTATTATTCCAGTATCGGACTTTTAATAAAATTGGCGATTAAAAAATAGATATATTTCTCGTTTCTCTTGATCTTGATCCAAGAATTTCAAAGTATATTGTTTCTTCGATATAATATCTGCGATAACCCAAAGAGATTTTCTTTAAGGGAACTCATTTCACTTAACATAAAAATATGTCTGAAAGAGTTGAGGATAAATGATTAAGTGATTTTCGCTATGATATCCTGCCAACAATATTGGATTGACGTAAAGGAAAACAACGCGCGTTAGTCGAGTCGCGGAAAGGCTATATTAGTGGGTGCTGTACTGGGAATAAGGCGAGCAACGTGAGGGTGGCGAGCGGGCTGAATAGCAGAGTAGAAAGGGGAGTACGATTCGGTTAGGGAAGAGGTGCTGCAAGAGGAGGATGAGGATGCGGAGTGGAAGAGAGAAGAGGATCTGACTGGAGAGGGAGGTAGATCCCGAGGGACTCGGCGCTCTCCTCTGGCGCTGGTAGCACTCGGGAACTAGCTGTGGGGATGGGAGAACTAATCAGCTCAGCGCATGCGCACTGGGCTCCTTTTGGTCCCACGAGAATTTTCTGGCATTCCCCATAATACACTCGCTCTATTCCTCTCTACCTTCCTTCTTCCTAATCTTCTCTTCCTTTCTATCTATCCCTCTATCTTCTGCTTTTCCCTCACTTTCTCTGCCGTGTTCCCTGCCAACAGCAGACCATCACCTATTGCAAATACAGGCCCTTCCATCTTTTCGAGCTTCCTTTTCTCGATTGAGCTTAAAAAAGTGAAATCTTACGAATCGTCTTGGTATCTCAGAAATGTACGATCGCTGAATGTCTCTGTATATAGATGTCATAAGCTTTATCTGGTGTGGGATTGTGACCTTTCTCTTATTTTCTTCAACTCACATATGATATAGATATCACAAAAATCCGTGTAAAAGAAAAATGTCTACGGTTGATCAACCATTAAAGTCAAACCCACTGGTAAGATAGACGTTTCAAATGATACATTTTTTATTTTCAATGCACAATTAATGCGACGTTATACATATATTACATAACCCTAATACATATATCACCCTACGATATATACATATATTGGTTTAATATATGTCAGGGTGTGCCAAAAAGAAATTGATTGTGTTTCAAGAACGCTAAACGTTTGTGTTAAACGCGCAATGGATCCTCATAAAATAAAATCACCGTAGCTGAAGCTTTATCAGTGGCTCAAGTAACTTTTGTATATATCATTCAATAAACATGTTAAGAATATTTATATCTGCTCCAAGTTCTAATAAAGCAGGAAAGATACGATGAAGAAGTACTTCCTATTTATTCGCAGTCATATATTTGCAGCGTGATTTTATTTCAGCCATAAATCACGATTTGGCTGCCGTCATACGAACGCGCCTACTCCAGAGCATGGCTCAAGATTTTTATATCTAACACATAATTTTTGTGCATTTTTTAAGACTCAAATTGCGTTAAACCGTTTATATCGAACACATTTTTTTAAAAATCATTAGAAAATAGAAGAGGACGAAGGAAATGTATTTAAAAAAAAACAAAACGACTTTTAAAGTTGTAACAACAATATAAAAAAATGTTGAATCAAATTTCATGGGGTTAATATATTTTATAATAACGATTGGACTCGACGGTTCATCAAAATTACAGTAAAGAAGTATAATAATTTTCATCCGGTGAAGTTAATTATCACTAAATTCAATATTCGTGATTACAAAAAATATATTTTAAAAAACTATATCGTGAATTTAAAAAAAAGATTGAGGTTGATTCAACTACGATCAGCTTGAGGCAACTAAATTTTATTGGCTCAACCTCATGTATAGTTTTGCTGCATTAAACCACACCTTTGTTCAGTGGATCTTTTTTTTCTTTGCTTATCAACGATTACTTAAGATTTAATCACAATTCATGATTTAACTTTTGACCTGATACCTCAGAGGGAACATTTATTGATTTAATGGACGATGGCACCGTTAACAATTCAGTGAATGCAAAACTGTTGATTATGTTGATAATGACGGAGATTTTTCTTTCAACGCCTGCGGATGACAATACCAAACGTAATTGCGTAAAGCGCGATTGTATCAATGTGTCGCCCGTTACATATTGTAATTTCATTACCATTACTCCCTTGACGATCATAGTTCAACTCACTACGGCACAGTGTTTTTTACCTTGTCAATGACTTCTTACTGCTGTGAGCATAAATATAAAGAAAATGTTTTGTAAGTAACCCGACAATTAATCTTGAAACTGGAAAAAAGACGAGGGCACGGTTGAGTCACTGAACCGACTGAAAGGTGGTTGGGGCTAATTACGTTTTCCGTATCTTTGGTGCATCTTAGTACGGAACGATCGTATTGAATTGCCGAGTAAAAGAAACCTCGTCATTATACTCAAAATAAATATTAGGCAACGGTGAAATGAGGAAATAATTACATCGATTAGTGTGAGCACAGATATGCATAGCCTCTTATTCATATTTACCGATATTAACCTACGTTCTCTTCTAATATATTGGATCGAATTATTGCCAAATGAAGAGAATTATTACGACGAATTATTTAATCGGATTATCATAAATATTAACGCGTAACCGGACTAACGCAATGAGGAAACGTGTAGGAACGACTGCTGTGCTAAACGTCGAAGCAGCGTGGTTCGTGTTTCCGGATAAGCAGATAGTCCATGAGCCCTCCCCCTCCCCCCACTTTAGGGATTCGACGGCAGAAACAGCAGCGGCGGCAGAAGCGTTGCGTGTTTTCCTTCGAGATCTAGCCTCGTTCGAGCCCTCTTGCCGCGCCACCGCTACCGCTTTCTGGTTTTACTTCCAAGTATAAAGTTTTGAGGCATACTTGGCGAAAGGTAGGTTGAAATAATAATTGTACGGCCTCGGTCCGTGTTACGGGGGCAACCAGTGGCATTGCTGGGTTGGGTGTGGAAAATCTTGCAGTCCGCAAGGAATAAGCGCGTCGCAGTATAAAAGCAATCGCACTTGCCTTGGTTACGTACCGAAACGAATTCCCTGGAAATCGAAAGTAGAGAGAAAAGATAACGTGCTTGGGGCGAGACATTTATTTCAACTTATGTTATCTCCTACGTTTAATCGAGATCATTTTAACTTGAGTTATTTATTCATGAAGGTAAAAAAAAGCTATGATACTTATTTGTGATACTTTTCATATTCTTTTATTGACTTTAATCACTGGGTTCGACTCTCAAGTCAATCACTATCATCAATTTTAGATAGGACGTGACAGCATCGATATTCTCAGTAAATGTGAAAGTGGACAACTAGTTGTGTGTTATAAATGAATTAATACTGACAACAAGGATTCTACTTAGAACTTTTCGGTACATTTGCATATAAGTGCTATAGAATAGTCCATGAAATATCGAGCTACCCATTTTCCACATATCATATCGACATCTTCTCACTTAATTAAGTAACCATTATAGATGATGTAGGATTACTTGTGTAGATGAGATAATCTACACTGTCTAATAAAATAAAGGGCGTGGTAGCTTTAACTTTCGTAATACCGTACTGACCCGAATATAAGACGAGGTTTTTTCCTTGGAATATTATTGAAGAAACAAGAGTCGTATTATATTCGGACCTTTCGATTGTCGGGCATTTTCGTGCATGATTAGACACATAATGTGTGTCTTGTATGTATTTTTTAAAATTTTTTCGATTAAAAAATGGGACTACAATCGGTGTCGTCTTATATTCGGGTTAACACGGTATTTGGTGGATTGTTCAAAAATAGTTCTTCATAATTGCAGTCGATTATTAGTTTTTTTTGCACTGAGAAAAGAGTTTATTCACTATAACTATAGTAAATATATTTAGCTGTCTTGTTATCTAAATTATTTGTTAAGTATTATTATACAAAATTTATTATCAGTTAATAAATATTAGTGTTCTCATATTAAAATCATATACCGAGGGCACTTTCGTCAAACGAACAATTCATTTGAGCAATTTAAACGAGATTAAATATAGTTGCAACGACTTTAGATTGGTTAATAATTAAGAAATTTTGAATTGACACTAATACAGAAATGTTAATAGTTATCAAATGACCGTTAGAGAATCGAATGCTTGTCTCAACTACCGATTGGTCAATAATTAACGGATTTGTCAATAATTACCAAATCTATATTTGAGATAAGTATCGTCCATTTGGCACGACTATTATGGTCTCATTGTCAATCGTCGTCCTTCAGCGGATAAGTTCGGTATTGCGCGGCCTCCGCCATTATCCCACCCTTGAAGCTTTGCAATGCGAGTGAATGGACAGTAGGCTAGTGTTGCATAAAAAAGTCAGAATGTATCAGGATTACACGGACAACCTAAACGATTTTCTTGTTTCGTGGGGCCTGCATGTAGAGTCGAGACAACCCTTTAAACGTAAGTATAGAAAATATCAATTAATATAAGTGTTGGCATTAGCTCTGTTCAACCTCTGTTCAAAGAAATCGATCTGACGACACATATAATACAATTTTATGTACAGTTCTCTCAATCTATTAATTATTCTCTTTAAATTATTACAATTGTGACTATTAATAAACGTTTTTTTTTATTAATACAAATGCTATGTTGAACCAATATGATGTTTATCAGATCCTAATAAAGAAACATTTCGTTCAAATATACATTTATTAATAAATAATTATTTGTGCCAATTCAGAGGTTCAAATAAACAATTAGGTCACTCTAACGGAATATTTATTTCGCCATATCCAAATTTACCATTTGTTAACAGTTAACAAATCCTAGTTCCTACAAATAAACTCTTTTCTCAGTGTAGCAAGTGGAAAATTCTAGTTGAACATGAAATACCGAGTTACCAATTTTTTATATCCGTATTGAGATATTTATTTAATTAAGTAACGACTAGATACGATTTCTATATGATTTTTCTTGTAGATTAGATATTCTTCAATATCTAATAAAACAAAGGGCGTGATTGCTCTAACTTTCATAATATTTTGTTTATTGAGCCGAAATAGTTCTTCATAATTGCAGATACTTTTTAGGTCGTTTGGTTAGTGAACAACTCTGGGTGATTATAAATGTAGTAATAATAACTAGGGTTCTACCAAGAATTTAGGTATTTGTACTATAGTATATTTCATGAATTACCGAGTTACCAATTTTCGATATCTATATTAAGATCTTGACTTAATTAATGAATCACTACAGATGATGTATGATTATGTTTGTAGATTAGACATTCTGCAATGTCTAATAAAATAAAGGTTGCGATTGCTCTAACTTTCGTAATATTTTGTGTATTGAGCCAAAATTGTTCTTCATAACTGCAGACACGTTTTAGATTGTTTGGCATCGAATTTGAGGTGACATTTTTTTAATGCGAACGAATTAATGTTTAGAGATATTTAGCGCAGAGCTTCGTCAAATTCTATAAAGTCGTTTAGATTTTAGGAGATATTTAATTATTCAATTTGTCATCGCTCCACGTTCCGATAAATTTAAGACAACAAACAAATAATTTGTATACATAGTTAATAGCATTCAAGGATGTTTGATAGAGAAGTTGGCCAAAATCGATGAAGGGGTTCATTGTTATTCCAGGTTGAATTTTTTATTTCAACATTTTGTTCGTTTGGAAAAATGAAAGAATTGTAAACCTAGAATCACTTAGTAAGCACTTGGTAAGCATTCGAACTAAAATTTCGCATTCAATTAGAGCAGTAGAAACTTCTTATATATCAGATATTATAGGATTGTGAGTTTTTAAACTCGATAATTTCGATTTTATTATTTTTTTATTTGCACCAAAGTTTACAGAAAATGGGATTGCTTTTTTATAAGTAAAAAAAACTTGCAAAGTATAACCTTGCTCATTGCTTCCTCATACTTTTGATCCGTTGTCCGCAACGCTTCCTCTATCAGACAGTCAAATTTCATCAGCGGACTTACAGATGAGACTGAGTGAATGTCGGACTAAAAAAATGCAATGTAAAACCTTCTGCTTTGCAATTTTTTTTTTTTTTCAAATGTGGCCCAGAATCGCATCAGAGTATTTAGTGCGCACGAGGTAGATTGGAGAATTACTAAGAGCATCGCTTCGATACGAAGCATGGTATATTATTCGCCCGTTTCCTGAGCACCGGAAGAAGCCCATGGGATTGTAGGTAGGAACCTCATATTGTTGCGATCTATGCTGGTATTGCGTTTTCTTCAACAGCTTTGAACAATAACGTATCTCAGGAAACACATTGTGGCATTGTATCGCGAGGTCCGTTGTATAGACGCGTGCCCTCCGAATCCTCAAGAATAGTATATACAGTGTCCCAACGGTAACTAAGCTAAAGTAATACGCTAAAAGATACCTTACGTTGGGCATCCCCGTTATTTCCGATACATAAAAGAAGGACGCATGTATACAAGAACGGAGACTCGTTGTGAATCGCAAGATCTTGGCGTGTGGTGTGGGCATCTTTGCTTTAAAGAATGGTACTGAGGAATTAAACCTGCAACTTTTCACGAAGTGGAAAAATCGTAGACCTGCGTTTGGTTTCTGTCGTTTAGTTTGATGATTTTTTTCATATTAAAGACGATGCGAAACATGTATCGGTGCGTAAGAAATGGAAGTAATGACGAAGTCGGAGAAAATCGTTGAGACAATCGTCTTTAACATCGGCGGAAAAGTTGCTACTGCTTGAAAAAAATGTAATAAAATTTTTTTATTTCTTAACTAAAATTCTTCTATCGAGTTCTGTTGTACACAGTTGCGTATGACTAAAATTTGTACCAGAGTCATAGTAATTGAGGTGTACAAATCAAGTTTTTAGACGAAATAAATTATCGAATCGTAATTTTGTTGCACAGACAATTTCTCTGGGATGTTCAATATTGCAGGGAAAGGGAATGTTTTATAGACTCTGTGAAATTCTCAGATGCACATCGGTCTTTAAGACAAGTGTTGTATCTGTGATAATGCGTAATATTGTATAGATTAATGCGTATATATGAAGCCCTACATTAGAATGTGATACAAAACATGGGTACAGAATGCATCGATGTTCCAATCTCACCTTCCGAATGCCGACTGAACGCCCGTTGGAGTTCCTCTTCTTCGTCATCCTCATCTTCGTCCTCATCCTCTCCTAAAATGTATATAACAAACCAATATATATATATATATATATATATGAAGCAAAAACTTTCAAGTATTTCTGTAAAATATTTCATTTAAATTCCTCGCTAGAGAAGTCGTGTATGTCAAAGTAAAGTTATTATCATGAGTATTCGTTTTATTTATTTGTCGTCTATTAGAATAAACGAAAATAATGTTGAATTGGTGATGATTAAAGTTTAGTGGGATTCTTCTGTACAAAAAATGCAATTTGAGCTTAGTATTTGTCATCGGAATATTAAAAAGTATAAAATTAAATAAATACTTTCTCTTAAATGTACTTTATCGATCAGGCTGGCCTGGTTCCGATTAATAATATAAAAATAGATGGATGCATCCAAGTAGTTGGGATTTGCCGAATATGCTATACATGTAGACACCAACGTATATATCTATTACACCCGTATTTACTTATGTATAACGATACATAATGTATACATAGTTAGTTCAAGTATAATTTGGACTGTATAATGTAATATTTGCATGTAAGGGAACGCTGAGAACCGGTGAGGGCGAACTGGGAGTCGGATACAACGTTTGCATAGGCACTGGTAGTGTGCCCAATGAGAATAGAGTTAAAAGCAACTGTCATCATTTGATGCGGCCCGTTAAGCCACACGCACATCACGTTTTCATTATCAACCACATATATGCAATTTACCATTGTCACCTTGTATAATAGCGGCGATGATTATGAGACAACTCTAACAACAAAACTTCATGCACCATTTGTTTTTATAAAGAAAATTGAATGAATGAGATGAGGAAAAAAAACCAATTTACACCATTTTTTTGTTCAATTAGATGGGTAGACGAAACGACTGATTATCTGGAGAGTTCAATGAATAATTTAATCCAAGCTGATGATCGCTATACGCACGCTTGATGATACCTAGATTAGAACCATCTTCGAAATCTTCCGGCGTACCATGTTCCGCACCATCGTCCCATTCTTCGTCTCCTGAAACACAAAGGAAACGAAGATTTATGTATTTTTTTTGTTTGTATTTTTACTTCCTGATTGATCATTTTGCACAAAGACGTAAGATAGCTTCTACGATGGTCCAGAATTGCCACATAGGTATTTAGCGACACTGGAGTTCCAGCCTATTGTCTTCGGTATGCGACAACAATTCAATAAATAATTTCACAGTGCGGAGATACAATGAGAGAAGGCTGGACCAAGTGCGGATGACGCCGCAGGTTTACGATCGATAACGAATTCCTGGCTAACTGGGAAATGGCTAATTTCGACGTTGAGGCAGACACACGTACACACGGAAGAGCGTGGCAGGGATGTCGGATGTTTCTAGCCCGACCTGCCGTCATTCTCGGTCCCTTTGTTACCGGTCCCCCCAATATACACACTATTATCTTCCAACAAGCGGATGAGACTAACGCGCGGTGCTTATTCACCCCCTCGTTCCCTTAAATATTCTACAAGACAGGAGTCAAGATGCACCAGTAACATCCTCGTTCCCTACCCTGACTGCCTGACTAATGCTGGCTCGTCGAATCTCCTTTACCCGTCAAATCCATGAGTTATTCGTCTAAAAAGATAAAGATTATCGGTGCAAGACATTAATTAAAAATCATTTATTAAAAGGAAATTAGTGACAAAAATACAAATCAATCAAAAGTACAATCGAGCTATGAAAAATTAGTATAAAATATCTTGTTGCAGAGACACTGGATTCTCAAAAACAGTAAAAATTAAGATGAAAGAAGTAAGATGTACTTTTGCGGTATAAGCTTTTTGATACAAACTGTTTCTGTCTTCCATAATGTCGTTTTATATTTCCCATATCTATATATTCATTTTGTGTGTGTGTGTGTGTGTGTGTGTGTGTGTGTGTGTGTGTGTGTGTGTGTGTGTGTGTGTGTGTGTGTGTGTGTGTGTGTGTGTGTGTGTGTGTATTTCATTACATATATATATGGTATACCGGGTGGTCGATTTAAGTGAAGACATCTGAAAAGTTGATTTTTTTTTAAGGGGACAATTCACGAGTGCTAAAATTAGACCGCCCCACCCCTTTGAAATCTTAAATGAAAAACCCCATTATTTATTGCAGATAAAGATTCTACGCTACAAAATACGTAGGTTCTGTCTGAAACTTTTTTTTCATTCGTGATAAATGGCGATGTAATCACAAAAATAAGATTTTTCGCAATTCCCGAGAAATATAAAATATGATTAAGAAAAAAAAAAAAAAAAAATATATATATATATATATATATATATATATATATATATATATTTTTTTTATATATATATATATATATATATATATATATATATATATATTTTTTTTTTTTCTTAATCATATATATATATATATATATATATATATATATATATATATATATACCCAAAAAAAATAACCTAAAGACCCTCTGTGTAAGATCTCTCCCAGGGATCATTTGTAAAGAACCTAAAAATTCACTGTGTGAGTTTTCACGTGGTGTCCCTCTGTTTCAAAATTCCTCATAGAACCCTCCTTCAGGCCCGGAGTATTAAAAATCCCTCTTGGAGCATCCTCTCGCCACCACACTAAGGGACAAGGGGTTCAATGATAGGGACAAGGGAGGTTCAATTATAAATTGCGACAGAGCGTTCCGCTCAAGCCGTACCAAACCTTGGTATACCTTGCGATCAAAAAGTACTCGAAATTTGTCAATAAAACGAAAACGGTTCAATTATTCATTGATATTTATTTTATTCCCTTCAAAGTAATCTCCATCGTAAGCGATACACATATTCCAACGCTTCTTCCAATCTTTAAAACACTTTTCATAGGCCGATTTTGGAATTGCCTTCAGCTCCTTCTGCGAATTCTCCTTTATCGCCTCAATCGTCTCAAAAAGCTTTCCGCGAAGTGGTAAATTGATTGACTGTTGGTTCGTTTCGATGTCATATTCATAGAGCCATGTCTCGTCACCGGTAATAATGTCTTCAATAAGATTTTGGCACAAAGAAATCATTTCTTTAGGGACTGCAATGCGATGCTGTTTCTGCAAAAAATTTAGCCGCGGCACAAGCCGCGCTTGAACTCGTCTCGTGCCCAAAACATCGTGCATAACGCTCTGCACCGATCCGAACGAGACACCAAGATCGGCTGCTATTTCCCTGATGCTCACACGACGATCTTTGAGCACAATATTCTTAATTTTTTCAATGTTTTCGTCAGTCACAGAGGTGGATGGACGACCTGAATGAGGTAAATCACCACGGTACAGCTCGCTTTAAACTCTTTGTACCATTCGTATGCTTGTGCTTTCGACATTGTCGAGTCCCCGTAGGCTACCGTTAATATTTTCAACGCTTCCGCACATGATATTTTGTAAGAAACACAAAATTTCAGGCACACTCTTTGCTCAACTAAATTCGACATAGCGAAATTCGCAGAGTACACCAAACAATGACTTGTTTACAAAGCTATTACGCACAAACTATCTAACACATTGCGATGTACCAACCTAGAAAAAAAAATGGTTTTGACAATATCTTAAGGCTCGTTTAAATGAGAAATTCCGGGTACTTTTCGATCAGAGAGTATATACTTATTCGGGGCATTCCATATGCCAATTCATAAACCCAAAGTTTTGAAAAAAATCTGTGATTCAGTAAGATTAAAGTACTATCTATGATAATTTTTGAAAAAAATGATAAACTTTTTAGGTAATTGATTACGAATTAGTATTACGATTACTCAAAGTATTATATTATAATTATTCAAAACTTAGAATAATACTATTATGGCTGATACTATTATGGCGAAGAAAAATGAAAAATGTGATTTGATTTGGATGATACTCGGTACTCGGGGGTTTTTATGGTTGTTGGTTTAAACTTAAAATTCCGAAATTAATGATCTCATAAATCCCTCGAGGATCGATTTTCATCCAACTTTAAGCGACTTTTCGCATTATAGTCTTTCATATAGGACCCGTCGTTAGAAAAATCTGATTTTTTCTCAAAAATTCTCGATTACTGAGTTTTATCCGAACCAAGTAACTTTCTGTCGTATTTTCTTCCGCCACTTTAACAGTTATTGGAGATACAGAAGCTCGCGAGCTTGGACAACTCGGTGGGGTCCTTTGGCACGTACTGATGAAACAGTAGGTGGATAGTTTTACCTCGAATATGAGTATGCATTACGTTCGAGCAGCACGTGGCGTCAAAAGAAAATTCAATCTGCCATAAATACGGTTAACAATTTGGCGTTAAGCTGCACGGTACTACCAGCAACGAAAAGAGAAGCATCGCATCTAGCCATGGCCTCGAAACCTCGGTTCTTATGTATACCGGTGTGCAGTCTGTAATAATCGTAAAGGTAAGGGGATTGGCTATCATCCCGGGTGCTACCGCTCGACCGCGTAATGCTGCCCTCGGTTTCTCGTAGATGGCCCACCCTGCGGAACACCGTCTCTTCGTATTTCACCTCTCAACCTTCTACGCTATGTGCGGTATAGAAATGTGGTCATTTTTACTTTGTATATCCTATAACTGGATTGGAAGACGACGCCCAAACGGGATCATGAATTATCTTCGCCGCAATATCTGTGCTACAGATTTGTGTTATCGCTAAATATCTCTTTATAACTATAAGAAAACCGCAAATGCATGTATCGTAACGGTAGAGGTTACGGTAATTACTTATATGGTTATTATTTGTATTCATCTTAACCAATGTAGGCACATAGATACATGCTCTGTACGTCGTTACCTGTATATGTTTAGATATACTATATTGTGAAGCATGCTGAGAGATGAAACGGGTTTGCACGTCATTAATCGATATGCGAAATAAAAAGTCTATGACTCGTCTTTGCTATCTCGGCGAGCAACACTATCTAGTTATAGTAGCGTCGTATGTCTTGGACTCGTGACAGGTAGTCAGCCAGGAGAGACAGGAATACTAGCAAGCGTCGGTGGCGATCCTCAAGCTGGAGCGACTGCTCTGCCGAGTGAGTAAGTGTGGTAGGCTGCCTTACCAGGAACCGTGCATCTATATGTATTTACTGGCTCGTGTACTTATGCGTGTGTAGAGTGCAGAGATAGAAGCAACCCATGCTCCCTTCGGAGAACGTACCCAGGGTAGCTCTGACGCGGACTCAGACTCCCTTGGGAACATCCCACCCTAAGGTTCTATCGCAGTTTCCTCCAGCTCGGCGCTCTGTATACTTCTCTCTTTCACTCGCTTCGCTTCGCTTGGATCCTCCACTATAGGGATGGCTTCGGGATAACGTAGAAAGGAGCTCAGAAACTAGTGCGCTCAATCCTTCGAGCAACCCAGATCGTCAATCCGCATTGTCACTGAGAATGTTGTGACGTAATGGGAGCACAGTCTCTCGCGAATCGCAATAATACAATTTTTGATATCTTTTTATCAACTTCAACTTTTGAATATATAAATCGTATGAAAAAATTAACAAAGACTTTAATCAAGCCGTTTTTGTAAAGTCATAAAAAAAGTGGAACATTCTATTTGAAACAGAGGTGAAATTTCCTGACGAAATTCTTCTATAATATAAACGATTGAAGTAAGTTTAAACGGATCAATTCCTCTTAATAAATGTTCCGAGTACGACAACGTCTTCAATTTATTCAGTTCGATTCGTTATGCCTAATTGATCAATCGTGATTTCCGACTGATTAGAATTACTTAGGGTTTATTGAAAATAGATAAAAAGCAATATAGAAAAATCGTTTATCCGCGCAGGCAGACGACTTTTTGTTTACTTATTTTGTCTGACAAAAAAGCTTTAATCCATAGACGACAGAAACAGCAGAATCACAGTGATAGCATAATGAAAGAGATTGCTCGCCGTGCCGCAAGCGGCTCTAGTAAAATAGCAGACCTGTCTACGGCGTAAGCTCTCATAATCCTTGAGGCCCTTGAAAATTTAAGCCGTTATTACTTTTTGCAGTGACAGCCCCGAGTCTCGTATCTCGGTCGCTTCGTTATAATCGTTATAATACACCCACCACGTTGGATTATGTTTTGTTACCTTTTTCCTGGCTTTCTTCGAAGCTTGTCACAACGGTTATTCAGCTATCTTTTAGCTGGCGGTCCTACGATATATAATGCATCAAGGAGTAATAAAGAGAAATTAAATTCTATCAAATTCTATTTCAATGTTGTTACAAAAATCATCTTTGATCTGTTCCGTCTGATAGAGAAGTTTCATAGGAATGGTTACAACTCCACCATTAAAAAATAGCTTCTGATTGTTTTAAATGAAAATGTTACTTAACGCATTTGCTATAATGTCCCGAGGATATAAACATAGTACAACCGATAGTTGTGTTAAAGAAAAATCTTGAATTTCGACGTAATTTAAAAATGGAAGTAGATACATAAACGTTCTCCATCGCCAAAAACTGTGTAATAATGTTGATTTGTTACAAAAATATTACAACGTAAGCAGATTGGCTAATTCCTACATCATAATATACGATATAATAATGGAAATAAGGGCTAAAATAAAATGAAGTGAAAATAAACGTTTTAAAGTAAATTAATCTCCTGTTATAGTTGGCTATAGCCTATATAATTGCTCTAATCCACTAGACAAATATGTAATCGAAACATAAGAGGACTCATGTTAATGGACAGTGACATTTGAGCAATAAGGAGAAACATGTTTGGTTTCTGGAAGTTGGCTACGATGCAGAGAGAGAGAGAGAGAGAGCACCCGAATACGCGCGCAACGATAGCCACTACGGTCGTTAATAATTGCCGCAGACGTAAATTAATTCCACGGCAATAATTATGCATTTATGCTCGTCGCACAAATTACAATCACGGGAAACACACACGGCATCCAGCATAATGCGTGGTGATTCGGTTCATTGCATCCTGTGCTTTAGTTCCATCTCTTCTCATCCTCCAAACACCATTATATGTTTGCGTTTACGGTTTTGCCATATCTTTCGGGTATACGCTTTGCTGTAGATGCGTTACGATACATCATCGTAACAAGAATCTTTAATTCACTGCAATATAATGGTATCGATGTATTTGAAAATAAAGTAAATGTTAGAAGTTACGATTCCGTTATTAACAAGTAATTATTTTTTTATGTGAAAGTATCTTTAGCCGGACTCGTCCACCAAAAGTGAAGCCAAAAAACATTACGGCTTTATTGGAAAACTATCCTTTGCCCGCGATTAAAATTTTATTTAAATACCTTCAGTTGTTTCAGCGTGATTCACTGAGAAACATTCAAAATATCCATCTATATATGTAAAAATATTTTAATCAGAATTGAAGGTAATGACCAATTAGTTTTAAAGTTAACTCTTTTGAAATTGTGAATTCAATATTTAGTTATTTATATATATCGAAAGATTTGAAATTAATAAAAATAAACTGTAATATAAAATGTATAGGAATAATGTTTTAAATCATACGAAATTTCAATTTTGGGAAATGCCAAAACATGTGTTTCATTATTTGTGTTGTAATTTGTGGTAAGTTTCACGTAAATCCGTCCAAAAAATATATTTTCCCATACAAAATTGTACAGACGTCTGTAACCCCTTGTTGAATTTTGGAAAATATTAAAATACGTGTTTCATTATTTGAATACAAATGAGTATTTATACTAAGTTTCAAGTAAATGTGACAAAAAAAATATGTTTTCCCATACAATATTTTACACTCCTTTTTACTCCCTTAGGGGTTGAATTTCGAAAAATCCTTTCTTATTGTGCCTTCGTCGTAAAACGCAACTACTGTCCAAATTTCAAAGTCGTAGATTTAGCGGTTTAACTTGGACGTTGATGATCTGTCAGGACAAATCTTTTAATATATTATATACAGGAGATAGATAGATAGATAGATAGATAGATAGATAGATTGAGTAAAATGGCCAAAGGTAATGCCAAAAATCGTTACAGTCTTGTGAGAAATGAAGTGAAACGGCCACAAGTTTCACTAAAAAAAGTTACGGTTCTTATTAAGAAGATACGGCTATTTGGAGTAAAAAAAGTTTAAAATTGATCAAATTTTTCTTGAATAAACTTTACTTTATTGAAAATAAATAGAGAAATTAAGTGAAATGGTCACAAGTTTCACCAAAAAGAGTTACGGTACTTATTAAGAGGATACGGCTATTACTGTAGAGTAAAAAATGTTTGAAATTAATCAAACTTTTCCTGGAAAACTTTACTTTATTGAAAATAAATGAATTTTAACTCGGAGTATAAGAATTTCGATGACTCTGGAGTCGTTGTCAATGACTTACAGTCCAACACTACTCAATGGTAAAAATTTACTTGAAATTAACATGAAAATACATAATGACGATTCGATATAAAAACCATGGATCAACGGCAATTAATGCAATGGATATAATTTAATCTTATAAACATGTGGTCAGTAGCCATAAATATATACTAGGTGAAGTTATATGTTATTTTTTTTTTTACACATTACCTGTTGACCCTTAATTTGGATTCTTACGTCATGACTTCTTCAAATTTGGAAAATCGTACAAAGTACTTGTTATCTCTATCTTAATCAAATTCAAGATATTAACATTGGTTTTTAGGTTTAATAGTTGTAACTTGTTAACAAATGATTTATGCCAATCGCGAATGTTATTTTGTCATCTGATGAAAACGTCTTAAATTTATAGCTTGAAATCATCACAAAATTTTTTGGTCAATGCGTAACAATAATAAAAAATCTTGTCTGATTGTACAACTACCGCGATTGTTTTTAAAAATTAGTCAGCTTAACTACGAAGCTTAATTAATATTTTTTTTAATTTCTCATAAAAATATCCCAAAGTATTATTAAAAACTTTATTTTTCCGACTGATAAATCGTCGTATCTCCGTCTTTATGGTTCCCGACTGCCAGTCGAATAAGGAGGACAAATTGTGTGTTAACCATAACTTTGTACACGTCATGTCGGTCGTTAAGCGAAATGCATGAATGACCATATCAACACAATATGGTTCGGTTCCGCGACGGATGTCTCTACAGTCAGATCGTGAAGCACTTCACCAATTCTGATTTGAATCTATTACCGTATAGCTACGAGTACAGTCCAACCAACATTGAGTATATAGCAACAGTTCATTATCGTGTGTTAATTAGCGCAACGGACCTCCCGGTGCTTACGCATCGCATACTCCATGGTATATAACTCGGGATGTTTTCGTATTTGCTTTCTCGTTTCTGTATTTCGTTGCCAACCCCGAGAGCAGCGGGTTTGCATTCGGGACTATATACTATTCTCTGTTTAATAACATATCAATTCTGAAAATACGCGATGGTGCTATCTGTCTTTATCATCTTGAAACAACGTTCGACAAAATATCTATTTAAGGGAGCAGACCAGTAAACACGTAGTAACTTGATTCTATGTTGTTTTTTTTTGTTGTTCATCACGAGAAACATCGATTGAGACCAATAAAATGAGTTTTTATCGTACTGTTTAAATGATAATTGGGTTAAAAATGTATGATTTTCCTTCCTAATAGAATTAGCTTTGTTTTCATGACAAAATAAAATTCGTTATACGTATCTGTTCAGATTCTATATTTTTTTTTATTTGAAGTAGTAAACGACAAGTGTAACTTGAATGAGTGCCATGTACGCTAAGGATTAGGCATGTTACTTGTCAGATTTTAATAAATTCGAATTAGTGCGATTCTTATGACTTCGGAAAGTTACTCGTGGACTTTTAATTTAAACAAAAAATGTCCTTCAAACTATTTTTATCCAAATTATTTTAAGTTATTAATTAATAAAATTATTCGAACAAATGCCGTCATTTTGAGCAGCAACAATATTATAAATTAAATCTTTTAGCAAAGAATTTATTTAATCTTATCAATGTTTTATCAATTTAAACATTTTATATCAAATCAACCTGGACCGTGACTCATTGTTGTTTTCTTTTTTCAATTCGTATGCAGTACAGATATTTACACGTAGCCTCCTTATTCTATTTTTCATTATAATTTTTTTACCAGATTATAATTTAGTTTTAAGGTTGAAAAATTATAAAATCCACTTCATTGCCGCATGATAATTCGCATTAGCCAATGTAATATATGTTGGTATCGATCAAATATCTGATAATGGCAAATGATGTACACGGGAAGCACGTCGATGCGCAACCACCACCGTTTACGGTTTACATACCGTTGGACCGACCACAAGAATTATTGGCAACTATGCCGAACGCAATGTTAATTGAATACATGTGGGGAGCTCGGCGGCATCGATCCCAGCATTTGTCCCTATCATTTCGCCCAGGCTCACCATCGGACCCATACACGTCCGTTTCAGATAGCTAAAACGTTAAGTGGTAATTATGCGAAAGGACATTTTCTTTTTAATAATATAAACTATCAATTGCAGATAGATCATCCAAACGGATATGGTATATACCTAAATAAGGTATAAGAAAAATTAAACAATTATGTTACTCTAAATGCAGAGATGACATGAAAGATCGTCTTTCAAATATATGACAGTTGGGGTTATTTGGTGTTTGAAAATTTCGAAATTCAATATGACGAGATCAATATAGCTGATCGAAAATATCCTAAAATAATTAAATTTAAAAGAAAAAAATTGGTTTATGAGATCACTTTGTAGAAGAGTGATATCTGCTGTCCAAACTATTAGGTTATCAAGTACTAAACATCGTGAGCTGATTATTCGATGCTTCTGGCAGCTTTGAAAAAATAACTAGAAGTTTCAAGCAACTCGGTCCGGTTCCTTTACTATTAGCAATCTCTAGTAGAAAACATCGAGATATAGATCCATCTAGATACATCCGGATGTTTTCGTCTGCCACTTATGTCAGTATCCTTCGTTGCGTCTGTGCACGTGCAGAAAACGGATGGCAGTTGGGGGGGGGGGGTTTGCGCGGTTTGCTATGGTGTGCAGTCACACGGAGGAGGACGAGCAGAATTGGATAGGATAGCGGATAGGAGAACTGGTGATTACAGAGGTCGGCAAAGTATCCCGCGGGAGAGGCCGCGCACTCCCCCGGGTTTCCACCTAATTCCGTCCTGGCTGACTACTGACTCCGTTCCATGTCCCACCGGTGTTACCCGCAGCTCACCAGCACACACGACATACAGGCCAGCATCCACTGAGTTCCCGAGTTCCTACTTCTCAACACCCGCTTTTCCATGTCTATGTACCAGTATCTAGGTATACATGCATATGGGATATTTCATACCACATCGACCAGCCGCCGAACTTCACATATTTTCATTTTTTTTTTTCAATTTATATGCGAATGTGGACCTCAAGACATCACCGTACTATTTCGAAACCTTTTATTCAAGTTGAAAAAAAAAAACGTGATGTAATACATTCAGACAAAATTCTAAGGCAGAATATTATTAGTCGTTAAAAGTAATTGGGAGAACTCTCTATCGTAAAAAGTGCTGTGAAAAAATTTATTGAAAAATTGTTAATCAATTTTTTTTATCAACTTCAATTGGCCAGATGTCTCTCCAAATTAAATTTAGTTTATCGAATCGTTCGTTATACACTCGAATAATACAACAACAGTTAAAAACATGGAGAATTTTTTTCGCAGTCAAGTGGCTGCCAAACTTCTGACAGCTTCTGAGAATTCTGCATTATTACAACAATATTTAAACCATAATGAGCAATTAGGTAAATGATAAAAACAAAAGTTCAGGACTTACATAGCGATGCGTTACATATTGTATAATCGTCCCATAGTTTTGCGGTGATGATGACAGATCATTAAAGAAAAGTGCAACCATACGATAAATCTACTCGCGATTTACAAACGTAAACTTTGAAAAGTGACATGAAGCAAATAAACACGTTGACTCACTTTTAAGAGATCGAGGTTTCGCCTGCTTTCTTCTGGACATAGCACTATGATAATCTTGTAATTATCGTAACACTAGCACTAAAAAACTAATAACAAAAAGCACCCACGTGTGTATAAAAATTATTTAAACGGTTTGAGGTGGTTCACTTATGAGACGAGTTAAGAAAAAAAAAAAAAAAAAGAATCGTTGGGGTATTAACTTAGTCAGTGACTGGACGACAGACCGATTACACCGGAAGCACGTGGTGCGCGCGAGTTTACACGGAAGACTCTTACGACTGTATGGAAAACGTAGAGGGGCCGATCGCCGATGCGCGCGTTCGGCAGACGCGCGACAAGTGCCGCTGTCCTAGCGAGAAAAGTACATGCTGATAGAGTTCCGTGTGTCAGAATCCACCACCAACACAGCAATGCCGTCAGCCACATGCACCCTGTCGCGCAGGCGTTTCACGTCGACGTTCTCACCGCCTGCTTACACCCACCCACTGCTACCCTCGGTCGCCCAACCCCCGGCTATCAGCTAATCCGTTGGCCATTTGCAGTTACGGCAATTCAACGCCCCTTTTGAATTACGCTACCGGGTGCATTTCAATGATTATATTGTCTGAAAAAGATCTTCAATGCGATGTGATACGGTAAGTCACAAATATACAGCATAGTGTCTGTGTGGAAGGCAGGAAAATTTTGCGTTGAAGGATAAAGGTTCACGACCCGAAATCTCAGCAGGCTTTACGAATCTGCTCTGAAACAGCACGTGTTTAACTTGGCTTAACATTTATAAAAGATATAAACAAAAATGTCTCTAATCAGAAAAAAACATTATTACTAACATTATAATAAATATTATTACATAGAAATAGTTCAGACTCCGTTGGTAGCGCTCATTTTTCCAGGCATATTATTCACATGAAAACAATTCTGGTAGACTTTGAAATATTTCTTACGATAGAATAATTTTCCAAAATCAATAAACTTTCGCCTATGCATTACACGAAAATTAATGCAATTGAGTGATTTACCTCCAAATTAAATTTGATCTTATCTATCGAAGCCAATCCTTTAGCCCCATATCTCCATGGTTAATCAGTTCCGAGCCTAGCATACCGACGAACGAGATAGAAAGAAAGCTGTATCGATGTGTGGTCACGATGCATCTTAGGATGGTAATGTTGCCCCCGATGTTATCTACGTACATGGCTTGAACCAGTATATCGTACAACATATACTACGTTATCATATCCCATAATCTCTACTTGACCACGCCATGCGTCGCTGTCCCTACCGTTACTAACGGTCGTATCTCCGTGCTGTAATGCGACCATTGATAATGGTAAGTCCAGAGATGGTAAGTCACTTATTATTTCTCATCATCAAAGAGATTAAATATCTTTAAGCGTTATTATTTGCCACAATTGAAGCGTGCTTTATACTCATTGTCAGTAAAAAGCTGCATATTGTTGGGTAGTTGTAGAATATCTGTTATACCATTGTCGATACGAAAATAAGTAAATACTACTTATTTTTACTGAATACTGAATACTACTGAATACTTTTGTAGAATATCTATTTTACCTTTGTAGATACAAAATCGGATAGTATTGCCGGATACTTTTGCAGATTACCTGATTTACCTTTGTAGATACGTAATGGGGTATGGGATAAGTAAAAATTTCCTTTGAACCGACTGAAGATCGCTTGTAAGATCAGCACCTACATTTTCAATGGTGGTCTATGTCTCGTCGAAGCACAAACTAATTGATGACGTCGGTTGCAAGCTTAAAAAAATTAAGTAAGATTCTAGTAAGAATTTAGGATGGATTTCCATGGTACCCTAAGTAGATTTCCATATCCCATTCCATCATATAATAATGTTAAATAGTCATAAGTTTAGCGTTTTTTAATTAGATTTAGGAAGTGTGAAAGAGACAACATGACAATTTTCTTTCCAAGTTGCATCTTAGAAAATGAGAATAAATTGTTCTCTATTTCTCTATAAACTTTAAGTTAATTCCAGTTTAAATTCTCGAATTTATTAAGTTCTGAATTCCATTATCGCTACAATTACTTTTATCTTGTTGCCAAAGTCATAATTTATAAATTAGTCAAATATAATCTATCCCCTCTCTTTATCTCTATTTAACAATTATTTTTTATTACAAGTAAATTTACGTTGTAACTACTATGTTGAAATAATAGTTTTCGTTTCATCGTTCATTAGTCTCGAAAAGGCCGGGTCTGTACCAAGTTTTATGATGTACGTTGATGTGGAAGGTACGAAAGGGATGGGTTTCACAGTCAAGGATACAGATTGTACAGCCACGCGGTTCGTAAAGCGTTGATAATATTTAACGTTACGTTTAACAGGATTATAGAGTAATAATATGGACGGGTGCACGGGTTTACATCCCGAAATATAAATATGCAACGAAAACCCATACCAGCCTCCTGGGATCACGCGCCATTTGTCGCGTCGACTCGCTATTGCCCACTGGACCAAACTAATCAAAATATCTGCTCGCGTTGGATATGATGAGTCAGAGGTCACTGTTTTTTTTTTATTAAAAAAAGAACAAATATAATACCACCATTGTTCATATTCTTTCTGTAACTTTCATAGTGAGAACGAAATGTACATATGGCATATCGATTACATTCGGAATTGAAAAAAATTGTCATTTGATACTGACTGTGAGGAAAGTTTGTATTCCACTGGATGTCAAAAATGTATTTGGCAGTTTTGTGTTCTACTCAGGTTGTTTTTAAATCTAAATTAAAGACACAATTACGTTATTATTAAATTATACAATTATCCTATATCCAAATCGAACGAAAGATGTACTTAATGAAAATTGTAGCCAGTTAGATAGAAGCTAACCTTCGATATATGCATCGTTAGAATTTTTTTTCTTCTTCTAAATTAAAAGTATATTGTAGTCGCGCAATTATTACTACACCACAGAATCTATTATTGCTGTCTCTCGTTATAAAAATCCAAATCCATTAAATGCAAATATCTCTTCAGTAAAACGAAGGATAAAAAATAAAGAAGACACGACCGATCGTTATATCTCAGTTAAGGGTGTGTGCATGTCGAACAGGGGTTGTGAGGTGGGAGCAGAATGTCTAGGTTTAACGAAGCTGGGGTGGATCGTTCGAGTAGATCTGGCGCATTGATAAGATCCAGGGAACCGATAGGACAAACAACTGTTCGATCTGCTCTTTCACTTCTTCGTGTGTACCTATATCCGGCATAAGCTCGCCAAAGGAAATACACGATCGAGTGGAAAATACGTGAAGAACCCCATGAGATGTGAGTAAATGATGGATAACTGTGAAAACCCTTGGCCCCAACAGTGCAGCAATAAAATGTTAGGATGAGGGTCGCGAATGGTTTGCAACTGTTCATCTCCGATCGAGCTGCAAGATATGAGAATATTTCCGAGGGGCGAACCTTTGATGATTGTTCATAAGGAACTATGTACGGTTTTGTTAACCCATAAATAAGTTTCTATATGCGAAATATTTTTTTTCGCTTTTGAAAACGATGCCAATATCACCAATTTAAAAAAATTGGCACAGAACATGTTTTTTCGTGTTGTACTACAATACAAAAATAGGATTAAAATATGAGGATCACAACCAGGTCGACTTGGGCTGGAAAGCCCCATGTATATCGTGATATATATATATATTTTTTATACATAAAAGACAGGATATGTATAAAGGGGCGAAAGTTCCGTTGCTCGTTTCCAGGAATACTTATTTGCCAAGCACTCGAATGACGCGGTGGCTTCGTAATAATAACGACGCTTGTCGAATCATTCGATGGGGTGGATTTGTGTCCAATTATTATTTTCCTTCTGAGATCGCTACCACAATCTCTGCTATCTCTATTACTGTTATTACTTCGTTGTGCAAGATATCAACGATGTACGTAGGTAGCATTTTAAAAAATAAAAGCACACGCAACTAAGATAACATTTGAACACTTTATTTTTTTTTACCAATTCATGTATCTCAATTTGAAGGATCAAAGGTGAATCCTGTCAAGAATGGTCTCGATGTTTACCAAAGGACTTTGGGGGTCTCGGAGTATCTTGCTCTTCCTCTATGTACTTTCTCAGCTGGGTATCCCGTGGCGACGCCCCGACTACGCGGGGGGTGAATTGAAGGGAAGACTCATCGAAGCGTTAATAACACCGCCAGCAGATCGAACAACGTCGGTGTCGAGTTGTCGGAGAAGATGGTACTGACGGATCTATCTACCCTTGCGAGACCTAATTAGTAGTTATCTCGACTGTAGGATCAATTACGGGGTAAGTTCTATCTCTCGCTAATTGTCACACGTATATGTTTTCATTTCGTGTAGTATGAGATATTTATGTTTCTATCTTCTTATCAATTGGTCCAAACAGTCCAGCGTAATAAAATAGAAGAAATTCACTGGAAGGTACAATGATATTAAAATATAAAATGGAAATCGAACCAGTTGGAACCCAATGACTATGTAAATATTTCTTACTAACATTTTTGTCTCGAATGAGTACCCTTCCATAAGTACAAAATAGAAGAGACAAGCACATTTTTTTGCCATCCTCGTGATTCCACGATCTGTAATTAATCCAAGGCGTGGACGCGTACCAATAGACGTATCGGGGCGTAAAGGAACTCGACGACGGATCGGCGACGCGAGATGATTGAACGACGGGTGCTGGCGTCGATCAGCGATCTGTAGATGTCCGGTCTCAATCAATTCGATTAAGATAGGCAGAAACAAAGATGTGTAGGTTTGTTATGGCGGGGAGGGGAAAGTAATCGTCACGGTTCTAGATCCATCAACAATTACCGGAAAACTGCGTGGGGTCGCGTTCGACCGTACAGTCGCTTCGCGGGTGTCCCATCGTGTTGACGCCTTGCCAGGCTACGACCCATGGTTAGGACTGAGTGCGTACTGTTTCTCGATGGATGCAGAGTCGTGAGATCCTACCCTCTGTATAGAACTAAAAGCAACCTTGCAGGATGAGGAGAACCTCGGGTGGTCGACTTATTGCTTACGGAAATGCGAATAAGTTGAATGAAACTGGCCGATCGATACATCTCGCTTGTTGGGTATCTGTTCGTGCAGCTTTCAGGACAAATGCAACTCCTAAATGTAGGAACTGAAGTAATAAAATAATGGTTAAAGTAAGCTTATATATCATCTAGATCAGGTATAATGGTGTCCCATGAACTTCAATCAAAAAGTGAAACTGTGAAAAATGTCAAAGCAACGCGGCCACTTGGATAAAATAATATTAGACAAGGCCAGTAGAGCATGACATCTCTAAGTACGATTTATGGTTTTTAAGTGAATGTATAGGGAATGTATAGATGCCATATGTACGATTTATGGTTTTCAAGTGAATGTATAGGGAATGTATAGATGCCATATGTACGACAATGAACGAATGACCGAACCAAATTCATTGAAGATGGACGGAATAAATGGATGATGATAGTTTGTCACAGGACACTCTTATCGAAGAGGATATAAGCCCCGCATTGTTTGTCAGCTCGTCTTTGAGCGTAAATATTAAGACAATGGGTGTGGCGCCCTCAACGAAACGTTGTCGTTCACGTCCTTGTCCGCCTGAACTCATCGTCGAGTATATTTTCTTATTTGTGGTATATTATATCCTTAAATGAATAGAAATTACGTGGAAGTGAATGTTCCGAAATATAATTTATGGTAATATCTTCTCGGGGTTTAAAGGATCTATGTATAGTGACGTAATATTGTGCAATAAGATCTTCACCAACTATTAAGTTTCGTCCTTGTTCCAACCATCACGCATGTACCTACATCCATGTGAATTATTTTATTCTAAATCTGTTTTTTACTTTCATATTACATTCAAAGTAGGGAAACCATTGCAATCCAACAATAAAATGCAACTCCCTATTTACACTTATAGTTTAAATATATCAATTCTGTATCCAAGTTCGTTCATGGATTTGGTAGCAATCTAAATCCGTTTTTTCTCCACACTCCCACTTCGTCCCGGCCTTAAGTACGTATGCATTGAACGTCCCGTTTGCTCACAATGCTTTCAACATAGCCTCACCTTAGAAAAAGAAAGCGCAATGGTAAGAGGAGTTGCTATCTCATCTCTCTGATTAATCCAATCACACAGAGGTACAGAGCAACTCCTCTTACATCGCACTGTTTTTTTTCTATCAAAATGCCACGCGCCGCTGCCGAGGTTCAGTTTATATCTACCAACTCTATAGTCTATTTACTTAGATGTAGTACCATGCGTCACCGTCAGAGAGCAAGACTCTCCAATTATCTAGCGGCAGAAAAATAATATATTAACAATTATTTGCTACAGATGCATATTTCCAATTTTAGACTTCGGTGTAGATCACAAGATCAATTTTAACTTGATGCTGATTTCACAAGATCAGTTTTAATAATATCATTCGAATTATACATTTTCTATTTCATGCAAAACGATCAACGATGTCTCATCGAGCAGATTGAAAAAGGCAACCACAAGCATATGGCACATTTCATAGCTTATCTATCCGAACGCAAACAGTAACAGATGTTAGTTTCCTTGATGCATCGTATCTCGTTGCTCGCTTCCAATGTTGTATGTTCAGACCGTGGATCATTGTGGTTTGGATAGATCACCATTTTTTTTTATAACAAATTTAAGTATTAAAAAATGTAAACCGTCGTTCATTAGTTTTAGAGATACAAATTTAAAAAAATAATAATACGGTTATCGAAACGCGTGCTCTTTGTTAAAATTATACCGGAAAATGAATAATACTTGGAGTGCTGACGATGACACGAATGACGTTGAATTTTAAGTTGAGCGTAAAATGATAGCTCGAAGACTGGTTTGTTTTAGGTAAGCGAATTTCCCTTAGAAAGGGTCCGTTGGGAGAACAATGCATCGGTTTTATCGGTGTAAGCGTCCGTCAACCACAGGCGAGCGTCTAATGCATCCTCAGTGATTATTATTGAAATTGAACAGTTGTGGATCCTGCGAGGCATATATAAGCATGCTATGAGAGAATAATGTATAATTCGAGCGTGTAATTATTTTGTTGTTATAAACGCTCGTTTTCGTTACGTAAATGTAAGTTTTCAATTCGTCTCTAATTAGCGATATACATGTCCTATGCCGAAACAAATATTTAACAACTTTATCCGCGGACGATCGCTTAACTTTTATATTTTCATTCGGTGGAAGATTTCTCAATGATGAACCAAGAATCGGAGCATACGGTATAATAGGTTAGCTGCGACATTACAATACGCAGCAATAGGGAGAAAACTAATTGATTCAAATAAAATATATGATCGTCCGTGATTATTACATTCTGATATGCATGGGAGAAATTCAACAAAATGATGGAGGTAACTGTGGCTATGTTTCTAAATTCAACAAGGCATGTAATTACTGAAGTGATTAAACATTTGACATTCAGGTCACCTGTACCCGAATGCAACTATAAATTTCTCATGAACGGTGTCCGATATTAGAATATAGATTAAGAGAGGACGCTAGTATTTTCGCCTTGAAAGAATAATCTATGTAGCAAGCTACCCAACACGCTTCCTACCTTCTCGATCATTACGAATGAGAAAATAGTTACTCGTATGGACCAAATCTTCAGAAGCAAAAAACTGGAGTCACGTTTCAGAGACGGAGATTATGCGAAACCCACGATTTATCAAGGTGGCCTTCACAGACTCAAAATGTGCACCAAGGGAGTCGGAGAGAGACACCCTTCTAATTGTAATGTCATCATCATACGATTGGGGTGATACGTAAAAGGCTTGTGCGATAGTCACAACGTACAGATTGGCGAAATAATAAAATTTTACTAATCCTCGTTCCATTATGTCATACATATAGTACAACCATAGGAGGAGCGCCATGAATTATAATGCTTTTCGATACCAAGCCCTACGCCGGCCATGTTGTTAGATTTGCATAATTTTCGAATCCGCCATCAGGGCCTGCGCGAGTTCAGTTTACCAATTCATCCCCTTGCCCTTCGTCAAGTGTGCTACGATCCGAGGAAGTGGTGACACGACACTTCCATATACAGGCAACTTCTGCTTTATAGGAAAAGGCTTCCCGTGTGGACATAGGATGAAGTCGGTTGCGGATACTTCTTAGTCCCAGAGTCCAGTAGTCAAATCCTGTTCCAGGGGGGGAGAGGTAGGATCGATGGGGCGCAATTCTGATCCACAGCGTGATGTTGTCCCCCCATCTCTCCTCTTATTCAAAGATATTACGGCTTAAGCAGCTGGAAAATTGTTCAAACGCCTGTGACGCATAATTTCGTCCTAGTCGTCGTTTCGCATGAACGTTAGAACGACAAGGAGGAGGATGGTGACGTAGATGAGAGTATCTTTCACGAACCGTCACGTTATATTACGCATCACATAACGTTATTCATGTCGCACCCTATTAAGATTCACGAACATAATGTACTCAAGTTCAACACGCTGAATCTTGTGAATTTTACGACATTTTTTTTCATTTCGTTTATCAATTGACTGAACTAAATTCACATAATTGACCTATTTTTTTTTGTTACCTACCTAATCTACTGCATTTTTACATAAAATTGCGATAGTAACAAATATCACGGTTGAGATATTGTTCAAAAGAAACAAATATACAATATATACAAATTACAATAAAAATTTGAAAATTCTCGACTGCAAAAAATTCTAATAAATAGACTTAAACTTCATAAAGTTTTCATACGAAAATTTAAATCTAAAATGGATTAAATAACTTCCGATGTCATTTTAGTTAACTTCATTTAAAAATTACAATAATTCATCTACCGCTGTCACTATAGTCGACGGGATACGTCGTCTTCAGCGTTATCAAATGTCCATATCGTATATTTATTTGTCTTTTAAATTAGAGCCCGGTTGCCAGTACGTTTCTTGATATGTAAAAGACGGTTGCAATGTTGAAGAGACATCTCCCGACTGTAGTGACATTGGTAAATAAATTATTGCAATTTCAATATAAAAAATGTCATTAAAATTCAATATAAAAAATGTCATTAAAATGACATCGGAAGTTATTTAATCATTTTTAGATATATTTTCATATAAAATTAAAAAAAAAAATTGAAGTACTGTTTCTTATAGTTATTTACAGTCGGGAGTTTGAAACATTACAAATTTTTGTTATTTTATACTTTTTAATGCTAGTTCAATGTGACTATAGCATTTTTATAATTGTTATAATTTTTTTATAGTTACTATATTTTTTAAAACTAAAACAGGTAAATAATTTTTAATAACTCTTGTTTATTAAAACATTCAATCATTTTTGCACTCGTGTATTGAGAATAAGTTTAACAAACGCAATTAGAAAATTGCCTTGCGTTTTTATTATATTCTAGTTGTTAACAACATATCTGATGTACAACAAACTTATTAAATTTTACATGCTGTTGCATAAAATGTATATACAAATATTGACTGAATCCCACGTGCTCTTTCTCTCACTCCACCGTGAGCGCTCTGAAGTTAGGTACGGATTAACGATTATAGTAGGAATGATGGCCATCTTGTGGCATTTCAATATATACAATCGTGCTTCTCAGACATTTTTTTTAAACGCTTTTAATTATCTGAAATCTCACCTAATATATACAATCTAGGACTAAAATGAAGGTTACGATGCACAGAATGTGTGTATCCAGTTCTGTTAAGACATCTTTCATCGGTTCAGAGAACATCGAACACATATCAACTAGCATATTCCCGTCATGCCAATGAAAGGCATACTCCCTTCTTTTTGCCCTACGGGCAGTCAGAAGTAAAAAAAAAAAGAAATAGATCGTTAGTATAGCTTATATCGATCAGAGTTACTTGTATTAAAACTAATTGAATAGCACACATACGATACAATTACTATCACGTGGCCTGTGCGGCTTTAAAAGATACCATTGCACGGACACTAATTCAGAATCGAACAATAAAGCGTGTAACGCGAAGCTTAATTTCATGTTTGACATATCTATCTCTACTTTATCGAGGGGGTTGGTGACGATAAGATAGAAGAGATATGGCCTGCGATACATAGATTAACACCCGGCTGTTGACAGTTTTTTCTTCTTATTTGTTACTTTCTGACCACGTATAACATAGCTGAAAAAATATATAAAAATTGAAAGCTTTGGGAAGTATATTTTTACAGACCTATCGATGTCGGTTAGAGAAATACTACGTCATCTGCGAGCTCAATTTGTAACATACATCGTAGCCACATGTGATTACAAAATGATACGAGCTGAAATCACGCGATTACCATGATTTCTTATTCAGCGAATAAAAGAGTTCAGCAAGCATACAACTAACCTAAGAGCAGATCGATATCGTCAGACTTCAGACCACATTTTGGAAGAAAATTGACAGTAATTGGGATGAAAATGAACGAATGTAGGGGGAAATTAAAAGGGCCGCGAGTAGTCATTCGAGGACTAGTATCAAACAAGCATACGATCCACAATAAATCTGGCACAAGGCCTGTAATTTGTAATGAATACGAGGCTAACTATAAAGACTGTCGTATATTATAATTCAACGTACGCATTGTAATCGGTAAAATATTAGTTCCAGCATGCAATTATGCATGAATGAGTTGCACTGATATTTCTATACTCCGCGATATGTTTTTGGCAGCCACGATTACTCTCTCCATAAAATTAACTGATTATACGATCGACAGAAATTTGATTGGCAATGCAATATTTCGGATGTTATTTCTACCGTTTGACGAATAAAAATAATAGTCGGTGTTGTTGACTGATCATTCAACTGTTCGAGTAACAACTTACAAGTGCATGACCATTTTTATGGTATAAATAAATCTTTCGTCGTTCAAGCCCAAGCTTTTTGTTCGCTACTCTGGTTATTTCAAACACGTTGTTTGAAAAATATTATACTGAATAAAAGAAAAACGTTCCTAGTGTGCAGAAAAATAATTAAATATCATTATTACTGTTCTTATTTCTATAGAAATTAAGTATATTGAAAAGAATACTAATGAAATATATAGTTGGTACATATTATATATTAATTATATATAAAGCTAGCAAACTATCGTCGGTTACGAGTTTCACGCGCTTATTGTAGCTTTGGAATCCAAGTTAGAAATTTTCTCGTAAAATCTTTGAATTTCATATATGATTTACATATTCTTGAAACATTTCTCGTAGATTAATGGAGAATCTACAACATATTCACCACAAATCTACTTGCGTCATAGTAAATTAACCACAATTCTACTATAAATGAACCATAAGTGTAGTTTCGTGCAAGTATGTTGCACCGAGAGAAAAAGTTTTTTTCAATCAAATAGATATCATTGAAATCTTAGCCTATGAAACTTTTATTTGCTTTAGTTAATACTATCTTTTATTTAATTGATCGCGAATTTTATTAAGTGCGATAGCATTGAATCAATAAAAATTGTTATGAAGCCTGCTAATCACTTTAATTCACTTCAATGAAACTTTTATTTGTTGCTCAGTCTCACAATGACTGTAAGATGCATTTCGTTAAAATCCTACATTTTGAATCTCTCGAGCGAATCTTACCAAATTCTATAGCGCCTGGCGTGCCATGTAGAACACATTCACTTTGGATACTTGTTTTCACTTTATTTTACTTTAAATAGGTTAAGATTAAGGTGTAGTAACAGAAACATTACATTGAACCAATTGTTATTGCAAAAAAAAAAAACGGTGTTTTTGGTTTGGAAATGGCGCGCATGATGCGTGCGACACACACACACACAGAAGCAAATAATCAAACAAATACTATAATGGTATTTTGTCGTCATAGGGTACATGCATTTCGCATATCACAGCACTCCCTTAGATAAGGACCACTACTATTATTGCCTTTCTGAATGTGTCTCGTCGGTTGTCCGTCCGAAGTGATATTACAGGAACTATTGAACCGATTTGGTCCTCCTCGACGAGGTTTCTTCGTCTAGGTATAAACTCATAATCCATGGAGATTAAATCCGTTTGGTCCGTGTTAAATTTGAAATACCTAGAAAAAAAAACAATGATTTTAAGCTAAAATGACCACTTTTGTATCCGTACGGATTCAGAAATCAGCAACACCTCAACGGATTAAATTGTGCTTTACATTATTATCTTATATGATAAAAATATAAAAGGCTGACACACTTTAAATAATTTCTGATAGCTAAAAATTTACAAATTAATAAAAATCAAGGAAATTTTTCTATAACCCTACATTTTTCCTTTCAATCATAAACTAATCCTAAAGCAAATCACTATATTATTTCACCCTTTAGAAATATTTTTCCGCCGATAAAACAAAATAGGTGTCTTTTAGTTTTCGATGCTCTACAACATACGTGAGTTTCATCAAAATCGGAGGGGGACATCAAACTATCCTTCCTTGTTAGTAAGTCAAATAAATGTTTACTCGAAGGCAATTAAATATATTCGTCCTGGTTCAAGTGCATCACATCATTGGAATCAAGTAATTATTGTATTTTCATTCAATCAAATAAATATTTAATTGATACAACGAAAGAAATTTTAATGTGCTGATTTATTCGAATCAATGAAATATTGTCTCTCGGTGTAACTTTATTGGGTCATCAACCGTAGACATTTTTTTTACTTGGCAAAATTCATATCAGTTCAACGAAGTTTACATTTACATGAGAGGTTTCATATCGAAAGACGTATCGAGTTCGTATATCCCTATATATCCTTGTGGCATTTAAGTTATCAATTTTAAAACAAGATTCATGTCGTAGTAGTAGAATTGCTGATAAAAGTATATGATATGTTCGTATTAAAAGGAAGTCGCTTAAAAGTCTTATAGAAGCACAGTTTGTAAAAAGTTGGTAAAAAGTTCGTCCGGTGAGTCAAGCACGTGAAAAGTTTCTCTTGTCAGTTAAGTACGTGAGAAGTTCATCCTGTAAGTCTTGTAAGTAATAAACGGAAACGCTGGTGAACGGTGAGTGGGGCACGTACGAAACGAAAGAGACTCGTGCCGCTGACCGGTCAGTGGCTACATCTTTCGCACACAAAAATAATTTTTTTTCAAAGCTTTTCATTGAGGTTACATTGAGAGGTTTTCGTTAAAATATTATGGTAAATTCTCCCAATCGTAATAAGTATACTGCATTTTTATACTCAAGTCCTCGAATTCAATATTTCGAAACGTTAGAAATGAAAAGTCCGAAGATAAACTGGAAAGTAGATAAAGAGAAACGAGATATGGAGTTGTAACGTAGATTTAGCTGTGTTAAAAACAAAAAGGTAAAAGTCCGTGTCTGTGGAAAGTGTATACACAGCTCTTGGGAGCTGCTCACAATGCTTTACTTAATATCTTCATCTCTGCTGAATAAAACACTGTTTTAATTATCTGTTTAAACGTAAGAATTCTGCAGACCAAACGAATCTTTCTTACTAATATCAATAGAAAATGTTTTGAAAAAAAAAATCTATTCCAGGCAAAGTATCAGAAGGATTTGTGCTATTGTACTGCAATGCAATAGTAAAACTTAGTTTTTTGCTATTGTTATTCATTAAGAGTTATTGTTTTTTTTTTTTTTTTTCAATCAGCACCTTCAAACAGACAGACAGATCGACAGCAACAGAAAAACTTAGTTTTTTGCTATTGCATTATAAACATAAGATAAATTGGAAATTCGATAAAAAGAAATGATGCTGTTGATCACTCAGTTTTAATGATCTGTTTAAAGCAAAAGTAAGCAAAACGTAGTTTTTTGCTATTGCATTGCCAGTACTTAATCTGAGTGATTAACAGCATCGTTTCCTTTTATCTACTTTCCAGTTTATCCTATGTTTATAATGTTATAGTAAAAAACTAAGTTTTGCTATTGCTGTCGATTTATCTGTCTGTTTGAAGATGCCGATTGAAAAAAAAAACAATATTTTTTCACTATTATCGTCACAATTATTATTTGTTGTTACAAACGAATGATTCAGTGCAGCGGTGAATTTCTTACCTAATTTAGTTACTCGAATAAAATAAGATATGTGTACATCGGGTGAATCGTATCGATAAAAAATGTCTATCGAGTGAAATATAGATCTTGTTGCAGGTCTACTAAAAAAAAAAGTTCTTGTCACAGTTAGTGATTTAAAGCGGTTTTCAATGAGGAACATACTGATAATAATTTATACCGAATGTTAAACTCGCAAAATTGCATAGTCGAAAAATATTTGAAAAAAAAAGGTACATTGTGGTTATAAACACATATTTATTTATTTATTTATTTATTTATTTATTTATCGCTTTCATAGGATTTCTTTCTGTTATGGCTTTTCATAAAAATAATTTGATTACTTTGATATGTAAAGTACCGAGAAGTAAACCCGACATGTCAAACTATTAAGGCAACCGTTTGGCAGAGCGTCTGCGGCGACAATAATATCGCCAAGATATTTCTCGTGTTTTGTGACTAGTCGTTAAAAAAATTCTAGCGGAGAACGTAGATTGCAATTATATCGTTCGCAACTTTACCCCAGTAATTTGACGACAACAACCTTACACCAATTAAAGTGTGATGAAAAAGTCACGAGTTGTGATTACGTCATTCGCACCTTTTTTTAGATGCTACAGTACACTCTCACTTATTTGACGGAGTCGGGAGCAATAGCAACCGTGTCCTTTTCACCGACAGGGGCTCTCCATTACCAAGAATATTCGTGCGAGGAGTGGGGTTCCTTCCGTGTCAATTCCTCGACTGAATACGAGTTGTCCGAGAGTGGGAGAAATGTTTTCCCTGGCTTCGTGAAATAGGTGAGAGTGGATACATATAGCGGTAAATTGAATTATTTAAAGATATTTGTTCAAACACTGTACGTAGGGTCTTATGAGTGATGGCAATTATCTACAAGATCCTTTACATAATTTCCTTTGTAGGAAGCGATCCATTGAGTGTTGCGCTTATGAAACAAACTCAGATTTTCGATATAGGTCGAACGTCATCGAGTAAACGTACAAAAATATGTGTTGACCAAGTAAACCATGCAACGAAAAAAGATAAAACGAAAAGTGTAGGTAAAGGGTTTTAAAATGTACGAAAAAAAGAGTTCAAGTGAGAAGATGCGAATGAATGGAGAGGGAGATATGAGACAGTGAACGAGGGGTTGAATCGTGGTGGTGGCGGTGCGGCTGCGCGCGAAGCGCGCGCTCCTGCTGAGAGTGCCACTCCCGATGATCGGCGCGCACGACCAGCACACACCGACTACTACTACCCCCTACGAATCTCCTGTCTCGGGCTGCTGTTGCTGCTTCGCAATCCTTCGCCACTTCAGTCTAACGTCCGCATCAGCACAGCCAACAACCCTCGCGGGTTCCTCCCGAGTGCCAACCGGCTGCTACGGAAAAAACCTTCCGTCGCCCGTCGCCAAGTATTCGTCGTCACCGCAAAACGAATACACGAGCTTGAAGATAACTCGATCAAAGATATCGATAGAATAGCTTAAAGATCAAAGGAAAGACGGATTGATTTTTTTAAGGCGTGAAAACAGTTTGATAAATATTTTTCTTATTTCTTTTATCAGCTTGATTTCAACAACTCTTGTACAGGAGTGAATTTTGACCATTTTTTGATCATTTAAATTTATCTCATTTTTCGCTTATTAACAGGGAAAGAACTAGAAGGAGTTTTTCTTTATTCGTAAATACATTTTTTTAATTTTAATTTGGATAATTTTTAATTTGGACCATAACACCATAAAAAGTTTTAAAAATTGACATTTTAAGGTTTAAATAAGATTGATTTTTTTTATTTCTTAGTTATATTTATTTATTAGATAGCAAATTATGTTATTTTTACAAATTTTTTGTATAACTATCGATTTTGAGTTAATTTGGCAATAAAGTTTCGATGTTTCCTTATTTTTTGTTCAGAATAATCTTGTCAGATAAACAATCGAATTGAAAGGCATTTTTACATATTCAAGTGAACTTTTTTAAATTGTCTGAACATAAAATCACAATAAAGTGTATTGTAAGCTGTTAAAAAAAATTCTGAAAAATGTTTTTACCGCCAACTGAATACCAGCAGGGTGTGTAAAAATAGTATTTTCGTGGGTAAATTTGAGAGTTTTATACAAATTCGTAGGGTTGTTAGTACGAAACTAATCAAGTACGAACCGTAAACTTTTGTAATTAAAAAAATTCTGTCCATTATGAATTATTTAAATCTCAGATTGGCTTTTATAAAACTTTATTTTAATCATTAACAAGCTAAATATTTAATTTTTGATGGTAATACTGCATTATCAAAAACAGTGTATTATTAGTTTAAAGATTCACCTATTTGCTAAACATGAAATTCACGAAAAAACTCATATTATTATAACTTTTTACGGAGATAATTGAAATGGAATACGAATTTTTGGGGTTTTTTTTCTCTAGTGAAACGTGGACTCATAGACACGTGGCTCGAACTCATAGAACTATGAGGTAGCACCATATTCAATTCTACATGTAAACATATTAAAGGAATAACCGTGCTTTTGTAAATATTTATTGGAAAATTTTAACTCGAATGCAGAAACATTCAATTTACGTAATTTAGAGTTTAACACGAATCATTTATGAATGTTAAAATCAAATGTTATATACGATATTCAGAGGCATTAATGCGTGCGCCATTGGCAAGGGCGAATACAAATCGATATGAAAAGGAGGGTAGACAAAGGGAGGAGGGAGCAAAAAAATAGATGGAGTGGCGTTTTTAATCGTAGAATAATTTCCGTGTGTCGGGACGGTATCCGCGTGGCGGGGACGAAAAGTGTTCGATAAATAGTTCAACGCCAAAAATATCAAGTGTCCCCCTTTCGCGGTGTCGCGTAAACGCGCAGGTGCAAGAGAAGTCGCTTGATTAAAGTATGAACAATTTTGAGGGAACCTCACTTTCGCCCGATTCTTCCGTCGGTCATCACAGTGAATCAAGATTGACGAAAGAAAATTGGCGGTATTTTCACGGTAAGTAAACAAGTGTTGAACCATGTCCGGCATTTCAATTCTCGTCGTTTTTTCACTTCTTGATACTCCGAATCAAGTTCAAGTCCATGTCTTTTTTTTTGTCAACAATTACATATGGTTTACCCAAAAAACATAGAAAGACGTGAAAAATGTAGCCGTTTTTTTTTTTAAGAAGGCGTCCCTTAATGTACCTAGCGAACTTGGAAAAACTCTATTTTTGTAGTTTTCACTTGAATTAACGTAGAACCAAATTATATTTACATATATAAATTGTGTTAACAGCAGTTTTATGTAACGTTTCGACGAAAGAAGAACAATCCACCAGTCTACGAAATTAATCTGATGTTGAAGGTATATCAATAAATTTATTTCGGCTAACTGTGAGTGCTTAACGACTCCAGAATCATTAAAAATATAGTTTTTCTGGTTACATCGCACAGAATGGTGAGCAGTCGAGAGAGTTAGAAATATTGGGACTTCACTTCTCTTCGGATATCCCACCTTCGAGATTTCAAAAGTACGTTTTTCCAGTTTTATCGAGGCTAGGCCGGTATATCGATTCTTTTTTATTCATATTCAATTTTTATTTTTCTCGTTCGATTAATATTTGAACAGGGCTAATGCCCGATTTGACGGGTATTTTTTGGGTTATACATTACGCGGTATAATTGCATTTATGTCGTCGTCAAACGAAATATGTTGACACAAAATTTTGTTGAAATCAGGGAAGCGAATAATAATAAGGAAAATAATTTATTTTCATCCTTTTTTCTTATGTTTTAAAATACGAATCTCAACGAACTTGAAATTCCATTAACTATCAATAATCGAAGGCTACTCGGTGACTCGTCGGTCGTCCAAGAGACACCTGCCCATCACTTTATGCGGGCACACGACGATGAAGCACGTAGGCACACATATATATATTCGTTGCAGTACATTTCGTGTCATTCGCCGGAGTAGTCGGGGGAAAATGCTCGCTTTGTCTATGCTGTGCAAAGCGTTTGATGGGCCGGGTGTGGGCAATACGTGATAAATTGTAGAGAAGACAGAGAAAAGGAATAAATAGCGAGGCAAGCATCGAAAGCGTGCCGGCCCGTACATCGATGGATTTACGTAAAAGTAGTGGGGGACGCGCTCACCACCGGGCGCTATAAGAAAAAAGGTTTTCAGTTGACTAACACAATGACAGGACTGTTGCTTTTAATTGAGGACGCTGATACCGTGGACAAGGTACAGTTTTGTTTGTCTAATTTTTAAAATATTAATTTTTACATCAGATCTAAACTGTGATGGTTTAAATTCATTTTATTCATATTAATCGTTAACAAATATTTTGTATTTATTAACATTTTTGAAAAATCACTGAAAAAAATGGTTTTTTAAATTACGTTTACATCAGTCAATTTAGAAAAACGTTTAAGCTATAGCGTAATTCTATTTATTATATGTTATTATAAATTATTACGACTGTGGCCATTCTCTCTATTATTAATTTGGTTTGGAGCGTGCGGGGCAACCAAACGAGGTGAGGTGTGGATGGGTACGTCGACGGTTTGTACCGAATGATGAGATTCGCGTCGGAACCTGAGGGCTTGCATCCCCTCCCACACATCTTCACTCTTCCGGAAAACGGTAGACCACGTAACCCTCGCTATTGACGCCACAGCAACGGTTGTTTGCGGTTGACCCGTGGAATAAGTAACTTCCGAAACTTGGCCTCCCCTTCTCGTTCAAGATTTCAAGCATACTGTTTCTACACGATCAAACAATGCTGCTACATTTCCTAGGAGATTTCGATTTAAAATTTGCAACATTATTGGGTATACGTAAAATTTATATTAAATAATAACGATCTGGATAAAGCTATCCAGAATAATCTTGATTTATTCATTAATTTTTTTTCATTTACAACGCCGAAGACGGTATCAACTATTAGATGAAAGTTATTCGATTCTACAGAACTGTATATCGAAGGAACGAAATGTACATAACTCTAGAGGGAGTGGTTGCGGATAACCACAACTTCCGAGGAAGTGGTTTCAGCGCATCGTCGGCTTCCCGCGGTCGACCGACGGTCAAAGTAACCACAGAAACTTAGTTCCTGTCTCTGTATATTTAGTATATCTATACATACCTACATAGCTGCTATTTCAAATCGAACAGCCGACTGTGTAAAAAAAAAATGCAACTCTAACCTTTGTGAGATTTAGAAAAAACCAATTTTCATTCATATCCGTTGAAAATTCAACACCGAATTTTTTCGCAATTCACACACTAACGGTAAAAAGGTATTCACGCGTACTGATATCCTGACATCATAGAAATGTGACGAAGGCGTGTCTGCATTAACCGTCCCTTCGCTGATCCGAGAGCGTGTGGCCGCAAGGGCTGTTCCTATTTTCCAATTGAATTAAACCGAGATTCCATTTCAAACTACCTTATTTGAATAATTGCTCATTACATCGAATCCGTTATGCAAAAGCGATTAAACGACTAAAAAGGGTGAAGGAGAGAAGACTGTTATTCGATAATCAGATTTGACTACAAAGCGAATCCATTTAAAAATATTAACCAGTCACCGTCTAATCTTCAATTAAATATACGATCTACATCTTAGCCTAAAAAATATTAATTGAAACTTGTTTTTTTTCGATTAGATTTTTTTTTTAAATGCATAATAATCATGTTCACTTAATCAATTATTTTGTTACTACAGAAATGATGAAGTAACTGTCAATGTACTGTTGACCCTGACATACGTACTGACACCAGAAAGAAAAACTACAAAAACTGTAGATATATTATCTTTTATTATCACTTTATATATTTAATAATTTTTTTTATCGAGCTTACCTTTGTATTCCTGTTTCAATATTTTAAATGTGATCATTTTATACTTGGAACTAATAAAATAATGAATAAGGTCTTTAATTTTCTTAACTTTTAACTTTTCTACATTCAAGCATCAAGAATAAAATTGTTATCGCGCTGGAAGGTCAAGTAGACGATTAGAAAACACAAAAGCACGATAGCGAATTTTTATAGTTTTATTTTTTTTTTATATATTCCCAATGTATAATGTCTCATGACACTTGCGGTTAGTCGAACTAACGCGAGATTTTGAGGAGAAACGTCTTTAACAATGAATAACGATTTAACCGGTATTTTTTTATTTTTTAAGTCTCCTTGTGGCAGCAAAATCGTGATAAGGGAAAACGAAAATTTAATACCAAGCGAATGTGGAAAGGATGATTGAACGAGTCTTCTTCTTACTTATATCTTGACTGACACGACAATTTCACGCCTAATATACCAAACGATTCATATCCGGTAGATCATTTTTTTCTTTCAACCATATATAGCCATCTTTCACACTGTACCATGATATGTGGTTCACTAGTATCTCGACTTTGTGGTTTTACATACAATTGTCAATTGTTTTATATTAGCATTAATTGATTGGTTGAAAGTAGATACCATTTTTTCACTGCTACTCTTGAAAGAAAGCATTTGATGATTTCAATCAGGCAATATCTAATCGGTAATGGGACCAGCAAGCTGTTGGTTAACTCGACCACTCAAGTTGTTGGTTAAGCTGGTCTTCGGCGGCATTGTATACGTACGATATCGTGCTACTCCATATATGAACCGGAGGTTATCTATATTGCAAAAGCTCTTTTCCAATATTTCGCCCTGTGAAATTGCTTTGCGCTTCCCGCGTAAGAGAACTCTTTAGATTATCGCGTCCTTCCTTTCGCTGCTACTACTTTTCCGCTAATTGAGTTACCACGGATCGTAAGAGCAGTGAACCTGTGGCTTACATTTCAATACCGAAATCGATCCTTCACTCTTTCTACTGGATGTTTTCCTTCACAGACGTTCTGTTGTACTGTTTAGAAAATGAGAATATAGCCTTCCCTGATGTACGACTTTAGGAGACATTTCAAACCATTCTTTGACAATCGAAATGTTTTTCATCAGAGGTTTGAAAAAATGAATGTTTTCATATGTAAAGGAGAGTAAGAAGTGCAGAAAAGCGAACGTTTATCTCGCTAGCTACGTGGTCATGCAAATGATCATTGCATATGATCCACGGAGCACGACTACAGTGGCTCGCATTAATATTCGGACACCACTGTTTTTCAAATATGATTGTTCCGTACACGTACCTGTCGTCGAGTTAAAGAATTATTTTTTTTTCACCAAGAACTACACATTTTCTAGTTATCATAAACATACTTTTTATTTATTTAATTAACATTATTATTTATATATGAAAAGGGAAACAAAATATAGCTCATTTTTGACGTCGCAAAAATATTCGGACACCTGTTCGAAAAATATTTTACAATAAGTTATTGATTAAAATAAATTATATTACAATAATTTTAGTATTTTGTAGGGTATCCTTTTTGTTTTAGAACGTGTTGTAAGCGTGTTGGCATGTTCAAAATAATTTTTTTTACGTAATCTACGGATATTCGCTTCCATTCTTCCGCTAATCGTATTTTCAATTCTTCCTTTGATTTGACTGGTTTTTTTCGTATGTTACGGTCCAACTCATCCCATAGATTTTCGATTGGATTTAAGTCTGGTGACTGAGGTGGGGGGTGTAACACTTTCGGACAATTATACAATAGATATTCTTGGACAATTCATGATTTATGTTTAGGATCGTTGTCCTGGTAAAATTTAAAATGATCAAGGATTTGCATTTTCGTTGCACTTTGTATTCAATTTTTCTTTAAAAGGTCCAAATATTTGATCTTGTCCAAAATGCCCTCAATAAAAACCAATTCGCCCACTCCTGCAGTAGAAATACAGCCCCAAACCATTACAGACCCACCACCGTGTTTCACAGTTGGTCTTAAATTTTTTACGTTAAAAGCTTTATTCACTTTTCGCCACACCATCTTGGGTCCGTCACTTCCAAAAACATTAAATTTGCTTTCGTCGGCAAATATTACGTCGCTCCACCATTCCTGTCCTTTATTCACATATTCCATGGCGAACTTTACTCTTTTCTTTCGATTTATCTCGTTGATATACGGTTTTCTACGAGCAACTCGACCATTGTATCCTTCTTCTTTTAATGCTCTACGCACTGTGTCGGAATGCACCTTTTTCCCAGTTTGTTCACTTAACTCTGCAGCTAATTTTGGAGCACTCCGGCCTGGATCTTGTTGGATATTTCTAATAATCGTACGTTTCTCGCGCACAGATAGGGATTTCGGGCGTCCTTTTGAGGAATAGATTCTATTCTATCCTCATAATCGTATCGCCGTATGATATCCGCTACTGTACTCTTGCTGAGGTTTAATAAACGACCAATTTCGCGGTACGAACGTCCTGTTTCTCGATGAAAAATGACAAGTTGGCGCATATCAAACGATGTATTTTTGCTTTTACGGCCCATTTTGGTGAATAACGATGTAAGATCCTTGTCTTTCTAAGTTAAACTGATACATTATGTTCGGAATTGACTGTTCAACACGACTATGTTTGTAAACAAAACTTCTAAGCGATCGAAACGATTTCTCAGAATGGATTTGCTACAAAGTTACGTAGTGTCCGAATATTATTGCGACGTCGAAAACTAGCATTATTTTGTTTCCTTTTTCATATATAAATAATAATGTTAATTAAATAAATAAAAAGTAAGTTTATGGTATCTACAAAAAGTGTACTTCTCGATGAAAAAAAAAAAATTTTTCAAGTCAACTATATGTAGGTCTGCGAGACAATCGTATTTGAAAAACAGTGGTGTCCGAATATTAATGCGAGCCACTGTAGCTGATATAACAAATTGTTAAATGCTTCGGGATATGTTAGTTGTGACACACATCAAACTTATTACTCCATCTACCTCCAATTGCTTTTCTAAAACATTTTTTAGTTAGTTCAATGAATAAGTATAGATAAATTCGATGATCTAGGTTATCATTCGAATTGGTATTTCACGTTCAAGCTCGTCTCAACTAATAATCATACATGTTTGGCGTAATCACGATCAATGAGTACGTCTCAGTCAAAATGTAGTACTTTCTGTATAGATCGTGAGTGATACACGCAACCAATGACACAGCAACGAACAGCAGCGAATGTACATTTGCAATCATTGCGCCCACCTAATCACGCGATATTTGCAACTCGTCGGTTGGTTACCGTCACCAATAGTTTGTTCCCAGTTAGCAATCGGCAATGAATCGAATACCAACCATGTCCATATTATATCGTGATTCTTAATGAATGGCGTTTCTTACGCGTGAAGAGCTTCTACAATGTTATTTACTATTTGTTCGTCTATACATTGTAAGTAGACATTGTAAAAAGACAAATGATAAATGACATCAGCCAACCAATATGCGTGCTAACCAAATTTCCCGAAATTTAATTAGTAAAAGTAGCCAACTTCGAAAATCAAAATATTATTCATTGGGAGAGCTCAGAAATACATTTTTCAATATATACACGAGAATATTATTAAGTGCGATGGATAGGTTGTGATTATGGTTCGACGATATAATTACTGTGTGACCAATCAACGAACATTGGTACTCAAACGAAATTTTTTATTTTACTTCTTTCAGTTCTTCCAGCTAAACTTTTTTCTCCCCGTGCGTTCTGTCACATTTGTTTCGCACCAATATTCCATTAAATCTACAACACACGCATACACAACACTTTAATGCGCAAGGAAAAAAAACTTTGCTAAGGTGTGGTGTATACGTGTGTCGGAGTCGTCACGAAACATTTGTATGAAACAAATGTAACATAAAACCTACGTCACATTACACTCTAACGTTTGTATGAAATCAACGTAATATAACACCTACGACACACGGATTTGTATGTCTATACGGACCCACACGCATCAAGGATATGAGTGCGTAAGGGTACTCTTAAATAATGGTCAGCCGATGATAGCTAAAATAACGAACTCGTATTGCGAATATATATTGTACTATTCGTAGCGGTAGAAGCTATGGTTGGGGGTGGGATACGAGGTACCTATCGTAACACCGATCGGTACGTGTTGGATATTCGAAGCGTGTCGGAGGTACAATGATTCGTTAGTCGGGTGCGAAAGCTATAGTATACGGAACCAGCAGCCCCTCCGGTCAATCAGGCATCTATTTCGAAAGCATTGAATAACAGAATGCTAGTATCACTGGATTTTTAAGGGGGCGCAACGGGAGCTTTTGGGGTATGTGACTCGTGCCGATCGTATTGTGATTGCCGATCGATTTTTAGCGGAACCAAGTGGCACAGCCCGTGCACTTGAATTCCTCATAACAGGTTTCATTCGCTATTCCCAACCTCCGGGATATCGGATGAATATTAATGAAATTTACTTGCGAGTTTTTAAAATCTTTTAATTATCACAAAGCAAAGTATCATGATACGTATTGTGTATTGCAAAGTAGACAGCGATATGATTGGACCTTTTTTTTCCGTAGTTTTATCGAGGTCTTCTTTATCCAGCAATACCTTTTACTAAAGATACATGTGCTTCCAAGTACAAAGGCACGAATGTATTATATATAGTGCATATTCTTGTTGTATAAAGCCCAGAGAGTATAACCATATTTCGCGTAGGGAATGAGGATTTCGCAGGGATAACTGGACCGGTAACAGAATGGAACGAAGAGCTTTGACGGAACAGCATCCACTATAGTCGTTCAATAACTTCCGCATATTGCTTCGTCGATGGTGAATGTAGAAATAGTATTGAATACCCGGTCCTTCATACCACGTTCATTCGATTGTGGAAAATTTAATTTACCTTTACGACGATGTATTGGCTTGTCAAGAGCGATCCTCTAGTCTCATGTTATGCGATCAAGAAAACAAAATCTACAATACCTCCGTGACTTACGGTTGATTTTTCTCGTCGTATGTATTTCTTGATCGTAGCATATCAAATATTCCTCTCTATTCATTTATTGAGGCTCTAAATCAAAGTAAATTGTTGCAGTTGATTTACTGTAACGGATATATCGAATGGTCGATTTAAGTAAAGACATCGAAATAATACCAAAAATGAGTATCGTACAAACAAATGTCCCAGATGAAAAGTTTATATTTTTGGAGGGGTAATTCACTCGTACTAAAATTAAACCGCCCCCGGCCACTCTCTTTGAGAGGAGCGTGGGGTAACTTTGAAATCTTAAATGGGAATCCCCATGTTTTATTGCAGATTTGGATTCTACGCTACAAAATATGTAGGATTTGTCTGAAACTTTTTTTTTTTATATGCGATATACGGCGCTGTAATTGCAAAAAATATTCTTTAAAATCAAAATTATTTTAAACATTATTTTCTCATCATCGCAGTAGGGATGTCTTTCTAGAAATTGTTTTAATGAAGGTTCATCAACGAATGCCGACAGCTCGTTAAAACATGATCACTCTTTTAAGCTGTGTACAAATTTTCGAAGAGCGAACCAATAAGTGCATCAAAGTTGAAGGTTGAAATTTCGAACACTATCTCTTATTGAATACCGACAGTCGAGGGGACTGACCTGAAATAAACACCCCAGAGGGAACAAAATGCACTACTATGTCCATGTCGTTATTTCTGGCTTACGCTGAAGGTAGTTTCTTGAAAAAATTCAACACGCATCATTTTATTTTCCAAGTGCATTTTTGCAATCAGAAAAATGCAGTGCAAATTTGGTTTTTTCCAACTACAACGCCATCTATAATGAATTTAAAAAAAAGTTTAGTCAAAACGGACGTATTTTGTAACATAGAATCCGAATGTACAATAAAAAATGTTTTTTCAAAAAATTTATTTTTCATCTAGAACATTTTTTCGTACGATGCTTATTTTTCGAGATATTTCAATGTCTTCACTTAAATCGACCACCCGGTATAAAGTCAATATACCCTTTAGCGAATAGGCGCGGGAATCTATTTTAACAGTAATTAATATTTTTTTGTTATCATTTTATAATTACAAATCCATGAAAAGTTATCGCTAGAGATACGTAAAATATTGACAACATATTTGAACCTAATGCGTGATGAAGGGTTGTTTCTTTAGTTTGTCTCATTAGGTGATATATTCCTGAATTTGAGAATCTTTTTATTTTGTTGTACACATACTGAGAGTAATATACATTGCATTTGATATAATATATATAATTATTAAATCGAATTATTGTTTTAATAGTTAATCCTTTGAACAAAAATAATGGAATCTAATTAAATGCGCTTTTAAGTCAATAATACTATATAATGACATTCTAATTTCAGACACAATTAAATATAGGGCATTCTGATGAATTCAATTCAATAAAAATGGCAATTTTTATCGATTTCCTAATATAATTATTTGAATAATCTTACATTTCAACTAAGTTAATGAAGTTTTAAAGACGAAAATGCGATTTCGGTTCAATAACAATTCTTAGTCCAACTCTGAATTTAATAAATATTATATAAATACAATTACATTAATGTTTTGCCGACTGAATCAATTATTTAAAATGGTTATTTGAATTTTTTTTAACTAAAAAAAAATTATTACTGCGAAAAGCGATCATTTTTGAGAATAATCGATGCTTGTGAAATAATAAGCTCATTGTTATTAGCCATATATTTCTCAATCATCCACCAGGAGCTTAAAAATCGAAAAAATATGGTTTAATCGAATCAGAATATTTGATAAGTATGCTTAGTCTAATTGATTGTGTGATGTTCGTTGATTGATGGATAAGTAATAGATAGATAGATAGGTAAATCGGTTTACGTATGGGCTCATGAAATGGCGAAATAGTTTCTTTCGTGACAGCGGAGATACAGATAGATTGACAAGAAACGAACAAGATCAAAGAATATTTTTAGGTACGACGTGTACATTAATTATTTATTAATTTTATTAGCGTTATTAATGAAATAATTATTTGATCGATAGAAATATTTTATTTAAACAAATGAATATGCATTTGACTGAAAAGATTAATCGACAAATGATTCAATAGAATCAATGAATTTCATAACGACTATTGGAACATAAAACTGTCTACTTCGTAGAATTAAATATTTATTAGAGTCTGATAATTATTTCTCTGGGTGTACCATTGAGGCAACTAAATTATTTCTCTTGAATGTGTGTGGAGTTGCGGTACTACGTTTCCATACTGATTTCCCCTGGCAAAACTGGAATGCTCCTTATTTAGCGACATAGAGATGTCTACAACATGTTACACCTAATGCGGAAAGACGCTTTTCGACATTGGATGCCGGAGCTTACTCGGCGGTAGCACTTTGCTATGCACAAATATTTGAAGCAATACTACGACTCAACTATACACGATGTCAACCAACCCTTACACCATGCAAGCAGGTACCACTTGGCTGCCTGTTGGGATAAATAAGGGCAACAAGCTGGTCTGGATACCCATCCTCTTCTAGCTTGCTCCTACATGACGTGTTTGCTACTCATTCACGTATACTGGTGTGCTTTGTAACTCGAAAACTAATAGTACCAACCAACCTAGAGAGGATGGAGAAACTGCTGAAAGGGTTGGAAAAGGGTGGAAAACTCTTATGAGATGTAAAACTCTGCAGCTGGATTCGCAGCAATCTATTATATATAGAAATTTATTTTTTATAGAAATTGAAATATTATATAGAATTTATCCATCAGCCGATATGATTAATTCAAGTCTAAGTGACGTTGAATACTCAACAAACAGAACATTTTTATCGTTGTCGTGGTGAAGCAAACGGGTTCGATTGGATGGAGTTGGCGCCAACAAGAGTGTCGGACGCAAGACGGATTCATACGTCTGCATCTACGATGAGATAATCTCGCAAAAACGAGGGCGGACACGAGACGCGCAAAAAGCAGTTGTATGACTCGATGAGAAATCGCAGGTAGGACAACGACCATATTTTACATTTGCCTAACTTGACTTTGATCGATAGACGTGAGCGAGACCTCTGGAATGGCGACACGTAGGAAAATTGTTCAAATGAACTGCCATCAATTCGTCCTTCAACACGTTATGAATTGTTTCATAACGGTTCGAAAAATTTGCTCCATAATTTCCAGATATTTCAATTATAGATAAAAAATATCTCTCTATGTTATAAAAATATTTCGCCGCCGCTGCTGTCGAGTAGAAGAATCGTGACACGATCCTCTCCAAATTTACCGATTTTACCCGATCGGCAGGGAGGGAGGTTGCCCGAACCCGGGTTCTAGGGTGGATCGTGCGTGAAGCGCGCAGGAGGGGGGGGGGGGGCAAAGCCCGCCACGTGGTTATAATTAAATATATAAATATTCAATTGAAAAAACATTAAGTTTAAAAATATTTCGATTTATTAGAAATAATTTTTAATTATTATTTTACGATTGTATTACGATAAAAGTTATCTACAATCAATACAAATAATTTATGCAGATTGTGAGATTGCAACATCCCCCAAGTACGAATAAATAATAACGAGCAAAAGTTGTATTGGAAAATAATCTTTCCGGAGGTAAACTCTTATACCGGCGATTTCAATTTCGTCAAGAAAGTGGATTAAATAGATGAGGGATACGAGCGCAGCTTGCACAGTTTGAGGGAGAGAGAAAAAATACAGAAGAAAAAGGGGAAAAAAGTGGAAAGGTAAGAGAAAACGATAGGAAAAGTGAACGGATCTTAAGAACAAGGGTAGAACCGCTCTACTGGAAATCGGAAAGAAAGTTTTGCTCCACGAAGACGCTTCCTTCATTTCCATCTTGTGTGGATCGATGTTATTTTGAAACTTGACCAATCCCTAAACTTCTAGGTTATCGTCGAAGCAGTGTCAGAAATTTAGACGCACGTGTTGATCAGTTTTCGAAAAATCTCAATTGTCTGAAAATAAAACCTTTTATCAACTTTATTAATTAATCAGTTGGTTTATTCGTATTCGTATTGAAACCGTACAGGCTCCTATACGGAGATAGTAATAATTGTGCACGCTTTTTACAATCTAGAAATATTAGAATTGAAAAATATTAACCTAGGCTTTTAGAAAATTTCGATAAATTGTTATTTTTGTCTTAGTGATGGTGGTGAGAGTCCAAATTTAAGATATATGACACGTGAAAGGCACATCGGGGTTTAAGAAAAGAGAAAAGGAGGCGAAAAGAAGAAAGAAAGTGGATGAGACTGTAGTTTGGATTAGATCAGAGGACGAGAGCGCGGTGAGCAAGTACGAGGGTGGAAGAAAGATAGATACGACGATGGATAGCAGAAGGTGAAGGAAGTTTTCTCCCGAGGGAAAGTACGACGAGGGTTGGGTTGACTCCCCGCGGACTTTTCCTCTCGCTCTGCTTCCCTCTGAGGGGTGGTTGAACGTGGTGGCCGCTTAATCTGGTGCCAGCGCTGCAATTTCTTCCCATTAGCCGGCTCCTTCGCGATTAAACATTTGCATAATCTCGGTAGGGTCGCGGTACACCCCCCAACCCCTTTCTACTTCTTTCCTCAGTATCCTTCCCCCGGCTGTTATAATTTGGTGATATATTTACGTGGTGTGTAGGGAACATGCGGTTTTTCGCCGGTCGACGCAAATGTTCGTTTTCCCTAGAATCCTGGGCGCAGCCACCACTGCGACGACAACGCAAATCTTGAGAAATTGTTCAGTCGGATCTGGGCTCTAGGTAAAAGCAGCTCATTTTTAAGTATTTTTGTGGCCCATTCTTTTATTACAAATTTATTCTAGCAAATTAACAATTATTTTACGTTAACATGGAATAATGGATTTTTTTAACTCCGCGTATAATTTTTTCGAATAAATACCTTAAGAAAAAAGGATGCAAAGTAGATCATTGCTTGCTCATTATTTTCCATCTTTTACAAAGCTATCTCTCTAATGAAGTATGGTGATTAATTTAGGCTTCCTCATCCAGGAAGCTCTGTCGGAAAGGTGGAAAATACTGAATAAGCTCTTGATTTACCATATTTTGCTAGTAATTATGTAAACAAGTTTGACAAAATTTAAATAATAAAAAAATGAATTAATTAAATGTCCTCTAAAATCTCATTTCTTCAATATATTTTAACGAAATTTGTAGCCAAACTTATTTAAATCGATTGCACGAGTGATTCTCAAATTTCAAGTTTTTCAGTCTTCGAGTTATAGCAATCTTGAACTAAAAAATATAATGTTCTATAAAATTTAAACGCCTCCATTGTTTTTGATAAAATTTTACATAAAAAATTCCTCAACCATTAGTATATGCGTACATCTTTTTAGCTCGATGTCTTTAACTTTTTCAAATTTATAGCAGTGATAATATTGAAAAATTCAAATCCGAACGATTCTACCGATCTTGTTGAAAATCAATATCGAACATCGCTGAAAGTTACTTGACCTTTCGGAAAAAAAATTCAATTTGATCGATGAAAGTTTACGGCGATTAGAATGATCACACTTGTTTTTTAGAAACTTTAAAATCATAGAAATTCAGCATCATCCGTTGTTAAACATAAGTTTATTTGCAAAGAACTATTTATCTAGATATCCCAAAATTTGCGACTGCGTTTACAGACGTTTTTCGAAAAATTCAATAAAAACTGAACCGCTGTATGAATTGTTATAAAAATTATAGTAAAAGATGTCGTGCTACTTTATTTATTTGTAAAATTTGCGTGTTGTGGATCAAGCTGATGTCGAGTAGAATGGTTCGGATTAAAATTTTTCAATATTATCACTGCTATAAATTTGAAAAAGTTAAAGACATCGAGCTAAAAAGATGTACGCATATACTAATGGTTGAGGAATTTTTTATGTAAAATTTTATCAAAAACGAAGGAGCCATTCAAATTGTATAGAACATTACATTTTTTAATTTAAGATTGCTATAACTTGAAGAATGTCATTAAACTGCAAAATTTGAACGTCTATAGCTCGAGATCAGCTTGAGTGTGTAGAATAGCACATACACACACACATACTCGTACGCGCGCGTATGCATATTTTCCAAGTGTTTTTTCTGTATGTTTTGGCGCATTTTGAATACGTTGATACGAAAACCTTAAAAGAAAAAATGTTCATCATCACATAGTTCCCTCTATGAGGAAGCAAAGGTTAGAAATGCCAGTAAACTGATTTTTTTCCCTCAATGAGAATTTCTTGAACTTGGTAAGACACCGTCAAATTAAATGCTTTGATCGTATATCTTCGTTAAATGAGGTACGAAAATTTGTGGCGACTACCGAGACAATATTGAGAATCCCTGGCATGCGATGGGGTGAATAATCTCAGACGGAGTATGCCGGTCCGCCGCATTAAACCTATTTCTTTTTTCTTTTCTTTACCTTCATTTTCATCCCCGCTTTTTTCTACCCTCTCCCGCGAGGAAGAATGCGATTACATTTATTTCTCCGATCTAATTAGCATAATGCAGAAACTACCGGATTTAGAGGAGGAAATGAAATTTTAATTAATCGACTGACAATTGTAAATCAGAATATAGTGCAGCTTTCGTCTTTTAATAAAAATTATTTAAGGATTGTGCTCTCGTTCAATTATTTACGAATTAATGGCTGTCGAATTCCGCGTAATGCTTTATTTCATTATTTCACAGTTAACTCAGTACGTAGAATACAAATTTTCGAGCAAAAAATTCTTTTAATAACTCTAAATGACGATTGGAATGTTTTTTTTTTTAAGGAATTTTGTCAAATCCTGTTTTACGTTGTAAACATTTTTAGTGGAGGCTCAAGTTATAGAATATACCGTGGCATACATTTACCGAATTCGTTACAAAATCAAGGAGTTTTCTTACTGGTAAGGAAATAACGTAACCATGGCAGGCGGGTTTTGGAAGGAACATACAATTTTTTTTTTTTATAGATCAACGTTATCATCCTGGCAGACGACTACATCCCTGAATATAGGGAATGACCGTGGGGTAATTTATTTCCGACAATCGATCTAAGGAATAAATGTTTCGCGCTCCAATGATCTTTTACATCAAGTTTGAAAGGAAAGTCCTAATTTTTTCCCGGATCCTGCGGAGCTCAAGGGGTGCAACCACTCGAGCCAAGCCATCACGTTTGAGAATCGCTGTTTGCTCAGCTCGCTATGAAATTGGTTGAGACCACTTTGACGCGCCGATGAGCTCCTATACCACTTGTAGTGCTTTCAAAACTTCTATTGGGTCTGCGAAACCGCCCTCAGTGGCGCATGCGAGCGAGATTTTACGTGCGACATGCCACCTTGCTCAATACAAGAGCGTTTTTTTCTATTCATTTCTATCTTTTGTACACATTTTCTATGGGTTATCCGATATTATTCGTAACCTTCTATGTACGCTTAAATTTAGGAATCAGCATTTGTGTTGATTTCGGTATGTTAATTCGAATTTTAATCGAACCTATAACGACAGAGGATAATGTGGGTTATTTAAATTATACAAACATGGTCTTATTAAGACTTAAATCCAATCAGTGTCAGTTAAATGTTAAACGCGACGATGGAAACACTTCTTGCAACCCTGTAGGTATTGTTTCAATATAGTGTGCAATTATTATTCAAGAATTGACTCGGCTACTGGCTCATGATGACGATGATTGTACTACATCATCAGACGCGGATATAGCGTCAGGATTAAAAATGGAACCGAGAGTCGTAACAGATATTACGATGTAAAGTATTACCCAGGTGAGGCTTTGCCGATGCTGAAATATCAGCCACGAACCGCGCGACATTAGTTGTCGATTCTTTAAATTTAACGACGTTCCGAATCGAGTGAATAAATGTTACCATTGATGTTGATTGCATCAAGGTTGGCCCCTAGCTATGCTGCTTTCCTGTCTGCAAACAGTCTGCAGCCTGTTCTCAATATTATATACGGAAAGAAAAAAGTAGTTGGAAAAACTGACACATTGGTTCCGACAACCAATTGGAATATTTAGCATAACGCCAATACTCAGTTGGTTCAAGAAACTACAATGTCGTTGGTAAATTTCGTTAGTAACGGTAATCAACCGAAATGGCAATGTAAGCTTACCGGTTGATTGGTGCAATTCATCGGTTCTGCGTAATACGAAAAAAAAAACCAGGTTAATACGGATATTTCTTTATTAACAGTGGCGAGAACCGGTACGTACTTTTCTGTATATTTGCCACATATTCTGTATATTTCCGACGATGATCTGGTCGGGATTTGCTCGGATCTACCGCATTGGCAGTTCTTCCTGGCACTATAGGTAGCTCGAGCTGTCACGGTTGTACATTTTTTTTCATTAATATTCATCTATAGTTGTTACCATGTTAATGGTGTATGTATTATCAGTTTATTGATAAAAAATGGATAATTGTTCGATATTTATCGCAATATCCTGTAAGCCAATGCTAACACATCTCTTAAAACACCCCGACTGTGATCCAGCCCGGAGTCCCGATCGGAATCCCGTTGACGACCAGTTATATTTCATGCCTGGAATACAATCCGAAGACCGATTGGATCCCAACCGTAGGGTGGGAATTCCATACAGAATATAGCTGGATCCCTAGCCGAATTTTCAAATGGACAACTTTGGTAAAATGATGGTCTTACTTCAGGTAACCTACCATAGCGATGTATAACAATACATTGATGATTCGGCATGCTGAAGAGACGAAGGGTATAATGGTTCCAGTATCGTAGTAGTTAGCTGTTTTACAAACGAATCTAATCAAATTTTGAGTGAAAACTAAATATGATTAATAGCGTTTTAAAAAAAATGCATTATATTTTTTTCCATCTTCACCTTCACTTAATACGATGTGTTACACGCTTCTGTCATTCTCTTTCGGTCCTGCGCTATCATCAATGCTGCTACCTCACTTACACTCGTAGTGGCTCACTGGGTGTAGAACATTAAATTTTATGTCTAGGTACGGTTACAATTAAATGCTGGCGTAAGACTAGCGCTAGGATTGGAAAATTGTCCAGCAGCCGGGACTGGGTTAGTCGTTTGCTAGCGTTGGATTGTAAACGTATCAAGACGCTGGGTGTAGAACATTAAATTTTATGTCTAGGTACGGTTACAATTAAATGCTGGCGTAAGACTAGCCCTAGGATTGGAAAATTGTCCAGCAGCCGGGACTGGGTTAGTCGTTTGCTAGCGTTGGATTGTAAACGTATCAAGACGCTGGTATAGGAACCATTGCCAATATTGACACAGCTTTGTCATGCGACGCTGGGCCATATCATTAACATTCCGCATAGGTCCTAACGTTGTACCAATATATTGGTCATGAATATTGATACAAGGCTTACCGTTGGCATTCAAAATTGGCCCAGTATGGGCTTACGAAACCATACCAAGGTAGATCATACGAAATTAATGATTGTGGATTATTTCCCCGTGTGAATTTATATGGAGTCAGACGCAGATAATTCTGATTACCGGTGTAACGTATATTTAACCGAATGGTATACTGTATAAAGAGGATAGAAAGGTAAGAAACACACAAGATTACTAAGCGCTTTGGCTATGAGTAGTACGTGCAGCATCGAGACAATGTCCTAACTTTGTGAGATAATTCCTAAACGAAATACCAAGCTTCGTACGAATAGTTGCAAGATTGTTGAGCTGCAAATATCGAGTAACTTGACCCTAGTTTGATAGTTTTGTTACCGCGAGAGTTAATGTTTCGGCAAACGGGGACTTGACCGTACTGTTTAAAAGATAATTCGGGTTTTGACGCGTTTGCGATTTTTATATTGGCCTTATAGTAAAAAGGTATCAGTCCACAAATAAACGGGGTTCGCGTTCTACTTACTTAAGGGCTTAACAATAATATACAATTGATGAGACGATGCTTTAATAAATAGCATGACAGAGTTCAAATGCGATAATAGCACAGTTTTTGGTATTAATTTAAGAGAAACTTTTATTCTCCTCTGTCTCTCTTGCTCTTGCTCGGTCTCTTGGATAAATATTAGCTTGCGAGGTCGTGGACAATACTATTATCAAGAGAAAGGCGTCAATGATTATAACATTCCCAAGGCACGCCAATAACCGTGTATTATGAGAAAATATTTATTAAGAACTTTTGTCTGCAAAAAGTGTTGGAAAAAAATTGACACTTCCGAATGTATTAAATACATACGGTGAATTATTTCGCTAACTACAAATTCATTATTTTTATGTAATTCACAACAAAAAAATGTAAAATTAGTAGTGAAAATTGTCGAATAACAAAATTCCACGAATTTCCAGTTATTCGATATAAAAACTGTTAAATCTGCAAGGCTTGAGATTTCCGGTAACGGCAGTAGTATTAAACTCGTAGTACAGCAGGCAAACAGCAGCAGCAGATTTTGTCCAAGCTTGGCAGCGATATCCGTGGAAGCATAAAATCCGAAAATCCGTAAAATCCAAGCGATTTCCCGCACCCCTTTTAACCAGCACCTACCGTTCGCGTGTGCACCACTAACGTCCCGTAACCCCGTTACACTTTCTGTTCAAACCCCTGCTGAACCTTTCATCCGTTTCTCGTTCACACTTTCTTCTTACTCGGTCTCTCACTTTTTTGCCATCTCAACTTCTCCCGCTAACACTCTATCTGCCTTTTTCGTTCTAGCAGTGGAGAATTTTAAATATCCTCTTTTACCTTTTTAACAACCTTCCCTAACAATCTCATTCCTTCGTTCCTATCCCTTCGCTATCTTAAAAAGACCCTATATAAACCTGCGACATAATTGTACTGACTATGCTATCCAGATTTTTTCGTTGCTGTTACTATTAACTTGTCTGTCTTCAATAATTCAACCCAACCTCATTGATAAATAATAGAATAGACATAAAACAATAGTTAGGAAAAAGTTAAAACAATGATTATAATATAGATTGACGTTAAAAGAAATGACTTACCGGTCGGAACAGCGAAGCGAGGAGTAATGCGGTTTCGTTCAGACGAACCATGCGTGGATATCAGTCTTTTCGCACAGCTGCTCTTTGCTTGGTGCGTTGGCTATCCTATAGACCAGCATAGCGGCACAGTAGCGTTAAAGCTCGCAGGGAACAAACTGGGGTCGCTAATCGGGTTACACATTCTGACTCGACGTTTCCACCCTTTCCTGTCCTTCTCTTTCAGTGACCCTTTCCCTCTGGCGCTGCTGCCTACACCAGCGCACCACGAGTCACTCTCAATGCCGGTGGTCGACCGCCGTGAAGAGGTTAAGGAGGCTACGGATTTCGCAGTCAAGAATAAATCTCTATTGATTCTCATATTCCTCTGTGAATGTTAGATTTCTATAAAGAAATCCAACCTACAGCTAAGCTGAGCCATTAAGAGAATCGTGCCTTCGAAATAGAGAGTGGCGACACGGGACATTCGTGTGCGTGGCTGGTAACGCTGTAACGACACCGTGATAACACGTCGTGCACATTTAATTCGCGTTAGCGATACGGTAGCTTCGCGCGTTTTGCCGTTACGGATAGTGCCGCCTAAGCGACACTGTAGCTTCACGCTGTTGCTCGTAGTGACACGGGGACTATACGCTCCCGCTGCTTCTCGCTGTTCTTCAAGCCGTGACCGTACAGGCCCTGTTACCCTCAATTAATTAATTGTTCAACATTTCACACTTCGAGTTATGAGAAAAATTATGTACCGACCTTTGCCTTTTCGGACGTCCAAGGATTAAAAAATCGCTGCCGCCAAAAGATGGCTAGAACAATGCGCTTGCTACCACTGAATGTAGAGCGAGCCGGTGGTAACCTCAATGGGTTAGGATACCTTCGAAGAGTAACCCCCAAGTGTGTAATCTGATCCGTAACAACTTCGCAGTCTTATACATATGGAAATAGGAATCATTTGCGAGAAACGCTCTGGCTATTCGCCATCTAGCGGTGTTGGTTTACGTTAAGCTCGGCCAAATGACTAACGGTCGTAGCGTTTCTCACAATCGACTCGTCGCCTCAGTGAGTATAAGGGTAGAAAACTATCACGGGTCTGACTACATACGGGCAGGACTACCCTTCGAAAGTATCGTAACCCATCGTGGTTACCATTGGCTCGCTCTACTTTGAGTGGTCGCGGCTTATTTTTATAACCATTCTTTATCGGTAGCGATTTCGCAACTCATGGATGTCCGTAAAGAGAAACGATTCTATATATATATATATATTTCTTCTCTTAACTCGCAGCTTGAAATGTTTAACAAATAATGCAACTACAACATTTATTAATAGAGGCAATGGCTACGAGAGAATAAGCCCTTCACGAAGCCTAACTGATAATTAAAACATACCGACAACAACTTCTGGCATATCACAACATCCTGTCGCAGTGTTATTTCGGTGGCAGCTCGGGGAACAGTGACAAGCACAGCGTGTCGTCCCCGTCCTGTCATAGTATAACCGTGTGCAGCAGCGAAGAGCACGGCGTGCATCTACATCGACGCTACTGCGGCATAACGCTTACCAGCGATAAGCACGGCTTGCCGTCTCCGTGCTGTTACAGTGTCGTTAGCGTAAACTAGAATTGTACAGCGTCTTCTTCGTGCGCATGCACCGTTTCGGCATTCAGCCCCGGTAGCGGTGCACCAAGTGCAGCTATTGTGCCGCCACAGTGTCGCTACAGTGTCCCTAGCCACGTCGTGTGGACAAAGATGTACCACATTTAGATCTATATGACTACATGGAGTCGTCCCCGTGGTGTTACATTTCTATCTAGATGGCCTTTTCTTGAACTTGAAATATAAAGCGTGGGAAAGTGATAAAGAGTTTTAAAGTATAGTTGCCTATAACATCATTTCTACATCGTAATTTACACGAGAAATTGGTGATGGTTAAAAAGATATGTTATAGGTTAATCACAAATCGGTCACTCCGTCTACACATATATCACAAATGTTGCCTTACTCATTTCACTAATGTACACAATGCGATGCCGCATTTTTCGACTGCGTTATTCGATCAATTTACTAATTGATGAATAAATGTCTGAAGAGCATCTGCATTTCAAACTGAAACATTAGAAACAATCAATTGTTCTCACTGCAACAGAATACATACGTTACCTACTTGTTCCTCTTATCATTGACCATCTACTACTACATCGACTATTGTTCAAATTAAATCTTCATCCCTCAGAATAAAAAAAGCTATGTTTTATTCAAGAAGATAAATATATCACGGAGCAGGAAATAATTTTAATCAACGAATTGTAGACGCATCTATCAATTAAAAAAATTAATCGGTTTTAACACTCTTCAAACTGCAGTTGAAATTCGTGTTTGAAGGTTAACGATATTTTGGTCAAAAGCAATTTCGCGTCACATCCTACTGTCAATTCCACGTTTGGCGCGTATTTCGCTTTGTCTGAAATATCGATCGTGTATCTCTTCAAGTATAGTTGTTCCAAAAACTACGGCTAATTCTATCGCACTTACACTTGTTATAAAATATCACCTTATAGCTAAAATGAGCTCAGTGATGATTAAAATATTCATATTTTTAAAACTTGTAAAACTTTAGTTATGCTCTATCTGCAATCGAAATTAAAAGCAGTATAATGAAGTCAAATAATCCGTGAGTGAATTTTCAAATATCTGTGTATGCCGTACGCTATATTAGTGACGTTGAAATTTGTATATAATATACTTGGACTGAAATTCGAGGCTGTTGAAGCTGTCTGTGCAATGCTGCGCGTTATTTACCGAAAGCGTCCGTGCGACGTATCGCAATGATGCCGCACACCATAGCCACCGTGCTATGTTATAGGTCGTGGGGGGGTTATATAGTGGAAGGCAGAGTTGGATATGCGGATGGGTGCGCGGTAGAAACAGACGGCCAACGGTTAACGATACTCTCGGGCAGCGACGCGGACTGGTATGTGTTTATTAAATTCAGAATTGGGCGGGTAGGTACTCGCCGCATTTCGAATTCCAACGCATTTCACCACTGCGTATGGACAGGGATGAGTCTTCGCTTATTGAGAGTAGTACCGGAGCAAGTTTGTTGAACGAACGTAATCCCTGGCGTCGCTGACTCGACGTTCTCTATACGATCCTACCGCAGCATATAAACATCACCAGTCATACAAAACATACTCATCGAAATTGTTTTGACATTTGACAATGTAATTTCTATCACAAGATATTTTCCCGAAGAGTTAAATTCGAATCCTGTCTCATTACCATTATTTTATATGTCAACTATTGAGCTATTTCAAATGAATATTCTAATAACGATGGATGGAAAGGGATGTGTATGGGGTGGAAACGGAGCATGGGAAGGGCAGTATATACGTAGCTAGCCTTTTGGCCATCCCCATGTTAATTATCATAATGAACAATAAGATTTCGGTATCATGAGCCAAATGAGATTCGGTATCGCGGGGATGAAAGAAAAAAACCGGGTAAAATATAAAAATAAAAAAGTACAATAAGGAATAAAGTAAAAAAAAATCGAATAAAAATTGGCGACTCGCCTGATAAAACTGTAAATTATCGGAAAAAGTAAAGGAGCTCTTTTTCACTCTTTCTCGTTTTGTTTGCTGAGTGCAAAACTGCTTCAGGGTACGTACGTTGGACCTGATATCATCGCCGTGGAAGCTTATTAAACCGCGGGAAACCCTCGCCTTTTACCTCCGACCGACCAGCCCATAACTGTTTCCACCGTTCTCTAATGTAATTGTAAAATGTATTATGATTATTACACCTGGTCTGCCTGACTATGGCTACGAGCTATACGAAGCAAAAATTCACTTCACTCGCTACTTGCATATGCTTAGTTTCGTGCTTAGAGCTTCTACAATTTTCACCAATTGCTGACAGAATAACTTGCAGTCCTTTATGAAAATAATATCTACGCATAATCGGGAAATTTACCATTCGTTAAAAAATATTTTTCTATCCTCTTAAAGCGAGTCTTATTCACAGATAAAAATAATCTTTTCACCCGAATAAATCTTACGTTATTCGTGATTTTGTGAAGTTTTTCGCGATTCCAATTATCTATCACAATGAGTCCGTAGTGACAAATAACATTTTTTGGGAATTCTTCAATACCTTAAATGTACACTTGCCGAGTATGATCACGTAATATATTGCAAATCAAACAAGATTGCCGTTCAAAAGCATATTTGTATTGGGTTATTGCAGCTGAGGAGGTAAGAAAATCCATGCGCAGTGGCAAAGGACGTAAAACATACGACTGAAGCGCGTACCTAGAAGTCGTATAGTTTGAGGAAATTGTAATATCTTCTGCAAGGTGATATAAAGTGAAATAATTAGAATATAATTCGAATCAGAGGCAGTGAAGAGTTTGTAAGGAAGTATGAACCGTAGCGAAACACCATATTCTTCGACATCTTCGTCTTTCTTTGAAATGCTACTAGGTTCACGATCTCCGGGTGGTTTCTACTCGAATAAACTTAACCCTGGCTACTATGACACGCAGTTCACTCCACCACCTTCTTGCCGTAGAGTACACCAAATCCACTCTTCTCTAACTCGAAGATGATCCACGGGTGGCTAAAGCATATTTTCTCGAGATTCGATCCTCGTTACCTCGGCTCATCCAAATCCATGTCGTTACATCAGTATACTGAATACATAATATGGGTGTGCATCGGATTGCAGTTTTGAGGACTGTCTTATTATTAGTCATGTTATTAAACAATCACTTGTAATTGTACTGTGACCATAACCTCGCTTTCAATTAGTATTATCATGATAGTATTAGTGCTTGTCACTGCAGAGTTCAGTAGTTATCACCCTTTTCCCCAAACTCACGTCCATGAAATTACAACAAATATACTTGACAAGAATGTTTCGTTACGTGTTATTCGGTTATGTGAATGTGCAAATGTATGCGCGCGCGCGCGCCTTATTTCTTTTTCGTAACGGAATTGGAGAGTGTAAAGCTTTGCTAGGTGTGATAGGGAGGTTAAGAGGTATGAAAACCTGTATATGTCGGTATGGGTATGTACGGTGTCGGCCCCTACTCCCCTCGTTTTCAAGTTACCTCAGCATCTCGTGCTTAGTTGACTACCTCCTATTCACGACCTTCTTTCTAGCGTCACATTCAATTCACTATACTGAAACTCTGGATAACTGCTTCGAGGAAGGAGTAACCTATCGCATCTCGCTGAACCGTTATTTAATGGGCACTCTGCTGGTCCGCGCTCGTATAACATTAGGATCGTCTATGCTTATGGACGCCGTCAATGCTGCCCTCAGCGCCCCCTGTGTTCCTTGGACATATATTTTCGCTGGCGACGGAAACACGTATAATACATATGAAAGCAGCCTCTCCTTTTCCCGGCTTTGAGATTTAACGCTTCTTCCAACCGTTCTTTAACTGTGGCACTAAACGAAGCCAGAGCCTCAGCCGTGTTGCTACTGTACGAAACATATGCGAATCTTTTCTTCTTCTTCTTCTTCTTCTTCTTCTTCTTCTTCTTTCTCTCCTTCCGTCCTTTGTCGTACACAAACAAGCTACCAACTTGAAAATTTTTCCGAAAGTAACTTTGACTATGGCAGTTTCTTAAATCGTACAACTGTATTGAAACTTTTGGAATAAAGATTAATTGAATAAATTGAAACATCACTCAGTCTCATCACTTTGTTTCTCAAATAAAAATAAAAAGTGTCGAGAATGTTCTATGCGTAGGTCAGTAGTCATAACCTTTGACGTGTGCAGTGCCGGTTGTATGCATTTTAAATTCACCTGGAAACATTATATTTAAGCGAGACAATATACGTGGGTAATGTAATTATTGAATTTTAACGTCGATTGGCAGCTCTGGCGTATTCGGAATCAGAGAAAATAGAGAAATCTTGACAGCTGACGCTTATCGCATATTAAAGGGAACCAGATTCAAAAGCATGCTTCGGTTAGTTATCACAACCGCCTCGGTGGTTACATATTCATTCGGGCGTACAGCGCTTTTGTGCCCATGAGCGGAACTAAGTGAATCGGAAAAAATGGCCGATGATAAAACTATAATTCTGAATATTCATCATTTAGATCTCGCAGGCATTATAGTTAATAAAGCGGCTTTACTATTATACCCTAGAGATTAAACTCGGAATATATTTCAAGGAAAGCGAACTACGGGCGCAGAGAGATCATTTGCGTACAAGCAAGTGATGATGTCAAGGCAACGCGAAGTTTATCTCACAAATTGTGTGCACTGGAGAGAGGCAAGAAGCTCGAGAAAGGCAGAGCCATCGATTTTATTTGTCGATAATTAATAAAATAATTACGTTAAATTCATATACGGGTCTATCTTTCAATTCGCTTTTAACAACTATTTTCAATCTACCTTTGCACTAATTAAACAAATCATAAGAATTGAGAGATCAAAAGCGAAACGATAATAGCAAAGTTGAAACGATCGAACGAATATGCGTCCGATGGAATTGGGATTCTTGTCTTATTCGTAAATTCGTTTGAAATTTGTCGTTGCGGTTACAAACGATTTAGAATGGTGAAAATTGTTGAGTTGAGAAGACGGTGCTGGCTCTTCGCGAGTTGGTCGATTGGTAGTGCTTCTGGTGACTGCTTCGACACTTATTGGAGTATCGTTCAAACAGGAGAGACAAAGCGAATGTAGACTTCGTCTCTCGATCCAATGAACTCACTGACCGTGAATTTCGCATTGACCGGGACTGGATACGCCGCTGGAGTTTTCTAGAGTCCGTCCGATCGGAGTATATCCAGTTACCGGTGTTTCGCCATCTTCATTCCCCTGTGTCCCCCGGCTCCGATTTCGAAAGTTCGAATTAACCAGTGAAACTCCACTATAATTGCTGATTCATCCGATCACGGTGAAGTGCCTTGTATAGACGACCCTTGCGACTGGCTACGTTGGAAATATAATTACATAACTGGATGAAACCTACTCCTCTGTTCCGATCGATACAACATTTTCGTTTAAACATCCGTTGATAATATGAGTTCTATTGAAGAAGCCTTGGCACGTTCAATCACAATGATAAAGGAGAAAATATTACTCCTTCAATGCCAGAAAATTTCTATAAATATATTTCACTGGGCTGCAGCAATTGTTAACCATCCATGAAAAGATGGATAAAAAGCATTCAAATAAAACGTAGTTGGAATTAATTTTACAATGTAATCGTTATACTCTCCGAGACCTTCCATCTCGCTTCATCCCGTATAACCAGTATTGCTGCTGTTGCCTACATCGAATGCACGTGTCACCTTCCCACTGTCAGCGAACAGTGACCGAGGAATATTTACAGCTGGTGTGGTGCGACCAGCTCTAGAGCAAATACATAAATTTAAGTAAACACACGAGTATAGTATGCAGTTTGTTCGAGAGAACACGATAGAGAATACGATGCAATGGGTACATTGCGTACACGCGTGCGTTAACATCATCGTGTCCATTGCACCATTGCCGAATACGCTGGTCACCCATTATTCTCTCTCCAATGTATCAACCATTAGGCATTCCAACGGCATATTATTAACTCGTTAAGTGTAAATTACCCCAATAACGAATAACAAGTATCTGAATTTATAATTAAGACCATTTCGGTAACAACCAATACACGGTATTAGCCTGAAACGGACCATCAACGCGTGCATTTTTTTTTCACGGTTAACCTGAGTCCATTTCGCAAATTTCACACTCATTTTAACGTCTTTAATCTTTTTAGGGACTATCAATCGAATGATGCACTCATAAAGGGTTAACAATGGGCTTTGGTACTTTTGATATGTCGAAGTAATATCGTGACATATAAACTTTGTATAGAAAGAAAATGTTGAATAGATTGTTGTAAAAATCGCACTGCTTAAGTGTTAATTACAGTTTGAAATTTAGATCATAACATTTTTTTTTCTTTCTTAGTCTACGACGAAAGACGGATATTCGAGTTTAAATAAAATATGGGAGAAATAAGTATATCGTTTACCCTACGAGGTTGAAAACTACATAACCTATGAAAAGCAATAGGCGAAGCGGAAAGTATTAAGGGCAGATGAAGGGCTGTGGAGCGCGATGTGAAGGATGGTTGCGGAAAATCGGATGTGAATACAGCGAAGAAACGCGAGTGTATTAGTAAATGCTGTAGGGTACTGTGGTTACTGGTAATGGAGCCAAGATCAGGGTATATTATTGCTAGCCGGATGCATCCCTACTATCAAAAGCATGCTGGGTGAACTTATAAGAGTGCGCGCATATCATGATTCTTGTTTTTCTTTTCGTTTCAGAGGAAAACTTCCATGAGCTCGGCTGCGGCAGCAGAAGAAAGCAACGCTGCTTCGTCTCCAGTCGCCCGTTGGTTATATGATACATAGACAACCCAGAGAGTCATCCTAAATTACCCAGGATGAATAGCTCGGTTGGTGAGTTCATATTCTCATATGTATTTCTTGTTCTTCTTACTGTTTCTCATGTACATTGTGAATCTCGTCTCAGCCACTCCCCTCTTACACTCATCTCCCCGTTTCCTCCTCTTATTTCTCCCTTGGCACAAATTGGCAATGTTTCAATATATTTAGATCACTAATGTAAGGCTACATGTAATCGCCTTTATTATATTGGTTTGCTTGGACGGCATCGTTGCTTGTTAATCTTAGACGCGTAATCGTCGTTTGGGGGAACTTAAATCCTATTGATCTTTAGTGTATAGAGGCTCATTGCGGGGTGCAGAGATTGTACAAACGTTGCTGTGCTTCAATAACGTAGAGCTGATCCCTCAATAAGGTAGGGGAAACAGGCATTAGCAAATCGAGCGACTCACGTGTCTCGTCAACAAGACCCATCCATTCGTGCATTCAGTTCTCTAATCTGGATATTCGATACCGCTTCAAATAGGTTAACCATTAGAAAATATAAAAATCGTACTGAAAAAGGGTGGCATGGTGCAAAAACTCTGGCCCACCACCCTCGTGATAAACTTTTTCCACATTTGAACCAACGTCACTATTTCTGTATTTCACAGGCTTGGCTTCTTGTATCGATATATTGTCTCGCATTGCTATACATTGTTGAAAGAGCAACCATTGTCTTGACTCTCTGCGATTTACGGTTCATCGACACGCGAACACGCGAACCAACTTCAGCTATAATTCACGCGCTCACCTCTTTTCCCTTAATTAGCGAGTCGAGAAGAAATTGTTATTCCATGTCGATGACTGGAATTAGATTTACTCGTATATTCTCTTTAGAAAAGTCGATTGTTATGAAAATTATCACTGTAATTTCTCTAAGAATTTTCATCAATCACATTATTTGAAATTTGGCTTCTCGCAATCTCAAACGAAATTTAATTGTTTATTCCCATATTATCGTGTAATGAATTACAAATTGTGCGATAAAAAGATGTACTTTATAAAGTTCGAGGCGTCTTCGTTATTTTATCTTTGTCTTTTATTCAGAGTTCAAAGATAAGAGAAATAATGCGCGATAATGTACCAGAAGAGGGTAAGAGACGAGACGAGATGTCTATAATAAGATACGGGTACCCAAGGAAAACAAATATGCGCCCACCGTGTTCTTTTTTTCACTCGTGGAAGCAAGCGTGGGCGAAGGTACATTGGCTCGAGATAGTGGAAGATAGTAGAAGGAAAGCAAGAAGCGAGCAGAGGTTGGAGATAAAGAAGGAAACTGTTATAGTGTGCTCACGTTAAAAGTTTGTTTACGTGACGTGCTAGCCCGGGAATGCGAATCGTGTGTCTCGGGTAAGCAATAGAATCTTGCGAGAAACGCGCGGTCACTTGACTTGTCGGATAGCCACGTTCACCTCTTAACTGTACATAGACCAAGTTTCGCTTATCTCACTGAATGTTATACAAAACTGGAGTTCATGCTTCGGCAATTGAGATTCAGTTGTATTGTACTCTGTTAAAAAATTTCGTATCAAAATCAACACCAGGCGTAGAGATAACGAAGATTCGTGCATTGTAGAGCAAATGGTGTTAAAGAAACTGATACCTTGTGATACTGATCAATTAATTCTGACAACCATGTTATTAATAAAATATTGCTGTTTATTTTTTAACACTATATTGGTGTTATTTTCCAATGATTTTGCTTCAAACACCCGTTTAATTAATATTGCAACAATAAATTTTGCATAACTTTCATTTATTCCGTATGTAGCATATTGTGATACAATATACACTGTCAAAAATCCAGAGTGTAAAAGGCGAGTGGTGTGGACTTTTCATCAGTCTTGACCAATTTGGTGTTAATTTTAACAATTTTCACTGCGTTAAATTCACACAAGCGATTGTGTTGTAATCATTAGGCCCTACTTCAAAATTTAGAACATATATATGTTCAGAATAAGTAGACGAAAATCAATAAATTATTAGTAATCAATACAAAATTATACTACGAATATTATCCAAAAATGTTATCGAATTTAAGCTAATACCGAGGTAGAACCACTTGAGACAATTTTTTGTCGAATAGAGTTTCATTCACAATAGGATCTGTATCTCTTTACAATTTTAGAATGTACATCTCCCACAATCCGGAGACAAATGATGTTAAAACTCTGTTGTTTTACATGCATCGCGTATGCCATGTCGCTCTTGATGTCACATTTCCACTAATTAAACTCTTATCTCGAGCCAGATTTTTATGAAAAACGAATATGCTATAAAAAACGATATTCAGAATTTTCTCGATCGTGTTCCAGAACCCTTCACTCATACGTTTCCGAGATGTTAATGTTCAAAGTGTGATATTCATGATAAAGTTCCACAATGTGGTAGTGCATGAGTGGCGCACACATGTCTTAAATAACTCTTACACCACTGCGGCGCCGAGGTAACACCTTAATTCACCTATTTTCAAGTAAAACGCGTTGAAAGTTTTGATAGGTTATAAAGATAATTGACACCAGTTATTGAACACCGGCCGTTGACACCAGTCGACAGTGTGGACTCGTATGAACATCGCGCGATGATTAATTTTAACACCATATTTTTCACACCGTAGATATTATAACGTGAAGTGATTGGTTACATACACATTGATATCCGTCGTACGATATTTTCACCTAATACACTTCAACCGGGACTTTTACTTCTCCTTAAACAGAGTAAAAATAAGGAAATTGCTAATCGATTCAATAGTTCTTCACATTTATGAATGTTCATACATATAAATTACGATAAGATTACGTATGTAACACTTATTAATATTATGCCCGGCGTGCAACTGAATAATAACGAGACTCAGGGCGTTCAACATGAAATTCACGAGACGTTGGTCACGACTCGTTCTTTCTCCACCATTGATTCACCACGTGATTAAAACCAAAAACTGCTCTTTCGAATAGGAACGCGTGTTAACGTGACAGGATGAAGAAATAAAATTTTATCTTCCGAATCTAATAGAACTTAAGGTCGCTGAAAAACTCTCAAGATTACAAGGTCCCAGCATGGTGAATCATACTTGATGAATTAATGACAAATTCTGGTAGAACTTGTCTGATACACTCCCAGTTCTGTGTTTAAATCGCAAGAGTATCACTATATCTGTACTTGCCTTGCGGTGTATACACATCCATATGTACATGGTATATTGATTACGTGATATACATATTGTATGCATTTACGTCACGCTTCAGCACCCTGTGTGTTCATGCCAAGCAGCCTGGGTTAACGTTAACGGCCTGATTGCCGCCCTAAGCAGCGTCGCGTTAATAGTATTTGCGACTAGACTATTTATATTTAATCAAAATTGTTTAACGACGTCACTGTGGTGAGGTGTGTTTATAACAATGCCATCGGGGTTTCGCTAAATCACAACTAACATATTCGAACCGATGGTACGTCGTGATGAAATCATGATTAAACGATGAAGAAATCCATAAATTGCGTTCAGTGTGCGGATGTTTGTCTGTATAAGGACAAACTGTTTCGGAATATAAAGGGATGTCGGCTACTATTTGGTGGTTCAGGATATTAGGTAACCAACGAAGCTATTATGCAATTGCTGGAATCGACCCAGGGACTAATTCCGCAATCGTTCAACGAACCTCTCTGAAACTTGTTGTTCACGTTCAAGATTATTAAGTCATAATTATTATGCATAAAGTCTGTACAAGCGATAAATTCTCTGCGGTTGACGTTACTAAAAATTATGACAATTGAATGTTCGTTGATTATAAGACGATTTTCATGTCGAAACATACAAAATTTGTAGGAAGATTTTTATTCTTGTACTCTTAGTTGACACAGATTGTGAGGCATTTAACAAATAAATTGACTTAACTTGAGACAAGTTTATTTACGTGAGTAATCTTTTGTACTTAGAAAATTATGGAATAAATTAAAAACATCCGAAACACGTGATGTCTAATATATTTTGCTTATTAATTGCACTTGGCGGAAATTCGTGTATATATTTGCACTATATATTAAAATTATATTATTTCATGAATTTGATAGTAAAAAAAATCCAGTAATACTTGGCGAGTTAATATGCTAACACGAATATTATAGGCAGAAACAATGACAATTGTCAACATTTTTTGCTTTGTCTGCCTGTCCGTTCGTTCGTTCGTCTGTCTGTCTGTCTGTATCCGTTTGAATGCATCTTCCGGAAACACAACATTTCTCCTAAGTCTTAGACTTAAGACCCACCGAACACACGCCAGTCATGCAAAGGTTCCGCATACAATTTGAAGTGTAACTCTTTCGCAATAATTTTTATATAGCGTCTTACGATGATACTTTGAGATATTTCTCTTGTTACTTGTAAGTAAAATGACCATCAAATATTACGTTCGTGGTATTTTATGAATGATTAAAGATCAACGTTTCTGCAAGAATTCTTGCTCGATATCTTACTTCAAATCTTGCTCGGCTTCAGGGAGAGTTCCATCGTGGTGTCACTCCAAGATCCATTGCCAATATTGGTTCACCGTTGACATACGATGTTGGACCGTCGTTAACATCCGCATCAGTACAAACATTGTACCAATATTGGCCATAAGTTTTGTTATAAGAACAAGGAGGTTAGGGATATCGTGTCACTTACGAAACTCCATCGAGAATGACTTGCTCGATATCTTGCACGAACATTTGTCTTTGGCCTTTTTTAAAATACCGCGATGTAAAATTCAATCGTTATTTCTCAACTTGAGAGTCTGAGGAGTATTAGAAAAAAGTTATGCTCCAGGTAGTGTGCGGGGCTTGTGCGGACCTCAGGCGATAGTTCGGCGGGATTCAAGCCTGGTTTTTGTTGGATGCTGCAGAGATTTGAGTCAGTTCTAATGTTTTCTGCACGGGATGAGAGACATCAAGGTCCTAAATTAAATTTACTCAACGCCATCTTGTTGGCATGTCTGTTAGCGTTAAGTTATGTTTCATATTTTCTCGTATTTAGTAGTTTACAATTTTTTCATCAAATTCCAAAGTTTTAATACGAGAGACACATTTACAATAAAATTCACGAAGCAATATGCTTTTCGTTTACAATATACAGTGTTAACATATACGTAAATATCCAATGCATGTAATTAATAAGCAACATGTACTTGATAATATATGTTTCGGATGTTTTTAGTTTATTTAAAAACTTATCGTAAGTTTTGTGCGGAAACCGCTCCCGCAAATATACGTTTCTCCAGTTTTTGACACATTGTGCTTTTAGAGATGTCCCTTTATTCCTGATAAGCCCCGGTCCTTGATACTATAGCTGCTTTCCATCCACATTCCAATTTTCTTTGACGTGTGTGGCGAACATAATACGAGTTTCCCCGTACTATGTTGTTCCGCGATTGCTAGGGATGGAAATCCGAACCTTTGACCGCCTTCGTAAAACCAGTCAAACCAAGTCAACCTCACTCAACGATCAATTAGCACAGTGAATGATACGCAATAACAACCCATAACTACCACGATAATCCTATGTTCTGCTAATAACGAGTGTTGTCACATGAGACATCTCGGTAGGGAAACATTGTTTAAAATTCTTTTTTTAAATATTCTCTATTTCTGCTATTCCGTACTATATTAGCAATTCGTGTGACATCACAGTCAACAGACAATGAGGTGTTTTTAGCATGTTTACTATCTATACTCGTTATAAAGTATTAGTAAAATCGCCATAGGTAGGATATAAGTGATAAATGGTGAAAGGCGATCAAAAACATAAAAGCTTTTCTATAAGCTTCTCAAGTAAGTTGTGCTGCCAGTAACGATGGTGACATTTCACATGAGGCGAGGCTGGTCATACAGGCTTTGTTCCAAATACTTGCGAATGTTAACTGCGTACCATTCGACGGTGTATCATTCCAGGGCATTAAACAAATCTGATTGATGAGCGCGCACTGCAAATTCCCCATGATAGGAACGTCATTTAGTATGTGAAGCAGTAAGCTCTGATATTTCAGCCAACTCGGTTTGTCACCCAGTTTCGATCTATTACGGTCAATGGAAATGACTGGGTGCTGACCACCCACGACCAGAGTTCGGTTGTGGCCGTCTATACGGAAACTTATTAATGGCATGCAAAGGAGGAAGCATGCAAGTTTTTTCATACATTTTTTAGGTAAAAGGATGTAATTTACTTGCTTCCATTTGTAGATTTTTATCTCGATGCGTTTAAAAAAAAAACTTTATGGGAGAGGAAAGTGTAAAAGAGCGTATCGTGATCGACATACTATACGCAGCCTACGATGATCCTGTTTATACCGCGGCGTAAATCTTGATAAAAGCTACAAAGGTCTTCCTGACGTCGTTTTTTTTTTTTATTCCTTACTGGATATTTAACAAACGATCAATGATACGTGATGATAAGTAGGAAATATTGCGTCTCATAATTTCGCTGGTTTCCTCTGATGTAACGATTATTAATTCGGTTTTTAATGGAAGCATATTTTATCATTGCTTATAAAGCTTATCATTGTTTATAAAGCTAGCAGTGTGTTATCGTTAAATATTATGTTCATACATGATGTCGACAAATCAAAGTGCCGTAGGATTTTCATCGTCCAAGTACAGTGATATGATTTTAACCTATATGTATAGGGACGTTCCGATTGCAAAAAAAGTTTTAAGTCTTTCTGTGTGAGATGAAGGACCAGGATGTCAGAACGCTGCTTGATGTGCACGAGTAGTAGGACGAACCAGTGACACGGCCAGATTTCTCCATGAATATTAAATCAAATAATTTGAGGTACTAAAAAGAGGACAAGGCAGTCCAGCAGCCTTGTCATCTTCTTCCTTCTTCGCTTGATCCTTCTCTTCACGCTTGGCCCACTCCTGTATTCCGTAGCTGCTGATGCCTCTTCGTCCGCATCACCCCTTACGCCCGCCTTCAATCTTCTTCCTCTCGTCTTGGAGATTGGCACGTTCCTCCCGTTACATCTCCCCTATTCCATCGGAGAATTTACTGTCTTTCATTACATTCTCTTTCCCTTGACAATTCTTCAAGTTGGACATGGTGGAAAAATTAACACTATTTTGCATAATCATTTCACTCATTTTCGAATTGTTATCCATACCTACATTTTAAAATTCGTTGTAGCTTTATGATTAACGACAGTAATAAGCAACCGGTATCAGATATTTGCACTGACTTAAATCTCTCTGTAGGTGGCAATTATACTGAACGATTTTGCGTGCTCTCGTTCATCCTTCTATATAAGGAACTGCAGACTATTGAATCGCGTAGCTGAAATCTAGACACCGAAAGGGAGATCCGATCAGAGTTATAAACCTCTGTAACTGCGAATGGAGTCTCTGATACAGTGACAAACAGAGTAATAAGGCATTTCGATGAAACGAACTTTACGACTGGAGGATTCAGTTGGAGGATAATGCGATCATCGAAGGGTTGCGGCGTCGAATGAGACGTGACCGCAGGAGCCCCTCGGCGCTTTCCCGATTATCCGAGGTGCAGTGTCACACTCAACAAGCTACCAATACACATCTGCGCCCTGCACGACGGTCCCTTACGTTTGGGAGACTCGTTTCGGTTACCCGACTTGACGTAGTTTCCGGTTGCAGCTGTGACGAGAAACATCGGTAGAGATTGAGGAAAACCATAGATACGACTCGAGATAGTTTCCAAATCATGTTGTGCAGTTCTCACCCACATCCTATTTTATTCTTTCTCTAACCGACCGTATCATGTGTATACAACGTAACATTTCATAACAATTCTCTCTGTTGTATGAAAACTTGGTGTAATGGAACTACGCAATTGGTGCACGCGTTAATTGGATCCCTACCACCGACACACAATCGCATCAATGCGTAATTAAATTCTTGATCAAAATATGTATGTATCGGCTTATTTTTATATTGCGACTTTGGATCGGAAATATTCAATTGCCTTGTACAATCGGTAATGGAAAATTACATCTACCGTATAACTCATCGATTGTTTAACTAACAGAGTATTGATAGACGTGTTAATTTAATGAATCGTTCTTTTCGATATACCCCTGCCAATCGGATTATCAAAGAAATGAGTAAAAATTCAGTGATACAAAATATAAATAAGACGCGGAAGGATGCCGGGAGCGTAACTCTCATGCGGTGAGGTGCCGAGAAAGTAATAAGTAAATCGATTAAAAAGTCGTCGCTTACGTTGTACACGCTCTGACGGTCAACGACGTGACAAGAGAAACAAGGATGAGAAATAAGATGGCAATATCAGGATCGATCGGCCGATGTGGTGTTCGAGGGGGGAACGTCTGCAGTATATAAAAGCTGTCAGCTATGCCGAGACGTATAGTCCAGTGGACGCGCACCCGGGACCGTCTATTAAAGCAAGTTCCGAAAGAAGTACCAAGTAATCCATCTACTCATCTTCGAGTAATTAAAACTTATAATTCGCACCGGGCATCCAACCCTTGGAGCTTTTCTCGTTCCTGTAAACCCCTTTTTCACCACTCGCATCATTTTCACAATTTCACTATATCCCCTCTTTTCTACAGATCTCGACACTTGGATTTCCTTTGCCTTTTGCATATTTCATACTGGGCAACGGAATTAATTATAACTCAATCATCGATTTGTGATAAAAAATTTTTGTTTTTATCAATTTGATGTTTTTTTTTGTTAGTTTTTGTCAAAAGTATAAATCAAACAACTTTTTCAAGGAAAATAGTAAAACAAAAACAACCTGCAACGATAAAGTAGGAATCCATGGCGCAGATATGGTTGAACGACTCAAATTTTTTATTCATAAATACTATAGAGAAAAATGTCAATCGATTCCTTGTTGATCTGTACATTGTTGCAGCACGATTCCGTGTATATATCACACTTTTTACTTCGTTGGTTACCGCGATATTGGTTCCCGAGTCTCAAAATAAATATATTTACAAATGTGTTTCTCGTTTTTTCGTCGCAGAGGCAAGTTTCTTACGAGTCACCGGATCATGGAAATATAGTAAAGGAAAACATCTACAGGTAATAATGAAATACAAACTGCTGAGAATCTTAAGCACAAATCTCTCGACAATGACACAGACACTCGCACATGCTCGCACAGACACATACATCAGAAGTAGAAGGCTCTTTAGTGGCTGTGAGTGAATGTGTAAGTGCCTGTATGATCTATAACCCACTCGGTACTACATAAAGGGCAAAGTCTTCTGTCTAATGATGCTCTCCCTAATATTCCGTGGTAGGTACGCGAGGGCGCGAAATGCCCGAACCCTAATAATCCACTAGTCTACAATATGACACGTCTAGTGGCACATTAGGCTTTCAAGGTATCAACGTCTTGAGAAACCAGTGGAATCCATTAAACACGCACTTACCAAACTGCCAAACGCATAGTCTGTTTTAAAATAAAATTAATTTTCCCAACTTCTATTTCAAAGTAAGAAATTATAGCAAGAGATTAACGGTGAAACGGGTATGTTTCATGAGGCAGAAAAAAAATTAACAAAACTATAGTGTACATTGGTGAGAGCGACTGTGAAATAAGGAGTGTGAAATAAAACGAACAAACAAGAAAAGTTGTGGAGTAAAGAAGTGTCTTGCAATCCGAATACCTCGAAAGGACGTCACTCTTGGAATCGTTCGTACAGTTAGATTGCTTAATTAACGGCAGAGGTCTGACATAAATTAACCTGGACTTTAAATCAGGATCTTCCGGTAGAGGTTGAATGAAAGGATAAGGAGGAGGAGAAGGAAGGAAAGGAAGCGAATTCGAGGCTTTGCTGCTCGAGCACTGCCGGCAGGAAACGCCCAACCGTGCTTGCCGAAGTCTTAATTATATCGCAAGGTTTCGCCTACTACAAGCCGATCACCCTCAGGCATTCCGTATAGACGGAGCAGCTTCAACTCTGAAAATTCGATAATATCCCAGTGCCGTTCAGCCCAGTTATTGTCACCAATTCTCAAAGGGATATCAACAAAATATATTTAAAGATTAATACGTATTTAAATACCACCAAAGCTGCGAAATATGTCAATTAAATTAAATAGATCTTACGTGCATCATCTTTGCTCGCTCACGGTAGAAAAAAAAAATTATCACCCCGTGTAATAGGTCGATTGTTTTCATGGCATTAGCGAGTCACTGGTACGGAGTTTCTAGTCAATTTTTAAAAATCAATATCAAGATTGTATATAAATGTAGAGCGACAAATACAGAGGCAGCAAAAACTCGTGTTAAATATAAAAATTTCCTTCTTTTTACAAGTCCTTCTCCTTCGTTCAACGTCGACGTCACTCGGTGTGAAGAGTTGTAACGAATTTCGGTGAGATAAAGTTTTAGATGCGGTCATGGGTGAGGTGAGGGGAGCCGATGGGTTTGTACGCTGCGTTAACTAGAATCAGATTACGTACGCCTGGGTATCAAATACCGTAATTACGCTAGCAATTAGATTAATGACAAAGTTTCGGCTTAATATGCGAACGGGGCCCGTTACACGGTGAACATTTTCATGGAATACCCTTAACGGCATAGCAAACTGAAAATACTCCGGCAGTTTGGGGAATCTCGCCATTCTGTTGAGTTAAAATCAATCAAGTCCATGAACAATGCAGTACGAGGGACGTCTCTATTCATATGTGCGTCGAATGGCCGGAAGAGTTACAGGGTATCCATTCTGAATGGTTAAAATCACCATATGGCCATCTACACATTCGAGCGGCAGTGTAGAGAGTACATCACCATGTTGCAACGAGTTTTTAGCGTACAATCCTGTAGGAACCGCCATTATATGATCGAGGGGGTGCTAGCACCACTTTTAATGTTGCATTATATTACTGAATTAAGTACATGCGGCAGATAGGATAATTATAAAGGATTGTAAAGGTTTTAAACATTTACAATCCTTTTAGTAGTGTAGATCTGCATTTCTTTATGCGAACGATTTATTTAAATACGGTGTGCTTTGTTGTAAACAATCAATCGTCACTTAGTTGCCGATAAAAGTTATTAAAATCATGCACATTGAATGTATAACTATAGCCATCAAAAGTACATTTGAAAATTCTCGGTGTCTTTCGGGAGACTTCTTTGCTCGATGGAAAAATCGTAGAACTGAGGCTTACAACGTAGCTACATGTGGGATAAGACGCGAGGATGCCGGAATATTCTTGAATTGTCATTTTTGAATTGTTGAATTGAAGGAATATTCCCATATTCTTTTCTCCGTATATAATTTTCTTCGAATTTCTGGCCTGCTTAAAATCCTCCAGCACAATCCGATACATTTTGAAGTTCTGCTTTTACGATAGTTTTGTTTTTCACCTTCAATTAATTATTTGTGCACACCTCAGCTCAATATATTCATATAGCTCGACTTATATAGCAGAATCTCTTGAAGTTAAAGAAAAGGATGTAATGAAATCAAGAATAGAAAGAAAAAGAACGAGACTATTCTGGTGCCGCAAATGTCACATAGTAGATCGTTCCTTCTCGTTTTCTCGTTGAAGTGGACGGCGTTATAGTCTGCTCTGCGAAAAAGAGACACCAGGGAACGGAGTGCGTGCGAGGTTAACGGACATGGAGCCAAGACAGAACGTGAAATTATTTGCAGGAATGTCGGAAATCGTTTACGGCGTAGCCAGACGCCGCTTAACAGCCCTCATAAGTTAACGAACTCATATATATAACCGTGCAAGGGGACAACTAGAAACGACGTGGTTCCTTTTGGCAAACAGCCTCAGCGCCTCCTACACCATCCTAATTGGATTTTATTAAATGCATCCACGTCCTCGGTGGAAGCTTCTCTCCTATACTATATGAGCTTCTCTCGTATACTGTACGAGTAAACCACTTTGGATATCGTGACGAAGTAGATTACGTTTGGCCCTTTTTTGGTATTTCAATGGGGAGTCTTTGTCTTTGCGTATTAGTTCTGTGCTCTTCGGTAGTGACTCAAGCTTCCCGTTGAGCTGTAATTTCATTACAATATAAAAACAATGATTTATTGTACGACTCATCACCGATAAGTCCATCCCGTCATGTTATACCAACCATAAATCGTGGATAAAATAAAAAAAATAAATGGGAAAGAAAATGTATTAAGATTCGAGCCAAAAAATAATTTATCCAGATGACAGTATCGGAATGTTGACATATTATAAAGAGGGTGCGAACTTACTTCATTCTCCCCGGGATTACTAAGCACACTCGCCTTCATTCTTCACCTTTGTCGTACTTAACTTTCACTTCACCGTCATTTGTTCCGCCAACGTCCTAAGCTTTGGCACGCTGTGCCCAATCGCATACATAGGCTTGATTACGAAAACCAGTAGCATCGCGAGACGCCAGGAGAGCAAACGGAAAATGACAAAATGCTTTGCTTAATCAAGAAAGGTCATTTCACCGAGTGAATATCCATTTTTTACTCGCCTCGATTAGCATAAATCTGCAATTATTAACTCCGTTGATAAACCACTGTCAAAACTCGATACAGTGACGATAGATAAGAAAAATTGCACCATTTTTAGAGATGATCCATTTTTCCACTTTTTTAACATAAATAAACAGTTGTGCAATTGATGTACATACATACATACATACATACATACATACATACATACCTTCACACTTTTTAAACATAAACAATTGCACGATTGTTTATTTAATAACGATTTCTTCGCAACGAATTCGAGGCAGATACAATGATTCCGTGAATAGTAACAATGGCCAGGAGTCCAGCATCGACTTACGTCGATTCAACTAGGTTCGTTGTTTTGTCCAAGTGTCTTAAGCTTTATCTCATCGTCTTTATTTCTACAGACCTTCAACACGCAACCACTCTATTTCGTGTATCTCAACAGCATGAAAAATATAGATTTTGTGCTTAACAGCGTAAACATGTTTTGTGAAGTCCGCCGATAAATAATATAAAAGCTTATTAGCGAACTTGGTATTTTTAAAGATTATTGCTTTCCTACAATTTTAACATAAATGAACAATTGTGCAATTGATAGATACATACAGTGCGACAATCAATAATCTAAAAAAAAGAAAAGAAAAGTCCGCCGATAGCTTTTAATATAAATATATAAAAGCTATCAGCTCAGAAATAGAGAAAGGCTGCGTGTTGAAGGTCTATAGACATAAAGACGGTGAGATACAAGTTGAGACACTTGGACTAAGCTAACGAGCCTAATAGTTGAAACTACGTATGTCGCTGCCACTGACTTGCGTACGTCGATTATGGACTTTTGATCATTGTTACTGTTCACGAGATCATCGCATCAGCCTCAGCAATCGTTATTCTTAAAGGAAATAACCCTCAAGACATTCTACGACATTCAAAATACATAAGTTATACGTTTAATTTAGAGTCACGCGACTTACCTGGTTTATTTCGCATTGAATGGCGTCTAGAACAGCTAAATATCTCTTAAGGAATTTATTTGTCTCAGATCTCTTAACACGTTGAAAACCATTTGATGATATGCAATGCAATATTGCTATAATGTCTCAAAGAAATAAAATAAAACCTTTACTGTCCGAGTAAACACAAAATTAACTGTATCCACACAATGTACACTGCGCGGGTGGTACAACAAAATAAACTGCTAACAGCAGCATAAACGTTGATGAAGCAGAGTCGCAGAGGTACCTTGTTTCTGTCGGGTCCACTATCTTACATTGTTTATTGTATAATAAGGTTTGAGTGCCAGTCTGCTACTGCTGACCACCACATTGAAGCTGTTGTCTTTTCGTTGGTTAGTCTCTGAAGTCTAATATCCGTTGTGATGTTCCGTCTACGGCCCGTCTCCACCAATTTTCACTTCTCTGTCCAAGCCCATCCTGTCTTCTTGTCCTCTACGATATGATCATGTTTTGACGTCATAGAGTCAACCCTTGAGACACTGTCGAAGACTCTCGTTTGAAATTACTTAACGATTTATTGCGATTCATAGTGTCATGTCGTGAATGAGGCGTTAGACGTTTCATTCGCGTTTCTTCTTCAAGCTGCTTGTTTCACAAATGATAAAATTGTCATACGCAATGGTCGTTGAGAGACTAATTGAATAGATAATCAAAAATACCAGAATCAGCGATGTATCTTATTTATGATTAAAAAAAAAAACGAATAGGCCCCTAAGGAAGTAAAAAAATTTGTCACGTATCGCATTTCATCTCGTATTCGTTGCTTCTGATTGGAGTGTCTCTAGTGACGAGGGATTTCTCACTTCTTTGAAGTTCCACTAGGGGGAAGAAACGAAGGAATAAGTTACAGTGTATAGATATAGAAATACACGTATACTCGATGCAATCTGGAAAAGAGTCTCACTTAGGTACGATGCCGATGGGGCTGGAGAGCAGACGGATGAAAGGTGAACGGAAAGTCGGGTTTCGATCGAACTCCAATTATTCGTGGGGCGGAACGTCGTTATACACTCGTCATTGAGTAAATCATCCTCAACCAGACTAGAAATGTTCTGCTCCGTTCCAGTCCTTATAACCGAGTCGTGAGTCTTAGTTGACGTTTTATCTCATCTTGTATATTTGCAACTGGGTCTGTGCGATATATTGTTCTTGGGATTCCCATCGAATACTCGGCAGACGGAGGAACTTTTGAAAAGGTAAACCGTGGTATATATGAGAGGTAAAGAAAGGTAAAAAATATAAGTGCAGGCAGGAAAGGAAAGAAAGAGGGAGTAAAAGCATCGGGTAAGGGCATAGGTAGGTCGGAAAGTGTGAAGGAAGTATGTGATGAAAGATAAACGCGAAAAATGGAACAAGTTGGATGTATAAGAAAGGTTGAATGGGCAGAGTATGGTGGAAAAGTATCTTCCCCTGTCTCAGGGGTTTCGGGGTACGGTTGCCATTTGCCAGAATCTAGTCCGACCGATAAGATCCTCACTCTACTGATTTGTCGACTACTCTATAGTCTATAGTCCGGTTAAGATAGTTTGTACAGTTCCTCTGAGCTCTGTTCCAATAAAAACGTAACAAAAACTAAAACGCAAAGAAACATCGATTTAAATTTCTTCTTAACATTCTGAATTGCTAACTTACTAATAAATAAGTGCGATGGTTTGCTGTTGAGTTTTCTATCTAGCACGATTGATCTGTGAATCCCAAAAGTTGAGAATCTTTTACGTAATTCCTAATAAATATACAAAAAAATTCACGAATTTTAAGAAAAGGGGACCGTAAGTTGGTTTCTCTCTTGAGCAGTTATCAGAAGACGGTCCTGGCCACGACTGCATAGAAATGATAAGATCTTAAAAGCACAGTATCTCCAGAAAGGTAGTCGAATAGGTCTGCGTGTGTGTATGTATGTGTCGAAGAAATGAGGTGAGAGAAAAGCCAAGTGGAAAGTCTGTGATGGTAACGTGGCTGTTCTCTGTCTTTAAATTAATACGTTGGCTAGAACGTTAAAGCGACTATTCTATGTAGTTCAGGCTTAAGAGCCTGAGTGCTTTCATCGAGATCAGAATAGGTAGAAGAGTCTTCGAACACTCCCAACTCTTGTCGGACCATAATTTGTTTCCTGAAATTCTCCTGATAGTCGACACTTATCAGTTGGAGATTATGCTAAGGCGAAACCGTGTTGGCTCGGTGGAAATAAACACGTAAAACTAACTATTGAGAGTAACAGACACCTCTAATTTTAATTGTTTAACGCGAACTTATTTTACAGTTACATCCAGCCTAATTTTACAGCAATTGATTAATATTAATGTATGGTTATTATTATTGCGTATTAACCAAGGTAAACTAAGTGTCGCGTCATTCATCTTTTAAAATAATTTTATGAATATTTTCTTTTGTCATAATTCATCGATTTTTCATGCAATTAGACTTGCATTCGTCGTATGGTTTCCTTGGAATTATATAACAATGGAATGTAACAGCCGGAATATTACGAATACGGCTGGCAATGAATAGAAGAGAAGCGATGAGATATATAGAGATTAATATAGGATTGCCAGCCATACTCTCTTCTTCTCTTCTCGTCCATCCAGTCGAGGACCATGTTACAATATTCATTATATGAATGTAATTGAATGAAATAGGTAAAAGAAAAAAATGAATGAAGCGTGTTACGTATTTCACAATCTCTCCTCATTCCTCTGTTTCATATTTATTACGAATATCCTCAGCCCCTGCGGCGACTGTCCAGTATCTAGCTGCCATTGGAATATTATTAAAATTATATTCCAATAATAAGTAATTAATAATTTGGCTATTTTTTCATTCTTTTTTCAAACTCCAAATAACACCTAGATTTCACTGAAATGTCCTGGACCACTCACAGTAGAATAATTTTCATACATTTTCTGTTGATATTTCAACTTTACCAATATCATTTAATATTTATCTCTCTCTCTCTATCTGCAATGGCTGTTATAAAACATAACTTGTTTTTCTCGAAACCAATTACAAATCAATGTCAGCGTTTCATCAATGCCCGTAGCTTATTTTACGATAATATATTTTTTTTTTAATGAATATGAATATGGCAATGTTATGATACATTTTTTATGTTATTTAGCTTTGTTGAAAATATTATGATTGACAGATTGATAAATTGTTTAATCGGCATATGTAACATTTTAGCGTTGTAAAATTGCTAACGTCAACAACATTGCTTGATCCGGTCGAGTAATTCACTGAGGTATCATAAATTCGGATAAACATTTTTAAAAGTGCATAACGTGAAATAAATGACGAACATTTTGTACAGAGCTTCCTCTATAACGAAGCTAAAATTCATAAACGTACTTTCTCATAGTGGTAACTATATGAAAAACGAAAAATTATGAGGAAACAATATGCAAGGTTCTACTTTTAATTCTTATTCTATTTTAGAATTATTATTTCATAATGTCTTTCAATCTGTCTTTAATTATTACATTTTAAGTTATTACTTTATACATTAAAATTAATTATTCGGAGGTAACGGATGACCATTGTTGACAACTTTTTTATTCTGTTGCAAAAACGTCGGGGTTCATTATGTAGTCAGCCGTAGTCGCAGTTCGTATTTAATTTCGTCGTTAGACGAAACTTGCGTAGCCAATCCCGGTTCCATTATTTCGTTCTTCCGCGCATACTCATACTTTCCCTATTTCTTACAGCGACAATGGCTTACACCAAATGGCTTGACTAGATAATAAACAAAATTCTTATACATGGCATGCAATTATTAATGAATGAATTAATGATTTATATATTTTATTTATTTAAAGAAAAAAATATAGCGTAAGCGTGTTTAGGTGAATCGTAATAAGAAAAAAATGTATTTCCTATTTCAATAAATGTTTAAAATTATTTTGATTTCACATGGCCCTCTTAAGTGACTGACATTCCTCCATTCTCCCCTATATATTCGTAGTCTCCATTCCGTTGAGAACTCGATATTGCCGATAAAGTACAACAGATACAAAATGTCAAAGGTAAGCTACCGGCCTTGCGTAAGACGGTTCGGTGCATGTATACCTCTGTGTCCCTTCTTTGCGTATCGGATCGAATAGATCCGGAGTGGACAGACGCTGTTCACTCCGCTCTCTTCACCGTGCGAATTCCGGGAATAACCAAAGGATTCGGAAAAAATGGAGTGGGAGTTAGGAATCCGTTGGAAGCTTTGGTGCGTTCGAAAAAGGCTTTCGAGGCTTTTGGGCGCGCGTGAGGCGACACGATGGCGCCCCGGGAATATGCTGAAGTATTTTAATATTGAGCTAGTCCGATAGTATCCCCGTCGTCTTCGTGTCTTAGCCAGGCTCCGACGGCTGGGCGGCGGCGGCGGTAGCAGATACTTCCGCGCATCCGCACGAGCACAACCTGCACAGTAGGAAGCATTGTCCCCATGGACGACCTCCCGCCTGCATGTGCGAATGAATAGGAATGCCGTTGGGCTTTTGTGCCATGGCCTTTATTGTTTGGCTACGTCCAGTACGAACAGTGGTTGCCTGTTGGCATCGGAGGACTCCACGATCGGATTGTCTACCGACATCTACTAAGCGTGGAACTCTTCGTGGATTATGTATAACATTTCACTATAATGCTTACATGACAATCGTAATAATTCATTTAGGTTGAAGCCTTGGGCTGCTCGTGCATCTGCAGGTGCCATATTATACAATTTCGTCGAGGGTTTTAAATTCGTCCGAAGAGTTAAGAATTCACGTAAAAAATCTTATATTTCCGATTTTTTGTTATCAGTGTTGATCCATTTGGTATTATAAATAACATATTTTATAGTTTTTAATTCACACAAGCGCGTGTGTGAAAAATTATTCCGCTTCTACCGTCAAAACTTTCAACACTTTTATGTTTGAGATGAGTAGAAAAAAATGTGCGAATGAAGTAATCATAACTCATGAATTTCTTGTCATATTTTAATTAGTTTGAAGTTGTTGTTTTTAAATTAATGGAATAAAGTGCAAATGATATAGACAGAAATTTCGAAATTTTGTAAAATAATTATAATTTACATTTCCCGCCAGTATTTTTGAACGGCACGTCACAAAAGACGAGACGTCGGAGTAAAGTAGTAAGTTCATTGCGTAATGCTAAAAATTTTCATTTTTTACTGGCTATTGGCATGTTAGTCTATTATCTGTAAGTCTCGGAACATATAATAGTATAATCATTTAGGATTTAGTATATTATCGCCAATTTCAATACCAAAACAATATTTTATACACAAAAGACACACACTAAAATTTACAGCTGTCCCAACTCTCTTGAAATAGTTATTGTGCTTGCGAATGGCTCATTCGGATAAAGATAAATCAATAAATTGAATGCTTTTTTATATTCTAGAATACTAAAAATTGATATTTTCAACATAATCTGGCAGTCGAAGTTCTTTTAGGTTCTATTTAACATACTCCGTATGTAATGAGCATAAATCAATTGTTAGCAAATAATGCAATATAATGGTACGAATAAAATCGAAAAATGTCATAAAATTTCATTTATCTATTTTCAAGGAAATTGTGTTGCAAGATTTGAGATTAAAAATTAAATTGACACTTGCTATTCAACACCGAGTATTGACACGATCGTCGGTGTAGACTCGTATCGCTACCGCGTTGGGCTAATTTTTTAACAGTGTGTAATGAAAAATAATTATTTTGTCAAGAAATTGACGATGACAAACCTTAGAAATAAAAAAGAAGACGTGTGAAATCTTTACATTGTTTCCTCGTGATTCTCGCCAACCCCCAAATTAGTTATCTCAATTATAATTATCTCAATTCTGGCTTCTTCATAGAGGTAGTCGTATAAAAATTTTCAATAAAGTTTAAACCCCTTAGTCAATTTTTACCAAATTCAAGACCAAGTATCCTCGTCTTCTAGCCAATTTGTATCCCAATTTTCAGGTTGATAGACAAAGGTTTACAAAAGTTAAAGCAAAGATGTATTTTTTTTTTTTTTCGACAAATGACAATAGTTCATGATTCCCAAAAATGTAAACATCTTACCAAGCTCAATACCAAACAATCTTTTCCCTTGGTCTATTCTTGTAGTAAGTTTTAACTGGATAGCTACAAATTTACAAAAGTTAAAGAGCGTACCTCCGTTTTTTCGAATAATTCAAAGAACCATTAAATGAGACATCCTTTAGCAAATTGGGCAAAAATGGATGATCGAGTAACCCGTACCTGAGATATTTCCATTGCAATATTGCAAGCTCATCACATACACATATACAAACGCGCACGGACTTTTTTTCTAAATATGATTTCTCGACATTTTGGGACGTTTTAAGTATTCTGACATCAAAATCTTGAGAAATTGTTTTTTCACGAAAACATAGCTTTCTCTATGATGAAGTAAACAAAAAGTAGAAGGTGTAACATAACATAAAGCCTGTCTCATGGTCGATTTCTCTTTCTATTAAAAGTCGTCAACTTGAGATATCACGAGTATCTCAGGTGGTCCATAGAATAACTATTCTTGATATCTCGATAAGTTGATATCCGTGTCACACGTTGTACTGTCATGCAAGGGCAAGTGTATATGTCGTGAAAACTGAGTATCAGTCGTTCTTTCGTATTTTCTCTTCAACATTTTGTTTTTATTTACAAGCAAGTAATAAATGTTTAGGTTCTAGGTCTCTAGGTATTTAGATATAATCTTTGTGTGATTAAAAGAGAAGAAAAAAGCGATGTGTCCTTATTATTTAATAACAAACAATTCATGTTAAATATAGTTTTGTTATATTGTAAAGATTATTAGCCATGGTTATCGTTTTTTTTTTTTAACAATTATTTTCCTTTTTATTTATACGGTTGAATTTTTAATCACGTGTCAATCGGAGTGTGTAATAGACGAATAACAGGATCAATATGATGCAGATCGATAAGGAGAAAATATCCGAAATCCCAGTAAAGAGATTTTACGTTTTGACGATGTTAAATGCTTAGGCATCTATATGGTATAGACGTCTGAAAGAAAATTTTTCATGTCCGGGAGTATCTATAATCCGGACACTTTCCTAGTGCACGAAGAAAATCCGTGCCCGATACGACACAGAGGTATTTCCATATCCGGAAAATCCCTTGGATCAGAGAAACTCGATGGTGGTACGGTTGAGATCCAAGATGCATGGGAGTGCGGCGAAACGTTCGGTTTGCGGCTTTGTGTCATGCCAGATTTACCCGAAGGTACACATTATCCTTAGTTTTTTTTTTCCATTTCAGTGCGATCGAAAGATAAACATATTTTTAGAAATAAATTTTCGTATGATATTCTATCTTATCATAGATTACTAAATTTTCTTACTATTAGCATATTTATTGCAACTGAGTATTATTAATTAAAACATTAATATCAGTGCAAATTTGTCATAGATCAATGAAATTCAGAGAGCTGTACGAAACTCTTTTTTAAAGGAACATGAAATTATGTATATTTGCAATCCGAATCGAAATTTAGATCTTCTTCCTGCCAACCCTTTGAATACTCGATGGAGAAATAAATTTTTCGCTGCGGAACGTAGAATCGGTAACGTTAAGGAATCTACAAGAATATATTCTGGATACTTGAATAAAACTCGGTGATCGAACTCGTCTTGAGTGTGGAGAAAGGATGGTAAGAGATGCGTAGCGAAAAATTTTTCGGAGGACTCGAAGGTAGACAAGATTTTGTATAGCATCCATTGAGCAAGTTTGATTATGCTATTGGCATCCGTGTAGCCCCAAGCAGACACATTTATCCGTTTAATATTTTGGAAAGAGTGGCTCTGCCATATACTGTAACTGCGATAGTGTTCTGTTAAAGGGAAAAATAATCTGAAAACTTTCATGATGTTTTGAATCGTTTTCGCATATAGTCTTACCTCTTAGTTTGCTTCAAATTTACATCATTTGAAGGCAACTTCCGCTCTAGATCCGGACAAACAAGCCCTAAGCAATGCTTCATGTTTTCACAAACATGAGAAACGTTTAGGATAGGACCCTAGAGCGAACGGGTTTGCCTCCGTCCTTTTAGCACCTGTAAGATGGGGATATGAACCCATAGCAGGTACCTGAGAATAGGGCATCTTGCATTAAATTGCTATCCCTTAGGGATATTTGTGTGGTAGTTCGCCTCGGAGGTATAGTTGAAACCGATGGAACGGAGGTTCTGCAGTTTACTACCAATTCCTCGGTTGAATTCCCCAAGCAACCTCGCTTGTCTCTGTTATCAATCTCTTTAATCTCGGTTCGACTATATTTTAGAAACTCTCAGTGTTTCATGATGCGTTTGTTTGGAATAAACACATACTTTTCACTTAAGGAACTCGTGTCGGGTCAAAATATTAAAAGAAATTATTTTTTGCTTCCCGATAGAAACGTCCCGAAATGCAAAATAAAAAACAATTTTGAAATTTTTAAGTTTGGATCTTTAAAATTGTCTGAATCGTCCAAAAAAGTGGTTTAGACAAGATGTCCGGTGCAAGCGTGTGTTTGTGAAGGGTTTCACCATTAAGAACCGCTTGTACTATCAGAATTAAATTTAGCACGTTAGTAAAGCAGACGTTTCCTTTTAATTGTGGTAATTGTTCATAATTATTCGAAAACGTCAAACGAGGTAAAAAAAGGTAACTTATGCAAATTTCAAGCTAATGAACCAAAATCACCTGCCCGTAGTGAATTTAATAAATATCAATGAACTAATTAAAATTATATTAGCGTCACTAGGTTGGTTGGTATTGATTTTACCTAAAATTGGCAATAGATATTGAAAGTTAAGAAATTTTTTATTAAGTCATTTAAATTATTTGTTGTCTTCATTTCTAGTAATTATACGTTGAAAATTAAGTTTATCAAATATATGTTGGGATCCTTGGAAACTTGATTCGCAAAAGGCTGATTTTTTCCAATAATTTCCGAATTCCGTGTTTGTTAACTTTTGTTCTAAAAATAACTATTAAATAGTCCGTGCTTTACCACATTTTGCCCTGGTTTCGATTATGTTATTTCGGAAAATGTTGTTGTTTGGTCCTCAACAGTCAACATTATTCATGGAAATTTATTCATAACGACGCATGGCCACCTTGTCAAAGTTATATTATTAGCGATACGAGAAATTGTATTTCCCACAATATATGCATTTCAATAATGAATGAGCTTCGAGTCAAATAACTTCCTATATACTACAATTTTGTTTCTACATCGAAAGCTGAAACGAACAAACACGATTGGTGCAATAAAGGCGGGAAAAGTTGGAACCCATCCGATTGTTTTGATAAACTAAACATTTCCACCGTATTCGACTCAGATGCATTAAACCGAAAAATTCGAGGTGTCTAATACTATTAATATTAGTTATAAACTAATACTATAAATTATTAATATTCAAACGTCAGGAACGTATTATTTAATAAAAAAAAAAAAAAAAAAAACGTAGCTAAAGTACAATAAATAAGACCGATGATGGGGAAAAAAATAAACCAAAGCTGGAAAAAGCATTATAAACTAAAGTAGGAAAAGAAAGGCAGTTTGTGCGATTAATACGTAATGGCGAGGTGTCCCAGTCGTAGCACTGAAGTATCCGGATAAAGTCCATTAGCCCGTCAGAAAGGTAGTTTCAAGGATGTGAGTAAAAAAATAAAAACATACGACAAAATAGTAGAAATGCACGGGAAAATGTCATAAGCCATAAGTCGGACGTAATAACCATATTACGAGTGTTACGGGTACGGCTGAGCGAAGCAACAGCAGCAGCATGGAACTAGAGGCTTCTGTTCCGCCACAGCGTTACATTCGATAAAACCCAAATGTACCGCAAGAGACCCTTTTTCACCCTCGGTATCCCGCATACCTCTAACTTTTCCTGACGACTTATCCTTTCCTTCGGTATACATCTTTCTGTATCACGGTTTTTCTGTATTAAGTTTTGAAATGTTTTCTAAATTCTTGAAGGTTTTAGCATGAAAACAAATGTTACGACGTACGTCAGCAATTGCGTTATGATGCCCTTCAATTTGGCGATTCCTTTATTCGCTCATCAAAACCCATTCGTCCGCATTTACATATCAGACTTGGAATCCTCCAATCAGTGCAGTTCAGCATATTCTTTGAATTCAATATAAGATCTCTAGAAATCTAATGCCAAGTTGCTGTAAATCTGTCGGATGTATTCATGACGCGGCCAATTTAGCTATCAGCCATTCACCGCGTTGCCCCTGACGTCCCTATCTTCCACGTGAGTGTGCAGTCTTATTTTCATGACACCGACGGCAGAAGCGGACCCCGATCGGGGTCGGTGAGAAGGGTGATACTCGGGCACTAGAAGCGCTCTAACTATGGGTAGAGCAAAGCTGCGTAGTAGTACCTTCTAGGGTATAAGTTGAGGGAGGCGCTCGTGAAACTCCTATAGTGACTCGTTGGGGGAGTCGAGGGGGAGGTAGATTCTCGGTGGTACGAGGGTGTTATTGGGTCGCGGCCACTTAATATGCAAATACGCCGGAGGTGTCGGTGCCTCCCTCTCTTACCGAGTCTCTCCAGTTCGCATCCAGACGCCAGAGCCTAACCGGGCCAATACTTTAATTTACATTTAAAATTGTTCAAGGGTTGACAACAGCCACCTTGTTCCTACCACGAGCAGCAGCACCCTCAGCACCCCGGTAGATGGGTGAACGAGAGTTACCCTATTGAAGCAACTCGTTCATTCTGACAACTAGCAGGCCTTCGATACTCCGTCGCAGTCTCTCTTTTTTCCTTCCGTAACAAAGGGAAACTCCTGGAGCATCGAGTTGCGAAACGGTGAACTCTATCGGATATATTTTTAGTTTTTCTTTTTTGCAAAATCCAGGGTTGATACGATTTTTTTCTTCTATTCCATCCTGCATTTATAAGTTTTATCTTCTCTTGTGATCTTGTGATCTTGTAATTTGTGATCTTCTCTTTTTCGAAAATCGCCAATCTGTAGTTTCTCGAAGCCGATTTACTATAGTTGGAAAATGTTCAATTTTTGAATATTCGAATAAATCGTATAATAAAGAGACGAGGATCCCATTTCTGAACAAGAAGTATAACTCTCACCCTTCGGGTTAAGCCTAGTGATCATTCATCAAACCGGTACGTTGCTTATTATTGTTATTATTAACATTATGATCCCTCGCACGTGTGTTCTCCCTCGTTCTCATGATTGTTATTGGCCAGTTTCGCAGCGATGGCAAATCGCTACACAAACCCCTTCCATGCCACAGTATTTGGTTTCTCATCCCTCAGACGCGTTGAGTTATTTGCTAGATTGGTTTGAGTTCGTTGAGCTCGTCGGTGTCGCGCGAGAGAACACCACCTCGCTCCACGCACAGCCATACACCCACCTCCGCCGCTCCTCTTTCTATCTATCCACTGTTTGGAACAAACAGAAGCACGATGGAACTCGCGGACGGGCTAGAAGCTTTACCAGTCGTGCTTTTTGTTCGTCCACGAGGATTTGGCAGCGTAACGCTTTCGCATTTCAAGTTACTTCGACGTGATATCATCCCACATCACGATGTACCGACCCAGCCATCATAAACAATACCGACGCGTTGTTCATGACTGAGACCTGCTTCCCACGCGGCAACTCAAGCGCGATTATACCTTTGCGGGTGCGATGTTGACGACGGTTCTGATGATATCTGTACTCCCGGGGGCCCTGACAATGTCTACCGAACAAAGCTCGACGGAGGATCAACCGCATCCAATGATCGACGCTAATGAGTGCAAAATCGACGTCTAGAATTAACGAATTACAGAATATAAAGAAACATTCAAATTAGTTCGGAACCGTATACTCGAACTCTGAATACACTGTTGAAATAATTGGTTAATTAGTATACTTGTATAACAAGTTTTTAGTCATTAATGGTATATTTCATTCAATATACAAGTATGATATAGAAATTTAAGTACTTGTAGGTAAAAAATTACTTTTTCAAACGTATTTCGTATACCGTATATTAATTTTACATCATACCTTTATATTAAATTTAATAAACCCATTTATGGATAAAAACTTGTTATAAAAGTATATTAAATATTAATTTTTATAAACAATATTTTTACAGTATATCTTAACTTTGAGCTTGACTAACTTCTCCTGTGGAAGATATAATCAGTCGATAAATTGGAAAAAAGTTGATAATAGCATCTAGCGGACTCCGTAACCCAGGAAAGTTTCAATAAATATGGGTTTGAAATGGCTCCAGTATCAATTTAGATCGGAATTCTTCGATGCAAGTAACAACTTGAGAATCTCACAAGTTTTGCAACTATATCAAATTCCCTGGTTACCGCGAGTGGTGGCTCTCGTGAATCATTCGGCAAAGATTGAGGGGTTTCCATTCTAGAAGTACACCAGTGTTGTTTGGCGTATTACTGATATTATTGTACTATACCAGTTCTCATAACTTTCAGGAACGCTACAAATGAAACTTCTTAATATTTTCAACGAGTGTAGTGGAGTACGTGAAGTTCATATTAGAAAAGCGAGTTGTGAGCTTCTCAAGACATTGATATTACAATGTAATACTTATTAGGTTTCATACTGTGAAGCCCATTAAATTGGTGAAAGCATCTCTTGGAATTTCCTTGGAAAACAGGAAGTTGAAAAGCATTTCGGAGCCCTTCTTTCTGAACTCTCACTGCGACGCTGAGTTTAAACAACAAAATTGTTTTAGCACGAGATGAACCTCTCGTATCTCTGTTTAATGCTTCTACGAACTGGAAAATGAAAGAAAAATTAATATATTGTATTTTGACTCTCTAAAATGTCCTGTGGAAGTACCATATGTAGTGCATACTCAATAAAATAGACAAATTGACAGCGATGATTGGATATAAGTGTGAAGAAAACAAAAAAGCGGTGTCCTTGTTAGAGGCTAGTGGAACAGGTTTCCTGTGTCCACTTCATACCTAAAATGTGACGACCGTGTCAAACCAAGGAACAAAATACAATCATTAAAAAAACACCCTTCAATGCGATGGCGTGATTAATAAAAGCGCGTGTCGTTGGTGACGATAGTGGTACCAACAACATTTTTGGCGCGGTATATCGACAGCATCAAATAGAATCAGCCACTTTCAAGTCTACCGGACTCGGCTGGCTCTCTTTCCCTGTTTCCCTCACACGTTTCGTATGTCGCTCTGGTAGTGGATCGATCAGTACAGTCTAGTGAAATGAGCGTAAAAATAAATAAAACATCTTTATTTAATTTTTCAAGAGCCAGCCAATAGCTGTATGCTGTGATTTGTCCTATATTACGGTGACCTTTTCTAAGGACCTAAATTTCAGTCGTAACTATCTCTTAAGATGGAACTTAAGGTCTAAGTTAAGATTGAACTTGAGATGAAATTTAATATTAAAAGTAGCGTTGAACTTTCAGCTAAAAATTCGGCGCATGTATCGATATTTTGGTAATAGTTGCGCTGGCATGCTCGTCTCTAAATAATATTTGACTTTAAAATAAAATAACAACAATCCCTCACGAATTCAACAGCTATAAAATCATTGGAAAATATGGGACGATTGATTTGGCTCGTTATAGATACAATACCGTGAACCGAGAGTATTTTTTGTTGCAATTACGAACTTAATTCTGATTTCAAGATTAATCTTAAGTTCGATCTTAAATTTCATTATAAGTTCAATTTCAAGATGGAACTTATGACTGAAAATTCGGTACCAAGTCACAAAATTATTGATACTGATTGACTTTTGAAACACTTGTATAAATGTGTTAAAAATTTTAGTATTTATTTCACCAGACTGTACCGATCAACCCACGTTAATTTTTCAGCAGCACTTGTGCACGACATGTAGCTGCACCAGCTTGTAGACGCTGTCATTTTTTTTTTTTTTTTCTTTTCAATATCATCAGCGTTCTTGTTCTTCGTTTCTTTCGCTTCGTTTAGGTCCTGCATTTTTCTTCTATTTTATACTAGATTTGCGGACGAATAATCTATTTGTTTTTCGCTTGGATTGGTTGGACTTCGAATTTCATATCATTCTTATTTTTCAGGACTTTCAGCAAGTCACTTCCCGGTATCACACCACCTTGAACAGTCCAGCTGTTGGTAATGGTGGTATGACAGCTGCTAACGACGTGACTACGTAAACATCCTCGGACGCGCGGGTGAGTATAACGACATGCTACACCTAAGTATATGCGAGTTTTAAAGGGGAGGGAGTCAGGTAAAAATCACTGATATTCATAGAGAAATATCTTACTTGATTTACTGCAGGTATTATAACAAAAAATATTAACCGTTGAGCCCTAGAAGAAACAATGTTTCGTCATGTGTCAAAAGCAGGTAGCTTTTGAAGGTAGCATAAAATAAAATTATGTGTTTTTATATTTTGTCGAGCATTTTATACATTTGGACAGGCGAATCTTTGGTCCAAATATTCTCCGAAAATTCTCAGTTGTACGTAGAACGTATCCTTTTGAACAGTTATTTAAAACATTATTTTTATATATTAAATATTAATTTACCAATTTAAAGAAAAATAAAAGCTACATTTATTTCAAATGGATACATCTTACGCACCCCTAAGATGTTTTTCGAGAATACTCAAACTACTTAGGCTATCTACAGAATCTAACTCTTGCTACATGACAAAAAAATCTTTGTTTTACGGGTCAACAGTGCATATATTTTTCTTATAATATCAGCAGTCAAACTAATATGATATTTCACTATTAATATATTTGGTAATTTTTAACCTAATTCCCTTCCCTTGCAGGTTTGTTTTTTGGATTTGTTTGTCAATTTTTTTGCATTTGGAATAATTAAAAACATTATATAATTATAATTGTTTGTAGTTTATTTATCATTGTAATTTCTTTCTCTGCCGACATGAAGTATTATTAAATTATGGTTACTCGTTATCATAACAAAATATTAAAATATCGATATGATATTGTTTTTTATCAGTTTAGTTTTAGTTAAGTATAATCGATGAGAAAAGAGTTTATTCGTAGGCACCAGGATTTGTTAATTGTTAATAAATTGTAAAGTTGGATATGAGAAAATAAATATTCTGTTAGAGTGACCAAATCGTGTATTTGAACCTCTTAATTATTATTTATTAACAGTTAATAAATGTATATTTTAATTAAATGTTCCCTAATTAGGGTTGACTCAACATAGCATTGGTATTAATTTAAAAAATGTTTATTTATAATCATTGTAATAATTTGAAGAGAATAATTTATAGATTGAGAGAACTTAACATATAACGGTATATGCTGTCAGATCGATTTATTTTAACAGAGATTAAACAGAGCTATTGCAAACAGTTGTATTAATTAATATTATCTACACTTACGTTTAAAGCGTTGTCTCGACTCTACATGCAGGCCCCCCGAAACAAGGAGATCGATAAGAATGTCCCGATATTCCTGATAAATTCTCACTTTTTATGCAACATTAGCCTATTGTTCACTGACTCGCATTGCAAAGTTACAAGTGTAGCATAATAGCGAAGGCCACGTAATAACGAACTTATTTACTGAAGGACGACGATTGACGATAAACATAATAGTCTTACCAAATGGATGGTACTTATATCAAATATAGATTTGGTAATTATTAACAAATCTGTTAACTGTCGACCGATCGGTAGTTGAGACAAGGATTCGGTCTTCGAACATTGATTTGATAACTATTTCAAATCTGTATTAGCGTCAATTAAAAATTTGTTAATTATTAACAAATATCCATTTGCCTTGCCGAGACAACAGTTATGTCAAATGTATATTTCATAATTATTAAAAAATCTAAAGTCGTTCCAACTTGATTTAATCTTGTTGCCGCATTTAGTTTTTTATAGATGAGAAACATCGAATGAATTTACTAGAAACAAATTGCTCAAATAAATCGTTCGTTTGACGAAAGTGCCTTCGGTATTTGATTCTGTTGTGAGAAAACTAATATTTATAAACTGTTAAGAAATTTTGTAATACTTGACAAATATTTTAGATAACAGGACAACAAAATATATTTAATTAGAATGAATAAACTCTTTTCTCGGTGGAGTTTTCATTGCAATTTCCTTTCCCACGGACATGGAGTATTATTAAATTATGGCTACTCGTTTTCATTAATTCAAATGATTAAAATGTCAACTTTTTAATATCAACAATGTACGAAACTGTCTCATCCTGTACTTCGGATTATTCTCCTTGTTGATGAGTATTCGATGCGACTCGGCTTTATTATATATTTTGTTGCGTAGTCCAATTTGTCTATGTTATGTAGTCGTGTTACACGCGTGCGCTATATCCTCGCATAACAAATTGAGCATGAAAATTTCAAGTTCACGAAAAATCCATACACGATGAACTTACTTGTCCACGTAAAATCGACATTCCACGTAGATACGAATATTCTTTCCTTTTCCTCCGCTGTTTTTTTGTCTCCTTCTTTCCTTGGTTCCTTGAACTGCTCATCGGATCAGGCATCGGGTAACCGATTGTAAATATAGTAAGAGTGGAAATAGGGGAAAACGGTGCCATGACGCGGAAAAAATGCCGTTGGAGAGTGGTAGAGGGACGGGGGAGGAGGACGGGATTCAAGTTTGCCAAAGATGTAAGAGGAATGGCTGGTAAATATCGTCATACTCTTGGAAACCTTCCTTCCTTCCTTCCTTCCTTCCTTTTCTTCTTTCTTCCTTCCTTCCTTCCTTCCTTCCTTCCTTCCTTCCTTCCTTCCTTCCTTCCTTCCTTCCTTCCTTCCTTCCTTCCTTCCTATCCAACTCTATTTGATCGATACATTCTCTTCTACTGTGTATTCATTTGTATTCAAGCGTCAATGTACGAATACTTTTGTCTGTGGTATATCTATTCCATCTTCATCATTGATTTTCGTGGTACGAAATAATCCTAGTATTTAGGTCTAGTATTTAGGGGCTAGTATTTAGATCTGTGAGTGACTTACATACGTAAATTTGTTTAGAGCTTGTTCGGAATCGACGACTTTTCTATAACATCCTCACCCCGAAATCCACCAAAATAGCTTCATTCGGTATCCAAGATTCATAGAATTCACCAAGATGCAGCAACAATTTTTTTAACAGCCGTTACCACTTTACTGATGTGAAAAACAACATGTGACAATAAAAGCGCGTATGCAAGGGCGATAGCAGGGCCGATGGCTCTGTTACAGGCTGTCGTAAATCGCATTGCCGTACACGTAACATTTCCTTCAGCAACGTGACTCGCAGGACATCCGTATGCGAAAATATTCCTGTGTTGCTGGCAGTAAGGATGAGAAAGAAAAAGGAAGGGTCGACCAGACAGTCGACGCCGAGATTCGTGCAGGACGACGACACAAAAAGTATGGAGACGCGAGATATTTTTATCTCTACACTGAGCCAGAAAGCCAACTGCTGCTTGCGTCATACGCATAATAGTACATTGCGAGAATGCGCTTCTGTACCCAGTTGTAAATCCGTGCATGGACGATACGGGAATGCGTGCGGAGATACATTTTCTTCCCAGATTGCATTTCTGATATTCTCTCCGATATGCTATAAATACTTGATTCATGTATAGCGGAAAAACCATGCGGCAACAACGTTCGAAAGTTTAAAAGAAAACGTGACGAGACGATTTTCCTTCGAAGAGAGAAAATAAAAGATAAAAGACGAAATCTTTTCACGGCACGCACGTAAACGAATGTACTACGGGATCTCGGTATCACCTGGCACCGCGTATCGAGAGATCGTAACTTCTTTTTCATGTATCGGAAATTTTTTTTAAATCTCTTGTGCATTAGCTTTTGAGTAGATCTTGCTGAAACTTAGTGCAGAGTGTTTAAAAATAAAACTGTGAATCAAGAAGATCCATTGTCGAATAAATGAAAATTTGTTATTACTTCGGGTTTGGATAAGAAATAAACGTCACTCTAGTTTATTTTTTTGGCAAAGAATATTCGCCGGATACGGTTCTTCAACTCGTAACAATATAAATTACGCCGTAGAGAAATAATATTTTTTGCTGGTTGTTAATTGCCCTTAGGCTATTTTTATCATTCTTTTTCTGAAGATTCTTCAACTTACATTGCGGTACTATCGTAAGTTCTGCGGAAAACGATAGAGTACGCGGGAATCCGTTCAAACAGTTTTCCCAGAGTCCTCAGACTGCTAAGACGATTACGTCAAAAAAAAGAATTAAAAACGTCAAGTTAAAAAGTCGCAGGGTCTTTTCGTGTCTCTTCGCCTCTTTCCAATCATCTTCCACTAGTTCTATTTCTTTTTGCCGTCTCATAAAAGCATATTGAAAGGAGCATAAATTTATAAAGAACTCGAGAACGTGGCGTTGGCAAAAGAAGCAGAATACCCCTTGAGCGACGGTATGACGGCTGGAGGGACAAGACAGACAAGCCTTTTCTTTTCTCAAGTTACAAACGTCGTAGAGAAAGAGAGAGAAAGATGAAAAGACTGTGTTGGCTTCGAGGGTATTGATAGAAGAAACTCTTGCTAGAAAGAATACAACAAGGTCTGCTTTCTACATTGCATTTATTTTACTAAATTTGTCGAGGAATCTTCTCGCGTTTCTACAGTCAGTTAGAAAAATACTCTTGTAACTCATGAAAATCTAATAAAAATCAGGATTTTGGTCACTCGGATACACAATAAGCTATAAAATCTCATAAGCTAAACGAGGTTCTGTGGTTTATCATCAGAAAAAAATAAAAAGCTTTCTGTCTGAGGAAGGGAAAGATAAATAAATGTTTCATTTGCATTTACAAAGTCCGTCTATTACTAAAGTATTCACAGTAAATTATCTAATTTGATAAATTCATGAATTATTGAAAATTTAATTCCCCGACGTTTTGCAGTCGGCCACTAACCTCGTTAAACTTCAAATAGGGATGTCTAGTTTAAGTTTTTTCCATCCTTCCATACCCAGACGACACGTTCTAGCCAGCAATTGGGTTTGTATAGAGGACGTCGCCAGCGTTTCTCTTGAATTATCTGGCCCAATCCAAGTCGGGTTTCGTTTGTACGTCTATTTCACAGTCTGCCCTCGACTAACCTCCTTGCATTCAGCAGGGACAATGCGATGTCTATGCATTACTGCATTACGAAGTAACGTTAGTGTACGTTGCGTTTATAGCTCCTCGTGTATTTTCTCGATTTCAGCTCGTAGTTTTGTTGTTAGTAATCATTAGTAATTATTCACGAGTCACCTGAACTATCTAACTACTGCTATTAACAGTTGCTTAATGACTTTCTGTCTAATCTACTTGAAAATTTACAATGAAAACATTGATACCGTCACAACAATATTGATTTATTGATTCCAATTAATTACGGCCATTATTTTTATTAATTTTTTCATCAAGATTTTATTATCTTCTCACAGTTAAAGATTCGAAGCTATAGGCAATGAAAATAATAGCTCTTATTTAAATGACGATCCCTCAGGGATTCCGATGCCCCATACAGCTGCTTCTCTGAAGGAAAAGCTCTTTTGAAATTCAATGGGATTTCGGTCTTCATGAATATTTGATGGCCAAGCAACTTGGACCTATTATTGAAGTGACATTATCAGAATATGAATTGTTTTCTTCGCGTTCGATGTATATTCTCGTTGTTCACCCACAAAATTTCAACACTTGGCTCGACGATAATATTAAATTGATAATAATGCTCTCCAAGTTTTCTATGCAAAATCGTATGTACCATTTAGAGTGTTGATTTTCTTAAGATAAAATAAATTGAAGACAAAAATAAAACCGAAACCATTCGATTTTCCTGTTCGGTTACACGTAACACGACGAAAAGTGATGCTCCCCTTGAGCGTTCTCGGAAAGCAATAATGCCCTACTTGCGAGCTTCAATATATGCGGTATACAACGAGTACTAGATGTTGTACGCAGCAATGCATTTCGAATGTAGTTTTCCCTCTACTGTTTCCGATTCCTTTCTATTCGTCCTTTATATTTGTTTTTGTCCCTCGTTCGTAATACCACCGCAACTGCCTTCTAGAAGGGAATGTAAACTGAATGGTAAGACATTGACCCAAGCACGTACAAATATTCCGCCTCCCCCCTCCCGAGGAGGGTGGATCCCGGCGATAGAATGGAAATAGCTTCCCCACACACTTTTTCTCATACATAAAATTTATCACCTTGTAAATAAAAATATCGATGATTTTGAATTGGTTAGGTAAAAATAAATAATTATTTTTCTTCGTATACTGTTATATTAATTAATGTAATATCTTGTTGTTGATATCAGTTTCGAACGCAACACTGGTATAAACTTTGATGAATCGAAGGCGAGGATGGCCAAGGGATCATATGAATATATATGCGGTAAGTGCGGCGGCATCACGCACTGGGACACCCGAGAGGGAGTGGCCGGGCGCTAGGTTAGCCCGCGGGTCAATGATTCAGCCGATAATTACTTACCCGGTTCGATGCACCAGAGCTCAACAAGCTTTGTATATGAAATATTACTTCCGCGGGGCGACTCGCCAACTTCCACTATGCGCATATAGTCGCATCACCTCGCCTTCTCCTATGACTAACCTATCCCAATAATCCGGACGTGTAAAATTGTACTATTGGACGTTACGCGGAGCCACCGCTAGGTTAACTCAGAAACGTACAGTATAAGCGATAGAGCGAATTTACCGCTTACCATTCGTAAGCCAATATTGGGCTTAATAGAACCAAGCCGTGTATTCGCACTGTCTGACCCGCGAATACAGTTGTGAGTATACATTCATTCCAAAAACAAATAATGAATTAATTATTCGACTCGAGTTTCAGTCGAATAAATTTCAATACGAATCAATAAACTGATGAAAGAAGTTTTTTCATTGATGTTCGTTCTGTATTGTTTATCAATAGTGTGAAGAAATTGTTAATTCAGCTTCTTTTTACTTATAGCTTTGTTTTCATGAAAAGTTCCAAAATAAAAAAAAATGTTTTAAAAATGTCTGGGGTGTGTGTCACAGGTAATTGTCAATTCAATCGACTATAACGTTAGAGAACGGCTTCAACTATGTGGTTGAAATTTATCATACAGGTGGGTCAGTACGTAGCGAGATTTGTCGTAGCGGGATCATCTAAAATCAACAAAATCATTACAATGTTAGAGTGTTATTATTTTAAATAATGGCAAACGATGTAAACACGCTGCTTCGTCTCAATTGCAAACTATCGAACTAAAATGTTCTACACAAGTCTAGTTAGGGCTAAGGTTGCTTGGTATTGAATTTGTTTGCCATGATGATGGGTATCAAGGGTGATGAAATCTGACATTTAAAAAAAAAAAGGTCGATTCGTTAACTTGAGTAAACTGCAAGCCATCGGATTGTAGCTTTCTACAAAAGAGAAGTTACGCTGCAGGTTGGTTGATACATACGTCACTTTAACAGAATCGAATGAGATAGTCAAAAGTTAAAATATTTTACGAGATACAAAACGTAGACGTTTTAATCTCGAGAAAAAAGTAGAACAATCGAAGTTAAATTTACTACACAAGTAAAGCAGCGACTCCCCTTTGATTATTGTTATTTTTGACAAAATGAAGACATTCAAGTTTTACCCAGTTTTAAATTTAGAAAAGAAAAGGACTTGATCGTTCTAACTCCCGGCAAATTTTCAGCAGGCGCCCTTATTTTGTCTTTATGAATGAAGTAACATTCCAAGATGTTTGATGTTGAATTTCACCAAAATCGAAAAAGCGGGTTTTATGAGATTTTGAATTTTTCGAAATATTGACGTTCTCGATTTGACTCACCAATTTAACTGGTGGAATTCAAATTTTCTGCAGTAACGAACTATCATTTAGGGATGCTAGAAATTTAATTTGGTGAAGATCGGTAGAAGGATTAAAATTTTATAGCAATTTGAATTTATCAAGTTTTAACTGCTTTTACTTTTGAAAAATTAGACGAAACGAGCTAAAACTTTACTTATACTTATGCAATAACGTTTAGTGATATTTGGTAGCAAATTTCGTAAAATTGACGTAGACGTTTGAATTTTATAAGAGATTGGATTTTTATACTGACAATTTGTGAGGCTTGCGACTATAAGAAGCCTGTGACTCGTAAATTACTTGACCAATTGATACAAAATTCGTCACGCTAGTTATGCAGTACGTTCTCGTTATTGGCTACAATTTTTATTAAAATACATTGAAGCAATTAGCTTTTCGAGTACTTTAAATTTTTTAATTTGTCAAAAAAATTTCTACAATTTTCTTTAATAAGAATGTTAAGTAGAAGCTTGCGCGTTGCTCCCTTATTCTTTTGTTCCGTCGTTCACAAAGCTTCATCTACCAGATGGACGTGTGGACGTCTGACTAAATGAATAAATAAGCAACGTATAAGATTTTACTTTGCATCCTTGTTATCATTTAATCGTATCGAAATATTTTTTACATTAGAGATAAAGTAAACATTTTTTCTTTGAAACATTTAGCTGCGACTCTGCTGGTTAGCCCAACCAAAATCAGAGAAACATACTTGATGCAGGAAATAAAATGGACGCCGAGTACTGCCGTGACCAGGCGTGACATATAGTAAGCCTGAAGTACTCGGTTATCAAGTTAACAAGAGCGGGACATGGCATTCCCGTTAAGAAATAGAGCGAGATAAGAGGAAACAAAAGAGCGAAAGAAAGATAGAAAGAACAAAAAAGAAAGAGAGCTTGGGGAAACTGAATACCTGGTTCGGGGTGTCCTTAAGGCCATCCCCGTTGTGTTTTTCCGCAGTCCACTCTTTTTATATTGTAATCTGTTTCTCGTTTGCCACTGAGCTTTTACCCACATCTCGTGCAAGCACAGTAGACGAAGGAAGGAAGGATGGATAGATGAACGGAAAGAAGAAATGAAAGCAGGGAAAAAGAGAAAACTAACGATAGAAAAAAGAAAGAACACGGGAAATAAAATCATCAGTGTCCAACGTTAATTTTATTTACGGTGAGTGATTCGGCAAGCCGTGTCATTCCACGCGTAACTTCACTCTCGTTTTTACCCTCCTGCTAGCAATGATAACTGCGTTTTTCTTTTTATTACCACACACTTTCTGCCGTTTCCTTTCAGATTGTACTCTGCAAGGAATACTTTCTCAAGGAAATACTTTCATTGAGACTAACATAAGATAATGTTGATGCTTCTAATGTAACAATACATATATGTATGTATGGAAAAGAGAGTTAAGGATAGGAAGGGAAGCAAAAATAACTGTAACAAGTTCTTTTCCAATTACAGACATAAGACTGTATTGCGGAAAGTGCGGCAGAGTAATAAAAACAATGGGAAAAAAGTAAGATGCAAAAAAGAAAGACGAAAGAAAACGTGGAGTAAGGTATCAGAGCCCGTCTGTTTCGAGCCGAGAGACGCTTGGGCCAGACACTCGAATAGTCTCGACGAACTGCATTTACTACGATCCAGAAGAGCTTTAAAACTGACTTTGATAGGTCGAAAGCTTCTCAATGTTCTTTTTGCTTCCTCATAGATGAAGCTCTGTTTTCCTGAGAAAAAAAAAAATTGTGATTTTAATTTCAGGACACTCAAGATTGCTGAAACGTCTAGAAAAGTGTTTTAGAATGAATGTCCAGCGTGCGTATGTGTATACGTGTGCCAAGACCTTCGAAAGTAAAGAAATTTTTCACTCGAGTAAATTACACTTTGCTCCATGTCATTTTCATTACAATCGTTAAGACGGTTGACATTTTATTATGATATCTAAACTTTATTGTTAGAAATATCGATGAACGCAATCGAAAGTTTGTGTAAAATTCATGTTTATATCAAGAATGATCGCTATTTAAATTCATAAAAGTCGATCAAGTGATTCAAAAGTTACAATAATTTTCCATTCAGCTTCCTCATAGAGAAATAAATCTCTGATAACCTCAGAACGGCTTAAAATTTGATGACAGGATGGAGAACTTGCTTATCGTGGATAATTTAATTATAATCGATAAGATTTATATATTTTTTTTTCAAAAATACAGTACGACTAGCTGAGTGAAAATTTTAAGCTATCGAACTAAAACTTTCCAAGCAATGAATTTATAATCACGGTCGGCTGGTATTGAATTAAAAATGATGAAATTTGCCATTTTTTAATCATTGTTGACTCGCTAATTTCTACAAATTTCAACAAGATAAACTTTTGGTGTATAAACTATTCAAATGAGCCTGCAAAATAGAACCTTGCACAATTCACAGAGTTTCCTCTATGAAAAGGTCAACAGCGATTAACATATCTCCTTATCGAGATAACTTTCCCAAATATGAATGATAATGAGAAAGCAGTGCAAGGTGCTTGTTTTCCTTCCCTTCCTCGAGACTCGGAATTAAATTGATAAATCGCAAAATGAAAAATCAGCCAGGCAAGTGCATCAGGAATTGAAATCGGTGAAGAATCAACGAATAATAAGTCTGCTACTATATTAAGAGGAGGCGATACCTTCATACTCCACCCATGAATGTGAAAGAGATGGAAATAGTATGACGCTGCTGGCGAAGTAAAAGAGAATCAGCACATCTGTTTAAGGTTTCGGGGAATGCTAAAGCCATTCATTTTGCACAACGAGCTTTGGTTCATTCCAATTTATTTCAGTAAGTGAAATAACATTCGACACAGGACTTCCCGTACTTGAAGGGTTAACGCAATAATAAAAGAACACAAGAATAAATGTTGGGAGCCATAGACGAAAATTAATTAAACCAATGAATGGAAGATTTTCAAAGCACAAAATTGATATAACATAAATAAATAAATGAATAAATAAATAAATAAATAAAAAATGAATGAAAAGAGATCTATAGAGCGGAAGACTGCAAGATTGAATCCTTGGTATCGAGGTATCTGTGAGCCGATGAATGAAAATCTCGAGCCTTCATCTGCCATACATTCCACTGCATCCAGAGTACCGACAGTCAGTCAAAGAACCGATATAACCTGAAAGAGTCTTGAAAGACGATGTGTACACCTTTTGCCATCCTAACTAGTTAGACATCCTAGACTACTTATACTTTAATTAATAATCCAATTGCCCTCGGTTCTTGGACGGAAAAATGAAATTAAGAGATACAAAAAGGGCTTCGCGATATCCCGAAGCTAGGATCTTCTATTCAGCGCTGTTGAGATCTCACTTTTCAGATGCTAGAGTTATTATATCACTGCAATCTGAACTGGTGGTTCTAGTGGTACACGTAAGTTTTGTTCATAATGGACCATCATCCAAAAGTACGAGTAGTTTGTCGGTTATCCGTTGACTAAAACTGATCATAGCGTCCAGTCCTGTGGTGAGAAAAATGCTCTGTCTGTAATCATAATCAACGAGGTAAAGTGTTCTGTGCTCTCTTCCTCCTTTCATCCTGACATCCGTAAAGTCGAGTTACCTTTCGGAACTATGAGGTTTGAGGTATCCGTTCCAGGACGTCGTAATTTCAATTAGCAAACACAATTACTGGCCAATTATTAGCCAGCCATCTAGCCGGCGAGTGCCGCTGAGCTCTCGGCTGCCTGCCAACCCGGTTAACGGACGCTTCTCGACTTACAACCAGCTACTCTGTGCATAACGCTGCCCAAACCGACTCGTACTGCTTCTCTAATACTCACTCGTACTGCCTCTTCTTCGTTGCACTTCGGTGTTTACATCACGGTACCGCAAGTATACAAAAAACTCACTTCTGCCATCCAGGACTAAACAATTTTTGAGCAAAGTTGCCCATTGCCTAGGGATATGATTTCGCAATATGTTAAAAAAATAAATAAACAAGTGAAATAATAAATACGAGAATATACGTGCATTTATAAAACGAAGATATTTATCGTTCTATAAAGAGATTCACATTTCAATAACTTGAAACCTTACGCCTGTTATATCAGTGAACAACATATGATTTTAAGGCGAGGTGAAACATACTCAGTTGCTAACAAAAACTGTAACCCATGAATTTTATATACCGTAGATATTTCTTTGGGGAAAAAACGAGATTTAGACAATAGGCTGTTGTCCTGTGCATTGTGTTAAAGTTTGCTTTTTTCCGAATTATTAATAGTCTGGAAAATTAACAGCAATATATCTCGCACTGGTGTGTCACGTGGTACATGTTTTGGTTCACCTTAAGCCTACCATGTTACGCGTTACATTTTATACTTAATCATTATTGAGTCCGTTGATGTCTTCATAAAAAATAGATGTCACGTAAACTTGAAACGCGATATATAAATGAAACCGCTTACTCGCCGTATCGATGAGCATCCAATACAGTTCATTCAGCGCACACTTCAAGTCGAATACGAGTAACCTAATATCGTTTTTGGATTGCCACACCTGGCTACACTCGGCGTATTTATCGCACGTGACCAAGGGAGACAGACCTTACTCTGTCAATCTCAATTTCTCTTGTTCTCGAGCGATAGATACACCGAGTATAACTCGGTCTAGAGAATCAAAATCGACATAACCTAACAAACAACACAATACCACGTAATACAAAATAGAAATAATAGAATAAAATAATATAAAAGTAAAGAAATAAATAAATAAATAAAAGGATGCAAAAAAGCTTAGAAAAACTTAGAAAAATCGACTAAATTTACGTTTCCGGTCACGAGCTAAACATTTATCTGAACCAATAATTAGTAAATGAAACAAGCACAACGTTTTAAAAATTTAATATTTAGTTGATCAAAAAAGAACTTTGTTCCATTAACTTGACATTCAGTTCGTCACCCGCAACCACACATGTAGTTGAGTTGGCTATACTTTTGCCTCTCTTGTCAAAGAGGTAATCTTGTTACTCGATTTTCATAGCGATATAATTATTAATCGTATCGATGTAGTGGATTTCACTTAAACTAAATTTGTGTTCGTTAACGAGACATAAATAAAAGCTCACTGATTGACATATTGTAAGAAAAAAATTTAACGATTCGTTAAATTATTAAAATAATTAAAAAATGATTCTAAGATGATTTTAAAGGATCAAACAAATGTCAAGTATATGAGTTAAATGGCTTCTAATTGTGAACACGACAGGGTGACCTGGTGCCAGTTTGGAGTTGCTTTAAGTGCTCCATATTTATCAAGCTTCTTGGATTTAGTTGCGCGTTGGCAACTTAAGGCGCAAAGGCCAGCGAGCCAGGAGCGTATAAGACAGCGTTGGGAGTACCTTGTGGTCGAGAAACTCACTAGACACTTGCGTAATAGCATCTATTTAATAATAATTATTACGGAGCTATTCTTGTGGTAGTGTTGTGGACGGTTTACCAGGATTTATGGCAGATCTTATTTCATCCAGATTGGGCGGTGGATAAAGCATATTGTTGGTATTACTGGCTATACGTATGGGAAAGGTGGTAAAAGTGTTGCCTGCAAGAAGTCTCTCTTAACTTGTTCCTTGTTGGCAAAGATTTTAGCCTCGCTGTAAAAATGAAAACTTGCATAGACTTGGCTTGCCCAGATGGTGATGCTTTCTTATTGTCTATCTCTTCGTTTTTCTCAGTCTCGCTTACAGTTTCAAGAAAAAAAAAAAACGAATAATCTCGGTTCGCTTGGTTCAGGTGGTACAGCTTTCTTATTGTTTATTCCACATCTTCTTTATTTTCTTCTTTTCATTCTCATTATTCTTCTCCCTTGCGTTATCTCATCCAGCTTGGGCATAAGCAGCAATAGTTTTCAGCTACCAGTAGTCATTTGTAACTCGAAGCCACGAGACTAGCTCGCTTTATTGCTGTCATAAAGATCTCTTCTCCCAACTCCTCGGTATACCGAACTCAACACCTACCAACGTTCACATCGCTTCCTGCCATCACCAACAGACCAGCGCCACCAACAACTACGCAGATACATTGCATAGTTGGCAAGGAAAAAAACCCGTTTGAACTAACCCAGAAAGGAACCTCGCGATTTATTTAAATTAGAAGTGGGTGCTATGGAGAAAGAAGGATAAATAAAGCATAAAGGTGGAAGAAACTTTTTTGATACCAAAATGCCGACGTCTACCAGGGTAATAACTTTGATCACTCTTCCCATAATTTGCATATGCAAACTAGGGCGATGACACGTGAATATAAATCTACAGACGAATTGTTGAAATACTGGTGGTGTACCTTCAATATGAATTGAAAGCCTTTATAGATTATACGTATCGTGTTCGTTTGTTTTTCATCCTCGTTTTATCCAACTCCGAGATAATCGATTCCCAGTAGGACATGGTCCGGGATATCCGAAGTGTCAGGATCGCTAGACTGGATGTGGCCGTAGACGGTCGTGTTGGTTCTGGTGTCGCGTCTGGTGAACCGTCCCGATCCTGGTGGTAGTGACGCCGATGTTGGTGGCTGCAGAGACTCGCCCAGCCTCGACACCGCGTTCAAATTTACTTTAGCCGGAGAATATTAAATTTCGATCGAGTTGGGCACGCCAGGCGGCGCACACCTAGGACACACGGACAACAAACACGAGTAGGCAGGTTGAAAAGGACGAACGGAATGGACACACGAGCGAGCAGGACAAGACCAGTAGCAAGAGGAGCCAACGAGTGTGTGCCGTGTCAGTATACCGCAGTCATCGAACCCCCCTTGTTACACTTCTCTCACCCTTTGCGCACTCCACTATAACTCATATCCTTCATATCATGCGCATTTCTCGCACACCTCATACTCCTCTGTGTTCACGAGGCCAGCGTCACGATGATGCTTCACTTTAGGCTCGATACACTTAACGGGCCAGATAGCATCGATGCCAACCACGCGGATGGTTTCGCACTGCTATTACTTCATTGCTATCGCCATTACAATCAGGCTAGCTCGACTAAATTGAACTGTGCTATACTCAGCCGACAGCTATAGCTCTTTAGCTGGGTAACATCTAGTTGCTAGCTCAAGGCTCGACGTTGTGCCTGGTGTTACGACAATGTAATCAAAAGTCAAAGTGAAGAGTCACTGCACGACGTCACATCTACTCAAGTAATAATTACAAATAACGATGCAGAGTAGAACCTTGCACATTGCTTTATCATTATTTTCTATTTTACACAAAGCCACTTCTACGAGAGGATGATTGATTTTGACTTTCTCGTAGAGGAAACAATGCGTAGAAAAAAATCATAAATAAGCATTCATACACATACAAATAATGGACGATCATGGGAGTGTTAAAATATTTAAACACAATTCTTTATTTTTGTTATCTGTTAAACAAATCATTTTTTTTTTTTGAAAAGCTTCAAAATCTTATTTAATTTAAATCGCTTCATCAATTTCCATTAAATTTAATCCTAGTGTTGCATTTGCTCAGTTGAGCATCCGTATAAAATTACAAGTAAATAGTTCAAAACTTGTTATCGTGAAATTATGTCAATGGTTAATGTGAAATAAAAAATTTCAAAATCTCATAACGTTTAAAGATCTCGATTAAGTTTTTTTAATTCTTTAGAGTTCGTCTATTTGCGTACCAAATGTAAACTCGACAATTTGAAGTTCACTCGAATTATAGCACTTCCAGTAATTTTGAAAAAAATTTAAACTCATAACTTCTGAACGCTTCTATCGATTTGGCCAAATTCAGTTACAAAGGTCCTTGATTGATATTTTACAAGACATTTTTTTTAAATTCAACGTCTCAAAAAATACCAAATCGGGCATCAAATTTAATAAAAATCGCATTGAACAAAAAAAAAGTGACCGCTTCGCTAGCGCTTCAAAATTCAACTCGTTAGTTCAAGCCGTATATAAATTGTAGTGGTTTTAAGAAATGCAAATCCACAGGTGCATAGACTATTTTTTTAGATTTTAGACTATTTTGAGTACGTTGGCACTAAAATCGCTTCTCTTAGGAGGTAGCAAAACAAGCTTGCAAACTAGAATCTTGCACGTTGATTCCTCATTATTTTCCACTTTCCACAAAGTCACCTCTATGAGTGTGTTCATCGATTTCGACTTTCTTCTAGAGGAAGCTTTATCGAAGTTGGATAATTTTTATGTGGATAAAGGGGGATAAATCAATTTCTATTGTAAAATTCTTTTAGATAACGCTGGATTATACGTCATTTGTTTGATCAATAATCACCGGTAACGTAAGTTGTTTATCAACTTATTGTCCTATCGATAATAATTTTTGCAGCTTGATATATATTTCACTTAGCATTTTTGATATTGTAAGCGCACTATCTGCTCGGCAATGTGTACAATCTTGAGAATACTGTTTAGTCATACTAGAATTCTCGAGTATTTAGTCCTAGTCTGATCGAGATTGCGACAAAGTAAATAAAAAATCATCGTACGTTGCACGATATCTTATTAATTCCTTCAGTGATCTAATGAAGTTTATAATTTATTCTCAACAATCGTGGATATGCACACAGCATGAAAATGCGCAAAAGATGTATTCGGACTCCTGATTTGTTACGATGAAACATTTTTTCTTAACACGTACGAGTATCTCGTAGGTTGGCAGTCAGCGTTGTGGGAGGGATAGATGTGAGACACGTGGAGACATACGACGTAAACAACGGTGACCTTAGACTTGGCCTCCCACTGGTCGGAAAATTCCAATTAACTGCACTCATCTAGCTGCAAAAATGTTAGATCATAGCGAAGAGTGCGCGTGTGCTGAATACGGCGAGTGAAGATAGAATTCCAAGTGGCTACATAATGGTATATACTCATAAAAGTACGATAGAATTGGAAACTTTGTCAGTGTTGATCAGTATTGCAAGATGGACTGTACTGGATATTGTACTGAATATTTCAATACCGCATGAAATTAAAAAAGATTAAACAGATTGCGCAGTTTAATTAAACAAAGTTATGGATTCGAATAAAAGTGTAACAATGATAAACTGGTCGGTAATCGTCACAGGTGTGGCGATCGCTCTGGCAATTTATTACTACTTCCTTCAGAATCTTAAGTTCTTCGGAAAAACTGGCATACCCCACCTGAGGCCAAATTTACTGGTTGGTAATATGGGCGCGGTAGTTTTGAAACGTCGATCGATGGCCGAACAAGTTAAGTGGATTTACGATAGTCACCCCGAGGCTAAATACGTTGGTTTTCATGATTTTACGTTACCAACGATCATGCTACGTGATCCAGAACTTATAAAATATGTGACCGTAAAGAACTTTGACAACTTTGTGAACCACACGATGATAATCAACGAAGAATTGGATCCTTTTTTCGGCAAGAATCTCTTTGGCTTGCAAAACGATAGATGGCGCGAAATGAGATCCATCCTGAGTCCTGCTTTTACATCTAGCAAGATGAAGGGCATGTTTGAGTTAGTGTCCAAGTGTGGAATAAAGTTTGCCGAACATCTTGCGACGAGACCTCAACCCAAAGAAATCGAGTTAAAAGACAATTTTACAAGGTACACAATGGACGTTATAGCCAGCGCGGCTTTTGGTATCACAGTGGATTCTCTCAAGGAGCCAAACAACGAATTCTATTTAATGGGACGCGAGGCAACGACCTTCGACTACCTCAAAACTATGAAATTATTCTTATTTAAAATAGTGCCAAGGCTTATGGCGATTTTACGCATTCGTGTGATAGCCAACGAAATTGCGAGATTCTTCACTCATATAGTTTCATCGAATGTAAAATCTCGGGAAATCGAAGGAAAATCACGAAACGACATGATACAATTGATGATGCATGCCAGGGATACAGGAAGAGCTCCTAATCTCAGCATGGAAGATATGACGGCACAAGCTTTTATATTCTTCTTTGGGGGTTTCGATACCACTTCAACGGCAATGTGTTTTGCTGCTTACGAAATTGCCATCAACCCACATATCCAAGAAAAGTTGCAGGAAGAGGTTGACGCTGTGTTGAATGCGTGTGATGGAAAAGTGACATGGGAAGCTTTTCAGGGTATGCATTATCTTGAGGCAGTGATCTATGAGACACTGCGAAAATATCCACCTGCTACTGTGACAGATCGAGTGTGCAACAAGTCCATTGAAATTCCACCTGCGGTGGAAGGCGGTAGTCCCTATTTAGTCAAGCCTGGCACAATCTTTTGGCTCCCGTATTATGGACTTCATCATGATCCGCAGTACTTCAAGGAACCCGACGTATTTGATCCTGAAAGATTCATTGATCCATCGACGGGAAAAACAAAGGAACCTCGTGGATTTTTGCCGTTTGGTATTGGACCGAGGTTTTGTATTGGGCAGAGATTCGCCATGATGGAGGTTAAGCTAGTGATTTTCCATATTATCGCCAAGTGTCGATTGGAGCCTTGTACGAAAACGCAAGTGCCTATTGTTCTCAGCAGAAAGAGTTTTACTTTGGCGTCTGAACATGACTTTTGGATTAAAATAGTTCCAAGAAAATAGTGGGCATTCACGGTACAGACCTATGGATAAGTGTTGTATAAATTAACAAATGCCTTCGTATTGCTTATAATTAGATTGTACAGAGAATAAAGAATATACAATGATAACCGGACCCCAATCGCAATTTTTTAAATTTAATTTCTATCTAAGAAATTCGATACCGAACTCTCCGCTCATTATACAACAATCATCGTCTGATTTTACGAGTCGCAACTGCGTAAAACTTCATGCTAAGCTACGACTACTTTCAAGACTGATCGATTTTCTTCGCAAACTTTCAATGTCGATGTCTGACATGCAAAGATGACTAATCGTCGTCATTAACCATTTTGCCACATTGTGGGCTCAATAGACAGCATGTCATCGTACTGTATTGTGCGCAAACGTAGGAAACGTACGAGTATTACGCGCAATAACGTAGAACCTTTATTTTTATTGTGAGTTCCAGTTTGACAGCAGTCGTTTGAGCCTAGAGTTAGCTATCGCTCGTTTTTTTCCTCTCTAATTGGTGCCTACATGCGTCTCGTTCTTTTTTTATCTTTTGTCTTCATTCAACGATACCTTTAAGGTTTCATTATTCGCATACATCGCATCAACAAAACGTATGGCACAAGTTACGCCACTACATGAGTATGCATAAAGTTAAAGCTCCTGACGGTCTAAAATATTAAGTAGAAGCAGTGCGGAGTTTTTGGGTGGTGGGTTGAGTCTGCTTGCCGTTTACTCAGAACTTAAATCGATTTGCCACGTGGTAAGCATATGGTATGCCACAAACCATACCATGATCCTACCATAGCACTAGAATGTTTCCGGCGCTACTGTTGACGTGGTGGTTGCCTTAAGATTGATTTCACTACTTGAACCGCCATCAGATGTAACATGGCCCACTCCTCACTGCTTCGTTTCATAAATAATGCTTGAGAATTTGCACACGAGACTGCTTTGCACCTTCGAGAGAGCCGCGAAACTTTCTGGATTGAACCAAAAACTATTTGTCAACTTTCGTAGTGACGTCAACTTGCGTTGGTTAGTATGAGTTCGTTGACTATCACTTGCAAACTTTCCATAGATACCAAAAATTCGGATAATACATTTTTAAGGACACATGAAAAAGATTGGAAATATTAAATACATTGATGAAACAATTGAGCTTCGCTAAACGTTTTATCTTAACGTATATCTGAGTGAATTGACAATCGAACGGCTCATTAAATTATGAAAAGTACGTGGTAAAGTTAGACGGAGGTGTGTCAAGCTCGAGAGCACTACAGTCACAACACCTATACACCGGTTACGGACGTCTGGAACTTTTTCATGGACTGTGGCAAAGATTACAAAGTTTTCCGAGACGAAATCCATATAAAGTCTAACTTATTATCTTCACCCACCTCCAACAGGATCCAGCGCACTTTCTGTCTATGCTGGATGCCGCACGTTTATTCGCTTGAACCAAGCTTGGCCGAGACCTCTGACCCAACCCGAGAGAAGTGAGAACGACGACGGCAAAATACGCTGAAAGGACGAGATGCTCTTTTGTCGGTAGCCTCTCTACCGCGTCCTTCTCTTTCTTCCATTGCCATGGTTGTACTGCGGAACTTTATTAATTGCGCGTTTTGTTATGCAAATTCTCGAGGCAGCCACGCGACGCGGAATCCAACCACCGCTCTGCTGCGCCTTCTCACTTCCCTTCCGCAACTTCCCATACCTTCGCGCAGCGACAGCAACGACGACCCCGGCTCCACCTTTTAAAGATTACACAGAATTCATTGCCTTCAATTGGGAAACTTTAAAGCGTTTTCACCATTACCTCCGCCTCTTTTATTTCATTATCCTACGTCCTATAATGTAGTCACTTTTGGTATTGCTAAAGATTTCAGAGAGTTCAACTGATGCCTATTAAGTTTCGGCTTATTTCTCTTTTTTTTTATTCGCAACTTGGCTGCACGTTTTTTAGATCCATAACAGTCGATTTATAAATTTGTCATTTTTCTTTTTTTTCTTTTTTTTTTTTTTAGATATAAACACAAATAATTAATTTAATTTCCATTATTATTTACCATTTAGGTATATGATCTTTCCGAACTTATTTTCAAGGCACAACACACTACTGTGAGATGCCAAGTATGACTTCAATTTTTTAAATCCTGTATTATATTTTCAAAAACCTGCAAATGCTGCTCATTATTCTTCATCTTTCCCAAAATGTTGATGTCCTCATAGAGGAAACTTTGTGGAAAATGGAAAATTATTAGGAAGCAATGTACAGTGTTCTACTTTGTAGGCTTTATCAAATACTGATTACACCACATTATTTTCATCAAATTTGGATAGCTCAACATTTTGTGGACTTTATAATAATTTCTCGTAAAATTAAAAAAAACTGTTAATCTTGTAAAATTCTTACATTTATACCGTTTGCCACCATATTCGATCCTAATCGTGCTTTCAGCCTCTTTAACATTTGTACTTTCAGCTGGATAAGTTAAGATTCGAAAATTTCAAAATATGATCAAATTTAAACGATTCGGTCGATTCTCACCAAATTCAATACCGATTCTAACCCTGATGCTATTTTAGTATCTATCCATGCTAGTCCATTGATGTATAACTATTAGCCCTGATAGTTAAAAAATTGTAAGAGCAAAGTGTTGGAGCAATGATTTTAGACAAAATTCAAAAACACGTTAAATCTGCATGCTCAATCTATTTCTTAATTTCGCAAGGCATTTCCAAGTTATAGATGTTGACATTGTTATGGACTGACACACACACATATATCCACGCACGGGCGCGTTGCGCGTGTGTATGCGTTTCACGTCCAGAATATTGTTTTCAATGTTATGTTTGGGTGTTGCAGAATGTTCTGAACACAATGCCACGAAAAATTCGAAACAAAATATTCCATGAAAACAAAGCTTCCTTTGTCAAAAAGCAAAATCTATTGAAGCCATTGTTTCGTAAATGGTAAAACAATCGCTCTTTTATTCTAGTTATGTTATTTTATTATTCAATTTTACCAGTTCAACTGGATCAATACCACCTGTGCAAATTTTTTTACGTACAAAATTATATTTTTTTACCTCGAAGCCGCATGTAAAAATGTTCCCAAGAATGAGAGCCCGAAGGGAATTTATCTGGCTTGGAACAGGGTTAACTCACATCTGGATTGCAAAATGCGTAATTATATTTTAAATAAAAGAAAGCGCAAGTTTTAAAATCTCCCATACCTTACATTTTTTTTCTGTGCATATATAAACATTTGAATAGGTTTTAAGAATTTCTGTTAATTTATAAACAAAATTCAGTTGAAATCTTGTTATCAGATTTCTACATATATTTCGCTATATAGCGTGAAAAAAAATTCGGAAGATGGCTGGTGCGGCCCCAACCACGGTTATCATGAGCTATTCCTCGAAGGAATATCTTGGTTTCTGTATTTGACGAGACTAATGACTGCTGCTTCGAGAGGTTTCAGAGGGTTAGAAGTAGCTTTCGGAACTATAGTCGCAAAAGCGATGAATGCTTTTTCTCGGGCTTTCTTCATTTTCATGAACACTTTTTCTTTTTCATCTTAATTCGGCACTCGTATTTCACTGTCTGTCTTGCAGTCTCGCAGCATTCATGCCGCTTTCATCGCTATTCCCATCCCCCTCTTCCTTCTTTACTATAGTTTCTACCATTCACAGCGCAGCCCTCGAAATCACCTTCTCACTCAATTCTGTATGGATCAAACGACTTATTACGCGGTTGAGTGCCGTATTGTTACTGAAACAACACTACTTTGCCTTAGCGTTACTGGTAAGCTTCCGCGTTGCTTCTGAATACGCGGAGGGTGAGACGAGACGTCAACGACAAACCTTTCTACCGAGAATTCTTCTGCCCCTAGGGATTGCATAACGTTTGCAGTATATTTTCCTGGCGCATTCGGAACGAGTTTTTTTTCTTTGCTTTTTACTCTTATTTCCACTTCGTCCGTTATGCAGGCTTCTTTTCTTTAAGATGAACAATTTCATCGATCAGCTTCGTGAAAACACAATGAGCGAACCATATTTCATTCTCTGCGATTGCTTCAGATATTATTTTGGAACAAAATATTGATTTGCATGTAAGAACCGATTATGCTTGTGAGATAGAGGCTACTGTACTGCAGAATAAAATTGTAAACTAGCAATACGTAGAGGTATTCGTACCGTTTCACCTCTCAGTATAGCAGACAGAACGGAAAGCGAGAAGAATAGAAATCTACTTTCTCCCTGTAATATACAATATAATGCATTCCCGAAGCTCATAGAAAATCTACCAATAGCTCTGGATACAATTGGATCAATGAACCATGCATTTTCCATATAATATAGAAGTTTTTCAAAAGTTCTTTCCATCCCCAGAATTTTTAACGTTTGAATTTAATGTCTTGGACCTACGTAAAAGCATCGCAGCTCAAGATTTACAAGAAGCTCAAGAGACGTTTGTATTATTCATTTTGAAAACTTGTAAAAAATGGGTTTATTTGTTCAAAGATAAAAAAAATTCAAGAAAAATACGTTGAATAAGCATTGGCAAATTATTTCAAGTTATCCTAATTATTTCTAGTGTCATGTTTTTCAATTATAAGTTAGGTTCTGAATTAATACCTTTTTGCTTGTACTTCGATATCGCTGTCGATTATTTTTTGCAATTTGCTACTGATATTGCTTTTGGACTTTGGTTTTGGTCAAGCAATTATTAAAATCATCTATAAAAGCGACCGTTTTTTTTTAAACGTTAGATTATTTGGTCAGCGTACCATCTGAGATGAAGCCAAAAAGCTGTTTGTTTGGATTTATTTAATACTTTTTGACAAATTTTCATTCAGGACTAAATTTTAGAAAATCGATTCGATTCGAACCATTGTCGAATATGGGTGCTAGATCACTGTACAAAGATGTCTTCGACACGAAGGGTACTTCCGGTCTGGGTCCATGGGGTAGATTCATGGACTAAGTGAACTTTGGAGCCAATTAGAACATACTGTTATTCGGCGTTGATGTAATGAAGAGCGACAAGCAGTGCTTGGCATCGAAGCAGGAGCTAATATGTTGCGAAGTGCTTGCTTTGTTTCCGCACGCTGATCCCGCATCGTTTGCAATATCCTGGCTTTAGCTTGAGGCTCAACGACGTCCGGCGGTAAATGCGAGGGTCGAAAACCAGTTGGTTACAGTCGAACAGACAATTCCGCTAGTCGCTAATAGTGGAACTCAGGTTTGGGGTACAACATTGCTCCACTTAAAGAAGCCTAAAAACTAAGATTTCGTGAATGTCATATTGTTTGTTTCGATCAATTCATAAATATCTAAAAAAATGATCATTTGAGGAATGGAATGAAGAATTATTTGTTTGCACCAGAATCGATTATGTCAACCCTCGTGCATCCAGCTTCAATAGTTGTACCAATCAATAGTTGGTTTATTTGGTTTAATCGACGGGCATCTTTTCTTTTGTTATCTGCCTTATTTTTTTTGCTTTACCTTCAACTGAAGATATATCCAACATCAAATTTGGGCACCAACTCGGTACTTATTGATAGAGGCTTTTCGATCGAATTGGAGTGCAAAACCGAGTCTGGAGCATGAATTTTATGTGTGTTTCAACCATTCGAATATAGGAGTAGAGTAGAAAGAGAAAGGAAATAAAAATTGATAGTGAATAAACGGGATTTGTATAAATTGACAATTTCCATATGAGGCATTTTGTCTATCAATTCAGCGACTTTCTTTCTGATTCTCGCAGATAGTTCTTCCAATCAACCAGATTTTACAAATACTCGAGAGTACTTTCTCCAAATATTTTCACATTTTATTCCCAAAAATATATGAGCTACATTTTTTTTGATAATTATTTATATTCTGAAAGGAAAAAAGTGCACAAGAAAAATACAATATAAATAAAAAATATTTTTAATAAGCTTTTGTATGCAATAGAAATTGCATAAAAAATTGATTTTTCACCAAAATGATGAAATAATACATTTCTTTTTGTCCTATGGGACATCTTCGATTTGGCTCCAAATTATATATTATGACTAGGATCTAAAAAAAAATTAGTAGTGAAGGCATAAAATATATAAGCAGTTAAAAAATTATGTTTATAAAAACATCGCATATATCGTTATCGTATATTACGGCAAATTTTTTATTGCCTAAATATTCGATACCCACACTGCCGATTTTTTCGTACGTTCTACGCACGTTACTGATAATTTTGTAAGATATAGAAGTATAGCGTATGAGGCATTTCACCTTAAATAAATACAAAAAAATACTAAAGCTTTGAACAACAATGGAAATCATAGAATTTTATTTAACTGCTCGAAGGACATTTTAAGAAATATTCGAAAGTCCATTCGACTTGACGTGTGCATCACCACAAATTCCTGATCCTTTTTTCATAGTTGCATCTCTGGATTCGAGTTGAAGCCAAAAACCACCTTTGGCTGTCATAGCGAAGCTGCTCTTACTTAATTCGAGAGGCACAAGCGTCTTAGAACTTGGTTTCAAATGACACTTTGAGAGAAGATGGAAAAGCACGACTTTTGTTTCGAGCAGAGCAAATCTGTTTCCAATGCACATCCTCGGTCCTTGTCCAAAGGGGAAATAGATGGAGGGATCGATATTGTTTTTGCTGTTGCCCATAAATCGTTCGGGATCGAATTTATCCGGATTCACAAAATATTGTGGATCCCTGAGAATGGGATATACGGGAAACCAGACGCTTTGACCAGGTTCGATAGTCACTGGTTCGTTACCGGGTAACGCTGGCGGCAACTGAAACGTCTTGATACAAAGCCTGTCGAGAAAAGGGGCAATCGGGTAGATCCTTAAGGTCTCGTTGATAACTGCGTCGAGATATTGCATCCCGTTGATCGCTTCGTAAGTCGGTTCACCATTGGTCGCTTCCATTACGTCGTCTACCTCTTTTTGGAGTTTCCTTTGAACGTCCGTATTAACCGCTGTGACATACGCAGCGAAACACATTAGCGAAGACGATGTATCGAAGCCACCGAAGAAAAAGACGAATGCTTGAGCTGTCATATCCTGGATCGTAAGTTCACTTCCGTCACCATTTTTTTTTCCTCGTGCATCCATCATCAGTTGAATCATATCCGGTCTGGTGATACCCTCCCTGTCCCTCGTCGCTATAGTGTCCCTCACGACGCCCTCGAAAAATTTCTCGACCTTTGGATCGATTAGTTTCACATTAAAGAATTTCGATATTCTCGGAAAACTTCGTACAAGGAAAAATTTAAGGGACAGAATACCGTCAAAGTTTGTCGCTTGTCTGCCAAGTACGTAGAAGTCATTTTTCGGATTTTTCATCGAGTCGACGCTGATACCAAAAGCGCAAGTCGCTATTACGTCATTCGTGTATCGCGTGAAAGCTTCTTTTGTGTTTATAATGTTGGGTTTCTCTATCGACTGTTCCGCCAAGAATTCGGCAAAATTCTTTCCACAATTCAACATCAATTTAAACATCGCTTTCATTTTACTTCCCGTGAAAGCCGGACTCAACAAATTTCTCACTTCTCTCCATTTGTCGCCACGAAGGGAGAATAAATTTTTGCCGAACATGGGATCTTGCGTAACATCCACAAAACCGCGATGATCCACGAAATAATCGAAATTCTTAATAGCGATATTTTTTATCAGCTCAGGCGATCTTATCATAATGACCGGATCACCGAAGTCGTAGAAACCAACGTACTCCGCTTCCTCGTTTAATTTGTATATTTCGTTCAACAGATCGACAAATGCGCACTGTCTGAATAATGTAGAAGCCATGTTACCCAAAAGTGGCAAAGGTTTGACGTGCAAGATCCCCATTTCTTCGAGTTTACCGATTTTTCGAAAATATAAATAATATATTCCAAGAGCCCCAGCCAAGCAGCTCAAGATCAGCATCCACCAATCCATGATGTAATATTTATTGAATCGTTTTGTCAATTTTATTCAGACTATATTATCAAAGTCACTTAACTTCAGAAACGTTGATTTGTTAAGTTAAATACTCTGACAGGAAGGTTGCTTCCTCATCGGCCTGTCATCATCGACTGAACATCTTACGAGCAGAATTTATCTCACTATACCTCTGTATAGATGATAACAACTCGAATGATTAAAGTCAGGCGCCGCTATATTTTATACTATTTAGTCTCAGGGTCATTTAGTGATAGGGGCACACAGATATTTGTGCATCACACTTGAGTAACCAGATGTACGACTTTCAATTGATTTGTCAGATGTAATTGCTCTAGATTGCAAATATGCAGTATCCTCGTTGCTTCTCGAATAGAACGTATCTTCTGCTTATATTTATGCATTATATCGTATGTTGCATAATTTGAAGCATTGATACAATTGATTTGAAATTTTCACATTGCTTCCTCGTGATTCTCGCCGATCCATAGATTCTCCTCTACGGGGAATACCTCATTTCTGACTTCCTCATAGAAGAAGTAGTATTAAAGTTTTCAATACAATTGAAAATTTGGTAAAATTGCAAATTTCATAAAATTAAAACCTTTTAATCGATTCTCATCAAATTCGAGACCAAGTATTTTTGTTCTCTAGCCAATTCGTATGCTACGTTTGAGGTTGATAGATAAAAATTTACAAAAGTTAGAGCAAAAATATATATTTTTTCGAATAATTACATGAATTCATGATTCTATAAAATCTGAACGGCTTGATCGATCTTTGACAAACCCAATACCGAACAATCTTATTCGCTGGTCTATTCTTGTAGAAAGTTTTAACTCGATAGCTGAAAATTTAGGAAAGCTAGAGAGCCTCCTTTTTTCGAAAAATTGAAACAACCATAAAATGAGACACTCGTTAGCGATTTGAGCGATAATCGCAGCAAACTGATGGAGGTTGCGTTGTGATTGGTGTGTAAATTTTCAGGATCCTCAAGTAACCTGTTTTCGAGATATATCTATTGCAAATTTGCAAACTCATCACACTGATGGAGATGGAGAGTGAGTGAGTGCGTGTGTAAGCTTGGAAAATATCAATAGCTATATTTCGAGAACGGGCCGATCGATCTTACTAAAACAAGTTTCATCCCGAAACTTGTTTCAGTTTATTGTTTTAACTTATTGAAAAAATTGTACGATTTCTCTAACTTTTGGAAATTTTGAGCTATCGAGTTAAAATTTACTACAAAAATAGGCTAGGGAATAAGGTTATCCGAAACTTGTTATACAAATTGACTGGGGGACAAGGATAATTGGCTTTGAATTTAGTAGGAATCAATAAAGGGGTTTTAATTGTATTAAATGTACAATGTCACTAAAATTGTTTATTTATTTAAAAAACTCATCTTCCACTTTTGACAAAGGTTTGTCTATGAGGAAACCAAAATCGATCAACATACTTCCCCATAGAATTGACTTTGTCAAATGTGGAAAATAATGAGGAAGCAACGTGCAAGATTCTACTTTGCATCCGTTCAAACATGTTGAAAGAACTGCACGAAGCCGATCGATATTTTAAGTTTGAATGAGACTGTTTACCTATTTTTCTTTTCGACAAGGATTGAGAATGTGTATCGATACCAGATTTTCCCTGTTCGAGTCCAAAGTTATCATCTTTTACCTATTGACCAAATTTAATTTAAAGCCAAGTTATAAGACATTTGTGCCCCTTAAATTCAACAATGGTAGCTTTCATGGCATTCACGTCCAAACGTGGCTTTTGGCTTCAAATTGAATCCAGTAGAACGACAGTAGGAAAGCGAACTGGTGTGTCTAATCATACGAAATAATATGATGTATCATTGCTAAAATTTATTCACGTGTTCCTTTGAATGAACTTTATTAATCCTCCTATGATGTTCAAAGAATGATGAATTTCTACTTAATTGAAATAAAAAAGCATAAATATCTCACAAAATTCATTTTAATATGTTCATTTAATATGTTCACAAAGATATTTTACTCAAAACAGGATCTTTATTGATCATCGTTTCATGCAAAATTTCAACGTGAAAAAGTTCTTGGGATCATATGCCACTCGAACATTACAGGAGGGTTTATTAATCAATCTGAAACAGTAACGATCCAAACGATAACATTACCATCAATTTCTACCGCCCCTTTCAACAAATTATATTTCTCTTTATTGTTTATAATTTATAACAATTATAAAAATTACTTTCTTTAGGACGGCGGCAGTTTTCATAATTGCAACTCCCGTCTGTTCGACTCACGTATTACAAATTTGTATATCGTAACGTAGTGCTAATAGATAAAAATCTTGTTAATTACATAAGATTCAACATATCCTTTAGTGTGGGCAAGAGATTGCTATTGAGAGAGGAAGCTATTGCTGACAAACCCCGAAACCTGCATTACGATACATTTTTATAAAATTCACAAAAATTGGAAATTAAGTTTTTTCAAAACGTAAGTTTATCGCACATGTACACGACAAAGTTCGCCAGTTATCAGTCCGATAAAAAAAACATAGAAAATGTACTGAGATATCGAGCTCAGGTGTTATTCTCATATAATCAATATCCACTTCATATGTGATATCGAATACGCACGTGTAGTAGACTCTGTAAGACAATTATGAAATGTAGAGATTATTTTTTTTAAAACAATAAAAAGAGTTCATCTTCGCGATGGATATTTTTATTGATTTCTTCACATACGCATTACATATCGTTTATCACCATTCGTTTGTATATTTGCTTAAATATCAGCACTGTGCTTATGAATGTATGTGGTACATCTATATTTATACTTGTTGAATAAAAAAAAATATCGAATCATATGGTTATGACAAGTGACGTCTGTGTATGCGACAGATAACTCGTGGTCTCAAAAGTATCTAGAGATTGCACAAGCATGAGCAAATGTGTTCGATCCGTGATACATTCAATTTCACGTACATTTAATAAAAACAAATCACCTTTATCATTGTAAAAAATGGGATCATCGAATATGTACTTTTTATCAATAGTGTGTTACAACAAATATCAAAACGATTTTCAATTAACATCCGTAATCATCATAAATACCAGTCTTTAATCGATTACGAGGCATTGCGTCGTAGTTCCGTACTACAAGCTTGAGATTTTTCGTAACATTTGTCTAATCAGTAGAAACACGAGATAAGAAAGCAATGCTTGCTCACAGCTTTCGCCTCTGGATGTTTTGATACAAATACATATATGCTCACGTGATTATGTGTATCGCATAATATAAGTATTAAATCAAACTAATGAGAGGGGCAAAAAGTCAGTGGTACATGTCAGTCCGTGCGAGCGACAGTAACTTAGTTCTTTATGCATCAGACCCAACGTACAACGAATATTGTTAATAGTGCACGAAATACCGGATCAATAAAACCAAGGAAGACTTTTGTATATATAAATAAGAATAACAAACTATGGAGTGGTTGACGGTGATTCTGAGTGTACTTTTAGCAGTTGTTGGAATCCATTATATTTTCCGGCGAAAATTGGGCCATCTTGAAAAGCTAGGAATTCTCCACATGAAGCCTTTGCCAATTTTCGGTAACATGGCTGCAGTTTTGTTCAGACGGCGAATGATTTGCGAAGTCATCGATGAAGTATATAAAATAAATGAGGAAGCTCAATACGTCGGTTTCTACGATTTCAATGAACCTGTAATCCTCATAAGATCACCGGAGCTGATAAAAAATATCGCTGTCAGGAATTTTGATCACTTCGTGGATCATCGTGGCTTTGTTGACGCTGACCAAGATCCTTTTATCGGTAGAAACCTCTTTACTCTTCGTGGTGACAAATGGAAAAAAATGAGGAATCTGTTAAGTCCAGCCTTTACGAAAAGCAAAATGAAAGCGATGTTCAAGCTGATGTCGAAATGTGGGAAGAATTTTACTTATAATCTGATCAAACGTTCAGTGGATAAGTCTAATACGTTAAACATAAAAGATGCTTTTTCGAGATACACGAACGATGTGATAGCTACATGTGCATTCGGCATCAGCGTCGACTCGATGATCAATCCTAAAAACGACTTGTACGTATTAGGCAGAGAAGCAACGAATTTCGAGGGAATATTGTCAGTGAAATTTTTACTCTTAAGAAGATTTCCGAGAATAGCGAAATTGTTTAATGTAAAAATGATCGGTTCGCGAATTCAAACTTTTTTCGAGGGTATCGTGAGGGACACTGTCGAGATGAGAGAGCGAGAGAACATCGCCAGACCCGATATGATACAACTAATGATGAAGACACGAGAAAACGAATCTAACGACGGCGCGAAACTCACTATTCAGGACATGACAGCCCAAGCGTTTGTCTTTTTCTTCGGTGGTTTCGATACGTCGTCGTCACTCACGTGTTTCGCTGCTCACGAAATAGCTGTTAATCCGGATATTCAAAAGAAGCTCCATAAAGAAGTAGACAACGTTCTCGAGAAGAACAACGGTGAACCGACGTACGAGGCTGTCTACAAAATGCAATTACTCGATGCGGTCATTAATGAGACACTGAGACTCTATCCGCAAGTCGTTTTTCTTGACAGAGTTTGCGTCAAGACCTTTGAATTGCCTCCTGCATTGCCAGGAGGCAAACCGATAACTATCGAACCTGGTCAAAGCATTTGGTTTCCTGTTTACTCTATACACAGAGATCCAAAGTATTTTAAGGATCCGGACAAGTTCAATGCCAAGAGATTCATGGGAAACTGCAAAAGCGATATTGATCCGTTCACCTATTTACCATTTGGACATGGTCCAAGGATGTGCATCGGAAATAGATTTGCTTTGCTAGAAACAAAAATTGTGCTTTTTCATCTTCTGGCAAAGTGTCATCTGAAACCAAGCCGTAAAACACGTCTGCCGCTTCAATTTAGCAAAACTAGCTTCACATTGACAGCCAATGGTGGTTTCTGGCTTCAATTGGAATCCAGGGACAGTGCAATGTAAGCATCAAGATCTGTGAAAATCATAACAATATTAAGTCAAATAGATTCTTGAACAGTTTGTAAAATCAAATTTGTTGATATTATTTCTGTGTTATTTACTAATTGTCGTGCTTTAAGTGATCAAACAAAAGTCGAAATGTGATATTTTGTTACATAATACGTTTCCCTAATTTCTTTTATTTAAATGAAGCAAGTGGTTGCACAATATTCGGTTTCGGTTATCGCAAACAGAGGGTATCGTCCTGATCCGTTCCGGCATATAAAAATTAATGCGAACATGTATCATCAAAGGCGAAGGGTTCGCCTTATAATACACTGTACCTACAATTGCGACAAGATACGTACTTCTCAAAAACTTTGGAAAAACATCGTAGGATCTATCTATAATCGGACTTTTTGTTTTTACTCCCAACTGCCCGTAGGGCAAAAAAAGAGACTATACGTGTTTTATTTATTTCGTATTTCTTAAAAAATTTGAAAAAACATCTTGTTTTTACTCCCGACTGCCCGTAGGGCAAAATATGGAACTATGCGTGTCACTGACATGGCGCGAATATCCCTCTTTCTATGTATCCAACGTTCTCCGAATCGGCTAAACATGCCTTGACAGAACTAGATCCACAGATTCTGTGCATCGTAACCTCCATTTTTGTTCTACATTGTACATATTAGGTGAGATTTCAGAGAGATTAAAGCGTTTTAAAAATGTATGAGAAGCACGGTTGTATATCTAGAAATGCCACAAGATGGCTGTTATTCCTACTATAATCGTTCATCTGTACCTAACGTCAGAGTGCTGACGGTGGAGTGAGAGAAAGAGCACGTGGGATTCAGTTAATATTTATATACATTTTACTCAACAGCATGTCAATTTTAATAAGTTTGTTGTGTATCAGAGATGTTGTCAACAACTAAAATATAATAAAAACGCAAGGCAATTTTCTAATTGCGTTTGTTGATTTAATTAAATAAAGTAGAGTTATTAATAATTATTTACCTGTTTTAGTTTAGACAGCGGTAAATGAATTATTGTAATTTAAATATGCAATTTACTAAAATGACATCGGAAGTTATTTCATCCTTTTAAGATTTATTTTTATATGACAAATTTTCAAAGTTAAAATCCTGTTTATTATAGTTTCTTGCAGTCGGGAGTTGAAATTTTTTTTTTTTATTTAAAAAAAAATGTAATGTCCTGCAATGTTTTTAGGCTATTTACTGAAATTATTAGAAAACACTACTGACGCTTCAAAAGTAAAAAAAAGGTTGCCAAGTAGAATCTCGCACGTTGCTTTCACATTCGAATTTCTCAGTTATGGGGTTTTCTCTATGATAAATGTAAAATCATGGGATAAGGCCTGTCAACTGAGAATCCAGAGAGTTCACTCTCTTGCTCTGGAGTAGCTTATAAAGGTCCAGTATGGACTTTTGCGCGAACCGTCGCTCGAACTGCCGAGATCTCTGACGCAAATTGATTCCCGGAAGATACGCTTAATTACCATCTCTCCGCTATTTGCTTCCAGGAATTGTGGCGTACGTATGTGAAGTCTCATGTGAGAATCGATCGGCGATCGTCCCTTCTCGTATATCTGACTATGATCCTGAGTTAATGATTGTCATTCATCGTCGGTGTTCAATTTATCGCATGTTATCTGATTACCAAGCGCAGTCTGTTTTATCGATTGCTGATCTTTTATTGATCATCGTTTATTTATCTTGTCGGTATGTTGTCGGCGTTTGGTTATCGATTCAATGTATGCGTCAAGTGTCCTAGAATACAAACAAAGCATTTACTCATTTTTGTCTGTTTGTCTTTCTGTTTGGACGTGTCAACCGAAAATATATTAACCAAGAAGCTGCGGATTTCAGAGAAACTTTTTGTGTATCTTCTATGTATGAGATGTAGTTTTGGTATTAAGACTCGAATTGAAACATCAACCCGTCTTGATACTGTATCTGAAATGTCAAAAGTTTATTTCTCATGACTGATTAAAAAGTTATTACGCTTTGATCCAAGACGTTTGATAGACAAATTTACACGCAAATAGTCAATAGAAAATGATTGATTCTGTACAGCCTTTGTTACCTTATGGTGCCACGCAAATGACATAAAATGAAACCGTCGTTTCTAAGAAATATACATCAATTGGAATATAGATTTTGTCGCAAGTCTACTAAAAAAAAACATTATTATCACACAGCGAGTAATCTTAGACAACTTTCCATGAGTAATATACCGATAATCGTTCACACCGAATTTTAATCTCGAAAAAATACGCTACAGAGAAGATATCACGTTGAAATGCATTATGGTTATAAAATATATTCACTTATCGTTCACTTATTGTTTGAAATAAATCTTTTCCAGGGTAACTGCGGCGATGATAATACGGCCGCGATGAGCGCATTGCTGAAGCTTATATTTCAGGCATCGCCATCTCGTAAGTATGTTTTGTAGCTATGCCTCGTATTTTGTGACGTCATGGTAAAAAACTCCAGGAGGGAACGTTACAATTATTCTATAAAATACAGTTTTTTTCGTTTAATTCATCTCGAAACAAGATTGTACTAAAAAAAAAAAATAGAAGAACTTAAAAATTACACACTCTGTTACATATGATCTCAGCTACAATTGCAATATATAAATCCTATATTTCATGTATAAATAGGTGTATATATAAAATATAAACAAAGCCCTACTATATTTCATATATATTTCACATATTTACCTTATATGTATGAAAAATATATCTATAAATATTGGAAAATCAGCTAAAAAAGGAATCTAAATTGTATATATGCATAATATTTGCGTTGGAAATATATATATTTTCATGCGGGTTACCATTGACTGGTAAGTTCTTTGGCTCAGTGAATAAATACAATCCTTGGACTGTGTCTCCACCCCACAGGTCGAGTTGATATATTTGAAGAGATTGTATGCGTGACTATACGTCATCCTTTATTCAGTCCTCAATGACGAGCGTTGCAAGTTACTACGAAACGTTCATTGACTTAATATATTTATATTAATCGTGCGTAAAGTGCACAAGCTTTACGGAAGCACTACGATAAAAGATAAATACTAAATTAAAACCATGGAGTGGTTAACGTTGATATTGATTACGGTTACCAGTTTGCTTGGAATCCGTTATTTATTCTTTAGAAAGTCGAATCAGCTTCGAATGTGGGGTATTTTGCACAAGAAACCTTTGCCTGTGCTCGGTAACACATTACCTTTTTTGTTAAGACTCGAACCGATGGTTGACATAATGGATAAAAATTATAGACTGAGCGAGGATGCTCGATACGTTGGATTTTACGACTTCAGTGAACCGGTTATTCTGATAAGGTCACCGGAATTGATAAAAGATATCGCTATCAAAAATTTTGATCATTTCGTTGATCATCGTGCCTTTGTGGATCCAAAGCAGGATCCTCTGTTCGGGAACAATCTCATTGGCCTTCGCGGCGAAAAGTGGAGGGAGATGAGAAATCTCTTAACTCCGGCATTTACGAGTAGCAAGATGAAATCAATGTTTGTATTAATGTCGAATTGTGCTAAAAATTTTACCGATTGCTTGAACGAACGTTCGGTCGACGAACCATACGTTTTAGATACGAAGGAAGCCTTCACTAGATACACAAACGACGTGATAGCAACTTGCGCTTTCGGAATCAGTATCGATTCCATGAGAAATCCAAAAAATGAATTCTACGTACTGGGCAGAGATGCAAACAACGCTGAAGGATTTCGTGTAATAAAATTTTTTCTACTGAGGAGCTTTCCGAGAATTGCGAAATTTTTTAATCTGAAATTTGTCAGTCCCGCAACAGAACATTTTTTTGAGAATGTTTTGAGGGAAACTATCGCGACAAGAGACCGTGAGGGTATCAGCAGACCTGACATGATTCAACTTATGATGGAAACACGCGGGAAATCATCCGACAAAGGTCGTGAACTGACGATACAGGAAATGACATCCCAAGCATTCATCTTTTTCATCGGTGGATTCGAAACATCGGCGACACTAATGTGTTTCCTCGCTTACGAAATAGCGATTAATGGGGACGTGCAAAAGAAGCTCCAAGATGAAATCGACAAGCTTCTCGAAGAGACCAACGGTGAACCGAGTTACGAACTTCTCAACGGATGTCATTATCTCGATGCAGTTATCAACGAGACTTTGAGGCTATTCCCAGGGGCACCATTTCTAGATAGAATCTGCGTAAAAACCTACGAATTACCAGCGGCGTTGCCTGGAGCTAAACCAGTGATCATCGAACCCGGTCAAAATGTCTGGTTTCCCGCGTACTCCATACACAGGGATGAAAAATATTTTCCGAATCCAAATATGTTCGATCCCGATAGATTCATGGGTGACAGAAAAAATGAAATCGATCCCTCCACCTATTTCCCATTTGGACAAGGACCGAGGATGTGCATTGGTAATAGATTCGCTCTACTCGAGACGAAGGTGATGATTTTCCATCTTCTGTCAAAGTGTCATTTAAAACCAAGTCCAAAGACACTTGTGCCTCTCGAATTGAGCTCGAGTAGCCTCAGCATGACGCCCAAAGGTGGCTTTTGGATTCAGCTTGAATCCAGGAATATATCTACCGAGCCAAGGACGGAATCTTCAAATCTTAATGTGTGATTTTGGAAATTAAATAACAAAACCATCCCCCCCCCCTATATTTGTGCATATAAATGTATCATTGTTAAAAAAACGAAACTATTGTTATAAATATTTGTTCAATGTTGAAAATCAAGAAAATGTTTTTTTTTTCTTTTATCCAGTCTACTGCGACTAATAATAAATAATTTTGCATTCGAGTAATACATCTCATGATATATTATCGTTCATTACTCGTGACAGCCGTGACACTGAAAGGAATTTCTTTCTTGGTGCTAACTGCGCAGCGTCGCTGATAGTAGCTCGCTATCGTCATTCTTCTTTTGAACGAATGTTGCTTTGCTGATGAAGCTTGATATATTCACAGCACGTGTCGTTTGTTAATGATGATATCTCCAGTCGCGTTTATTCATACATCGCAACTGATTAAATGTCTACTGTCACTAGATGAAATACTCTTGTGGAGAGCTAGTTCAATGTAACGTCATTAGATGTCGCCACTTCTATGCATAAGTAAGTAATTCTACGGTGAATCATACGTTCAAAAGTTGAAAACGTAAGCCTTATTGATAATTAATTACTGCTTGGTGCGAGTACATTGTAATATTTATCAACTTTGCATACACTCTTTCGAGTTATGCAAGATAAAACATTATGCTTTTTGTTTACAACTTGTTTGCACGAATCTGTGAGAATGATAAACGCAAAGCTTTGTATTCACTTTTCAGTCCATAAAATACTACGAATCTTATTTATTACGAATGGAGGACGTAACGGAATTCGGAATAGGTTTTGTTGCTTTATCGAAATACGTTGTCACTGTGCTTTGAATATTTCGCCCGGGATATCGGCGCATCAGGCAATTTTTTAGTTATTTCAATATCGCAGTTTGGTGCCATCTATATACAGAAAAAGCATGTGATTTGGATTTTTATTTCGTAAACGGGAAAGGCTTTTAGGTAGGACCCATCAAAAGATTTTACAAATATTTGGGAATTTTTCACGGAGATTAAATCGGAATAGAGCGAGTGAACTAGACTGGAGAAAATCTCTAGGTGGCTAGTAGTCCGTGATATCGCAACCGACCCGTAAATTTTATAAATATGTCTCTTCATTTTCATACAACGTTTACATACGCCACTGCATAGCACAGGCAAATACCAGAAAAGCCAAAATCACTTTTGACTCGTTTCAAAACGTGGAAATAATATATTCACGGAAATATTACGCAAATACAGTTTTTCGTGGTAGGTAAAGCCCGACCAGTTACAATATGGACGCTTTTAATCTAAAACTCTATACCAAATACGAAAGAAACTCTAATCGAGCAAGGTTTTTCGAATATTAAAAGCCAGTGAAAATTTTCCGAAAGCATCTCACGACAGGCAGTCGAAGTGGAGAAGACAATAAATATTCAGCGATATTACGGAAACGGTGCGTGGGGTTGTGTATGAACGCGTGTTATTGGTATTTGGTTCACGTGTGACTGAATTTCGGAGCGCACGGCCTATCTTTCACTGAACGCCAACGCCTTTGTGACATCGCGGTGCTACCGCCAGTACCGCTATACCATAGAACCAGAGGATCATGTACAGCCGCATAATATATTCATGCTCACCGGATTATTCTCTCGTACGTGATGCTTACACTCGCGATAGACTGTCGTGAATGGTCCTTTAATGAGCGAATTCTAACTACGAAACGGAGAGAGTATAACGATGTGGCGAATACAACCACCAACTAAATAGCCCGTTCATTATTCCTGTTCCCTATGAATGTATTCGAAGATTCTCCATGAAAAGACACGAATACCGCAGTGCATATATTTTTACTTAACTTTATTCGAATTTTTCTTTGGAACGTACCTAGAATAATACGGTCGGTTTTGTATCTATAAAAAATTGTGGAAAGTGTACATTTTTAAAAAATGTTAATTACTGTGTACTAAGAAAAAATAATAAAACTCCTACAATTTTTTAACGTTCGTATCTGAGGATTTGAAAAAAAAAAAAAATAACAACATCGTTAAGATCAAACGTATGGGAATTATAACACAATCTTTTTGAATGATAAAAAAAATTAATCACATTTTTTAAACAGAATTAGAAACTTAATGTATTTTGAATTTTTTTTTAAATGTACGTTTTTACGTCCAATTTGATGAAGTCAAATTTTCTATAGGGACGAACTATGATTTAGAGGCTCTAGAGATTTTATTCTTAGAGAAGATCGGTAGCAGAATTCTCATTTTATAGCAATTTAGCTATATATTTCGTTCGAATTTTAGCGCAGATTAATTTTTTTATATTAACCATTGCCGAGTCTTGGTACCATAATAGATCTGTATAATCATAAATGATGAAACCACATCGGTTATCCAGTGGATTTTTGTTATTGGCTGAAATTTTGATGAAAATATATTTAAGCAATAAGAGCACTTTCAAGTTTTTGAATTTATTTATTACTAAAAATTCGATAAACTTTAATTTCTACGATTCCTCTAAACGAGAATGTAAAGAGGAACCTTGTACGTGTAATTTATCAGAGAGAATTCCTCAAGCAGAGAACACTATGTGGACGACGGATGAAATGAGTAAGAAACGTGCAAGTTTCTACTTTGAAAAAACCTTAAAACATTATCTCTTTGGCAGAATTTAAATCGCTCGGAAGTTCAGTAACGATAGTATATCGAAAATAATTTTCTGTGCCACTTAGGAATGCTTGATACAAAGAAAAGAGAAAATTGTAAAAAGTCCAAACATAGTAGGAGTGGTGATATCGTAGAAAAGGCGGAGGCAAGGGAAGCGATAGCTGTAGAAGCGAGTTGCGCACGTCACAGGGTAGACGCAGGGTAAGGAAGGTCCTTCGACTGAAATTGATGAACTCCGGGTGAGAGATCATAGAGGTTGGCGCTCGGTGTATTGTCTTCCAGTTTCGGTATTGTATAAACTCACGAGGATCTGGAGTGCGTTGTCTCGTCACACTATACACCATATTAGGGTTTACTGCATATATAATACTCGTACTGGTTCACGGACGAGTGAAGTCAGGAGTTGCAAAGCTCTACCGTTGTTATAACGTTATTGGAAACAGAGAATCTCCCACATGAATTCCCTTCAGTGTCGCATCAGTAATACGCTGGCCAATATATTTCATATTTCATCGAGTACGTTATAAAACCGTGATAACAAAGAGCCTGCGACTCTCAACGGATTAGCAAAATATTCATCAAGTTTAATAACATGACGACGAGTATCATTTTTATTTCATTGTAATTATATGCACACGCGTACATAATCAATCCTCGCACTGAGAAAAGAGATTATTTGTAGGCACCAGGATTTATTAACTGTTAACAAATGGTAAAGTTGGATATGGCGAAATAAATATTCTGTTAGAGTGAACAAATCGTTTATTTGAACCTCAGAATAAACATAAATAATTATTCATTGACAGTTAATAAATGTATTATCATGTTGACTCAACGTTGCATTGGTACTAATAAAAAAATACTTATTAATAGTCACTATTGTAATAATTTGAAGAAAATAATTCATACTGTCAGATCGATTTCGTTATACAGAAGTTGAATATTGCGAACCCTTGCATTCATTAATATTTGTCATACATACGTTCAAAGGGTTACCTTGACTCTACGTACAGGCTACGTACGACTAGATCGTTAAGATTATCCATCGATAATCCTAACAAATTTTCACTTTTTATGCAACACAAGCCTACTGTCAACTCGCTTGCGTTGCAAAGCTACTATTGTGGCATGACGGCATCGAGGTCGCGCAAGACCGAATTTATCCGCTGATGGACGAGAATTCACAATAAACATAATAGTCATGCCAAATAAATTTGGTAATTTTCAACAAAACTGTTGACTATCGAGCGATCGGTAATTGAGACAAATATTCGGTTCTCGAACGGTGATTTGATAACTGGTAACAAATTTGTATTAGCTTCAATAAAGAATTTATTAATTATTAAGAAATATTTATTTCCTTTGCCGAAATAATAATTTTGTCAAATGTATATTTCGTAATTATTAACAAATCTAAAGTCTTTTCAACTATATTTGATCACGTTACCGGAAATCGTTCTTTATTGGTAAGAAACATCGAATGAGTTACGAAAAACGAATTGCACAAATAAATCGTTCGTTTGACGAAAGTGCCTTCGGTATAAGATTTTATTATGAGAATACTAATATTGTTAAAGAACACTTTATTAAAGAATTGTCGTATCTGGTTGCTTAATAAATTTTTATTTAATTGGATCAAGCAATTAGAACCGATGGTTACAATGATACGCAAATGCGGAATTTGAATTAGGCCTCTCATTTCCGCGCTTAGAATCGCGATCACGTATCTCCCACCCTGAGTTGTGTTTCGCAAAAATATCCATCCTACTGGTCGGATATAAATGCTAAATCTTTATAAAACATTAAACTTATACGGTCATATGCCTAAAATTACTATAGATAACGAGAGAATTAATTACAGTATTTAGTTATAGTGAATAAACTATGTTCTCAGTGCGATTGGTTATTTTACTTGAAGATAAATTATTGAAACAACGACTGCGAGGTACAACTTTACAAGTAGCTTTCTAATTATTTTGAACTTTTCGGGAAAGCGTCCTCTATGAAAAAATATATTTAACAATTTTGGCTACTTTATAGAGGAAGCTTTGTGCAAAATGCAAAAAATGAGTAATCGATTCGCAAGATTCTACTTTGCCGGCTTGTTTATACATCGTATATGCCAGTTGTGCTTTGTCACTCTAAATTTGACATTAAAAATAACTCAAAACTTCATAAAACTATTGTTGATACATTAATTTAAAAAAAAAGTTGCATTGAAAAATGAAAAGCACGTACTTAACTCGTGTTCAAAATTTCAGCGTGTTATTCGACGAATAATTTGTCGATTTCATTGATAATCAATCACATATCTTGAAGAAATATTAAACCACATAAAATTCGAATCCCTTTATCGATTCCAGACAATATCTTTGGCACCTTCTTTATTTGTGTACAATTTTTTGGCCTGATAGCTTAAAATTTTACAAAAGTTGAAGAAAAGGCGTTTTTTTTTGGATAAATTAAAAACCCTATAAAAATTCAATAAATAAAAATTCTCATAAAAGCTCAACTATTTAATCGATTCTCGTCAAATTCTATACAAATCATTGTTCGATGTTAGTCCCTTCATGTAAAAAATTTGAATTCGTTATCTTAAAATTTGAATTAGCTAGAGTGCGAATAGATCTTTCGTTCTGCATTTGCCGAAAAATATTCGAAATGCGATAAAACTTGAACCCCTTGATCGACTTGCGACAAATTCAATTTTAAATCTCGTTCTATGATTGTCCATTTATGAATTAAAAGAACGTGCAAAAGCTAGAGTTTTAACAACAAAAATTATGCGAGCGCGCGCACGCACACACACACACGAAAACTTTTTTCTTTTAATTAATTTTCTCGACGGTTTAGACAACTTTGAATTTACTGACATGAAGATCTCGGAAAAACTTGTTGCGAAACCAAAACTCCGTCTATGAAGAAGCAAAAAATAATTATTTAGAAAGTTAATTATTATTAAAATGTTGAATATTAAGATTATAAATTATTTATATATATTCTAGGTAGAAAAAACGAATCTTTCGAAAAGCATAGCGTGGAATAAACTGAATACAATAATATTCATCCGAAGGAAGCTTCTAATCTAACAATTTTCTTTCGTGATATTATTTTAGGCGAGATGGAAAAAATGATAACAATTTTTTTCTGATTAATACAATTCTTGTTTAGATGCGTATTTGTTGTGTCTTTTATTAACATTTTCTCTATTAGTCGTAAATATATCAAGTAAAGGGAGAATCAGCAGAGATGCGACGACGAGAATATACCATGACGACGATAAACAACTCTACTATTGTCTTGTTTTTCTTTTTCCGTTCTTTATCCGTTTCAAACGTTTTTCTTCGGTTTTTCCTCCGTTGTTTCCGCGATTTCGTATTGCATTGCTAGAACAGTATCACTCGCTATCTCTCTCGCGCTTTCGATCTTATTATCACGGAATTGTTTCGCTTTCCAGAGTGTAGCACGTTGGGTAGAAGGCCTTACAGACGAATCTAACCTAAGTGTATTGGCAGTTGCGTCCAGGTTTTACTCTCATCCAATCGAGTCCGACCTTTAAGACCTTTTCTTTCTTACTCTCACTCTAACGTTAGGTCGTGTGGCTCCCTTACCGCCATTCTCACCCAAAACAAAAAGAGTCCGGACAACGAAAACCTTTTTCCCCACTCATAGAATTAACACTTGTAAATGAATTTTCATTCAATTTTTTATTTATTTTTTCAAGCATCGTTAATCCCTCAAGGATGTTTTATTCCAATTTTTTAATTATTATTCCACAGTCGAATCGATTTCGCATTTATCACATCGATGTGTAATTAATATTCACCAGAAATTGAAGAGTTGACTCCACAATCCTTTCAACAGCGAGAAGGTAGAATTTCTCAAAGGCTGTTCGTTTAAATCGACGAATACTCTAGTAGCGCGAGTAAGTCCAGTGGAGAGAGATTACATAGACCCCGTCGAAAGGTTAGGCGGAAATGAAAACGTGAAAACGGTGAACCCAAAGAGATACCTTTGCGTCTGAATACTGAACTCGATATGTGGGCTGAGAATCCGCGACTGCATGTACTATATCTCCTCGAACAGACGCCACGAGAACCCCTCCACCTGTAGAAAAGCAAATATGATTACAGTCCTTTGGCTCGTAATCTCGGTGAGCTTTCTAACTCATGCAACTTAACTTCCGTAGCCTCTCGAATTATTAATTATTAGGTGCAGCAAACCTACGATCTCTCTATCTTTAAACCGCAAATTCTTTTTGCAAAGCCCCGATTACACCGAATGAGAAGTAAAAAGCTTACAAAGTAGAATTTTGCGCATTGCTTCCTTATTATTTTCAAGCTTGCACAGAGTCATCTTCATGACAAAGTATGTTGATCGATTTTAGCTTCCTCACAGAGGAAGCTTTGTAAAATAAAAGGTGAAAAATAATGAGGAAGCTACGTGTAAGAATCTAGTTTCCATACTTTGTGTACAACTAGTCTGATTAAATTTGACTAATCTGATTAAAATTTGTAAAAGTTGGCGAGTCAACCATTTTTAAAAAGCAAGCTTCTGCTATGCAAACATTACGTTTTGAACCATTATATTATTTTTGCTCCAACCGTGTATTCTATATATTGTTAAGTCAGCGTCAAGTGAACGACAGATTTCAGCAGTCATTCCAAATAGAACAGCTCCGATCTGAACCAATTGATGCGTGAATTCCTACTTTACTGATGTTTCGGTTAGATCGAATCTCATAATTTTCTGTTGAATCTGATTGTTTTATCAATCCATTAAGAGTTAAATAAGCAACCAGTATCAAGGATTTTTTATTTTAACGAAACCGTGAAAAAATTCCTCATCAGAGCCCGGAAATGAACCAAAAATCCCAGTATCACGTTACAGTGCCTACGGCTGTGTTGTTCAAAATCGTTTTCTGTCGTAAAAAAAATTGATCTTTCACTGGACGCTAACTAAACAATTTTTTCTTTAATCAATAAATTAGAGATACTCATGGCATTAACTGTCATTATACTAATTTTTTAGTAAAATTCGAAAAGCTAATAATCTGATAAAATTTGAATCCGTTGACAGATTGGAATTTCAATTGAAAACTTTGTTTAATAACTGGCCACTTGTGAACCAATTTTGAGTCCGATATTTTAATAATTGCGAGAGTTAGAGTCTTAGCAACGTACACACAAACACATACATCAAGAGACATAATTATTAAACCAATTTTCGCGAGATTTTAGATATTTTTGACTATTCTAACATGAAAAATTGAAATTTATATTTTTCACGAAACGAAAGCTTGCTCTGCCATGAAACCGACTTTGGTCGGTAAATAAATTAAATTGTGTAATTATTTTTATAAAAAAATTATTTATGTCCATAGTTGCAAATCTATTTGGCATTAAAAAATACGATAAATGGATACAGTTTATTTAATTAAACTTTAAAAGAAATAAAATTGATAATATAACATCATTTTTACAACGGATAGTATAAAAACGAAAGTCTTGCGGATGGATGAGGCTGCAGTTGGCAGTCGCACAGTTTTTACGAGACACTCAGTTGATTCGAAGGGATCGAGAAAAGGAGCCACTCTTTTTGCGAAACGAGGAATGATGTCGTTTCGGACTGGTTGAACTACGGCAATGAAGCGAAGGGGGGGAGTCATTCACCCTCAACCGTGTTTCAGCTTCTCGTCGCCCGTGAAAGACTATGCGTTATACGGTTCTACTACTATTGACCGGCCAATCATAAGAATTGCGATACGCGTACATTGCTTTTTTTCGAACACGTTTCGTCAGCCAATAAATAGGATGCCAATAACTGAAAGAAAGGCGATCATTGGCGACGTTTGCGCCGCTAGACGGAACGAAAATTACAGCGACAAAAAGGGGATGGAGAACCACAAGCCACCTTGTTTTACGACATGATAACAATTTTTTTTTTCAATTTCACCAAAATTTTGTCAACTCTTATATTAATTTCAACGCTCACTCCTCGATGTAAGTAGTAAAATGTGTAGCGCATTGGGTAAGTGCTAAATCTTTTAATTGACATTATTGCATTATACAATGACAACGCGGTACTGCGTATTATGGTTGAAAATAAAATTTTTATGTTGTCTTCCAGAGAAAATTGAAACGTCTTCATACCTGAAGCAGAGATTCGTAAGTTGGCTACCCACTGTGTAACGGCTCGTCAACATTGTACAGCTCGACTTTCGGCGCTATTATTAAGACATTCCCGTATAATAAATGGGCCATGACGTGGGCGTAAAACTAATGGAATAAAGGTGTACTATGGCGTATATCGTTGTCCGTTACTCGGACGTTCTAGTGTCCCGATATTTTTAGTCGAAAAAGTTGTACGATTCAACATTAGAGGATTAACGCTAGATTATTGTGCAAAACAATCTTCCTATGAGTACATTGAATTTGTCCCATCAAGTTGTACATGAAAGTGTTTTATATTTGTAACATTTCATGCCACAATTAAATTCACGAAAATAAAATAAATGAATCCATGTTAAATTAAAAAAAATGGTATTCTTGACAAATTCATACGTTTTCTACGACTCTTAAGCTATAGGATCTGGAAAACTGGACCAAGGATCATTTGTTTGAAATCACCGTCAGCAAAGAAGAAATAGAGATAACCATCGTGTGAATAATTGAGGCCAGGTTTGCGACGCGTATTCTTGGGGAATTAACACATATTCGCGATGTTATTGCTTGAGAATACACAGTTGTAACTAGGAATCCGACTCGTATCTATTTATCTTTATTACAACGAAGAAGAAATCCTGCCTGGAAGAACATTGGATCCAAAGAGGACTCAACAACGAAGAATTCGACGATCATCATCGTGCAAATTACTGAGGCCAGGTTGGCGACGCGTATTCTTGGGGAATTAACACACATTCGCGATGTTATTGCTTGAGAATACACGTATTTGCCTGGCCGATAACATCCAATGATGCAAAGCGGACTAATGGAAAACTCTACGGTGGACTGTACGTAATCATCGATCAATTAATTTAAAAAATCGACGAATGATAAATATGTGTTGGATTAAATTGTAAAAGTTAGATGAATTCATATAAAATTTTATTGTAAACTGTTGAAAATTCAGGGTGTCAAAGGCAAAAAAATTGGTGTTAATTTTAACTAATTTCACAGTGTTAAATTCACACAACCGATTGTATTATAATCATTAGGGCCCGCCTCAAAATTAACAATATATTTATGTTCGAAATAAGTAGATGAAAATCAATAAACTATCAGCAATAAATACACAATTATGCCACGAATATAATCTCAAAATGTCATTTAATTTAATTCACTTATTTTTAAATAAATCGCACTGAAAGTTTGGAGGTTAAAATGCAAATTGACTTCAGGTATTGAATATCTATCGTTGACACCAGTCGTCAGTGTGGACTGATACGAACACCGCGCAAGGGTGTTAATTTTAACACAGTATTTCTAACAGTGAAATACACAATGATGACAATATAATATAAATTGCATTAGAAATAGCTAGTTGTCGCTATCTCTCGTGAGTCCGAAAATTCAATTAAATATTAAATTATAATGATAATCGTTTCAGCGGAAATGACTTAGAAGGCGTTAATGAAAGTTTCTTGATTGTATTACAATCAGAAGCGTGGGTCAGTTACGTGGATTTTTTGTTTCCAATGAAACACGTTGCGAGAAACTGTGAAAATATATTTGTTTCATTTATTTTTTTCACTTCTCTTTGTTCGCACTTTTTCTTTCCATCGTTTTTCTTTCCTTCTGATGCTTTTCTGGAAATCATCAATCTTGGATGTGACTGAAACTCGTGGGATTCTTTTTGCAAGAGTAGACCAACACCATAAGTTGTTGGGTACTGCTGAGGGGATCTCTCTCTCTCTCTCTCTCTCTCTCTATTGCAGTGCTTTCTCGCGCCGGATGAGGGTGAGAAATTTACGGACGGTGAGTTGGCCGCAAGTATAAATCACTCTTTAACAGAGCTTTCGCGCTTCCACCAAGAGCAGCAGCAGTAGCGGTAGCAGGCTTCGTTGAAAACTTAACAAGCAGAGTAATGAGGAAGGTCTGAGGGCGTTCCTTTTCCTCACAGTTTGAGGGTTGGATTACGTACGAAGCAGCCGGAATTTTTCCGCTCCTCGAGTTCTTTGCGTATCATGCTAAATAACCATAGGGTTAAGTACCGAAACGTATTAACCTCAATACATACTTTAAATAAATGGCAGTTTATGCTGAGTAATGAGAATATAATTCAACAAAAATTCCAGTTGAGACTGAGAGTCAGTTAACGTCGGATACTCGATGGAGAAAATTCTACTGATACGAAGCTTAAACGTGAAATCCCCGGCATAGTGACCACTCAAGTAGACCAGACTCGATCCATGTGCCACTTCTGATAAACATGTTACAGACCTGGTGTCCACTACCGAACGTCCAGTATATATGCACATATCGTGACAGCACTTGAAGCATTACAGACATTAGATGACAAGAGGGACTAGCCCTATGAGCAGCATGTACATAGGGATACGCGTGCCTTTGAGATAGCTATTATCAGAGACTCTAGTGTCCAGATATCATTAAAGGCGAAGGGTTGACATATGCGTTACTGATATATATATGTATTCAGGCGATTAAGATAACTTACAAATAAATACCTAGTAACATGACTTTACTTTCTTTTTTTGATCGCGAGGGTACATTTTTCTGCATTGACTGAGACCAAGATAACGAGCTTTCACCGTACGCTTTAAAAGATAAATGTGGTCAAAGTTGACGATTTTTACATTGGTTTTACAGGAGAAGTAATGTCAAATAAATGGCGTTTACGCAAATTCTACCTACTTGAGCGCATTAAAATAATATACAGTGGCTAATCGAATACTCCAATGAACAATAAACCAAAATTAGATTGCGATTTACTACATAGTTTTATCGTTAATTATATATAAAATTTATCTTATGATCTCTTCTGTCACTCTTATGATCCCTGAACCTTCTATGCCTGATAACATAACCACACGTAAAAAAAAACGAATGTTAACCTATTCTCGGAGAGAGATGCTTATCGTTGGACTACTTAACAAAAAAAACTTAAGGAATTTGACTAAAAATAATTTCTATACACATTTAGAAGATATATCTATTCGTGAAACGAATGGATCTCGTCAACGGACCTCCTTAACAATGTGGGAGCTCCGCGTGCTGGTCAATAAAAAATCATAAAGCGAATTAAGATCAATTGTGAAGAATAAAGATAATTTTATAGGCACAACTCAATTCGGAATTGCTAACTCAGCTTGATGGTACACAGAGTAGGATCTACTATCGACAACAAAGCGTTCTCAAATTATGTTTCCATAACGTTCGACATGATTGACATGATCGACATGAGTTCGCGTCACTCACAGCATTAATAAGGGAAAATGTATTAGCAAAAGAAAGTTCAACTGGAGAACAAATACGATTGATTGCGGAACAATTATGAAAATGTTAATATCGTCATATAGGCGCCGTGTTTTTTTTTACAAGAACTTACCCAATATTTAGTAATTGAAGGTTAATAAAGAGATATTTTTTAACTTAGCAATAGCAACTGGTGACTGTGTCCCATCTATGCTAACAGATCATGCACCAGTAGCAAAAAGGTAGTTTTAAAAAAAAATGTACTCAGACATAATACTTTTACATGGTAGGAGTTGAATTTAACTAAAAAGCTTCCCGTTGAGGCCAACGGTCCCTCTGCACATTTCCGAAGAGTCCGCGCCGCATTAACTTCAAGTGGTAGTTGGCTATATGCTTGCACACACACTTGTGCGCACCGTATATATTTATTACCTGCGCTACGTTGAGTTAGCGCGATCATCTCGGGGGACGCATTGCCCTTAAACGACTGCTGTGCGCTTTTACGCTTCTCATATTTACCCGCCAAATGCCTGTGGGCACATAAAAGTTCGGTGAGAGCAATTGTCCAAGAGGTCGGCGACTGAGAACTTTAATAAGTATTGCAATTTAAAATATAAATAAATAAATATATATACCAAAGGAATAACTAAAAGAACATTAAAAACAAAAAATACCAGCGCTTATGTCGTATACAATGTTTATTAGGAAGCGAATGAGGTGGACTTTATGTAGATACTATTTATCATTAGTTTAAGTTAAAACGAAATTCTTAATTTTTAGATTAATATCCACGTAATAATAATTTTATTTTCTCAAGAGCACGCGATGGATAATTAACGTGATCGTGAAATGTCACTCTTATAATCGTAATTAAGACTTCGTTGGTATTATTTTTTCATACGCGTATCACCTTACTTTCTACAATTTTACGTAACTGCAGAAGAAAAGCGAAGAAAAACGAATTCAGCGCATCTTCGTCGTCAGTTGTGGAATGGGGCGAGGTCGAGGGGGGAAAAGTAGAATGGTTGCTTTTCCTGCAGAATCGAGGTGGAACGTACCGGAGGATCGATGAACGTGACAGAAATGCTTTCGTCCCGCGGTGAAGGTTTCCTCGCAGCACGGATCGTTAAGGAAACGATGACTGCAACGAACGACGTAGTTTTGCGACTTACGTGCTCACTTATTCGCAGATTCGACTCTGTATTATCGTGCCTTGCCGTATATTCAACATTCATAAGTTTCACCGAGCTGAAAGAAAAAGCCTTAACGGTCTCACCAAACGACCAATTCCTTCTGCCATTTGTCAATGAAACAAACCTCTGGGAAATGCAGAAAATTTTGAAATTGATAAATCTTACTTCTGTTTTTATAAATGACAGCATCATAGACTCTATGCATTAAGTTACGGCAATACGTTTTCCTATCATGTTTTCAATTTTCTGACTTGGTGACTGAAAGTGAGCTCAGAACAGAGACCGAATGAAAAATTGATTGTATATCGAACTGTACTACCGATGAGCTAAATTTTGTCTCAATACTTGGTTCTGTTCTCGAGATATGAAATTTATATTGAACGTAGTCATAAATTTGCTTCTTCGTCATTCTCACCTACAAATTCACCTTTACGGGTAATGGTTATCTCAATTCTGATGGCTCATAACGTTTAAACCCCTTAATCGATTTTAACCGAATTCAAGTCCAAGTATCCTTGTACCATAGCTAATTAGTATGCTGAGTTTCAATTTGATAGATGAAGATTTACGAAAGTTAGAGCATAAATAGATTTTTGTTGAAAAATTACAAAAATTCATGATTTTATAAAATCTGAGTGCCTTGAACGATTCTTGCCAAACTCAATACCGAAGAATCTTGTCCCCTGGCCTATTTTTGTCGCAAATGTTAACTCGTTAGCCTAACATTTATGAAAGCCAAAGAGCGGACTAGTTCTTTTTACGAGAAATTTAAACAACCATAAAATGAAACACTCGTTAGCGATTTGACCGAAAATTGCACCAAACTGACGGAGGTTGCGACCCGACTCGCAAGCTTATCACACACACACACACACACTCACGCATGGAAAAATATTGAAAGGATGTCTTACTTGATGTTTATTCTCAAGTTATGAGGTACACCTTAGACTTAATTGCTAGCGTTTCTTTTTCGTTTGGTCTTGTTTTTTAGGTTAAAAAAAAGGTTTGGCGAATGGGAGGTAAATTTTTCTTCGATATCAATACAGTGCGTGTCTCTTGAGGGCAATAGAAAAACATCCCAAAAAAATGGTTGGATCTGATGGAAAAATCTCTTAAACCAAATTTGTAAGATGTCACAAAGGTACTTTAAAGTATCTGAGTTCGAATCGCTATCACTCCGGTATATTTAAAGCTTAAGACTTTTTTTTTCCCGTTCACCTGAAAAAGTTCAAAATAATCTTTGGCTAACATTGCCACCCCCATCGTTGAAATTGTCCACGTGTCATCTGTGAAACGCTACAACTTTTGTACAAACGATTTTATCATCGGTTCAGCCATTATCGCGATATTTTACTATTTGCCTCAAGATGAAATACAGGGTGTATTGATATTAAATAAAAATTGAGCCTCTTGAGTCAACAAACTGGCATTTTTTTTCTTAGATCTTAATAAATACCTTACGGAAGGGGATTCATTAAGGGGGGGAAAAGGGTCTGAGATACAAAAAAAAAAACGCATATTTTTGCGATTTTTTTTCAGAGTACCTTATTTATTCAATTTTTTAAATATTATTAAGCATTATTCTAAGAATAGTCTGCTAAATTTTCATTTAAAAATATTGAAAAATAAGCCAGTGGTATGGTGAGAACCGAGTAACCTCAAAAAAAAGTTTTCATGCGGTAGTCGGGATAACTCATGATTTTTGGTAAAGGTGCAATCAAAAATTAAAAAATGAATATTTTGTTAATTCCTTCGTTCAAATCCAAGATAAACTTATGTACTAAAGAAATCTTTTTGATTTTTTAATTTCAGATGAAGTAATCGTGAGTTATTCCGACTACCGCATGGAAACTTTTTTTTGAGGTGACTCGGTTCTCACCATACCACTGGCTTATTTTTCAATATTTTTTAGTGAAAATTTAGCACAATATTCTTAGAATAATGCTTAATAATGTAAAAAAATTTTTTAAATATTAATAAATAAGGTACTCTGAAAATAAAATCACAAAAATATGCTTTTTTTTTTGTATCTCAGACCCTTTTCCCCCCTTAAGGGGAGCCATTAAGTCTGAGAGGTCCCTCATGCGTGCAGAATAAACGTCGAGTAATGCGCCACTTAGGATATATTTCTAATCCCCTCCTCTCTCTCTCGTGACATTATTTTTAAAAGTTCAAACTTATAATTGAACAGGGTGGGAGTCGAAAAAAGTATATAAGCAATTGAAAATGGCATACCCTATCAAACACGAACTTTAAAAGCTCGCGTTACACGTAAAAACATATTAAACGATATAAATTCAAGTACGTTATATGTTCGATGCATAAATATGGAAACTCTCAAGCGATGTTTCTACATTTCAATATCTATGAAGCAATGATAATGGCTTATGGAGATAAACCTAGAATCCTAAAACTACGAAGGATAGGAACAAGGATTATAAAATATCCGCACCTATACTCTAAATTGTATGGGACATTTGTTTTCACGTAGGCAGTTTGCGGTCGGTATTTATTGGATAGTACAACAATTGGGATTTACGAATATTACATTTGGAGGATACTTGTTTTGGGGGTAAGACATTTGGGGTGTACGACATTTGGGGCATACGACATTGGGGAATACGACATTTGGGGTATTCCCATTTGGAAGATACGGGTTTGGGCGATAACGACATTTGGAAGATACGGCTTTAGGGGGTAAGACATTTGGACTATACAATTTTGAGGAATATAACATTTCAAGGATACGGGTTTGGGGAATAAGACATTTGGAAGATACGGGTTTGGGGGATAAGACACTTGAGGCATACGACATTAGGGAATACGACATTTGGAAGGTACGGCTTTTTGGGGTAAGACATTTGGGGTATACAATTTTGAGGAATATAACATTTCAAGGATACGGGTTTTGGGAATACGACATTTGGGGTATCCGGCCGATAGGGGATATGACAGCGAACCATAAACAAAACGTTCGATGAAATAATCAGTCGATTGTAACAACCGAGTTGATCAATTAGAAGATTGACACAATCAACTGATTATTTAAACCAAATAGCGTATTACTTTCTTGCAAGACATTCATGACGTAATTTTAACAATTCAGTCATTTCATTGAGTTGATTTGTTTTCATTGGGATTTAATACGTTCGTAGCTCGGCCTTATTCCCCTTTTCCAACTGCTTCGAATGTTGGCGAATGGATTCGGTTAAACTACTATTAAGCCAAGCCATCGGTTGGACGCGCAGAGCAGACTCGGTACTAGGGTACCGACGGCAAAGGGGTTGGTAAACGATGAAACCACAACACACATCCTGCTAGAACTGCAACTGAACGAGCTAGCTCGTGTTGTTTCTGTGTGGCAATAAGAGCCAAGTGTATATCCCTTACCCTCGCTCTCTCTTCTTCGCCACCATCAGCCACAAATAGTCCGAGAAAACTCTAATGAAGACGTGGCAAGAGTTCATCTTGGCGAAACGAACGCCGGTGGCACGTCGATTGGTCGGTCCCCGGGGGCCGATGATTCAGTGCAGCACCGAAACCGTCTTTATTTTTACCATTGGAATCCCGTAACAATTGATTCGCTTCAATTTCTCGTCGATCTGAGAGACTCGATACCAACCTTTAGCTACCTTATATGAAAGTCATTGTGCAATAGACGGACTTTTCGTTTTCAACCAGAGAAAGTAACAACGAAAACACGATTGCTATTAGACTAATTGAATTTTCGCATTTTCATTTTATTGAAAAACAAAGTCTATTGATTCTATTAAAAGTAATCCATCTGAATTTACTCTTTTTTAAATCAAATTTTACCCATCATCACGGCCCCTAAAGTTATTTTTAACCGAGTCCAATCGTTAAGTACAGAGGGTATGCCGTAAACCTTCTTAGTCTCGAGTTTTCGTCGACACGAGTGTGTGAAATGTTGGGTTCTTCGAGAGTTGTATAAAAATTTTTTTTTTTAATAAAGATAAGATCAACCGACATGTACGGAAGAGGTTAAGAGTAAGGAAATCGACCAAGAAGGATAAAGTATAAGGCAAGAAAGTAAAAACGAGGGGGAAACAAAGATTGAACAGAGAAAAATACTTCCTGAAAAGGAAATTTCAATATCCTGCCGTAACTCGGTGGACGGTGCGCGCCCCTTGTTCGACTCACATCGGCACTCGAGGCAAGGTTGCCTTTCTTTTTCGTTCGTGACTTCGTGAGACATCGAGGGATCACTTCTTCTTCTTCTTCTTTTTCGCCTTCTTCCTTTTCCTTTTTTTCTTTCGCTAGGTCTTGGTACGACTCAGTCTCGAGGTCTCTTCAACATCTCTCCCCTCCAACCCCCTTTGACAAGGGTATCGGCTAATTTAATTCGTAAACCGAGGGAATATAAAAGTGAGCGAAGTGGAGGATATCCGGCGTCGCGGAGACGGAGGTGGAGAACCACCCTCTCGTTTCGATGGGGCTGTGCAGAGGCATGAGAAAGAAAAAGTATAAAGCCATTGTCGTGTAAAGAGGGAGAGTACGTAACCATTCGCTCTTGCACACTCACTCCGTTTATTTTTTGTTCATTTTATTTTTTTATTTTTTCGTCGCCGGCTCGCGGCATCGCGGTATTTAAAAGGGTCATTTTTTTCATTTCATCTTTTTTTCTTCGTTTACGTGTATTTGTTTTTGTTTTTTCTTTGCCTCTCGATTTTTCACCTCAGTCCTGTTCACTCGATGGCCAAATAAAAATAGAAAAAAAATTGCATTCACGTGAAATGCACGCATTCTCGTACGATAACGTGTCTCTTTCCTTTTTTCTTCTTCCATCACACACAATACGTTAATCCGTGTTCCGCTATGCTATGTTTTACTAATTATCTGTCAATTACAAAATAATATGCGGAATTAAATATATTTTAAGACTTGTAATTATAAACTCAACGATTGAAATAACATCTACAAATTTAAGTATTTTTCTAATGTAAAATGGCATACGGGCAATAGGTCCGACTCAATGTACCTCAGGATCTAACAACGAGGGATCGTGAGGCCAGGACGACGACAATGTAGAGGAGAATAACGGAAATCTCGAAGACAACGAGGCTGTTCCTTTAACAAAGGCGACATAAGTTACATAAAGTGGCCCTCGTACGCTCGCTTGGCAAGTTCTATTCTTTACTACAGGGCTACTTTGCCCTTGTCCTGTCTTTGCCATACAGTGGGCACTCTTGAAAGATGGACATGCACCATATATACTCTGACATACATAGGTCTACCGTACATATACAGAAACCCATACATCCGTATTTCACCATACAATAAACACGTATGTGGAAAGGAACATTGCATATGCTATATATTTTCTACTACCACATTGGAATGCACATATGTATTTTGCAACATATATATACATTTTTCAGGATATTCTTGTATATATGTTCGACCGTACAAACTACATCATGTGTGAAGGGCTGTGAGATGGTAGAAAACCTATGAAACCAAGATTTCGTGCTAGGGTTGTGTATATGTACCTGTGAAAAGGGAGGGATGATGGTGGCACGGGTAACGAATGTTATTGATGTCCTCTTCTAGGTATTCTAGAAGGCAACGCGCTGTTGGCACTCCCTTATTGTCATTTTATACGATACCATATACTCGCCATCCCTTCAGCCTGAAAACCACCCTGTCTCCTGGCTGACCGCTTTTCGGCCACAAATATCCGATAACGGCGCATACATTTTTCCCTCCTTTATAGAGGCTAGCTACTGGGGGTTGATCTTTGTCGTTACAGAGCGTCCTGACGTTAAAGCGAAAAAGCATTTTGCTGCATTGACGAATATATGCAATTTTTTGTTGTTGTACATTTTGCAACTTTGGTCGACAATTTTCATGATATTCAAAATATTTCAATGAAATATTTTCTTTGAATAGAATAAAAGAAGCAGATCGCTTTGAAGGTATATCGAAGTTGTTTTTATTTTTTAAATATTAATACATTTATGCGAGGATACGAAGTAAAACGATGCGCATTGCTTTCTCATTATTTTTCGTCTTTTACAAATTTTTCATTTTTAATATAATCACATCTATAAATGTGCTTATCAGTTATGGTTTTTTCATATAGAAAGTTTTATTCAAGGTAGAAAATACTCAGGAAGTAATATGCAGCAAGGTATCATGTTTAAATGTCCTGTTGTTCTGTTGTTTCAAATATTTTGCATTCTTGTTTAGAAAACAAATTGTGGAAACTGAAGATAAACGAAATTTTAGCGGTTGAGAAGTTAACAACTTCAAATTGTTCTAAAATCTCAGTGCTTTGATATATTTTGATGACAACTGATAGCCAGTAACGTTAACTTATTGTGCCACACTGAGAAAAAAGTTTATTTGTAAGCACAAGGATTTGTTAACTGTTAACAAATGGTAAATTTGGATATGGCGAATGAAATGTCACGTTGAAGTGAACAAACCGTTAATTTAAACCTCTGAATCGGCACAAATAGTTATTTATTAATAGTTAATAAATGTATATTTGAATGAAATGTTCCTATATTAGGGTCCCATAAACATCATATTGATTCGACATGACATTAGTGTTAATAGAAAAATGCTTACTAACAATCACTATTGTAATAATTTGAAGAGAATAATTAATA